>CANJKZ010000035.1:0-600000 GCA_947471745.1 Closterium sp. Naga37s-1 | reverse complement strand
TACAAGTGGGAAGACACGTGTCTGGATAAGGACCAGGAGAGAATACGGTTCGCCCGTTACGTGAAATACTTCAACGTGGCACAGGAAGGCTAAGGGTGGTGTCGGTATGGCCGTGGAGGCTTCGGGGAAGTTGAGTGGGCTGGGGTGGCTAGGAGGGAAACAAACAGAAGTAGGTTGTGGGGGCGGGAACATGACGACATGTTACCGTACCTTTGGAACCTAGGTGACGAGCGAAGGTGGGGCGGCTTGGGATGCGGTTGCGGGAGGTACGGTAGCAGGCGCAAGGGGGTGATGGGGTCTCCGTGGAGGCTCGAGAAGTTCGGAGGGCACCAATAAATGCTGAAGGTGGGCGCGATAGATGCCAATAAGTTATTTACGACTGTGGTCTATGTTAGGATGGACTAACAAAATACCGGGCACGGTATAGCGGTATAGCAGGGGCTTTGGCGGTGGCTCTGCATAGTGGACCTAGGTGCCTGGGGTTTCACCTGGAGAGACCACTCGTACTGAGGAGATTGTACAGTACTAGCTAGGAGGGATTAATATGGTAGGAGCTGTCACCTATCCATTGATAATCGAACTCCTGCCATAGTCTAGTCTGGGTATCAGAAAGAGCCCTCTTGGCTTCCGAGACACATACAAATAAAGGTAGTTCTTCTTGACTAGTTTCAGAATCCCAGCAACAGCACGACCTTGACCTATTCTGCAGCTGGCCATGATGGGATGAGGCGACATGACACCCACATCAAGGTAACATAGATGCTGTATGGTACACCCACATCAATGAAATTAACATTCCAAGAAAATGAAATGAACCTGTCAACATGGCAACATGCAACACGGCAAGACTGAAGCGACAGCACATTAGTGCCTGCATTAACAGAACGTGCAGCGCGCATCCACTTTCTTGCAAAAAATAGTTGTTGAGTCCTGGCAACCTGCGTGGTCTGTAGTACTAGCGCTGTCCTTTATTAATAAGTCCTTTATTCACAACAGTGTGTCGCACGTGTGCAGTTGTGCTGAGCGCATCAGACAAAAGGCTACTTCTTGGAGGTGCCAAATCCTCCGAAACCCATGAGAGCAGCCATTTCAGGGTCGACCTCGTCCTCTGTGGTCTGCACCTGCTGCTCCTTCTGCACCCCTCCGCACACACCACATGAGAGACATGGGAGGACATGGGAGGGCATGGGAGGACATGGGAGGCATGGGAGGGCATGGGAGGGCATGGGAGGGCATGGGAGGGCATGGGAGGGCATGGGAGGGCATGGGAGGGCATGGGAGGGCATGGGAGGACATGGGAGGGCATGGGAGGGCATGGGAGGGCATGGGAGGGCATGGGAGGACATGGGAGGGCATGGGAGGGCATGGGAGGGCATGGGAGGGCATGGGAGGGCATGGGAGGGCATGGGAGGGCATGGGAGGGCATGGGAGGGCATGGGAGGGCATGGGAGGGCATGGGAGGGCATGGGGCATGGGAGGGCATGGGAGGACATGGGAGGACGTGGGAGGGCATGGGACGGCATGAGAGGACATGGGACGGCATGAGAGGACATGAGAAGACACGAGGGACCTGGAGAATTGAAAAGCAAGCACGGGGCATTGAAAAGGAGCATTGAAGCATGTACCATGGCATGATTGAATGACAACAGCAAAAAAAACACACCAGCAGTTGCCCTCCTGCAACAAGCACCTCTCCTCCTAACGTTACACAACTCCAGATGCACCATCCTTCTTCACTGCCCCCATCAGTCCCTCCCTCCTTTCCCATTCTCTCAATCATACCTTACCACACCCACCACAACCAACACACCATGTTCTCTCCTCAACCCCCCATACTGCACCCACAAGCACAGCAACTCCACCTACCATCGCCCACTCCCTCCTCACCTTCTTCTCCTTCTTTTTCTCCTTCCTCGCCTTTTTCCTCTCCATCTCCTCCTCCTGCTGCTTCAACAACCGTAGCTCAAAGTCTGATGAGGACAGAAGAAGACAGAGAACAAAGGGGAAAGAGAGGCGGAAGAGAGGGGCAAGGGAGGGGGGAGAGAGGAAGAAAGGAGGGGGAAGAGAGGAGGAACGGAGGGGGAAGCGAGGGGGAAGAGAGGAGGACGAGAGTGGGAAGAGAGTGGGAAGGGAGGATGGCGAGAGGGGGAAGAGTGGGGGGGAAGAATGGGAGGGAAGTAGGAAAAGAGAGGAAAGAGAGAGGTAAGCCAGAGGGAAGAAAATGGGAAGAGGGTGGGAAGAGAATGGGAAGAGAGATGGAAGAGAGAGAGAGAAAAAAACGGGAACGATTGTAAGCATGATGAATCTAGGGCGGGCTCAGGATGGGGGAAAACGAGGAGAGAGAAAGGAGAGAGCTGGAAAGAAGCATCTGAAGTGTCCGGAAGGAGCTTCAGCAAGGTTGAGAGGCGGCCCTGAGAGAGGAGCTCCCTTTCCAGCTTTGCAGATTCAACAGCAGGCATTGGGAGCAGTGGGAGAAGCAGAAGGGAGACACGTCGATGGAAGCAACTTCCTCGGAATGAGAAAGAAGTAGCGCAAGGAGAATAAGGAGCACTGACGAAGGCATTAGCGAGCCTGGAAAGATGTTCTGTATTGCAAGGGGGAAATCAAAGGCAAGTGAGCCAGCAAAAAAGGTCTGGTGTACGAAGGTCTACATTCTTCTGCTGCAAGCTCGCTCGCTTCTTCAGCTGCTGCCGACAGCGCTGTGAGTTGCGAGAGAAACAGTGAGAGAAATGGACTGCACTGCACGGCACTGCAGGCAGATGATACCCGCATGAACGGTGGAATGGAATGAAGAGCGCCAATACACACCTCACCTCACCTCACCTCACCTCACCTCACCTCACCTCACCTTCTCCCTCTGCCCTTGCATTAGGGCGAAGACGCCGCCCACCTCCCACCCCATAACCCACAACCCCCAATCCCCCCGCCTCCCACCCGCCACTTTCCCGAACCCCTAGCATGCTCGCGGCCCACGCACCCTGTTCTGTGAACTGCTTTTGCTCCTCTTTCCGCTTCTTGAGGGCAGCAAACCGGCCCTGCACCTGCTCCAAAGACGAACGCTCCACACGCATGGACATGCCTAGTGCCTTCTGGTCTGCAGGGAAGGAAGGGGGGAGGGGAGGGGAGGGGAGAAGGCACATAAGGAGCATCAGGAGAGAGCAGCAGACCAGCAGACCGGGGTCGTGCATGCGCGTGCTGTCCTGTCCAGGGAAGAGTGCCACACTGCATACACTCGCAGGGACATTCCCCATGCCCTCCGGTCTGCAGGGACGCAAAGGGTGAGGGGACATTGGATGGGAAGAGATGAGATGTGGGGGATGGGGAAAAGATGTGGGGGAAATGTGGTGGGGGTTGAGGGGGGGGAGAGATGGGGGAAAGTGAGGGGAGATGGGGGGACATAGGCCCTCTTTGCCCCTCTTTGCCCCTAGATAAAAACAAATAACCGAACCGGTCGAACCACCGAACCGGTTCGTTGACAAACCAGTTCGGACCGTTGCGAACCTACTAAAGAAAACTAGGCCAAGGTTCGGTTGGCAACGAGCCGAACCGCGTCGAACCGAACTGAGGTTCGGTAATTTGCTCATGCCTACACATGTGCAGCAAAAAAAAAAACGACTTTCTTCTTGGGAAAGAGCAAGTGAGCAACAGCAACAGCAAGAGCAAGGGCAAGCGCAAGAGCAGCAGCAAGAGCGACTCACGCTTCTTGCCGTTGATGTGGTGGTCTAGACAATTGGCCGAGTCCTTCACCACACACTGACACACGACTTGTGAGACGCCTCAAAAGACAGGTTTATTTCTTGGGGGAGAGCACGTGAGCAACAGCAACAGCAATAGCGATAGCGACAGCAACTCACGCTTTTTGCCGTTGATGTGGTCTAGATAATTGGCCGAGTCCTTCACCACACACTGACACACGTCACAGAAGTAACCTGCCTGGCGGGTAGCAAGGGGGGAGGGAGGGAGCAATAGGGAAGGTGCCAAGACGATTCAAACTACAGCAAGCAAGCTCTAGAGCCTACACAGCTGAGCTGAAGAGTCATTTCTAAACTGCAGCACCTTACCTTGGATATCCTCCCCCCCCCCCCCCTCCCCCCCTCCACCTTCCACCTTCCGTCCACCCCCATCCCTCCACCGTCCCCCTCCTCCAACACACACACCCACACCACGTCTCCTTGCTTCATGACCTCTCCTGCAGCACTTGCCATGCCATGCCACCCACTGCCCCCCACACCCCCCACCGCACTGCTCGCTCCCTGCGCGTCCTGTCCTCACATCTGCTTGCCCCACGCCCAGAGCCCACCCCTGCCTGGGCTCACCTGCTGGTTGAGAGACGCAGTTGGCAGCACGACCTGCACACAGGGGATAGCAGATAACAGGGGAGAGGGAAGACGGAACAGGGGAAGGGTTTAAGACGTATCCAAACCCCAGCTCTGCCTGGGATCACCTGCTGGTTGAGAGACGCAGTTGGCAGCACGACCTGCGCACAGGGATGAGGAACGAGGAGCACAGGGGATAACAGAGAACAGGAGAGAAGGAAGACGGAACAGAGGACGGGGAATGGGTGATGAGGGAAAGGGGAGGGGGGAGGGGGAAGGGGGGAGGGAGAAGGGGGGGGGGTTGAAACGGACAAGGGGCTGGTTGGTTGGTGTGGGGGTGCGACGGGAAAGCGGAGCAGCGGAACTTCGCCTGTTCCTCAATCTCAAATGATCACAATTGCAGACAGAGATACATGCAATGCAGTCCCCTTCATTCCGCCGCCCCCATTCCGCCGCCCCCATTCTGCTGCCCCCATTCCGCCTCCCCCATTCCGCCTCCCCCATCCCACCCACCTGAGTGCGGCCGAGGTTAGAGGACAGGTCCACCTCGAAGTCCCGCTGCTTCAACGGCGCCCGCGGCAGTGCTGGTGGGGCCGGCCGGCCTGGGAGCACATGGGTGGGCGGGTGGGTGGGTGGGTGGGTGGGTGGGTGGGTGGGTGGGTGGGTGGGTGGGTGGGTGGGTGGGTGGGTGGGTGGGTGCATGGGCACGTGCATGGGTGGGGTTAGAGAGGGCGGATCAACGGGTGAGGATAGGCAGAGAGCGGGTAGGCGGATGAATACAAGACTGCAAGGGCGGAGAAAAACGATGGGAGAGAGGGACACGGGTAGTGGAGGGGGGGGAGATGGCAAGTGAGAGTGATTGTGGGTAAAGTTTGGATGCGAGAGGGGATAATAGGAAGAGATGAGGCAGACATGCATCGGGATGAGAAGAGACGGGCAGGGCGGGAGGGAACAAAAGGGAAGGGAAGAAAAGGGAGGGGAACGGGAGGGGGGAAGGGGAGGGAAGGGAAGGGAAGGGGAGGGAAGGGGAGGGGAGGGGAGGGGAGGGGAGGGGAGGGGAGGGGAGGGGAGGGGAGGGGAGGGGAGGGGAGGGGAGGGAATGTGAGGGGAGGGAATGTGAGGGGAGGGAATGTGAGGGGAGGGAATGTGAGGGGAGGGAATGTGAGGGGAGGGAATGTGAGGGGAGGGAATGTGAGGGGAGGGAATGTGAGGGGAGGGAATGTGAGGGGAGGGAATGTGAGGGGAGGGAAGATTACGTACGTCTATGGCCTCCCTCCTCATCCTCTTCTTCCTGCTCCACACGAACCAGAGAGCAGAGATGGGAAAATAACACAAAAGAGAAGCGCACAGAACAGAACACAAAGCACAGACAGAGCAGCAGCACACCACACCACACCACACCACATCATACCACACTCAAGCTCACAAGCACCGTTACACCATCCCCCCGTCCTGGCCCCCGCACCCTTCCCCCCCATCGCACCGAGCCCGTTCAAATGCAAACCATGCAGACACACATTTGTTGTCATGAGTGTGCGGCACTAGGGAATGATGGGCATGCAAGCAAGGCAGCAAGGATCGGAACAGACAGATTGCAGAAACTGCAGCAAGCAACGCGGGCGAGAGAAACTACAGACTACAGAGCATAATCGTATTCGTATGACATCACCCTCCGCTCACCACCCTCCGCTCACCACCCTCCGCTCACCACCCTCCGCTCACCACCCTCCGCTCACCACCCTCCGCTCACCACCCTCCGCTCACCACCCTCCGCTCACCACCCTCCACTCATCACCCTCCGCTCATCACCCTCCGCTCATCACCCTCCGCTCATCACCACTCTCTCTACCTCCCGCCCTTGCCCGCTCACCCCATCCCTCCCCTTCCACCCTCCCTTCTGCCCTTCATCTCCCCCCCACCCTTTCCCTCCCCCGCTCCTACCTTCCCCCATCTCTCCCCTAATCCTCCTGCGCCTCTCCCTCCCGCCTCCCCCTCTCCCCCTTTCCCCCTCACCTCCTCTCCCCCTCTCCCCCTCCCCCCTCGCCCCCTCTTCCCCGTCCCCCCTATCCGCGCACCTCCTCGCGCTCCCGTGCGCGTTGTATGTACTCCTCCTTGTCCCACTTGCGCCGATGCGTGTCGTCCACCGGCGCTGACGTGGATGGCTGCCGCGCACGACCCCCCCGGATGCGCGCAAACGCGGGGGGGAATGGGGAAGAGGGAAGGGGGAGGCGAGAAGGTGGAAGGGGGAAGGAGAAGGGGGCGCAGTGCGGGAGGGGAAGGGAGTGCGGCAACGGTAGGTGGAGGAGGGAGGAAGTGGGGAGGGAGGAGAAGGGGAGGAAGAGGAGGAGGGAGAGAGGTGGAGTGGGGAGAGAGAGGGACGGTGGTAGACAAGACAGGGAGTTGGGAAGGGAGAAGGTAAGAAGGGAGACGATAAACGATTGAGGCAATGGAATCAGCGAGCAACGTGGCGCGACAGTGTGCGGCCGGCCGACAGCCAGGGCCGTCAACCAAGTTCGCGTGACTACTATCCGTGTCACTAATCGCGTCAATACCCATGTCACTATCCAAATCATTATTGTCCGTGTCAGAATACACTGTTGATCGACGTCGCGTGCTACCATAAATTGGCTGACCCGAGCCAGGCTATTCCACACATCCCGTCAGAGAACGGAATAAAGACACGTACGCACACGCACGCACGCACGCACGCACGCACGCACGCACGCACGCACGCACGCACGCACGCACGCACGCACGCACGCACGCACGCACGCACGCACGCACGCACGCACGCACACACACACACACACACACACACACACACACACACACACACACACACGCGGGTGGTAACCGAGCTGGAGGGATGATGCTGTGGAAGGCCGACGGGGGTCGGCGGAACGGGGGAGTGAGAGGCGGGACTCCCTTCGCGAAGCAAGGCCATCTGATGCGAGACGAATCGCCCGGTCGCTACTTTTGCACAAACCGCCTAGTCTGCAATCCAAGGCGTTGAACGTTGAGAAATCTCTGCAACACCATGCAAGGCAGGGCTTTGCGGACAAGAGAAGCCGTACCTTGGACATGGCGGTTGACGGCGACGCGCGAAGAGAAATCCACTCAGGTAAACGGTGCAGAGGAGAGTTTAGCTCGCGCGGTCAAATCGCCTAAATCACGTTGGCGCGGTTGAGGGTGGTAAGCAGCGCGGATGGTAGGGGTAATTGACTGCTGCTGCTGAATTTCAAGCCTAGCTGTTGAGGCTGAGAATAGTAGGCTCTGGAGTAGCGAGTCTTTTCCTCCAAACCGTTTTGTGGCAGCCACCACATTTTAGGGTTTCGTGAAGCCTTTCGTTGCGAAATCAGGTGACGAGCTCCCAATTCGTCACGTCCCCTGTTCCCCCTCTCCCCGGCAGAGATGACATGCGAGAGTGGCGAAACTAAACACTGCCGCTGAGAGCTGATTCGATACAATACCACACCGGAGCAATCTGTATGGTGAGTCTCAACTAGTTGAATAGATATCTGCAGATGTATTACCCTATCGAGTACACCCCAATCAGATGTTTGCTGGTGTTTGTTGACTTCCAGCTAAGCCAATGAAATATTTCGATCTCAATTCCAATTGTCCAATGATTCTACCGTATTGAAATTAGTTTTAGAAGGTTTTGTATCACAAGTGAGGCACTTGCCTGACAACTAAGGTAGTCCTGGAAGCACAATCACTCCCGGAAATCTGTCCCGAATATACCCTTCTACTTCAAAATCGTCCGTTCCAACCTTCATGAGGCACGGCAGGCCCATGAGCCAGTTAACACCATTTGCAGTGATCTCCTCTGCATCCCACAACCCCAGCATCTCCAGCCGCTGCATATGCCTCAAATACTTCATACCCGAGTCAGTCACACCCAGAGGCAAATAGAAAGTAATCAGCGAGGTGAGGGAGGTAAGATACGACAGCCCGTCCTCCCCCACTCCCGTCTCGTGCAGCGACAGCTCCTCTAACGCCGTCAGCTTCTCCAATTGGAACATACCATCCGACGTAATCGCCTCGAGTCCTCCCAGGTACAGCTTCAGGAGAGACGTCATCCCTTCCAGCCTTGCAAGCCCCGCATTCGTTACCTTGCTGTAGTTGAGAACAAGAGAGCGCAGGCTCGTCACGCGGTCAATACCTTCAAGAGCAGCGTCCGTGCATGAGCCCGTGAGTTCCAGATGCTCGAGTGCGGGCAGGGAGTAGAGCTGTCGCACTCCCATGGCAGAGAAACCTGAGGAGTTCCTGAGGTTTACGGAGGTGAGCTGGCGCAACGAGGTGAGGCGGGAGAGTGCCGTGTTTGAGAGGCTGGAGACGACTATGAATTCCATCTCCGCCTGCTGCGGCGCTGCCTTGGCCCAGAGCGTCAGCAGCGCCTGCAGGGAAGGCATGGGTGGGTGGGTAGTCAGTGTGGCAGGGAGAGGGATGAGAGGTATCAGAGGGAGAAGAGTGAGTGGGATGTAAGGGATGAGAAGCATTAAACAGCAACAGCACCAGGGACAAGCGAGACCCTGAAGATTTATGAGTTCAGCATGGTCCCATGCGTGCCACATGCAACCACAACAACAACCACAACAACAGCAGCAGCAGCAACAGCAGCCGCAGCAGCAGAAGAAGCAGCAGCAGCAGCAGCAGCAGCAGCAGCAGCAGCAGCAGCAGCAGCAGCAGCAGCAGCAGCAGCAGCAGCAGCAGCAGCAGCAGCAGCAGCAGCAGCAGCAGCAGCAGCAGCAGCAGCAGCAGCAACAGCAACATATGCATCCGCTGGTGCGTCTCTTCAACAATGTTCATTTCCCTTCCCACCATCTCGGCTTCACATGGTTGATACACGCATGTCACATGTGTATGGGTGAGTCTCTTCACTCTTACGCTTGTCACTTGCCAAGGTGGCAGCATTTGCTTTTGAACAAAAAAAAAAGAATAAAAAGAACAAAAAATAGAAGAAGAAAAAAAATATGCACTCACCTCCCATAACCTTCCTCTGTCGCGATTACCGTCCTCCACCTTAGCCACTCTGCGCAGCAGCCCATCCACTGCCTTCTGCAGACCCAGCACGGCAGCCTTTATTTCTCCCTCATCCCGCTTTCTCCCTCGACCGCCCGCAGCAGCAGACGCCACCTCCTCCGCCTTCCCCGCCTCATCCAGCTTCCGCCTCTTCCCCTCGGGCATCTCCGCTCCTGCTTGCGCCCCCGCGCCTCCCCCGGGCTGGCTGCGCTCCGCGCGCGCCTTCTTCTGCGCGCTCTTCCCCTCCGCCACCGCCAGCTCCAATTCGTTCGTCCGCTCCTCGGCGTGCGACGCCATCGCGCGCACGTACGCCACTTCCGCCGCCTGCCGTTCCGCCGCAGCCTTAATCCGCGCAATCTCTGCCTTCAGCGCGCCCGCCGCGTCCGCCGCCTCGCTCCGCACCGCGTCCACCTGCTGCTGCAAAACCTCCGCCTGAGACGCAAGCTCACCCCTTAATCCAGCTACGTGCTCCGTTATGAAGTTCTCCACTATCGCGACAATTTCTTTCCCATCGAGAATGTCCGCCGGGGGGTCGTGTCCTGCCTTTCCAGCTTCCCCTGCCGCGGCAATCTCCGCCCCGTTCTTGCCCTTTGCCGTCTCGCCGTGGCTCCCCGTCTCCAACGCCCCTTTCGCCGCTGCGCCCTTTGCCGCTGCGCCCGGCGGCTCTGCGCCTTTCGCTTCTGCGACCTTCGCCTCTGCACCGCTCGCGCCTGCGACCTTCGCCATCCCGCGTCGCAGTTCGGCCAACTCCTTCTTGAGAGCAGCCATGGCCTCCTCCTGCTGTGCCAGCTTCGCCGCTAAATGCTCTACTCGCGCCTCCATTCCTCCTGCGGTGTCACTCACCGTCCCCCCCGCCACCTCCTCCGGTCGGACCGTCACCGGCACTCCGTGTGACATGGCTCCTGTTATCGCCGTTGTAATCGTGACCGTACGAACGTCGAGGTATCGGGGGAGGTTGGTGGTTGGGAAGTGAGAAGAGGTGAGGAGGTGCCTTGCGCCTCTTTGTCCCAATGACAGAGGCGTGTAATATTTCAAGGCTGCTGTCCCCGCTTTCACTTTTTTTTTGTAAAACCTCAGGGCGAATTCCTACGCAGGGACACCATCCGAAGTTGCGACACCTTGACGGGTTGCATATTTGTTTTCGATTGAATGTCTAATTATCAACTAACCTCGTAATTTGACAGGCTTGATAGAACCCGAACCCAACCCTGCAGAGAGGCAAGGTAGTTTCGGTGTGTTCAGTCAGCTGTGCTTAAACAGCTTACTGACATGTGTGGCGTGGAGTGTACTGAGATCGTAGTGATTTCGTGTGTATTTTTCAGCAGTGAAATTTTCGTAGCGTGGTTGTCCGGGTCAGGTTGCTTCGGGGAAGTAGGCGTACATCGTCCAACATGTCCGGAGTTCGGATGGTGTCCGTGCCAAGGAATTCGCTCTCATTACGTCTCCAGGCTCCCTGGCGTCCACCAAACTGAAAGAAAGCATGCCTAACAGTAATGTAAATACGCCCTCGGCAGAAACTCAATAATCTTGCGTACCCGTTTTAGCGAAGAGTTCAGGGGAGCATGGTCAACAGAACGATGCTTCTTGAAGGTGGAAAGCCTTGCTGTACGGAGCGCATTGGTCCTATAGTTTGACTTACCAGATGTTACGAGTGCAATTGAGTGATCGAGCGAGAATTGCACTATCGAAGCAAGAGAACAATGAGCGAAGGCATGAGCGAATAATATATAGCGAAACTACACTGATAACGGTAATGGACTGTGGTTGTCGCGCGACGGGCCTGGGACTGAGGTTTGGGGAAATGTCGAAGCGGAGGCCCGGAGCGCGGGTTACCCGCCGAGCCGTGAGGTCGGGGTGCGACGTGCGAAGGTGGCGGGAGGATTGTCGATGCGAGGGTTGCGAGTGGTAACGGTGCTGACTGTGGTGCTACAGAGGTGTACGCGCTGAGCGGGGACGCGAAGTAAGGAAAAGGAATTTTCCTTACAATACCCCCCCCCCTCCTAAGGAGGTCCTCCTTACGAAAGCACGTGTACATCCCTGAAGTTTCGGCTGCGCAGATACTCTGTGAGGACGGGGTGGTTTTCGACTCTGTCCAGGGGAACCCAGTTGTCTTCAGTGGGTGTACGATCTTTCCAGCGGACCAGGAACTCGATCCTTCGGGCTCCTCGAGGGTCACGAACTCTGTGGCTCATAATTTTCTCAGGTGTGATGATTGGTTCAGTCGGCGGTCGTGTCATGCTGGCTGGCCGATTACGTGGCAGTTGGCTTGTGGACGGTATGTATGGGCGAAGTAGGCTGACGTTGAAGGACGGGCTGACGTACTAGTCAGCGGGGAGGAGGAGATGGGCGGTGACGGACGTAATTATGTGGCTGATGCGGAATGGTCCACAGTATCGGGGGCGAAGTTTTGGGGTGATGGGTAGGCGGAGGTTCTGGGTGTCAAGTAAAACTAGGTCGTCGGGCTGGTAAGTAATAGGTTGGCGGTGGCAGTCGGCGTTGCGTTTAGCGATGACGTTGGCCTTTTTAATTGCGTCGGCCGCTCTGGTCCGTGGTGCTTGCAAAATTTCGGCGAACTGCTGTGCGCGTGGTACCGGGTTGTCGGGATTCGGGGTCATGGGTACTGTCGGGTCTTGTCCGTAGTTCAGGTAAAACGGTGACTGTTGGGTCGTGGCGGATGGCGAGTTGTTGTATGCGAACTCAATAAGTGGCAGCTGTTGTTCCCAGGTGGTTGGGTCATCGCACGTGGCTCGGATGAGTTGCTCCATAGTCTAATTTGTCCGTTCTGTCTGTCCGTCGGTTTCGGGGTGGTACGAAGAACTGAACTGTAGTCGCGTGCCGAACTGCTGCCACAGGTTCCGCCAGAAGTTGCTGGTGGATTTCGTGTCGCGGTCGCTGATGATCGCTGATGGTATCCCGTGCAGTCGAATGACGGTGGAGATGAAGAGTCGAGCCGTTTCTTCGGCTGTGATCGATTTTTTGCAGGTTGCGAAATGTGCCATTTTCGTCAGTCGATCGACGACGACCAGGATCACGTCGTTCCCACTCGCCCCGGCCGGTAACCCCGTGACGAAGTCCATCGTCACCTGCTGCCAAGCATGCTCTAGGGGTGGTATCGGCTGCAACTGTCCTGCCGGCCGCTTTCGTGATGATTTCATGAGCTGGCACGTGGGACACGATGCCACGTGTCGCTGTACGTCAGTCAACATCTCGGGCCAGTAATAGTACCGCTGCAGCTGCTGCCGTGTTTTCTCTACCCCGAAATGCCCCGAGGTAACTCCGTCGTGTGCCTCCTGTAACAGTAATTCCCGTAGCAGTGTATACCCGGGCACCCAGATGCGGTCGGTCCCGGCTTTTACGTAATAGACTCCCCTTGCTGCTGCAAACTGCTGCGAATTTCCTCCTGTGAAGAATGGATCCGTTTGGTACCCGTGGGTAAATAGGCCTGTCAGTAGGGGGCTGGTCTGGGCGAGTAGTATTGCATAGATCTGGGCAGTGGGGCGGGTCAGTGCGTCGGCGATGTTCGAGGATCCCTTTTTGTAGGTGACCGTGTATTGAAAATTGGACTTGATAGAATCGAGCCAGCGAATCTGTCGTGGGTTGAGGTGGGGCTGTGTGCAGAGGTACTGTAGTGATTTATGGTCTGTCCGTACTGTCACTGTCAGAGGTCCACTGGTGATCCCCGATTGATCTTAGGGAAGGGTTACAGGCATGTTGGCCTGGGGGGTTATGGGCGCACTTACCCGCTATACAAACAAGCCCTTTTATCCCAATGGTCTAGTGGTTGGGATTCTGACAGTCACGTCTGGGTCGGTCAAGTAACAGCGCCACACTTTGAATGCATGCACGATCGCGAGCATTTCGCGGTCGTGTATCGAGTAGTTTTTTTCGGGCGGATGCAGTTTTCGTGACACGTATGCGATGGGTTGTAGGCCGTTGCCGAAATCCTGTAGCAGTACGGCTCCGATGGCGATGTCGTTGGCGTCTGTAACGACTTCGAATGGGCGGTGTGGGTCGGCGATGCGCAGTACGGGTGGTGAACAGAGAATATTTTTCAGGGCGGAGAAGGCAGCATGCTCTTTCTCCCCCCACGTAAAAGCGACCCCCTTCCGTAATAAGTCTATCAGTGGTGCTGTTAATCGTGCCATGTCAGGGACGAACCGACGCACTTAATTGACGAAGCCCAAAAAGCTCTGCAGGTCCGTGATATTCGTCGGGGGGTGCCAGGCTTTCACTGTGTCCAACTTCTTCGGGTCAATTTCCACCCCAGCCTCCGAAATAACGTGCCCCAAAAACTCTAGCCTGTCCTGAAAAAACTCACACTTGGAACCCTTGGTCAGTAGCCGGTGCTCGTCTAAAATCTTAAACACTGCTTCCAGATATGCTAAGTGCTGCTGCTTGTCGCGACTGTAGACGAGGATGTCGTCGAGATAAACTATCACGCATTTATCTAAAAGTTGCCTAAACGCCTCGTTCATGGCCATCTGAAATGTCGTCGGTGCGTTGGTTAGCCCGAAAGGCATCACTGTATACTCGAATGACCCGTACCTAGTCCTAAAAGCTGTCTTCGCACAGTCCGATGGTTCGACCCGAATCTGATGGTAACCCCCCCGGAGATCTATTTTCAAAAAAACTCGTGCTGTTCGTAGTTGATCTATCAGCTCGTTGGCGCGGGAAATAGGGTATCGCGACTTGACTGTTACCCGGTTCAGTGCTCTGTAATCGATGCACATGCGGAACCCCCCGTCTTTTTTCGGCGTGAACAAGATCGGTGCGGCGAACGGGGAGGAACTCGGTCGGATGAATTTCTTCTCTAACAGGTAATCCAACTGCTTCCTGAGCTCGTCAAGCTCGGGCTGTGTCAGTCTGAACTGGAGCTGTACAGTTGGCTGTGCCCCCGGTTCTAATTCTTTTCGGTGGTCATATGCTCGCTGAGGTGGCAGTCCTTCCGGTAAGTCGTCGGGAAAAATCCCGGGGTATCGTTTCAACAGTTCCTGCAGTTCGGGCGGTACCGCTGCCAGCAGTTTCTTGAAATCACTCGGATGCTCTGCTCCCTCGACCACTGCAATGTCTACTGCGTACACGTCGGCTCCAGCAGCAACAGCCCGTTTCATGGTGACGGCGTTGACGTGTACCGTTGAAGACTCGGGCGACTGCCAGCGAGGTAGCTCAACCCAGTTACCGCTACTTCGCACAATGCAGCTACCCGTCGTCCAGTCAATTCGCGGGTTATACCGTCGCAGCCAATCACGTCCCAGTAAAATGTCGTGCCCATCTAGTGTCGTAACGAGCATTTCCTGTGTAAATCCGAAATTTCCCCCGCAGCGGACTTTGACTCTTTCCACCCTTTCCCGTATAACCAGTGGCGTGCCGTCAACTAAGCGTGCGTCTATCTCAGGTAAACAACGGCTAAGTGTCAGTTGCAGTTTTCGTGCGGTTGCGGTATTAACTAAACTGTGACTTGCTCCTCCGTCGATAAAAATCTTCACTGCTGCTCCCTGTATTTTCCCGTGGATCAGTAGTGGGCAATCCGTCGCTGTACCCTCCTTATTCGTCCGAGCCCGATCGATTGCATGAATCGGTACTGTGACTCGGTGAGGGTCGGTTGGGTTGGACGAGCAGGCAGTCTCGTCTCAGTTGGCCCGATTCCTACTGACTGCTGGCGTTTCCCTGCCTTGGAGACTCCCTCCCCTATTCTGCTCTGCGGTGCCTCAGCTCCTCTGGGCATTCACTCTTGCGATGGCCCGGCCTATTGCAAGCAAAGCAGCGCCCTTTAAACGGCGCGGCAGCTGCATTCGTCGCAACGGCATGTACGGTGGCGTGCTCGGTCGGTCCCCGAGGGCGATGTCCGTAGTAGGACCCCGGTCTCGGACGGCGCAAAATGTCGATTTGCTCGGCGAGCGGGAGAATCTCGTTGAAATTCGAGAGTCCGCGTAGCATGATTTCGTGCAAAATGTCCGGCTTCAGCCCTCCGACGTAACGGTCTACCCGCTCCGCTTCGTGCATGTAGCCGACTTGCTCGCATGATGCGAGAAAACCGCTCGTGTAGTCTTGAACCGACCCGAGCTGCCGCCAAGTACGCAGTCTCTGACGCGCCGAAATAGAAGCCGCGATCGGCTCGAAGCGCGCCCGAAGCCCTGCGCACCACGCATCCCACGTGCTGTACTCGGCGGTTTCGCAAAATGAACACCAGGTGACGGCTGGACCCGTGGGCCCTTCCTCTTGCGATGGTGGCTTATAGGCGCATGGCGACGTCACAATGACTCGCCACCAGTCCATGGCGGGGCCCCTCAGCAGCTTTTCGGCATATCGGATCTTCGCTGCGTCCGACTCGACGTAGTTTGCGTAGAAAAATACGTTCATCGTGAAGACCCACGATTGAACCGTCGGACCTCCACGCTGGCTTGGGTCGAAACAGGGCAGGCGCTGTGGCTTGAGTGGCATTGGTGCCATGATGGCCTGGTCGGCACTTGTCGCCGCGAACTCCACGTGCCGACAGGTTTCACGAGGCTCCCGCGGGCTTGGTGCGACCCTGTTTCTCCCCATGCCTGGCATCGGTTGGGCGGCGCCATCACTGGCTGCGCCTGAGCGCTATCCCACGCTGTCGTTCTGTGTTGGTGTGCCTGATGAAATGACGATCGGCTCCTCCGATTGTGTAGGTGCGTGTGGTGGCGCCGGAGTATTCACCGTAGATTGCTGACGCGCGGAGTCACGTTCTGCCGTGAGTTTCGCAATTTCGAGCGCCGATTCTTCAACTTGGCGCACGAGACGGTCGACTTGCTCCTGCATCAGTATCGCGAGAGTAAATTCGGCCATGGCGGGGGTGTCGGGCAACCTCAGCGAGAGCCTCTGTCGTGGCCGTGCGTGCTTACGAGAGAGCACTACGAGCGGCGGTGCTGTGTCGCTGAAAGACGTCTACCCCCCCCCAAAAAAATTGAGATAGTGGGGAAGCGAAGGTGTGGGTGCGGTCCGAGAAGAGATCGTAGGCTCTGATACCAAGTGTTACGAGTGCAATTGAGTGATCGAGCGAGAATTGCACTATCGAAGCAAGAGTTCAATGAGCGAAGGCATGAGCGGATGATATATAGCGAAACTACAGTGGTAACAGTAATGGACTGTGGTTGTCGCGCGACGGGCCTGGGACTGAGGTTTGGGGAAATGTCGAAGCGGAGGCCCAGAGCGCGGGTTACCCGCCGAGCCGTGAGGTCGGGGTACGACGTGCGAAGGTGGCGGGAGGATTGTCGATGCGAGGGTTGCGAGTGGTAACGGTGCTGACTGTGGTGCTACAGTGGTGTACGCGCTGAGCGGGGACTCGAAGTAAGGAAAAGGAACTTTCCTTACACCAGACATGCTTGACGCGCTACTTCGTATTCGTGTCGTGCATGTACACTATATTTGAATGTCACTCCGGTGATGATAACCTGGGGATATGCGGAATTATGCTAATTAAATTAAAAATAACAGTATCACATTAACAATGCTTACAAACAATAAGACAACTATGTGGATTGTCGAAAACAAGCTTCTTCAAGCACGAAAAACGACGCAGTAGCCTACAGCTAAAGTGGTCCTGGAGTTACAACCATTCCCAGAAAATTGTCCCGAATTAACCCTTCTACATTCTCATCATCCGAACCAATCTTCCTAAGGCACAGCAGGCCCTTGAGCCAATTAATACCATTTGCAGTAATCTCCACATCCCACAGCCCCAGCCTCTCCAGCCGATTCATATTCCTCAAATACTTCATGCGTGAGTCAATCACTCGGGGGGGCACTGTGAAGTAATTTAGGTTGGCGAGAGAGGTAAGGTGCATCAGCCCATCCTCCCCCACTCCTGACTCATGCAGTGAAAGCTCCTCCAATGCAGTCAGCTTCCCCACATGGGCCATACCAGCAGATGTAATCCCCGTGCATCCTCCCAGGTGCAGCTTCAGGAGAGACGTCATTCCTTCCAGCCTTGCAAGCCCCACGTCTGTGATCCCGCTGTTGAAAAGAATCAGCGTGCGCAGGCTCTTCACGCGGTCGATGCCTTCCAGAGCAGCGTCGGTGCACGAGCCCGTGAGATCCAGATGCACGAGCGATGGAAGGGAGTAGAGCTTGCGCACTCCCACCGCAGAGAAGCCTGAGGAGTCCCCAAGGTCGACGGTTATGAGCTGGCGCAACGAAGTGAGGTGGGTTAGGGCACCGTTTGTGAGGGTAGAGATGCCTCTGAGGGTCACCTCTGTCTGCTGCGGCGCTGCCTTGGCCCAGAGCGTCAGCAGCGCCTGGAGGGAAGGCATGGGTGGGCAGTGAACATACCACGGAGAGGGATGAGAAGGGTGAGAGGGGTGAGAGGGGTGAGAGGGATGAGAGGGGTGAGAGGGGTGAGAGGGATGAGAAGGGTGAGAGGGGTGAGAGGGGTGAGAGGGATGAGAGGGGTGAGAGGGGTGAGAGGGATGAGAGGGACGAGAGGGATGAGAGGGGTGAGAGGGGTGAGATGGATGAGAGGGATGAGAAGGGTGAGAGGGGTGAGAGGGGTGAGAGGGATGAGAGGGGTGAGAGGGGTGAGAGGGATGAGAGGGATGAGAAGGGTGAGAGGGGTGAGAGGGGTGAGAGGGATGAGAGGGGTGAGAGGGGTGAGAGGGATGAGAGGGGTGAGAGGGGTGAGAGGGGTGAGAGGGATGAGAAGGGTGAGAGGGGTGAGAGGGGTGAGAGGGATGAGAGGGGTGAGAGGGGTGAGAGGGATGAGAGGGGTGAGAGGGGTGAGAGGGATGAGAGGGGTGAGAGGGGTAAGAGGGATGAGAGGGATGAGAAGGGTGAGAGGGGTGAGAGGGGTGAGAGGGATAAGAAGGGTGAGAGGAATCAAACAGTAGCAGCTGCGGGGAGAAGCTAGAGGCTGAAGCTTCATGAGTACAGTCAGCCATCCGGCATCATGCCACTGTACACATGCTCACATGTGCGACATGCTGCATGGTCCCACGCGTGCCACAAACAAACGTCCTCAGCTTTGCATGCGTCATTCGCACTCATGACCAGGATCATGTGTCCGGCCATCTCAGATTCGCATGAGTGGTCCATGCATGCTCTCACGCGTTTCACTTGTCCGATGGAACCCCAGACGGGAGCCATAGTCTTTACGTGGCAGCAACTAGGTTCAATCCTTGTAAAAAATTGTTGTTAGTAAAAAGTTTGCTTGTTTTCTCTTGTGGAGAAAACCGGTTTCGGCTTATAGCCTTCCTCAGACCACAAAATGAAAATGAAGCAAACTAGAGCTAATATACTACTCCCAAGGGCTCCACGCGAGGCATTCCTTCGCTGGGCCAGGGAGAAGCTGTACTGTAGGGCTGTAACAAACACTACACTACACTAACTCTTATGAGCAGAAACTAAATAATTTCCAACTCTTTTAGGCAATTTCCAAGCAACGATAGCTCTCCGTGTAGAAAACACACCGTGTGACATTGTAGCGAGTTGATTTTTGAGTCGACTCAAAATGCCCCCCCAAGCGAGAACGGTCAACCAGCGGGTTGAGCAGCAGTTTCAGGACAAGGGGGCCACGGGTTGGAGAGTTTTGTAAAGCAGATGTGCGTTGGAGTAGTTCCCCACGATCAGAAAAAGAGACTGACTTAAAAATCGGAAGAAGGAATTTCTCCGAGTAACCGCGAGCCCGTAAACGGGTAAAGAAAAGAGCGCGAGAGTGGAGGAAGTCAGAGCGTGAGGATGATCGCAGTAAAAAGCGTTGTAGCTCGTTGCGGATGAAACCAAGCTTAGTAGCTCGGGTGTGATAAGACTTAAACGGAAGGTATAAGTAGCGGTTCATCGGCTTCTGAAACAGCTTCAGATCCAGTGTGCCAGAAGATGAGAACCTCTCCCCCTTAAAAACCGTTAAGTCGAGAAAGTCCATAGTCTGTTCTGAAATGACCCAGGTAAGACGAATGGAAGGACGTAAGGTGTCGAACCACTTCTGAAAAATGTCAAACTCCTCCCGCGTCCCTTCCCACATGACCAAACCGTCATCAATGAAGCGACGGTGTAAGGCGGGAAAAACGTGCAGTGAGGAGTGCAGTTGAATGTCCAGGTAGCTTAGAAAAAGGACCGCGAAGCAAACAGCTACAGAGGTACCCATGGCTGTGCCCTGAACTTGACGAAAGAAACGGCCGTTGAAAGACACAAAGCTGTTGAACATCACCCATCTCAAAAGGCGGATGATAACAGGTGCAAGCGGATGACGTTCTTTCCGAAGAAAATAATCGACGGCGTCAATACCGTCCCAAAGAGGAATTGACGGATAGAGAGATTCAACGTCATATGACGCGAGCAGTAGATTAGAAGAAAAGCTCCATTTTTCCAGCTCCAGAATAAGGCTTTTAGAGTCCTTGAAGTAAGTAGACTGCTTTAGCACCAGAGGCCGGAGGACGGAGTCAAACCATTTAGAGGCATTAGTGGTAATCCATGAATGACAGGCCGCAATAGGCCGACCGGCAGGAATCTTCTTGTGTATTTTAAGAAGAACGTAGAACGCAGGGACCTTCCAGCCGGATTTTGGTTTATGGAAAAAGGAGTCCCAAATCCGAGCTTTAATAAGGGGATTCCACTCAGCTCGAATAGAATGAAGCTCGCCAAGGATTTCCGAGATAGGAACCTCTGAATACTCCTTGTAGACTTTAGGATCAAGCAGGTGTTTCAAGCATTTGTCTTGATAAAAATCCCTGCTCATCACCGTTAGTCCAAGGTTCTTATCAGCTGGTTTAAAAATGAGATTCAGATCCCTTGCAAGGCGTCGGAGTGTCGGAATGATATTCTTCGACTTGCGGGTGAGTGTAGAGAAAGATTGACCAGAGATTTCTTTAATGGCTGCTTCTTTGAAAACCTCCAGAGCCGTCTCAATTTCTGGAGAGGCCAACGGAGGAGACCAATCGACTCGTTTAGGTAGTTTGTACCCTGAGTAACCAAGAGAATCAGCTCCATTAAAAAGAAACATGGTACGAACACTCCTGAAAAAGGATGACAATTCCGCTTCGAAGCTAGCGACACTACGAATCACAGGAACAGGTATGTTCTTAAGACCAAGACTCAGTAAATTCAGTTCTTTCGGTGAAAACGAATGGTTGCTGTAGTTGTGAAGACCGCGGTTGGTAACACGACATTGCAGCTGATACTCGGTCTGTCTGCCGAAGAGGATCAGTGCATATGCATGAACATCACCGACTAACACGTCTGTGTTCTTCCGCGGCCTCCACCTCCCCCGTTTTTTGAAGCAGATCTCTTCGCAGGAGGACCAGCGGCGTTGCGACCAGCGGTCTTAGCGTAAGAACGGCCGACGGTCTTAACAGCAGCCTGTTCAGCATCATCAGTGTGCTTCTTGAGGTGGGTATAACCCTTTCCAGCATCATCCTGCTTCGGCTTCTTGGCGTCATTAGAGTTGCGGGAACCGTTTCCGTTTTTCGGAGTGGAAGTTTTCTTCCCCTTAGCCCCTGTCTTCCTGATAATAACACCGGATTTGTTAGTCTTGGATTTGGAATGAGCAGAAACCTTAGCATTAAAGCCGTTGCCCTTTGCGCCGTTGCTGTTCTTCCTCTTGGCAGGAGACTTAGAGGAGGAGGACTGCTTCAGGATTTTTTCCGCTTCTTGGCGAGCAATCTCCCGAACGGTAGGGTCAACAGGTAAGCTTTCTGCTTCAGCAACCGCAGCTGCTTTCTTAACAGTGATCTCGTCCTTTTTCTGCTTCAGGAGAATTTCAGCCATGTTAGTCTCCATGTAGATAACAGAAACCTCATGCTTAAACTCCAGCAAGACCCTGTTTTTAAAGAAATCAAGACCGTCGATGAGCTTAGAATTCCTCAAGCCGAGATCAGGCTTCTTATTAAGGTCGATGAAGTTGTCGATGTGGTGTCGTAGGGACAGGTGGAGGGAGCAGGCGTCGCTCAAAGCTTTATTAATAGCTTTCTTCTTCATGGAGATCATAATATCCTGAGCATTCTGGCAGTAAGCCATCCGAGCCGCTTCCAGGTTCTTATCAGCTTCCTGACGAAGATCTTCGACATTGCAGACGAAGTTAAAAGGCTTGGTCCAGATGGAGTGCGGGATTATCCCGTTTTTCTTCTGCTCTTCCATGAAAGTAAGTTGCTGAAGCAGCGTCCGATATTTGCCAAAGTGCTTTTTGAAATCACTGACGGCTTGCTTCTTCTGCGTGTTCAGATACGTCGGAGTAGCCTGCTTTTCCAAAAAGGATTTGTCAAGTTCTCCGAAAAAATCAAGAGCATCAGACATGATAGTGTCATTGACGTCGTCGATGATCAAACAGGTGTGCACCGCTTCTTGTCCAGGAACCTTAGCCGTGGTAGCAGGAGCAGCCATGGTAGCAGGTATAATGCCTGGAGCAGTAGTAGTTCCAGCTGGAGTAGCTTCTGAGGTAGCGAGAGCTCTCCTCTTGCTGGGTCTGGGTGCTGAAGGAACTTCGAATGTGAAGTCCTTCGATGCGACCGGCTCTTTATCCTTGTGAGAACTCTTATTGGTGGAGTTCGCTGGTTTACGCGAAGTTCCCTGGGTCCTTGGAGTTTCAGAGGCGCGGTCAACATTGGTATTGGATGTTTTTGTTGCATTGAACTTGTAGTCGGCCATCGTAGAAGAATCTTTGATAAGTCCGATGGAACCCCAGATGGGAGCCATAGTCTTTACGTGGCATCAACTAGGTTCAATCCTTGTAAAAAAATGTTGTTAGTAAAAAGTTTGCTTGTTTTCTCTTGTGGAGAAAATTTCGGCGGTAACCGGTTTCGGCTTATAGCCTTCCTCAGACCACAAAATGAAAATGAAGCAAACTAGAGCTAATATACTACTCCCAAGGGCTCCACGCGAGGCATTCCTTCGCTGGGCCAGGGAGAAGCTGTACTGTAGGGTTGTAACAAACATTACACTACACTAACTCTTATGAGCAAAAAACTAGATAATTTCCAACTCTTTTAGGCAACTTTCAAGCGACGATAGCTCTCTGTGTAGAAAACACACCGTGTGACATTGTAGCGAGTTGATTTTTGAGTCGACTCAAAAATGACCAGGATCATGTGTCCGGCCATCTCAGATTCGCATGTGTGGTCCATGCATGCTCTCACGCGTTTCACTTGCCAGTGCCGGCAACCGTTGCTTTTGAAATCAATAATGACAATAAATAATGAAATCGCATACAAGCGAACAGAAAGCGCATCCACTCACCTCCCATAGAATCCCTCGGTCGGCACTCCTGCTCTCCACCGTACCCAATCTGTCCTGCAGACCCTCCACCCGAGTCCTCAGTCCCAACAAGCCCGCCTTCCATTCCGCCTCAGCCTGCTTCCCATCGGAAGCACCGCGATTGGCAATGAGTGCGCCACCGCCCGCAGCAGCATGCTCCATCTCCTCCGCCTTCCCCGTCTCCTCCAGCTTCCGCCTCTTCCCCTCGGGCGTCTCCGCTCCTCCGTGTCCCCCCGCGCTTCCCCCGGCTTGGCTGCGCTCCGCGCGTACCTTCTCCCGCGCGCCCTTCCCCTCCGCCACCGCCAGCTCCACGTCGTTCATCCGCGCCTCAGCGTGCGCCGCCGTCGCGCGCACGTGCGCCACCTCCGCCGCCTGGCGCTCCGCCGCAGCCTTCATCAGCGCAATCTCCGCCTTCAGCGCGCTCGCCGCGCCGGCCGCCTCGCTCCGCACTGTCTCCGCCTGCAGCTTCAAACCCTCCGCCGTAGACGCAAGCTCGCTTCTTAATATCTTTATGAAGTCTCCCGTCATAAGGTTCTCAAGCACGGGAATAAAATCTTTCTGATAGCAGGGCTCCGCCGGGAGCTCATCTCATATCTGCTTGCCTTTTGCCGTCTCCCCGTGGCTGCCCGTCTCCAACGCCCCTTTCGCCGCTGCGCCCTTCGCTGCGCCCGTCGCTTCTGTGCGCATTGCCTCTGCGCCCTCTGCTTCTGCGCCCGTTGCATTTGCGCCCTTCGCCTCTAGAACATTCGCTTCAGCGCCATTCGCGTCTGCGACCTGCGCCACCGCGCGTCGCAGTTCGTCAACTTCGCTCTTGAGAGCAGCCATGGCCTCCTCCTGCTGCGCCAGCTTCGCCGCTAACTGCTCTACTCGCGCCTCCATTCCTCCTGCTGCCTCACTCACCGTCTCTCCGTCTGACATGGCTCCCGTTATTGCCCGTTGCAATTGCGACCGTACGAACGTCGAATCACTAAGGGAAGCGCTAGGTGTCGGAGTGGTTCAAATCAAGAGTGGGAAGATGGGACGATGGGTGAGGCCCATTTTTCTCCCTCTTGGCTTTGGCTGCTTTTCTTTGTCGGACCACCACCACCGTCCTGATTTGCACGGGTGCGGGTAGGGGAACGGCGAAGGTAAAAACCGCTCTACATTGCACTACATCGTCTTCAACTGCTTTTACCGTAGAGGAAGCTAACTCTCGTGACCCTCCAAGAAAGCTGACTCGGTGGAGGAACCTTCTAGGGATCGCGTCTCCGTTTTGGCAGAGGGTCCGCTAAAAATATGCGTTTTGAAAGAGAACAGTGCAATGTAAGAAGGGTATGAGGGGAAATTGGAGATACCAAGTGAGCAACAACATAAGATTGGAGGAAATCGAAAACAAATGCCAACGGTAATACAAGGGAAATGCAATGCATGGAGGCTTGGGAATGTATATCAGCAGTAGTAATGTACTGCATGTAAACACATTTTCTTTGTGTAAATAATATAATGTAGTCTAACAGCCTACAATTTAACCTGTTCTTATCATGTCTAGCCTACCCTCCCGTTTGTCACACAAAAAATGAGGCGTCAACCATATGACTACTAGAGTGGCCCTGGGGTCACAACCATTCCTGGGAAAGTGTCCCGAATAAACCCTTCTACATCTTCTGCTTCTACTGCAATCTCCTGGAGGCACGGAAGGCCCTTGAGCCAGTTAACCCCACTTGCAGTTATCTTAGCATCCCACATTCCCAGCTTCTCCAAGCGTTTCAAGTTCCTCAGGTACTTCATGCCAGAGTCAGTCACTCCGGGAGGCAAAATGAGGTAAGTCAGTGAGGTGAGGCCCTTGAGATGCAGCAGCCCATCCTCCCTCACTCCGCCGTCATGCAGTGTAAGATCCTGTAACGCTGTCAGCTTGCACACATGCACCATACTGGCGGATGTAACCGACACACACCCACCAAGGCGAAGCGCGTTGAGTGCAGTCAGCCCTTTGAGCCTAGCTATTCCAACATCTGTGACCTTGCTGTTTTCAAGAGAAAGCACGCGTAGGCTCGTCACGCGGTCAATACCCTCAAGGGCAGCATCCGTTGTGCATGGGCCCGAGAGATCCAGATGCACGAGCGCTGGCAGGGAGTAGAGCTGCCGCACCCCCACGGCGGTGAAGCCGGAGGAGTTTTCGAGGTTGACGATTAAGAGCTGGCGGAACGAGGCGAGGAGAGTGAGAGCTGCGTCTGTGAGGCAGGAGATGCCGCGAGGTCCATTTCATCCTGCTGCGGTGCTGTTCTGGCCCAGAGCGTGAGGAGTAACTGCAGCGGAAGGATGGGTACGAGAGGGACGAGAGGGAATGAGAGGGAATGAGAGGGACGAGAGGGACGAGAGGGACGAGATGGACAAGCTCCGGAGCTATGTGTGTACCACCAAGCATTCAACATGCTGCTGCGCATGCTCCCACGTGCCATGTCCCCACCCGTGCGCATGCATCTTCTCGTGCGTGACCAATAACCAGTCCCATTGACCAACCATCTCAGGAACAGTTTTGTTCCTGAAATACATGCGACATACATGCACTCTCTCATGCATGCGATGGGAGCACCTGTTCCTGGAAAACCAAACAATAAAATAAATGCGAAAGTCATGCACTCACCTCCCACACCCGCCCTCCTTTGCCATTACTCTTCTCCTGCTTCACCTTAGGCCATCCACCACCGCTCTCAGTCCCGACAGGGCAGACTTCATTCCTCCGCCATCCTGTTTTCCATCGGAACCGTCGCGATCGGCGATAAGTGCGCAACCACCCGCAGCAGCAAGCGCCAAACCCTCCGCCTTCACTGCCTCATCCCGCTTTCGCTTCTTCCCCTCGGGCACCTCCGCTCCCCCAGCCTGGTTGCGCTCCGCGCGCTCCTTCTCCCACGCGCTCTTCCCCTCCGCCACCGCCAGTTCCACGTCGTTCATCCGCGCCTCCGTGTGCGCCGCCGTCGCGCGCACGTACGCCACTTCCGCCGCCTGCCGCTCCGCCGCAGCCCTCATCCGCGCAATCTCCGCCTTCAGCGCACCCACCGCATCTGCCGCCTCCCTCCGCACCGCCTCCACCTGCTCCTTCATCCCCTCCACCTCCGAATCATACTCACTCCTTACTCTATCCACGTGCTCCTCTATGTACCTGTCCAGAAACGGGATACGATTGGTCGGCTCGGAAGGATGCGCCGCGGGGAGGGTGTCCCCTGCTTTCCCTGCCTTCCCCGCATTCCCTGCCGCTGCACTCTCCGCCCCGTCCTTTCCCTTCACCGTCTCCCCCTGCCTTTCCGTCGCCAACGCCTCTTTCGCCGCTGCGCCCTTCGCCGCTTCGGCCTTCGCCATCGTGCGTTTCATTTCGTCAACTTCCTTCTTGAGAGCAGCCATGGCCGCCTCCTTCTGCGCCAGCTTCGCCGCTAACTGCTCTATTCGCGCCACCATCCCTCCTCCCGTCTCCGTCAGCATCCCACCCGCGACCTCCCCCGGTCACAGCCTCACAGGCACACCATTCACCATCCGCACCATGCCTCCCGCCATCGCCATTAGCAATCGCGCCCGGACGAATGTGGGGCTAGAAAGACCAAGTACTGTCACGTGGTACTACTGGTGGGGCAAGTACCAGGGGCGTCGGCTCTTTGAAATTGGGAAGATGGGATGTTGGGGTTGGCTTGTGTGCCTTCTCCCAAGCTAGTGTTGAACGATGTTAGTTCAGGCATGAGCGTTTTACATGTCAAATGCTGCTCTCTGGATGATGCGATCGTTCAAGTTCGTGCTGAACTTCTTTGACGTTGGATTGTTTCGTTGAGGTCGAAAAAAACTGGGAGGCGGCATGTTGCACCGTCGTGTCACAACAAGCTCTGCTTGCATTGCAGCCCCGCAAGTTTTATTCCCATGATCCCATCTCCGTCACGATCTCAATTTGTCGTGAAGCACAATCACGGACGGAGGCCGTTGCGTTGCGATGCGAACGTAAAATGCAGCGGCATTTTCAAATGTGCGATGCGTCTCGAACAAACATGAAAGCCGCACTGCTATGGATCATGCTTGTTTTGGGGTTGTGTTCACATATTCCAATCAGTGTACCCTAATACACACAGTTCTCGCCAATTTCACTAGGGCCAATTTCACCCCCCTGTGTACTCGTTTTTAATTTCCCCAAATTTGAGGCTTGTTTCGAATAATTTGGTTTTAAGGAAAGCAATGACTGGGACTGCGCACATGGGTCGGCGGAAAAAAAACAAGAGGCGACGAAATCGTCTTAGGGTTGCGAAGCGCTTTGCGTTTTCCAAAATTACATTCATCAATGTACATTTTCAAATTGTATGAAATGCACGAGGCAGCAATATTGATGAGTATTACTGAAGCCTTTTTAGTTGAATTCTCCACATTCAATCAATTTCATACTAGATACTTATATGCTTTGTGTTGTGGTAAAAGAGGAAATCAAACTAAATGTTGATAGTCTTACAAGAAGAATTTGGTGTTACAGATCTAAAAGAAACTGCAAAAGCGGATCTCGCGGCTCAAACATTAGCCATGGCGAGTACGAACCGGCAACCTTTGACTTACTTCGGAAGATCGAAACCACTACACCAAATCATCTGTTAACGAATGGTATCGTGTAATCCCTGATGGTGTTTTGTTTAAAAAACAACTTCCTGCCTAGGGTTTCGAGAAACTTCTTTTCCCTGGCTCTTCCAAGTTATGGTTCTAGATCTAGTCCCGCTGCTCACGCCAGTCAGGCCAGTCACGCCACCTACAGGTCCTCACGCCACTCACGCCACTCTAGATCTAGAGGTAAGCTTTGCTACTTCTTATTCTTAAGCTCACTAGACATTGTAGAATATATTTGTATAGATTCAGACGCCTTTTTTTACCAGATTTAGGTGTAACGACCTTCTTCTATTATCATCATCTCTGTTCACGTTTTGTCTACCTTGATTTTGTTGCTTATTCTAGTTTCCTTTGCTTCTATCTCTCGCTCAGTCCGGCGTCCGTCTCTCTCCTTCATTCTTCCTTCTTTATCTTCTTCCTAACGTCGTTCTGCTGGTGCAAGTCGCGCCACCCTCAGCGTCATGCGCTTTATACGCGGAGGCAGCAGCAACGAAGGGCACGAGCATGTCGTCAGAACTTGGTGAGTTCAGATTGTGAAAGAGAGTGAGAGAGTAGTTAATAGTTCGTAAGCAAAAATACTACGGGATAAAGAATGCGGGAGAGTGACAGAGTATGAGAGCTTACTCCTTGGGTTTGTTAAGGCGAAGCCCTGCACGCGCCTGGTTTCGCGTGTAGCAGCCCTATGCGGAGTAGCGAGGCTTCGCATACCGCATACCGGTTTTACCAGTATTGCGGTATTCGCCAAGTACACTCCAATCTGTGCGCTTCGTGTCAAACTTATATGCTATAGTCTGTGTAGGCTGTAGTGGGGTAGACTATATGGGGTACAATATTTCTAGGTTTTCCTACTTGTACCCACCTGCTTGCTAGTTCATTCATTCCTCATTCTTTCACATGGTATAGAGCAGGTTCCCTAGTGGGAACGCTTCCTTGGGCCCACCACTGAATTTTTTTTTTTTTCTGACCGGAGCGCCATTCGCTGCTACCCGAGGCGCGCCCTGTGGGCCGCCCTTCCGTCGAGGTCCCTTAGAGGCCCCTCCCACGGCCCCCCGTGCCGCCCCTCGCGGCCCCTAGCGGCCCCGTCGCCGCCCCTACGCGGCCCCGTAGCCGCCCCTAGCGGCCCCGTCGCCGCCCCCTACGCGGCCCCGTCGCCGCCCCCTACGCGGCCCCGTCGCCGCCCCTAGTGGCCCCGTCGCCGCCCCTAGCGGCCCCGTCGCCGCCTCTCCACCTACGCGGCCCCGTCGCCGCCCCTAAGCGGCCCCATCGCCGCCCCTACGCGGCCCCGTCGCCGCCCCTAAGCGGCCCCGTCGCCGCCCCTAGCGGCCCCGTCGCCGCCCCTAAGCGGCCCCGTCGCCGCCCCTAAGCGGCCCCGTCGCCGCCCCTAGCGGCCCCGTCGCCGCCTCCCTACCTACGCGGCCCTGTCGCCGCCTCTACGCGGCCCTGTCGCCACCCCTACGCGGCCCCGTCGCCGCCCCTAGCGGCCCCATCGCCGCCCTCAGCGGCCTCGTCGCCGCCTCCCTACCTACGCGGCCCCCTCGCCGCCCCTAGCGGCCCCGTCGCCGCTCCCCTCCCTACGCGGCCTCGTCGCCGCCCCTAGCGGCCCCTTCAGCCGCCGAGCCGCCCAGCAGCCGAGCCGCCGAGCCGCCAAGCCGCCCGACAGCCGAGCCGCCCAGCAGCCGAGCCGCCGAGCAGCCGAGCCGCCCAGCAACCGACCCGCCGAGCCGCCCAGCAGCCGAGCCGCCGAGCCGCCCAGCAGCCGAGCCGCCGAGCCACCCAGCAGCCGAGCCGCCGAGCCGCCCGACAGCCGAGCCGCCCGACAGCCGAGCCGCCCGACAGCCGAGCCGCCCAGCAGCCGAGCCGCCGAGCCGCTTAGCCGCCCAGCAGCCGAGCCGCCGAGCCGCCCTGCCGTCGAGCCACTACTGTTCCTACCGGCGTGCCCCGGCCCTACTTACTCGGACTGGTGAGATCACTCCCTGTTAGGCCACTGCAGTCATGGCTACCCCCAGTGTTCTTACCTTTGATACTGAGGGTCGTGCTGTTGACTTTGAGGTCTGGGTCGATGACCTCCAGCTGTTCCTCCAGTGCGATAGGGCAGACGGACTCTCCCTGTTCGATCTCACCTCTGGTGCCTCCCCTGCCCCGCCTGCTACTGCTGACAGCACTGTTCGCTCACAGTGGGCCACACGCGATGCTGCTGCCCGTCTTGCTGTGCGTCGCCACTTACCGACCACTGAGCGTGCGCACTTTAGCCAGTACAAGAGTGCTCAGACCTTGTACGACGCTGTAGTTGCACGCTACTCCTCCCCTGCCACTGCTGCGCTTAGCCGCCTCATGCTGCCATACCTGTTCCCTGACCTTGCTGCCTTTCCCACAGTCGCTGACCTCATTACGCACCTTCGCACTAGTGACACTCGCTACCGCGCTGCGCCTCCTGCTGAGTTCTGCGCCAAGAACCCCCCCCCCCATGTACATCACCCTCTACTACATAGTCACCCGGCTCCCTGACTCCCTTCGCCTAGTCAGGGACCACTTCCTCTCAGTTTGCCCCACCACACTCACCGTTGACCTCCTCGAGGAGCGCCTCCTAGCAGCAGAGAAGAGCATAGTCGCTGTAGGAGCATCTCGTGGTGACCCTCGCACCCCAGTCTTTGAGGGGTGTTCCCCCTCCCCCCTCTTGCCCTCTGTTGCTTCTGCTGCTGCTGCCGACCTCGTTGGTTTCTACGGGGTCGGCGCTGCGTCTGCCCCTAGCGGGAGACGCCGCACCGGCAAGGGCAAGGGGGGCAAGGGCGCAGAAGGGGCTGGCGGGGGCGGTGGAGGTGGTGGTGGAGGCAGTGGAGGGGGTGGGGGTGGTGGTGGGAGTGGTGGCGGGGGTGGAGGCGGCGGTGGCAGCAGTGGAGGCGGAGGAGGCGGCGGTGGTGGCGGAGGGAGCGGAGGCGGCGGAGGTGGCGGAGGCGGCGGAGGTGGCGGAGCACAGGGGGAACACGCACAAAACAAGAAACCCAAGAGAAAGTGTACGACAGCATGACGATAGGTATAACCGACATACTCTTTCACGGCAGCGCCTACGGGTCGAAGTGCTGCCTGACGCGCCATGTTCGAGTTGTCAACATATTTACTGAAAGACACAAGGAGAAACACGCAAAAAGCCACGGAAATTCTTATTGTGAGAAGCTGACGACGGGATATATGATAAGACTGCAACCATAGAAGCAGCAGGGGAAAATAAAACAGGAAGAGACAGTCGCGCGACGCGGGCATTCGAGCTAAGAGAGTGAGGAGAAACGTATGACAGGATTACGAATGAATCAAGAAATGAACAGCGAGACTCTTGAAGGTGCAGCTGGGGACAAACGCATGGTTGGAGCAGGCATGAAGGATGGGGTGGGGTAGCGAGGGGCAGTACAGGTCAAGGGATGCGACGTGTCTTGAACAGATTCGACCACAGGTTATGGTCAGCGACGTGGCGTCAAGAAATTGCACACTCACAATTTCATTCGCTATCCTGTGTCAGCTGGCAGCCGAACCACGCATGTAATCTACCCGAACCTGCCTGTGTGGGTACAGTATATGGACGGGAAGTGACGTTGGTTTTATTTTGAAGACCAAGCAGTACAGCGAGATGCAAGAAAATATCAGTCACGACCGTGCTGTGCTGGACAAGTTGCATTGGTGGTGTTGTTTGACTTCAGAAATCGTAACATGTCTCCAATGCCAGTTACTGTTAGCTAATTTTCGCCAAATGCGAAATGTTTTCGCCAGAATTCGGTTGGATCATTTGGGCCCTGCGCCTAGTCTGTGGTGAACTTCGCTACCTGGTTGCGACTTCGGGTCTTCTTTCAGATGAGTTTGCATGAAGTTGGCGTAGGTAATCCCTAGGTAACCTGCGTTGGGGGTGAGTTGGGCCCCTCGCAATTTTTGAGACGCGCGCCTCGCCTCTCCGCGCTAAACTTCCACTGGCATTCCCGCCGCTCCCGCCTGCTCCTGCTCCCGACCTGCCCCGCGCACCTGACGTCGATCTTCCTGCGCACCGATTGGTCCTGCCCGTGGGCGATCGCCGCGCCTCACGTCACCTCACTCGTCTCGCTCTGCACTAACATGCACCCCGAGAAAGCTGCACGTTTGTCGCGGGGCGTGGTGGAGACTGTCAAGGCCCTTGAGTGGAGGGATGTTCCGGTTGGGCGATCGCTAGATTTAAGTGCTTGGCAGAGTTTGCGTTGCTTCCATGCTGTAGGCTGGGGTGCTGTGTCCCTGTCTGTGCTTCGCTCGGGTGTGGTGTGGCCGTGTGGGTTGGAGGGGCTGTTTGTCGATAGCATTGCAAGCGACGTTGCTGATTTGCTTGATGGTGGGTTGAGAGGGGGCGATGGGGGAGAAGGCTTCGGAACCGGAGGTTGTGTGATGCTGGGGGAGGAACGCACGCTCGTGGAGGCTGCAACTGGGGGTGAAGAAGACCAAATGAATGGGCGGAAGTTATTGGATAAACTACTCCCTGGATGCAACAGCCTGCGGCGATCTGAGGGGTGGGATGCGAGTGAGCGTGTGCTGTATAGGTTGGATGCGGTTGAAGGGCTGAGTAAGGAAGTGGGTGGGAATTGGGGAGGTGGTTTTGAAAAGACTTATCATAACAAAGCAAGGTTTCTGAAAGAAAGGGGGATACCGGAAGTGGATTTAGGTGCACTGCCGTGAATTGTGGTCAGCTCAAACTGCTTGGAGTTCTACCAGGGATTTACGGTATATGGCAATGTATTTACAACATATTGTTAAGATAGTAAGCATAGTGAGGAGCCATAGCTAGGGTTAGCTAGCTAGGCAGGAGAGAAATGAAGAAAGGAGGGGTTTCACTAGCAGCTGTTGGGATACATATAGCAAACCCTACCAGGGTTGTACTCGCTATAGAGCACCCCACTACAGGCTAGATAATAACATTCTGACACACCCCCATAGCCAAAGTGGGGTGTAATCAGCAGAGCACACAGTCATAGAGCAGGTTCACAATGACAAGCAAAGCTAGAGGCTATCACAGAGGGCAAGTGAGGAGGAGGAGAGTACTGTGGACGGAGAGAAGATGGGAGGCAACGACTGAAGCTGCAGAGGCACGGGCACAGGAGCGGCTGACTCAGTGGCTACCGAAGCAAGGGCGACGGACTACTGGAGTGACTAGCTCCGCGGCTAAGACGAGCGGCAGGAGCAACGGACCCACTGGCGACTGGTGCAACAGGCTCACTGGCTATCGAAGCAAGGGCGACGGACTACAGGCGCTGCAGGCGACACGACAGCTACCTCCACACAACCTCCTCCAACTGACCCACACCCTTGACACACACCCCCTGCTGAACCCCTAACTCCACTCCAACGTCACCCCCCTAGCACCACTCCTTCGGCTCCCACACACCCACCCCCCTGAGCGGCAGCTGCAGCAGCGGGAGACGGAAGAGGAGGAGGAGCAGGGGACGGCGCACACAACCGGCACCCCCACAACCGTCCCCCCCACACTCCCCACCCCCAAACCCTAAAGCGGGTGGCAAGGGGTAGGAGCGCGGGGGACGGCTCCTGCCTGCCTGCCTGATCCAACATTACCATACATTGGTGCGACCTTAAAGATAAACGCAAAGGGATGGATGGACATAGCGTAGGCTGACCTTTTTTTTCGATGATAAACAGTCACCTCTGCGCTCCAAGAGTGAGTGAGCTGGGGCAAAGGGTTACCACCACTTGCCTCTATGTAGTTCGCCAAGTGCTTTTTCTTATGGTTGTGTTTGCTTACATTTCTTCTTTTCTGAGCAACTTCATCTCACCAAACCCCAACCAAGATTCGTTCCAATACCAGCATGTTATACGTGTAACCTGGATTGAAGTAACCCTCATGTTGCTACAGGTTGGGGGTGTTGGAAACAAGTAATTTAAGCGCCTCTATCGTGTCGAAGCACTAAGTCGTAAACGAAGCGAAATACAGTGAAGCATCGGCGAGTCAACACTTGGAGGTTGAGAGATGAAGAAACCGCTGGAGGTTATGCGAAAGTCAAAGGTCAGCGACCTTTGACCTGACAAGTACAGCGCGACAGCAAGGACAAATAGCTGACTCGTTATTGAGCAGTTGTCCGAGTCGTCACTGTATCGAACCGCAACCGCAATAGTAAAACAGTTATTAACTGTGTCTCTTCATATTCCTTGTACTCTTATAAAACCTTGTATATTCTTGTTTTAATCAATCTAATTTGCCCTCACATACCAGCGCAAGGTGGTTCACAGACTCATCATTAAACGCTTCCGCTATTACATTGTTCCTACTCAGAGTTTAGTCCTGCAAAGATCCTAAGGGCTTTTCTCAGCCCAACATGGTATGAGAGCTATCAGGGCAAACTCAACTACTATCAAAGACACCTACAACATCAGAAGGCATGACAACACAGAAGGAGAGAAGCTCCTCTAACGGCTCTCCCGGTACTACTCCTACTCCACCTCCTGCCTCTGGCCTACAGACAGAGGAGGGCACAGCAACAAGACCAGCAGCTGGGTCCACCGAAACTCCCGCAAATCAAGTTGCGGGCTTCGACCCAAGCATGATGGAGAAGTTCTTCTCCTTCATGTCCTTCTACGAACAACACCAGCAAGGGGCACCTGCGCAGTCAAACAACAGCAACAACAACAACGATGTGACAGCGATGAGCCTCGATGGTTCATCCTATGCACGAGGAAATCAGCAACAGCAACCTACCTTCGCCCCGTATGAACCCCAGCGTGGTTCCGTCAGCTTCATGCCGCGCCAGCAGCCTTCACCTGAGCAAGAGAAGACATTGGATGCACTTCAAGTTCAGTCGCAGTTTGCACACGTCCTAAAACTGCAAACATCAAGGCCATTTGACGGCAAAGACTTCTTTACCTGGTCATTCGAATTTGAGCTAATGATGGAAGGCGTGCAGATTCTTGGCTTCTTCGACGGGTCCCTGCCATACCCAACACACGGGACGCAATATGACAAGCAACAGTACACGTATGAGTCCATGATGGCGTACACAATTCTACTGCGCAACGTCACACCGAACCAACAGCAGAACATCCGGTCTTATCAGGGATACGGCAACTCCGCCGAGCTCGCGTACAACCACTTGAAGAATCTGTATCAAGCAACAGACAGCGTCAATGAGAGTCGATTAATGGCACAATTGACAACAGTGGAAATGGAACCGGGCGAAAAGGGAATGGCGTATATCAGTCGCTGTCGCGAATTGCGCGACAAACTTCTTCGATGCGGAGGGTCGATATCGGAAGACGCCTTCGTCACAGTCGTCATTGGCGGTCTTGGTCCTCATTGGCGCTCCACTCGCGCCATACTCCGAGCTCATGGGAAGATCTCCGAAGCAGCACTCTGCGCCGAAATTCACGCCGAGCAGCAAGACATGGACCTGCAAGAGGAGCGGCACAAAAAGAAAACGTCAGTACCCGAATTTGCGTTCCACACTCAACGGCGCTACAACAACAACAACCGGCATCAACCAGAACCCGTACCTCCGTTCTGTCACCTCTGCAAGACTTCAGGGCACCCTCGCACACACTGCCCGAATCGACAGCAGTCAACGCCACCGCAACGCTAACTTCGTCCCTCAAGCAGTCAAGTGGCGTCCACACAAGCGCACCCCACAAGTCAACTGCAGCCCTCAACGACATCGTCGTCAACACAATATGCACAAGGAGCAAGAAACATCGTCAGCTGTATGGCAAGATTGACTGACTCCTGCATCACCGAATCTCCACCACATTACTCACCAGAAGAGCAACTCGACAACAGCACACCTCGTTGCGAGTCACTTCAACCGAACCCGACGTATGCAGCCATCGCTCAAAGTGAACCGTCCGGGAAACACACTTGGTTCTTGGACAGTTGCTGCGGGCAGCATATGTGTTCCTCGGGTCGTTTCGTTCAACGCGAACACCAACTTCAGCGCAAAGTCGTCATCACCGTCGCCAACAATCAGAACCTGCGCACACGACGACAGGGCGTAGTGCAACTTCAGTCACGAGAGACAAAGGTCATACTGCAAATGTCAAAGGTTTTAATTGCGGAGGGACTCGGCTACAACTTACTAAGTGTCAGTCAACTGATGGCGAAAGGTATCCACCTCGAAGCAGACAGCACAACACAGAAGTTCAAGTTGTACCACGGGAGAGGAGGCCTCTACATCGGCAAGGCCGTGCTGAAGAACAACGTGTTTGTCCTCGACTTCGTTCCAGATTTAGGCACCGCCGACAGCGACGGAATCGTCACCTTCACCTCCTGGACGCACCCACCGGATCTTGATCCTGACTTCAGCCCCGAAGGATTCTGGTATTCGCACACTATTCCTGAGGCAGAACGAACAAGAGCATTAGCAACAATTCAATCGGCAGCAGCAGAGACAACATCGGCAGCAGCAGAGACAACATCGGCACCAATAGCAGGTCCTTCAACAGCATCAATCTTCATCGACAACACACCACCGACTCATGCGGAGCAGCTGAATCCAACACCACGAGAAATTCATCGAAGCGCAAATCTCACCACCGGTTTTTACTCCAACTCCGACCTGTACAGACGCTCACCCGGACATTGCGCCGACGAAGATCTCTGGCATAAACGAATGGGGCATCTAAGCAACACGACATTAAACAACACGATATGAGCAGGCGTTCTTGGTAAAGACTCACTACTATTACCCGACGGCAAAGAACTTCGACGAATGCGAGGAAATTGCTTCACCTGCCCAGAAGCAGACTTACCGCATCAGCCCTTCGTCTCTCACCACAACCCAAATGCACCGGCGTACGCACCTTTGGAGAAGGTCTACAGCGATATCCTGTACAATCGCGAAGCCGGTCAAGGAGCGTACAACTACGTTATCACCTTCATCGACGCCGCCACGCGATACGTGTGGCATCTCAACCTTCCGAGTCGCGACATGGCTTTCGAAGCCTTCGTCGCATGGCTTCCACTAGCAGAGCGAGAATCAGGCGTGAAGCTAAAGAGCTTCCAGTCAGACGGAGGAGGAGAATATACCTCACAAAGATTCTAGCAGTACCTGGCAGAGAGGGGAATCAAGCGGCTCATCTCCCTTCCCTAAGCCCATCAACAGCAGGGCGTAGCAGAAAGAATGAACAGGACCCTTCAGAACACCATGCGCAAGCTCCTACGTGGCATGCGGCTATCCAACCACCAGTGGCCCGAAGCAATGGACCACGCCGTGATGCTGCACAACTTGCTTTCGTCATCATCGCTCCCGAACAACGCATCACCGCATCTGCTGTGGACAGGGAAATTGGGCAGCACAAAAATGTTGCGAGTTTTCGGCTGCATGGTACAGTACCGGCCCCCAGCTGCACACGCCGGCCGATTTTCCCAACGCGCACAGTGGGGACTACACCTGGGCATCGAAAAACATTACAACGCATGGAACATTTTTGACATCAACACAAAGGAAACAGTGGCAGTACGCGATGTTATCTTCTACGAACGCCTCACCCTTCCAACGTACCTGTACAACTTGGAAACTTCAAGAGATGTGACAGGCGGATTTCGTGGGGACCGAGCCTTCGCTTCGGCAGCAGATGAAGCTGACTTGGACGAGCAGACCATGGACGGAGCTTCGAAAGAAGCCGGACCTCTCCCCTACTGCTCCGTGGATATCCCAATGGATGACGACAACCCTCACGAGAGCGTCAACGCCGAAGTCTTCTACGACTTCGCCGACACTGGTTACGTTACACCCGCCCGAGTCAACACCAATGAAGCCGAACGCATAGGACCCAACTTCTTACCTGATCCAGAAGCAGGTGACGAAGCAGCTTATCCCGAGGACACAACACTCCCCTGCTACACATAGAGCGGACTCCGGATACTCGGCCTCTTCACCGCGGTCCACGGCACGGAGATTCCTAAGGAGCCTGCCATAGTTCAGCAGGCTCTGGGGGGGGAGCATAGGGAAAAATGGCGCGAAGCCATGGACAAGGAGCTGAAAGTGCTGGAAGAACAGAACACCTGGAAAGTCGTTCCCATCGGCGTGGCACGCAACAAAACGGTACTCACCGGAAAATGGGTTTTCCGTGTGAAGACAAAGGCAGACGGCACCATCGACAAGTTTAAAGCACGCTGGGTCGTGCGCGGTTTCGACCAAGAGCACGGACGCGATTTCACCGAGACGTTCGCCCCGGTCAGCCGACACATTTCCCTTCGAATTCTCCTCGCAATCGCCGCCATGAAGAAGAAAAACCTGCAGCAAATCGATGTCGCTAATGCATTCCTCTACGCACCTGTTGACGCCGAAATCTTCGTCGAACTTCCACACGGCTCCAACGGAGAGCCCAACCAAGTCTGTCAGCTGCTGAAGTCCCTGTACGGCATCAAACAGGCTCCGAGACTATGGCAACAGTACCTACACGCTAGACTCATCCGCATCGGTTTCCGCCAACTACCGCACGACCAGGGCATGTATCGGCTCACGAAAGGCGACGACTATATCTTACTGTTTGTCTACGTGGACGACCTGCTTTACATCGGCTCGACTGACGGCGTCACTACCTGGTTCGAAGGGGAGCTGCAACAAGATCTCACGCTCACGGCCTCGTCCACCGTCACGCAGTATCTCGGCCTCAATATTCAAGAAGAAGAAGACGCGATCTATCTCAACGCCGCGAAATACGCCGACACCATCGCCAAACGCTTCGGACTCTCCACGACCTCCATCTCCACGCCATACCGCTGCACCACCAGAAATCACAAGGAAGGCTCCGCTCTACTCAAAACCGCTGGCATACGCGACTACCAACGAAAACTAGGATGTCTGCTCTTCGCAGCCGTCACTTGCCGACCGGACCTCTCTTACTCCGCAAGCCAACTCGCTACCTACCTCAAAAAACCTGAAGCAGAGCACATGGCGGAGCTCGACCGCGCACTACACTACCTCGTCAGCACCCCGACAATCGGACCAACTTACTAAAAGACCGGAACCACGGCGCCTAAGCTAATCGGCTACGTCGACGCAGATCACGCCGGCGACTCAGACAACAGGCGCTCGCGCACCGGCTATATCTACCGACTCGAGCCTATCGGGCCGATCTCATGGCAGTCGAGCAAGCAGGAACTAATTGCTCTCTCCTCAGCTGAAGCAGAATATATTGCACTCTGCTCAGCCACCAAGGAAGGACTTTACCTTCGTGAACTGCTGGAAGAGGCGAAATTGGCTCAGTTACCCAGCTTCTCCTTGTTCTGCGACAACCTGTCAGCAATTCGCATAGCCAACAAAAATGGATTCGCGAACAGGACGAAGCATATCGCCCTGCGATATTTCTTCGTCAAAGACGAGATCGAGAAGGGCAGACTCGAGCTGTCTTACTGCCCCACGTCTGAGATGGCAGCTGATTACTTGACCAAGAAACTCGGAAAGCAGAAGTTCGAGTACTGCATGCTGCTGACTGGACAAGGCCACGTCACCAGCAACGACACTCCAGAAGCGAAGGGGAGTGTTGGAAACAAGTAATTTAAGCGCCTCTGTCGTGTCGAAGCACTAAGTCGTAAACGAAGCGAAATACAGTGAAGCATCGGCGAGTCAACACTTGGAGGTTGAGAGATGAAGAAACGGCTGGAGGTTACGCGAAAGTCAAAGGTCAGCGACCTTTGACCTGACAAGTACAGCGCAACAGCAAGGACAAACAGCTGACTCATTATTGAGCAGTTGCCCGAGTCGTCACTGTATCGAACCACAACCGCAACAGTAAAACAGTTATTAACTGTGTCTCTTCATATTCCTTGTACTCTTAGAAAACCTTGTATCTTCTTGTTTTAATCAATCTACTTTGCCCTCACATAACAGCGCAAGGTGGTTCACAGACTCATAATTAAACGCTTCCGCTATTACATTGTTCCTACTCAGAGTTTAGTCCTGCAAAGATCCTAAGGGCTTTTCTCAGCCCAACAGGGGGCAGCATGACCGTGGTGAGTGGTGGGTGGGAAGCTCATGGTGCACGGTGGGGAGGGAAGGTCCCAGGGTGGCTGTTGCAGGGAGGAGAAGAGCAAGGTGGCAATGGTGGCGTTGAATGCTACTGCTTTTGAGACGTCTCAAAGGTTGAGAACAGCAAGCACATGATGAGTGGTGGGAAGGGCATGGTGCACATTGGGGAGGTCCCAGGGAGGCTGTTGCACGGAGAAGAGTCAGGGAGCATTGGTGGAGTTGAATGCAGCTGAGGCAGGCACTAGCATGACCTCCCAGTCCACCTGAGGAGAAAAATGGTCAGGATAGAAGGGAGGGAGGGATGGGGGAGGAGGGAAGGGGGAAAGAGAGGATGCGTGCTTTGAGTTGGTGGCATGGCGGGACGCTCACTCAGCAATTGCAGCGCTAAGAACGTCCTTCTTTCTGTGAGGGTGTGTGCGTGTGGGTTCGTGCGCGTGCGTGTGAATGTGTGTGCATGTGTGAGTGTGTGTGTGTGTGTGTGTGTGCATGTGTGTTCATGAATGTGCGTGTGCGTGTGTGAGTGAGTGAATATGTGTGTGTGCGTGTGCATGTGTTTGCACATGTGTGTGTGAATGTGTGTGTGTGCAGTGCATGTGCATGTGCATGTCCGTGAGAGCATGCAAGCGTGTGAGTGCATACATACATGAGCCAGTGAGTTTACCAAGGCAACAGACCGTCGTGCACACAAACATGCATGCAAACTCTAGCATGTTACTTCCTCAGGAGTAACAGGCATGTTCACTCACACTTGAGCCCCTCTTATCTCACCTGCACGCTTCATCTCACCTGCATGCCTCATCTCACCTGCACTTCTCACCTCACCTCACACATCGTCTCACCTGCATGCCCTCGGAAACAAGCGCAGTGGTGTGCAAGCCAGCAGCCATGGACAGCCCCAGCACCGACACCCACCCCACCTTGGCTGATCCTCTTGACAGCGGCGACAGGTGGTACCTGGGAGAGAAAGTGGGGGAGGGAGGAGGAAAGGGGGGAAATTGGGGAAGGAGGCTGAGTTCATTGTCATTCTCATTGCCACTCATTGCCATTCTCATTGCCATTCTCATTGCCATTCTCATTGCCATTCTCATTGTCATTCTCATTGCCATTCTCATTGCCATTCTCATTGCCATTCTCATTGCCATTCTCATTGTCATTCTCATTGTCATTCTCATTGCCACTCTCATTGCCACTCATTGCCTTTCGCATTCTTATTCGCATTCGCATTCTCATTCTCATTCTCATTCTCATTCTCATTCTCATTGCCATTCTCATGCCATTCTCATTCTCATTCTCACTGCCATTCTCATTGTCATTCTCATTGCCACTCATTGCCATTCTCATTCTTATTCGCATTCGCATTCTCATTCTCATTCTCATTGCCATTCTCATTGTCATTCTCATTCTCATTGCCATTCTCATTGTCATTCTCATTGTCATTCTCATTCTCATTCTCATTCTCATTCTCATTGCCATTCTCATTGTCATTCTCACTGCCATTCTCATTGTCATTCTCATTGCCACTCATTGCCATTCTCATTCTTATTCGCATTCGCATTCTCATTCTCATTCTCATTCTCGTTCTCATTGCCATTCTCATTGTCATTCTCATTGTCATTCTCATTGTCATTCTCACTGCCATTCTCATTGTCATTCTCATTGCCATTCTCATTGCCACTCTCATTGCCACTCATTGCCTTTCTCATTCTTATTCGCATTCGCATTCTCATTCTCATTCTCATTCTCATTCTCATTGCCATTCTCATGCCATTTTCATTCTCATTCTCACTGCCATTCTCATTGTCATTCTCATTGCCACTCATTGCCATTCTCATTCTTATTCGCATTCGCATTCTCATTCTCATTCTCATTCTCATTGCCATTCTCATTGTCATTCTCATTGTCATTCTCATTCTCATTGCCATTCTCATTGTCATTCTCATTCTCATTCTCATTCTCATTGCCATTCTCATTGTCATTCTCACTGCCATTCTCATTGTCATTCTCATTGCCACTCATTGCCATTCTCATTCTTATTCGCATTCGCATTCTCATTCTCATTCTCATTCTCATTCTCATTGCCATTCTCATTGTCATTCTCATTGTCATTCTCATTGTCATTCTCATTGTCATTCTCATTGTCATTCTCATTGTCATTCTCATTGTCATTCTCATTGTCATTCTCACTGCCATTCTCATTGTCATTCTCATTGCCATTCTCATTGCCACTCTCATTGCCACTCATTGCCTTTCTCATTCTTATTCGCATTCGCATTCTCATTCTCATTCTCATTCTCATTGCCATTCTCATGCCATTCTCATTGTCATTCTCACTGCCATTCTCATTGTCATTCTCATTGCCACTCATTGCTATTCTCATTCTTATTCGCATTCGCATTCTCATTCTCATTCTCATTCTCATTCTCATTCTCATTGCCATTCTCATTGTCATTCTCATTGTCATTCTCATTGTCATTCTCATTGTCATTCTCATTGTCATTCTCATTGTCATTCTCATTGTCATTCTCATTGTCATTCTCATTGTCATCGTTACCACCGAGGCACACATTCCCATACGCACTGCATTGAGAGCACTCAACACGGTTGATCATCTGATCAGGTAGGAGCACCAAGGTGGTGAGCTGAGCAGCGTGTTGTGTAGATTGACTCAGATTAGGCTGATAAAGCCGGCAGGAGTAGGCGTGCCGCCCATGCATTCAAGTTGGGTGCACTGCATAAGCAGCTAGTAGGTATCACAAACACGAGGAGGGCGCTGTTTGTTCTGTCATTGAGTGTAGGACTAATTGAAGCCCGGCTAAAGTTGGATATATGGTATGAGGGTAGACACTCTTGGAAAACGTTAGTGAGCACATAAAAAAAAAAAAAAAAAAAACACGAGAATTCCCAAAAATGATCCATATAAAAGGTATCGTTTTTATATACAAGGTATACAACTCTAGATCTCTCGTATGGAGAGAAGTAAATAAATGAAGGGAAGTATGTCCATGTCAGGGTTCGCATTTCCCGGCCTTGATCTTGACTTGGTCCGGAATGCACACTCTGGTGGATTTGACGAGCTTATCGATGCAATCGTAGCCGTTGGTCTTCCTGTAGCACCCTTTGATTCCACGGAAGTACTTGACCTGCAGGCCAGTGCAGCGGTCGCCAGTCCCAACCACGTACGAGCGAGTCTTGGGGCACACTCCTTGCATGAAGCTGAACGAGCTCCCTATGCACGCCTGCACTTGCCGTGCAGTTGAGTGTGCGTGGGGAGGAGGGACAGAGGGTGGAGGGAGGGGGGAAGAGGGTGGAGGGAAGAGGGAAGAAGGATGCGAGTCAGGTGTGAACTGCAGGTGCGGACTGCAGGTGTGTTTGCAGTGTGATCTGCAGGTGTGAATTGGAGGCAACCAATGATTGCCATGAAAATGCATGGAACCGGCATGCTTCAGGTGGCAACCATAGGAACAATCAACAGGATTCATGAAAGCAAGTGGCAAAAGGAGAGGGCACGGACGACTGGGGAGAGGGTGAAGAAAGGGAGGAGAGAATGCAGCGGAGGATAGAATGAAGCAGGGGAGAGGGTAATGTGGACAAAGAAGAGAGCAGAGGGAGAGCAGTGGGAGAGCAGAGGGAGAGCAGTGGGAGAGCAGAGGGAGACCTCGAAGCCTGTGAGGCTGCCGACGTCAGTCTTGGGCACGAGGCGGCTGCACTTGATGCCGGGGTTGAGGCGGAAGAACTCGAGAGGGGAGAGCGGCGGGGAGGGCACGGAGCGGATCTGGTCGCACGTCTCCCCGGCCTGCACCAGATAGAACTGCGAGCACACCGGGATGAGCAGCGCCGTTGCACTCTCCGCCCGCCGCTCCACACACACCGCCTGGCTGCCCACCAGCTCCCCGCTGCCGGAGCAGTCCAGCCCGCGGTTGAGCGCCTGGAAGGCCGCTGCGCAGGGCTCATAGCAGTTGCCGATGAGGGAGAAGTATTTCGCTAGCGACTCGCATGTGTCGCCCTGGGGGGATGGGAGCGAGGAGGGGTGGGAGAGAGGCGGGGGGAAATGGGGGAGGAGAGTGGATGATGGGAGAGGAGGATGAAAGGAGACGTGGAATTGCAGTCCTGGGAAAAGGGCTGCTGGGCAGCGCTGGGGGGCGGGTTGGGCTCTGGGATCATGGGCAGGACAGCCGGTGGAGAGAGATATGGGCTGCCAGTGACTGGTATGAGAACGGCGAGAGCAGAGGACGAGAAGAGAGCAAGGAGGGTGGAAAGGAAACAGGAAAAGGAAGGGGAGAGCATTAGTATGAGGGTTGGTATGGGCTGAGAGACTGATAGAAGACGGTCCAGAAGAATAAAGAGGGGCATGGAGGAGGAGAGGTTTGAGATAGAATGCTGTGAGGACAGCAGGGCTGCTTGGAAGAGGTTAGGACACAGACGGCTGCAAGCTGCGGGCAGCAGCAGCAGTAGAGAGGACGGTGGGGGGGAAGGAGAGAGGGAGGGAGAGAGGGAGGGAGGGAGGGAGGGAGGGAGGGAGGGAGGGAGGGAGGGAGGGAGGGAGGGAGGGAGGGAGGGAGGGAGGAAGGGAGGGAGGGAGGGAGGGAGGGAGGGAGGGAGGGTGGGTGGGAGGGAGGGAGAAGAGGGAGAGGTGGGAGGGAAGGAGGGAGAGTGGGAGGGAGGGAGAAGAGGGAGAGGTGGGAGAGGAGGGAGAGAAGCGAGAGGAGAGAGAGGAGGGAGAGAGGGGAGAGAAGGGAGAGGAGGGAGAGTAGGGAGAGGAGTGAGAGTAGGGAGAGGAGGGAGAGGAGAGCGAGGAGGGGTAGAAGGGAGAGGAGGGAGAGGGGGAAGAGAGGGGGCCGACCTCTGACGTGGTGTAGTAGACGGAGCAGGGCGTGAGGTCGGCTGGCTGGACCACGTTCACCACCGTGCCGACAGCGAGAGGAGCGCTGCAGCTCAGACCCTGGTGAGGAAAAAGGGAGGGGAGTGGGGAAGGGAGGGCAGAGACGATGGGAAAGGGGAGGACAGAGGCAAGATGTGGTTGTTGGGTGGGGATCAGACTTGCAGAATGTGGGCGGAGCCTCACAGGAATGCACGGATCAGAAGAGCAGGGTCAGCAAGCAGCAGGAAGGCATGGGCCCACCACGATGCTCACGGGATTTTGTTGTTGCAGGTGGGCGAGAGTGAGGCCGTAGACGGGGTGGATGTCGGCACACGTGACACCCAACGACACCACCTTGTATGTGCTGCTGGAGTCGCCTGTGCAGTGCGGTGCAGAGTGGTGCAGATGGATGGATATACGGTGCAAATGGGAGAGGTGGGTGCACGCAGAATGGAGCAGGTGGGTGGGAATGGGCATGCGGGTGCGCAGGTGATTGGGGAGTGATCGTAATGATGGCGAGCTGTAAGGCGAGCATGGCAAAATGAGTGTCATGTGTGGCATGGCCTGAGTTTGGAGACGCTGTAAAGACGAGAAGGCCGTCTTTCGAGTATGCTTGATGGTAGCGTCGCACAAGAAAGGGTGGGATAAGGTGGATGTCGTGAAGAGAAGCATCTGGAGCGTAAGAAAGGAAAGCTATATGCATCTCACGAGAAGGTTACCTGGACCGCAGGAGAAGGTGCCATCAACAGTGGTGCCCTGCCTGAAGCCAGGAGGGCACACACACGAGTACGACCCCTTGCCATCATTCACACACGTGCCCACTGCACATGGATTGTGCACCGCTGCCCTGCACGCGTCCTCTGGGGAACACGACAAAGGATGAAAGACACAGGCAAGACGAGCATGCTATGAGGTGACTGAAAGAAGGAGGCTGAACAATTGAAGGTTTGTGTTGTGGTGCCGAGAGCACCATTACAGCAAAGCAATTGACGGGATGGAAATGTTGTGAGCACGGTTGTGACTGCATTGGGACAGGCAAGAGCGCTCACTGTAAGCACAGGGGAGGGCACTCACTGTAAGCACAGGGGAGGGCACTCACTGTAAGCACAGGGGAGGGCACTCACTGTAAGCACAGGGGAGGGCACTCACTGTAAGCACAGGGGAAAGTGCTCACTGTAAGCACAGGAGGGAGTGCACACGATAGCACAGGAGAGGGCGCTCACTGTAAGCACAGGGGAGAGCGCTCACTGTAAGCACAGGTGCGCGAGTTGTCCGGTTGAAGCGCCTCGACGAATCGCGGGTCGTTGCAGTCGCAGTGGTTGCTGGCCCCATCAGGCGTGGGCGTGCACGTGAAGTTGCCACAGGGGTTGAAGAGCGGCCCAAACACCCCACTGGTGGTGCCGTTGACGTTGCAGGGGTCCTTGGCAGCGCGCACCACCGGGTAGATCCCAGGCAGCATGTTGATCCCACACACGCCGTCGCCCCCCTGGATGTCCATCCGCATGTGCCCGCCGTCGCCCCACTCCGGGCCCCATGAGTTGCGGATGATCCAGAAGGGCGGCGCCATGTGCGGGAAGGTGGGGTCTGAGCCGGTGAGGCGATAGCCCACCAGCAGCACCACGTGGTTCAAGTTGTACGTGAAGCACGAGGGGTCCGCGTACTTGGATAGCTGGGGGAGAGACGGGTGGAAGGGATTTGGGCGCGCATGGTAATGGAATGAGTTGTTAGAAACATTTCATAAGTAGCACGACGTGGTTAAGGTTGTGGGAGAAGCACGATTGGTGTGGGTGTGTACGTGAGTGAGTGAGTGAGTGAGTGCGCATGCGCGTTCGCGTTCGCGTGCGCGTTCGCGTGCGCGTGCGTGTGCGTGCACGTGCGTGTATGTGCGTGTGTGTGTGTGGGGGTGGGTGGGTGAACTCACCCCATCATAGTCGAGGAAAGAGGGGACGGTGGCCTGCACATGCACCACCACGGGCTGTCGCTGCACGGCCAGCAGCAGCCCAAACCAGCCGTGGAATGACGTGCGCTCAAACCCGTTCACTCTAAACGCCCCCCTTGATGGCTTGCTCTACCATGGGGGCAGGGGAAGAGAAGTAGGGGAGGAAGGGTAGGGGAGGAGAAGTAATGAAGGAGGGAAAGGTGGGAGGGGAAGGGGAGGAGGGATAGGGGAGCAAGGGTATGAGAGGGGACATGTGGGAGGTGGAGTAGGAAGGTTGTCAGAATCCTAGCCATTACACCACGGGGATAAAAGGGCTTGTTAACTAGGGGGTCAGTGCGTTTATAACCCCCCAAGTTAGCAAGCCTGTAACCTTTCTTTATGATCAATCGGGCATCTCCAGTACAGATCTTATGACACCCCCATCTCACAAGAATGCCATAGGACACGGCACAATAGAAGCGCCAACATGTGCGCACATGGGGACTCGAACCCGAAACATTTGCTCTGATACCATGTGAGAATCTCAGTCACTGGACCACTGGAAAAAAATGGCTCGTTAAATAGCGGGTCAGTGCGCCCATAACCCCCCAGGCCAGGCTAGCGAGCCTGTAACCTTTCCATATGATCAATCGGGCATCCCCAGTGCAAGTCTAGTGACAAAGAGGACATGACAACATGAAACGGGGGTTGTGCGATGCAACAAAAGCCACGCATAGACCATGTCAGAACGCATATCAAGGAAAAGTACTCGATGAGTTCGAAGTACCGGACAGTGGAACAACCACCTAATGTGGGCGAAAAGGTTCAGCTGGAAAATCAACCACGTGAACCCAAGCGCATGTTGATGCCTTCAAATGGAAAAAAATGATGTAGAAGTAAGCAGAAAGGGGCCAAGAAAGCGTCGCCACATTAGGCTGCTTAAAAAAAAAAAAAAAAAAAAATGTAACAAGAGTTGCCCACTGTTCCAGGGGTGTGGCCTTTGCCGCAGGAGATCCCAAGCGCTTGTGCGAGCAGAGAAAAGATGGGCATGCTACAGAGCGGGCTCTGGCTGCTGCTCTTCGTGGCCCCGCCCCCGCTCACCACCACCCCGGTCCCGCCGTCCTCCGTGAGTCCCACTTTGCTCTTGGCGTTGAGAGTGACGAGGTACTGGAAGGCCTGGGAGGGCGAGTTGCCCTGCGAGCATGAGGCGCCGAGGGCGCTGCGCAGCTGGGTGACGGAGAGGTGTGGCACAACAGTGAGGTTGGAGAGAATGCCATATGCCATTTCTATGCTGCCCACCACCGCGTACGCCCAGCAGTCACCTGAAAGAGAGGAAGGGGGGAAGAGGTAGGATGGGAGAGGATGATGAAATATGAAGCTAAAGTGGATATTTATGCTGCCCACGACTGTGTATGCCCCGCAGCTAGCTGGCATGGGAAATCGGGAGGATGCAGCAAGAGGGAAGTGGGAGGGGAGAGGGGAAAGCAGGAAGGGATAATGGGCATGGCAGGAAGGGAGAGGCCACGCAAGCCACAAATGCCACACAACCCTCTTGTCACCAGAAAGCATTTTAACAGTGCGTGCCCTCTCATTCCTTTGCGCCCCCTTTCAACCAAGTAAGAAAGTAACTCATGCTATTCCATCCCATCAAATTTCATCCCATCCCAACCCATTCCAGCCCAGCCCAGCCCATCCCCTCCCTTCTCATCCCCTCCCCTCCCCTCCCATCCCATCCCTTCCACTTCCCTTCCCCCGCCACCCGCATGCCCTCACCGCAGGCGCCTTGGTTCTGGACAGGCCAAGAAAGCCCCTGGTCGGTCCAGGAGAACGCCTGGCTCACAACCCACACCTCCTCCTCCTTGCCGCTTCCCCCTTCCGCTCCTGCTGTACCTGCTGGCAGCACTGCTTGCACGCCCGCACTGGCGTAGCGGAAAAACAGGTTCGCCCCCACTGGTGCCAGCGATGCCTCGCTGAACTGGAACCCAAACTGCTGGCCTGAGAGGGGGAGTCGACAAGGGAGGGCACGGTTGGTTGGGGTAGGGTAGGGCAGGGTAGGTTAGGCTGGGGTTTAGGTATTGGGAGTGGAAGACGCATGGGGAGTGGGAAGGAAGTTAATGGGTCAAGTGGCAATGAGTGCGATGGGGAGGATAAGGAGGCAGATGGGAGGATGTGTTGAATGAAGATTGGGAGGCGGACCTTGGGAGGGAACAGGGCGAGGCCTAGAGGGAATATTGAGGGGAGGACTTGAGGGACGTTTGGGGGGGAGGGGCAGGGAAGGGCTGGTGGGGGTGCAAGATTGTGGGCGGCCTTGTGGGAGGATTGAGGGGACGGTGGAGAATTGGGGACAAAAGAACGAAGGGTGGCAAGAAGAGACCCAAGCAACAAAAGCAGAAACAGAAAAAGGTGCGAATTCAGGCCAAGTCAATCATACCTGTAAGAGTGGCTGATTCGGGAAGGCCTGAGCAGACAACGGGAGATAGAAACAGACAGCAAGATTTATAAGAAGATGTAACAAGCAAAGCAAACGTAACATATAAATGTGAACAACGGTAGGGTGTGGTTTAGGGGCGAGTTTGAGTGGGACGATACAAATGGAGGGAGGGGATGGCAGCAGCTACAGGCGTTTGTGTTGAACTGTCAGTCAGTCAACCTCACCACCAAGGATGGAGGAATGAACCAACACCAAAGAGGCAATATAACTCACCGACAACAAGTCCGAATCGCACGACAATAGACAACAGTACGGGAAGAAGAACAGTCCGAAGCGATAAGCACGCGGGAGTAGAGGAGAACGGAGGGGGTGGCAGCAGGGAGCAGCATTGAGCAGCGGTAAGGACCTGTGGTGATGTTCCACTCAAGGATGGAGTGCTGCTGAGGGGAGTCAGAGGAGGAAGCAGTGAAGCCCATGAGGAACGATGCCTCGGCTGCACTGGGCTGCAGGAACTCGCACAGCGACACCTGCATCGCCAGCACTGCCTTGCTCGGTCGAGGGGACCCCCTGGCCGACAGAAACACCCGCAGCCACCCCGTGCCGCCGCCGCTGCTGTTGCTGCTGCCATAGGTAGCGCTGCCACTAGCAGCACCGCCAGAGGAGGAAGGAGAGGGTTCGAAGACGACCCAGGCTTGCTTTGGCTTTCCGTCGTTGAGAGTGAAGGGCGCTTTGGCAGTTGCGATGGAAGAGGTGTTGCCCCTCACACTCACTCCCACGTGGTTGTTGTCTGGGTCGTTGGCATCAGTGCTCTTAGAAGTGTCAAACTCCACGGCTATGCTGCGCTCATCCATGCCAGAATACCCCAAGCTGCCGCCCCCACCACTGCCGTCACTGTTGCCACTGCTACCGCCCGTAGCAGCGTCGCTGGCTGCAATCACAAACGCAAAACCATCCCCCGCGTCACCTGCCGCTGTGGCTGCTGCCCTGCTGGCGGTGGCTGGTTTGAGAATGGAGAAGGAGAAATAGACGGTGAAGGCCAAGGGGCGGCCGCAGGCACCGGCCTTGAGTGCGAAGGAGAAGAGTGGGATGGGCAGTTGGAGGAAGGCTGCACCCCACTTGTTCAGATGAGAGGCTGTGAGTGTGATGCGCCCGTCGTTTGCCACTGAAGCCCCCCCTTTCACTGCTGTCTGTGCTGCTGTCGGCCGCACACTTAATGGGTCTTCGCCTGCAGATGAGGGACGGGGCGCGGTTAGGCAACAGGGGAGAGGGAAATGCTCTGATGGGGAGAGAATTCCATGAGGAGGCGTCGCAACAGGAGAGCATGATAAGAGATGGCTTTTGACGCACCTCAAACGTAGGGCCTTGGGATCTCTGAGGCACACCCACAAGCCAGCCTTGTGGGTTCAAACCTGAGCAGGAAGACTCTAGAACCGTAGTCGTGGCCTCCCCACAGCACAGCACGCATTGTCAGGTCAGAGTACTATCCCTCTTCCTCTTGTATCCTGCATGTATCCTTTATTAGGGTTTAGGGTTCTCCAACCCAATAAGTCAAGAACCCAACCATCTCCTCGTTACCTTGAGAGCTTTATATTATCCAATCGCATTTCTTTCTCCTTTTCACACACGCACACCATCCATCCACACAGCCCTAACAGACCACACCATCCTCATTCCCCTCATCCACTATCCATATCCCCCACCTCCCCCCAACCCCACTCACTGCCTTCAGCGATGCAGCTTCCAGGAAACTCCCCATTGACAAACCCAGACTCGCAGTCACACGTGGGCACTCTGCTGGGGCCCTCCAGGTAGCACACGCCATGGCCGTCGCACGGGGGATCGGCAGCACTCACGCCGCAGAAGGCAGCACAGAGCTCCTCCGGCCGCTGCACCGCTGCATCCGCAGCAGAGGGCGTGGCTGGGGTAGGGCAGGAGAAGCCTTGGGTAGGGGTTTGGAGGCAGTTGAAGCGAAAGGAGATGGAGCCTTGGGAGCAGTCAGGTGGGGAGGAGAAGCCTGAGGAGAAATAGTTGAGATCGAGATTGTAGGAGGTGATTGTTGGTGGGATGGGCTGCAGTACAGGGCCCGTCAGCTGGTTGTTGCGCAGGTTGCTGCGACCGGGGTGGGAGGATGGGAAAAAAGGGGGAGGAAAACGTATGAGGGGGGGGGGGGGGGGGGGGGGGGGGGGGCAAGAGATGATTATGGGAGAGGGACGGGAATACGGAGAAAAGAGAAGGGGAGGTTGAGCAAAAGGGACATCTGATGATGCGATGCCTGCACTGAGGGCTTGGCTAATGGATGGGGATGCAAGGAGGCCAGTGGGAGATGGTGAGGAGAGTGAGGACATACAGGAGGGTGAGACGGACAAGGCCTGTGAGAAGAGTGGGGATGGTTCCATGCAGACGGTTGTTGCTCAGGTCACTGCAGGGAGAGAGAAGATTGTCGAGAGCTAAAATAATGGTCAATCCGAAAGTTCGTTACAAACAGTCCTCTATCCTCGCATCACATCAAAATGATTGTGATGCATTTGCTCTATTCGAGCTGTTGCTCGTGCAGTTGCTGGGATGACTCAGACATACTGAAAGGGCTATAGGTTCCGTCCTGGGAAGTATGAGTGTGGTGCTTTCAACATGGTATCAGACCGATGTGGTATTCAAGCCTCGGTGTGCACTGTTTTTTATGGTCATATGTTTTTTGAGAATTTTGAGAATTCTCAAAAAACATACGCTGTTTGTTGTGGTCATCTTGTTGCTACAGAAACAGACGGTGCACAGCACAGCGGTGCACAGTGGTGCACATATGGTGTTCAGCTGGGCGAATGCTGCGCGATAAGTCATATAGAGCCCTCACATGGCTTCCATGTGAGGGCGATAAGGGTGAATCACTCACATGGCTTCCATGTGAGGGCGATAAGGGTGAATCACTCACATGGCTTCCATGTGAGGGCGATAAGGGTGAATCACTCACATGGCTTCCATGTGAGGGCGATAAGGGTGAATCACTCACATGGCTTCCATGTGAGGGCGATAAGGGTGAATCACTCACATGGCTTCCATGTGAGGGCGATAAGGGTGAATCACTCACATGGCTTCCATGTGAGGGCGATAAGGGTGAATCACTCACATGGCTTCCATGTGAGGGCGATAAGGGTGAATCACTCACATGGCTTCCATGTGAGGGCGATAAGGGTGAATCACTCACATGGCTTCCATGTGAGGGCGATAAGGGTGAATCACTCACATGGCTTCCATTCTTAAGAGCCCTCCGAGAAGAGTGGGCAGGGTGCCGCTGATCTGGTTGCAGCAGAGGTTGCTGCGTGATTGCAGAGTGAGGGTGAAGTGCACACAACAGGAAGTAACGGACAGGAAGGATGGGAAAGTGGAGAAGGTAGGAAAAGGGTCAATCCAATGGCCAGGGAAGCAGAGGGTTCATTGTGAGGTGTGAATAACGTTGAGTTCATATGGTTCTTATGAAATAAAAGAGAGAAAACGCACACACACACACACACACACACACACACACACACACACACACACACACACACACACAGAGTTGAAACGGAAAAATGGTGAGAAAAAGGTAGAGAGGAAACAGGAGAGGGTTGGGAGTGGGAGGGGGAAGGGGGAATCCAGTGGGGTGGGGGGGGAGGAGCAGGTGAGCGGGGAGGGGTGTCCGGGCAAAGAAGTGAGTTGGAGGGTGATTAAGGGGATGGGACAAGAAAATGGGTGTGGAACAGAAAGGAAGCACAGGACTTGGGAATGGGTATAACAAGGGAAAACGAGGAGAAGGTGAGAAAAGGAATGTTGAAGTGAGGAGACGGAGGGGGGGCAGTGAACGTGGGGGAGAAGGGTGCAGGGGGAGAAGTAGAGAAGGAAACATTGATTGGGGCAGTGAATGGGGCGTGGACAGGGCGCGAGGGGTGGAGGGGCACTGACAGTGCTTCGAGGTTGGCGAGATTGGAGTACTCGACTGGTATGGAGCCGGTCAAATCATTGCCGCTCAGATTGCTGCCGTAAATGAAGTGGCGGTCAGGGGGGAAAGGGGAGAGAAGGGGGGCGGTGGGGGTACGAAAAGGGGAAGGGAAGGGGGAAGGGATTGAGGTGAAATCAAGGGGCAGTTAGAAGAGAGAAAATGAAAAAGGATTGCCTGTGACAAAAGAGAGGGTAAGGGGATGACGAGCACCTTCCATCCCGATGCAGCCGCAAGGGGTTTCATCAACGCTCACCCCTCCACCTACGGGATAGTTTGTAGGGGCTGCCAATCGCTAAATCCTGCCTAAATTCTGCTGCACCAAAACTGCCAGCGCAATTCGGAAGGTCACCAGCAGACTTGGCAACCTGCAGAAAGCTAGACTTGACTTCCAATTCGGAAGGTAATCGGGAAAAACGCCAGACTTGGCAGCCGGACTTGGCAGCCGGACTTGGCAGCCGGACTTGGGAGCTTTGAAAACCTTGGAAGAAGAGAAGCCTGCGCCTGCTGTGGGCTCACCTTAAGCAGTTCCTCCTTGTCGCCGCGCACGCACCCTGCGGTGATCTGATCTGTGCACTATCCTTGAACCCCTTACGGCCTCTCCTTTGCATAGTCGATTTTTGAGTCGACTCAAAAATCGACTGATCTGTGCACTATCCTTGAACCCCTTACGGCCTCTCCTTTGCATATGTGGTAGCAGAGGACACTGTAGGGATGCTAAGTGTCGCCTTGCTGCCTGTAGAGCTCTGTACACAGGTCTCGAGTTGTGCATGCTACATGCAGGGACCACTTGAGAGGGACACGTCCCAGTAACATAAATGCATGCTACATGCAAAGGAGCCCTCTGCTGTGTGCTTATTGGCGTCGCAGAAGCAGAAGGAAGTGAGGTCGGGAGAGGGCAGGCAGTGGTACAGTGGTGCACTTCACTATCAGGGGGAGAGGGTAGTGGTGCACTGCACTCACATGGTCTTGAGGGTAGTCATGCTGCCGATGCTGGTTGGAAGAGGGCCGGTCAGGTCATTGTGGCTCAAATCGCTGGGAGTAAAGGCAGAGATGATTGGAATGGGTTGTATGGGGTAGAGAGTTGGGTGATAGAAAGGGAACGAATTGAAAAAACTTGTCTGGACTGCTGGCATGACATGATATATGGCAGCAGAAGCCGTGGAAGCATGGGAGCAGCAGTGAGTGGGCGTACAGGTTGGTGATGGTGGCATCCAAAGCTGTGGTCTCTGCAGGCATGGTACGTTTTGAGAATTCTCAAAAGTGGTTTCAACGTACAGGTTGGTGATGGCATCTAAAGCTGTGAGCTCTGCAGGCATGGCCCCCGTTAGCTGGTTGTAGCTCAGGTCCCTGCCGTGCACGAGCAGAGCAGGCAAGGGAGCGGGGAACATACATACATGCATGCATGCATGCGTACATGTCATGTGTCTGATAACTGCAGTGCAGCAACGTGGGGGAAGCACATGTGGAAGCAAGTGCCATTACAAGCAACCGTGCTTGTGCATTTTCCAGTTTGTGCCTGTTCAGATGGCGGCATATGAGAATACCCTCATCGTGCACTGCACGGTCTGAATCAAATCAAATATGCGCATTTTCAAAAGTGGTGGAATATGAACTTGCCCTTGTGCACTTCACATCACAGAACAGCATGGCACGGCACGACATGCACGAGTGTGCGTTCGTCTACAACCTTTCACAGCGTGTTGCGATGCATACGATTTCCACAGGTCGCTTGCTTGCTTGTTCATATGTGGCCGGCTGGTCGGTTGGTGTGGAAAGCAAAAGGAGGGATGGATGGAGGCGGGAGGATGGAGGCGGTGGAATGCTTACAGCTTCTGCAGGCCGCCAATCTGTGCAATAACTTTTGCCGGAACAGAACCCGAGAAAGCATTGCTGGAAAGAGATCTGGCGAGAGAAGCAGAGAGGCAGAGAGACAGAAGGACAGGGAGACAGGGGGGCAGGGAGACAGGGAGACAGGGAGACAGGGAGACAGGGAGACAGGGAGACAGAGAGGCAGGGACGGAGAGATGGAGGGGCAAGACAGAGGGAAGAGGCAACAGAACGAGGGGCAACAGGGTCGTGATATGGAGGGGGGGACGTGAGAAGAGGCATGATGCATGAAGACGGACACACTATCGTTCAGCACGGGACATGGTGCGACGAATGTTCTCAGCGTGCAACTGATAGCATGCAAGGCAGCGAAGGGAATGCAGTGCGTGGAGTTCAATGAAGGAAGTGCATTGAAGGGAGTGCAGCGAAGGGAGTGCAGTGAGGGAAGAGCATACAGCGCCTTCAGGGCGGTGAGAGTGCTGATGGTTGAAACGAGCGTGCCTGACAGACGGTTGAAGCCCAGGTCTCTGTGGAAGAAATGGAGAAGAGGGGATGGTGTGTGGGAGGGGGCGAGGAGAGAGTGATATTGGAGGGGAAGAGGACGAAACGGAGAAGAAGAGTTGGTGTATGGGAGGGTGAAGGATGGACAGTCGGGGGGTTTGGCTGTTCGGATCTGTGTGTGGGACCTTGCTCGCTGTAATAGTAGGGGAGAGGGGCGGGTGCAGCAGCTGTATACTCATCAGAAGACATGAGGTCATGAGCACATGAGGTCATGCGCACATGAGGTCATGCACACATGAGGTCATGAGCACATGAGGTCATGAGCACATGAGGTCATGAGCACATGAGGTCATGCGCACATGAGGTCATGCGCACATGAGGTCATGCGGGCATGAACACATGAGGAAAAGAGGAAGACAATCACCAAAGCGCGAATAGGTCACAAGATAAGCAGGGACGGGTAGTGGTGTAACTAACAGGCTGGTGAGTTTGGTGAGGAGGGAGAGGGAGGAGGGCATGGATCCAGACAGCTGGTTGTGACTCAAGTCCCTGTGGCACAGCAGACAGGGTACGGTGTGGTGTGGAGTGGAGTGGAGAGATATGGTGTGATGGTGTGGTGTGGTGTGGTGTGGGATAGTATGGCATGGCATGGTAGCAGAAATGGGCCTCAAGCATGCAGAGAGGATTCAAGCCGGATCCACAGAGGAATCAAAGGGGGAATGGAGAGGATTCAGAGAGGAATAAAAAGAGGGAGCAGACGGATTTAAAAAAAAAAAAAAAAAAAATCTCAGGAGGGTCAAAGAGGATCCAAAGAGAAATCCAAGAGGATTTTATGAGAGGTTCTAGCGAGGCTTTAAAGAATGTCCACTCCACACACTCACAGGTGGGGCGTGATGGTTAGGGCGGCGATAAGAGGCTCTGGGATGGAGCCCGAGAGAATGTTGGACGACAGACCCCTGAAAGGGGAGGGGTGCGGTGCGATGGTGAGGGGTGAGAGCGGCAAGGTGTGATGGCAGTGGTTGGGAGCGACGAGCGTGGAAGGGAGATGCTAAGTGTTTTGGGATGGGTTGAGATGAGATGCAGAGTGGTAGACTGGAAAGGGTGCGGTGGAGCGAGATGCAAAGCAGTGGCGTGGGTAGGATAAAGCACAGGCACAAGCTATCTACCCCCCCACACAAAGACAGGGTGGAGAGATGCTGACAGGGCGCAACACATGCTACCGAGTGGTAGCGAGAGGGAGACACACACACACACACGCTACTGTGTGTGTGGTACTGACAGGGTGACACACCCATGCTACTGCAAACTGACAGGGTGGAGAGCTGGAAGAGGCGGCTGTAGCCCAAAGGCAGCGATCCCGTGAATATGTTGCCACTGAGGTCGCTGGGGATTGGGAAGAGGGGGGGTGGGGAGAGAGAGAGGGAAGAAAACGGAGAGGGCAGAACGAGGAAAAGGGGCAGAGGGGGAGGATGAGGGAGAGAGGGGCGAGGGGGGACAGTTGGAGAAGGGAGAGAGGAAAGGGAGAAGGTTTGATGGCTGAGACTGGACCACCACCCCGCTGCTTTCGCTGTTGAAAATACAATCAATCAACTGAAACTACAATCAATGCATCTTCAAAACTACAGGCAATCAGGCTAGGGCATTTGAGTAGAGATGGGAGAGGGCGGGGGAGGGGGGTTCAGTCTGTGGGTCGACTAGAAAGGGAGACTAACAGGTGGGAGAGAGAAGTGGCAAGGCTAAGGATGGTGGGCAGTGGCCCTGATATCTGGTTGAAACTCAGATCCCTGCACGTGGAAAGGGGGAGGGGATCATGAAAGACGGGCAAGAAAATGTTACGAAAAGACTAGAATCTCACATGTTTTACTTTTCATAATGTACTTTTTATATCCCAATTTAATGTATGATCATTGTTGTGGGATAGATGCTAACTACCATCTCCAACTTCACCAGATTGTGATCAACTGAAAGTCTTTACCCACCAATAGAGAGATTCAGCCAATCTTATTGGAGATTGCATTTACTCTTCTACTCATCCTTTCCCACCAATTCATGCCGTACTTAAGGGGCCCATAGCGTTATTACTTCATCACCTAGCCAATTACTTCTGATTGGGACCTTTTTAAAGCTCGATATGTGGAAGCTGGGAAGCCCGGAGAGGGCCAGATTACAAAATACAAGTAATTCAAATCAGGAAACAAACGGGTGTTGCTTCGTGCATGCAGCATGCTTGGTCGATTTTTTGCACTCACAGTTTCTTAAGGTCTGTGAGCTGGGTGATAATGGAAGGAAGATCGCCCGATAACTTGTTGGACCCGAGCACTCTGATTGATTGGGGTTCGTTCACGAGGCAGCAGCAGCCCATGGTGACTTCTGAGGCGCCTCAAAAAGATCGGGGTTTGTTCATGAGGGAGCAGCGCATGGTGTTTATGGTGGTGATGGTTGAGGGGACACGGTGAGCGTGCTGCTGATGGCAAGTGGTGGAATGTGTTGTGATGGTCAAGCCACACAAGGCATGCATGGGTCAAGTTGATGGTATGGTGCCAGTGAGTGAATCCCGTGAAAAGAGGCTTTCGCCCTGTGGGACAATTTGGCATGCGATCCAAAGGCATTGCATGAATTGCACAGCATGGCATGGCATGGGCATGCCATGGTATGGGCATGGCATGGGCATGGGCATGGGCATGGCATGGCATGGGCATGCCATGGTATGGCGCGTGCAGGGAACGGCAAGCCTCACATATTCTGCAACTGTGTGAGTTGAAGCATGGAAGCAGGAATGGATCCTTCGAGAGAGTTGCCCGACAAATCACTGCAGGGAGGGATAGAAGGAGGGAGGGAGGGACCAGGCGACAGAGAACACGAGAAAATGGGAAAATGACACCTGCTACAACAGGTGCGCAAGCGGGCGAGGAATAACAGGTGGGAGTGGAAGGACGAAGGAACGGAAGGAGAGGGGGGTTTGCAGTGGGTGGTTTGTGCATCGAGCTACTCCCATTGAGAAAGGACCTGCTCACATGGTGACAGCACCCCCGACATTGGAAATAGTTGGAGGAATCAAGCTCGAGAGAAAATTCCTTGCCAGGTTGCTGGGACGAACAGGGAAAGGGGAGGGGTCGAAGGAGGGGGGTGCGGAAGGGGAGAGTACATGATATGGGAGTGGCACATTTATAAGAGCCAGGATTGTTGACGAGGAAGTGCAAAAGAATGATCAAATTAAGCCCCAAGCCCTCACAGGTAGGTCATTGCAGTGTTCGGATTGGCGGGAGTTGGTAAGGGTCCTACGAAGCTGTTACCACTTAGGTCCCTGCATTTGAGGATGCGCACGGATGTTCACATTCAGAGGCACACGCACATTCACATGGTCATGCACTAAATAGTGAGTCAGGGAGTGTGTACAGTTAGATTGCTGACAGACTGTGGAATCTAGGCAAGAAGAGAAAAATGGTGTATGAAATAATGGACATGCAAATGGTAATGGTTAGCTTACAGTGATTCGAGAAGTGGAAGGTTGATTAGGTATTCGGGAATGTCAAGGGAAAACGAATTACCGCTGAGATCACTGCAATGAGAATGAAAGATGGGCGAGAGGCAGAGAGAGAGGCACGAAAGACAGAGGGAGAGGCAGAGGAAGAGAGGGTGAGACAGAGGGAAAGAGGGATACTGTAATATGAAACACTATGGCAAACATAGGCTGGATTGGGATTTGATCTGTTGACGGGTTTATTATTGTACTTTTAAACCACTGATATGGTTGGTCTCGGTTCTCCAAATTCTTTCGGTTGAGATTTGCAAAAACTCTAGTGCAAGAAATTTTGGTCGGACAAACCGCAGCAGCAGGAGGAGGAGGAGGAGGAGGAGGAGGAGGAGGAGGAGGAGGAGGAGGAGGAGGAGGAGGAGGAGGAGGAGGAGGAGGAGGAGGAGGAGGAGGAGGAGGAGGAGGAGGAGGAGCAGGAGGGGGAGGAGGAGCAGGAGGAGCAGGAGGAGGAGGAGGAGCAGGAGGAGGAGGAGGAGGAGGAGGAGGAGGAGGAGGAGGAGGAGGAGGAGGAGGAGGAGGAGGAGGAGGAGGAGGAGGAGGAGGAGGAGGAGGAGGAGGAGGAGGAGGAGGAGGAGGAGGAGGAGGAGGAGGAGGAGCAGGAGGAGCAGGAGGAGGAGGAGCAGGAGGAGGAGGAGGAGCAGGAGGAGCAGGAGGAGCAGGAGGAGCAGGAGGGGATCACAGCACAGCAAGGGCAGCACGGGGTGTTACAGGCAGGCAGAGCAAGGCGCAGCCTTACAGTGCGTGGAGGTTAACACAATACCCTGTGTCAAGCAATATAGAAATTGCGGGTAGAGAGATGACTTTTGAGGCAGCTCAAAAGAGCAATGCAGGGACTTACAGTGCCTTAAGATTCGTAAGTTCTGAAAAGGGCGCAGTGTCGACCAGTCCGTTCTTGGACAGGCCACTATTGGGAAAGAGAATGGACCGTGGGGAGGCAGGAGAAATGTGATGGATGGCTAGAAGATGGATGACCAGAAGATGGATGGACAGTGAAATGCAGAGAGGAGAGGCCAGTGCGACAGGTGCCCTGGCGTGATGGCGTGCAATCCAGTGTGGTTCAGTGCGGTGCAACGAAGTGGTAAGGTGAGAGGTGATTGTAGCAAAAATTGAAGGTACTTACAGGTAGGTGAGGGATGTGAAAGCGGATAGTACATCAAAGTAGGGGGGAGAGATGGGGTTGGCACCCAGGTTGCTGGTGGTTAGAAGAGGGGGCGCAGAAAGAGAATGGTGGAGCAGAAAGAGATTGCTGGAGCAGAAAGAGTGCAGTGAATACACATACATGAACAGATTGCATGTGAGCATACAGCCACAAGCGAAACTAGTAAGGAGGTTAGAGAAAGGAATGTAACAAGCCAGCCACGGGGAAGAGCATGCATGCATGCATGAGCATGGGGATGAGCGGTGGCCACTATACTCAGAGCATGGAGAAGCGCAGTGCAGGGGAAGGGGAAGGGGACGGGCAAAGGGGCAGGAAAGAACATATGCATTAAGAGAAAATGGTGCCGGAAACATGTGAAGGGGGGTGGACGGGGAGAGGAGAGAGGAAGTGAACACGCAGTGGCAGCAGCACTAACAGGTGTCGAAGGTTGACCATCTTCTCCATATCCAGTGGTAACGCCGAGTTTATATTATTGTCGTAAAGGTCCCTGCCATCCCATGCCATGCCGTGCATTGCCATGCCATGCCACGCCATGCCATGCATGCCACGCCACACCATGTCGTGCCATGCATTGCCATGAGATGCAGGGGGGTGGGCAGACGAGGAGAACAGCCCAGAAACGCGGATGACCAGTGCATGGTGGGAGGGATGCATTTACAGACACATCATGCATTTGAATGATGGCATAAGGACACATGATAAGCAACCCTCTCAGGAAATAGAGGCAGGCTTGGGAGAGGCGAGCGAGGTGGTCAGTTCTCACAGAAGCGAGAGGTTAGTGAGATCAGTGATCTGTGGAGGAATCAAGAACTGTATCCCACACTTGGCTGCACGCCTGAAGTAAGACGGACATGCGCAAGAGCAGACGTGAGAGGGAAAAGGTTAGGGTAGGAGAGGAGAGGGTGGAAGGAGAAACAGGAGTGCAGCATAAGATAGCAACCTATTGGGTGGATTATGAGTTGAGCCAGAGAGAATGATGGGGTGAGTGTGGTGATTGCAGCTGGGAGTTGCACGCATTGTGACTAGAACAAGAGGGTAGTTGTTGTGAATTCTTGAGAAGAGGAAGGAAAGTAGCTGAACAAAGTCTAGAACGAATGATGTTAATCTAGAGACGTTACATTTTAGCTTCTTTGTGATGTATGATGTGCATGAAATAATTTCATAATCTACAAGATTCCATTAAACATCAAGTGAGCCTTTGACGAGGCTCAAAACACACTGAGTTGCTTGTGTAAGGATGTTGGTGCAGGTGGTGCTGGTGCTGATGCTGCTGCTGGTGCTGGTGCAGGTGCTGGTGCTGGTCTGCATTATGAGCTGAACAATGATACACTGAGGAGTAATGCGGTTAAATTACAGCTCTCGCAATTTGGTGAGGATTGAGATTCCATCTGCAAGGGTTCCAGTGAGACCGTTGTTGGAGAGGTCTCTGGTGGGGGGCGATGAGAGAGAGAGAAACAGGCGACACAGCAGAGGGTCAATGAACGTTGCAGAAAGCTTTTTTAAGGCGCCTCAAAAATCGTTCCAGTGAGACCGTTGTTGGAGAGGTCTCTGGTGGCGGTGAGAGAGAGAGAGGAGAGACAACGTAGGGACGAGGAAGGTTGCAGAAAGATGCGAGGGGTCTCCACTCGAAACATCTGAAAGAACAGCATTGCAGCATACTGGACTGCAGTGAGCGAGTGTGGCAGGGCTACATGCATGGGAATGATAAGCCCCACGCACTAGCTAGCTTCATGCATGAGTTGAGACCACCATTTCTACCAACCCCCGTGTCGTCCCACTGTCTCCCCCTCTTCTTCTCGCTTTACACCATGGGCCAAGAACATACGGACAGCACAACATGCACTGAGAGAGTGGTATTTGAGTGGAGTGAAAGGAAGGCGCGCAGCATAGTGACAGTGGTGAAGCTGAGCATTGTGTCGTACACGACACCTCCTATGTGGTTGTAGACTTCTCAAATCTCAAATTTTAGGACGTCTCAAAAGGAAGGCAAGACGCACAGCATGGTGACAGTGGTGAAGATGAGCATTGTGTCGTAGATGTCACCTCCTATCAGGTTGTGGACGCCTCAAATCTCAAATTTTAGGATGTCTCAAAGCAATCTAGTTTTGAGACGTCTCAAGGCAAGACGCACAGCATAGTGACAGTGGTGAAGATGAGCATTGTGTCGTACACGTCCCCTCCTATCAGGTTGTTTGCTAGTGACCTGTGGCATGCATATGGACACGAGTAAACATGGGAGATTAGCGGGAGGGGGGGAAGAGGGGAGGGAGGGGGGGGGGTTGCTCTGCTCTGCCCCTCTGCTCTGCACTATCTCAGAAACCTAGAAACCTGGCACACTTGGATGGTGTTTTGAGTCGACTCATCAGAACACATATAATCCGCGTGAAATGAGTCGTGTTTTGAGTCGACTCAAAACACATCAAATCCGCGTGAGATGAGTCGTGTTTCGAGTCGACTCAGAACACATTAAATCCGCGTGAGATGAGTCGTGTTTTGAGTCGACTCAAAACACGACTCTGCACTATCCCAGAAACCTGGCACACGTGGATGGAGCAGCTTACAATTCCAGGAGGCTTGCCAATGCAGAGTAGGACCCGTCAATAACCCCCTCTAGGAAATTATTGTTGAGGCGCCTGCAAAATGCATTGGCAACAGACACAGGCAAGGGATGGTCAGCGCAACAGTGCATGCAGCATGGGTTGTGAAGCATCTCTTGCCCCTGCTGCAATGACAGCCTCATCGCAGCAGTGCAGGCATGCATGCATGAGGATGGAGATAGCAGCATGGATGGAGGCAATTGATCGTGTGTCGGTGTGGGCGACCGGGTGTGGATGCCAGTGGGGGGGGATTCCATGTGTTGCAGATTTCCGAGTTTTATATCATTCCAAAGGAATACTCGCAATTATCTGGTTGTTGTGGAGGTAGAACAGAACATGGGTTGGGAACTTGGGAAGGAGAGGGGAGGGGAGGGAGGGAGGGAGGAAAGGAGAGAGGGAGAGAGGAGGGGAGGGAGGGAAGGAGGGAGGGAGGGAGGGAGGGAGGGAGGGAGGGAGGGAGGGAGGGAGGGAGGGAGGGAGGGAGGGAGGGAGGGAGGGAGTGAGGGAGGGAGGGAGGGAAGTGAAGGAGGGAGGAGGTGAGTGTGTGAGGGGGTGGGCCGGAAGGAAACAGACGTTTGAGTTGCATATCTGTTGTAATGTGATGTGAACTGGTGCAAAGAAGGGAACACTTTGAGAGGCTTTTAGGGAAATCTGCCTGCTGGGTGGGCTGAAATGTGTGTTGTGGGTGTAGTAAACTGTGTCTGCTGCAAGTAAATCTGATGCACAAGCAACTCACAGGGACCGGAGCTGGGCCAAGCGGTTCAACCCAGCAGGCAGCATTCCCGTCAGGTGGTTGCTACCCAGGTTTCTGGTTGCAGAGGAGATGCAAGAGAGCAGGGACTATGGAGTGAATAAGGGTGGGGTTCCTTAGAGAGCAATGGAGCATGATCCCTCAATCAACCTGAAAGCTAGAGTACAGCACAGGTTGTGATAGGAATTTCAAGACGTCCTAACGATGAATGAAGCAGATCAGGATTGGTGCCAGAGGCGCACGCACAGTCGTGTGAGAGATTGCATGTCACTGATTTGGGTGGGTATGGTGCCCCATAACTGGTTGTTGTTGAGTAGACTGCGAGGGACAGAAAACAAGGGAGAAAAAAAAAAGAGGAAAAGAGGAGAAGGGGAGCGAGGGGAGACGAAATGGGAGGGGAAGGGGCGAACGGGGAAAAGAAGTGTGGGGGGAGCTAGGAGGTCTATTGAGGGAGCACTCATGGGTTAAAACGGGGAATAAAACCAGCACAACAAGAGGTGAGGAATGGGGAGGGGGTGCAGGTGCAATGCAAACGGTTATCCGGACACGGGGTAGGAGTGGGGGAATGAGCGAGCCTGGTGCCACAAGGAAAAACGGCCAGAGGTAAAGCGCAGGCTGAAAGGGAGGCGGGGAGGGAGGGAGAATGGGGGGGAATTACAGATGCAAACGGCACTTCTTTGGAGCATGCACACGCGCAGAGAGGCAGCATGCACACGCGCAGAGAGGCAGCATGCACACGCGCAGAGAGGCTGCACGGAGGGCAGCAAATAGGTGTAGGGGGGTGTGCTGTGCTTACAGCTCCCTCGCATTACTAGGCAGGGCTGACAGCATAACCCTTCCCTTGGGATGGGGCCCGTGAGTCAATTCCCTTTCAGTTTTGAGACGTCTCAAAACTCAAGTAGGCATCGGGGGGGAGTGCACTGTGCTTACAGCTCGATTGTGTTAGGCAGGGTTGACAGCATGCTCCCTGGAATGGGGCCCGTGAGTCGATTCCCTTGCAGCCGCCTGATGCCATGCATTGCAGCACAGAGAGGCGGGCAGAGCACGTGGAAGGGTAGGGGTGGGGCCGGCAAGTGGGGGGTGAGACAATGGGGGATGTGAGGGGAAGAGAAGGTGGTTGGTGGAAAGGGAGGAAGGGCGAGAAGAGGTGGATGGTCAGGGAGGGATAGAGGGGGATCAGGGAGGTGGTAAAGCAGGGTGGGACAGTAGGGGGTGGGGAAGCAGGGGATGACAGACAAGGAGATGGTGAGGAGGAGAGTGGGAGCGTTTAGTAACCGAAAGAGGCTGGATATTTGGAACAACAAAGAGGAGCAGAGACAGAAGGGAAGAGGAAACATTTAGGAAGGAAACACTCACAGCCGCAATAAGGATCCGAGCCCCTGACTGTAGCTTGTAGGAATTGAGCCAGTGAGCTGATTGTATGAGAGATCCCTGCATCCATTGCACTCCCACCATTCCACGGTTCCACGGTCCCACCATTCCACGGTTCCACGGTCCCACCATTCCATTGTGACAAACACACGAGATCACCATGGCTTCAGCATAAAAGGAACCAGCAAGACGTGAGCATGACCTCGGCACGAATAACGCTGGAATCACGCCCTAATCACAATATAAGCACGACATCATCACCGGCTCTTGACCCTACAATCATTAAAAGTGTCGTGTCTCTGACCGAAAGGGACGGGCGGACAAGAGGCACTGGACAGAGACACCAAAATCACCATGAACAGGAGAGCCATTGGCCATGGGCGTAGTGTACGCCGCCCCTTGGAAGGCCCGGCATGTCATTCTATCAGACCAGTTCCATCGCCCACCCACACACCCACCCAACTACCATGATCCCATGATCACACTTTTATCAATCACTCCAGACATCACCTCCCCGCAGTTCCACGCTCGTCGTTGGTGAATCGCTCCAGCCATTATCCCGACCCGACTTTCCCCCCTCCCTCCCTCCTCTCTATGATCCCCTTCCACAATCGTCCAATCATCGATTCATCACATCCCCGCGGTAATGAAAGCTGAGTTCTGGGAGATGCCTTGAAACACTTTCATCAATCACTCCAATCATCACGACGCTCCGCAACTCCATGATCCTCGTGGGTGCATTCCGCTCCTCATTATCCCGCCCTCCCTACTATCTTCCCTTTCCACAATCGTCCTGTCACGTCTATAATCGCCGAGTTAAGTCACGGCCCACAGCACCTCAGAATGTAACGCACACGGCTCAGCACATACTGCCCCATTACACCGTCCACGTCGCTTCTCCAGTCGCTTTCCTTCCCCTACTTCCTTCACTCCTCCGCCTCCTACCCTATCCCCACTTTTCCCTTGTCCCCTTCTGAAATTTTGAACACCCCCCTTCAACCACCCACCTACCCATCCAGGACCCGACTTTGCCAAAATCCAACCCAATCTCACCCGAACCTAACCCCCAGCTTTCCATTGCGAAACAAGACCCCAACCCTTCTTCCCTCCTCCTTCCTCCTCACAATTCAGAACATGTATCGCTGTCGAAGAGAGTTGGTGGGAGGGGCCCACTGAGCCGATTGTCGCTCAGATTGCTGTGCCGGGTGGAGCGGGAGGAGGGGAGGAGGGGGGAGGGGAGGGGGGGGAGAGGAGAGGCCAGGAACGGACGTTTAAGGCGCCTCAAAAGTCGAAGAGGGATGGTGGGAGGGGCCCTGACAGCTGGTACTCTCTCAGAATGCTGTGCCGGGTGGAGCAGGGGGGGCGAGGGGAGGCCTGGAAGGGGGTGTGAGGTTGGAGGCGGATGATGAGGGCAGGGTGGGTTGAAGGAGGTGACCCAGCCATGCACCCAGCCATGCACCCAGCCATGCACCCAGCCATGCACCCAACCATGCACCCAGCCATGCACCCAACCATGCACCCAGCCATGCACCCAACCATGCACCCAGCCATGCACCCAACCATGCACCCAGCCATGCACCACGCGTGCACATGAGGCAACAGCAGAAGCACAGCCACTGTTATAGTCACAATAGGCTCCAATGTGCTTAAAACGAAAGATAGAGTGCACAGTCGGATTTCTGCACAGCGGCTTTAAATGTTCATAGCGATCTGCTCACAACTCCAAATGACTTCATTCAACTTGGATCTGGAGCGCCTTAACGCTGCCTACACTAGGCAATTTAGATCGCACGATTTCATCAAGAATTGACGACACAGCGTTGGTTTGAACGAACGGCACTATGGCAGCCACTATGGTCTTAGAACACAAGATAGAAAGAGTTAGGAAGAGTTACAAGTTGGGAATGACTCCCAGTTCCTACAAACCCCAAAAGCCGAGGTACAGTGATGTGGAACAGTGCCACACTGTCCCCAACCACGAAGGGTCTCGAAACTACCCTTCACTAGGGCCTACACCAAGTGAAATGTTACACTACACGTTGTAATGTAACTATCTTCAACATCTTGATGTGTACCCTTTTGGCGAGCTTCGGAATCACTTGAAGCTTGAACCAAGGCTCTGGTTCTTCATCACAAAACTCATCCTTGAGTTCTTGATGGGTCTGCTGCACACACTTGCGACACGCCGAACGTTCGACAAGCGACAAAATAGAAACCGCGCACGACAAAATAGAAACCGCGCGGGACACACAAAATGACCGCGTTACACGCGACTAGCGATAATTCGCTATAGACTTGACACACACACACTCGACATCATGACCCATCATACACAATATTATGAGCATGAAATATATGTTTATTTCATGCACTCATACCACTCCATGCACACACGCATGCACGCACACGCACACGGAACAAGCCGAGTGCAAACCGTAGGGTTGCACCAACAGCCACCAATGGGCGTGCACTCACATTATGCTTATTCTCAGGGTGACAATGCTGGTGGGTATGCTGCCTATGAGACCTCTGCTGGGCAGGTACCTGTAGGGGACACATGGGGCACATGGGGCACATGGAGCACATGGGGCACATGGGGCACATGGAGCACATGGGGCACATAGGGCACATGGAGCACATGGGGCACATGGGGCACATGGAGCACATGGGGCACACGGGGCACACGGGGCACATGGGACAGCCGAGCATGCTTCAGACTAACCGCACAAGCAAGAATGCTCTTGAGTGGCATGGCGTGTCGGGCCGAGCAAGGTGCGTGAGGGAAAACGACGGCCAATGCGTGAAAGCGTGTGAATATGTGAAGGGAAAAAAAAAAAAAAGACGCACCATTTCATGAAACAACGAAGAAGAAAGCATATACGAATCACCAACCCACAAACATTGCAAGCAACGAAAAGATCTGTCGGCTGTGATAACGTGCACACAAGTCGGTCCGCTAAGGCAAATCACCATGGGCAGCAGCAGCAGCAGCAGCAGCAACAGCAGCACATCTCAAGACTCATTGACTTGAGTTGACTTGACTTGACTCACAATTTACGGACACTGCCTTCTTGATTACAGAAAACGCCCGATATGGTGGCACAGTCGCTGTTAGGCAACCACGTGTCACTTCCTGTGAACGCGCCCCACTCATTCTTAAGCTCCTGGAGCACCGGCCCTGGCGTGTAGAAGCAGTAAGGGAGGGGAGCAACTTGCATGAAAGATACTAGTACTAGTATGACCCTCGCTCGCAGGGCCACACACTGTTACATTCAAGGGCGACCGGGGCAAACCCCTCTCGCAACTTGCATGTGAAGATGCCACTCGCTCGCTACCCACCTGGTCAAAACGACGGTTATATTTGAGGTCCTCAACCCTTACGTGTAAGCCCCACAAGCGTTACATCGCAAAAGCGCAGTCAGTCAAAGGGGGAAGGAAACACGCCCCACCCACTCAGAACCTTTCTTCGTCCACAGGAATCCAGGCCGGCGTGGCGTGGGAAAACGGACGGGGGGCTTGCCGCCGGCGGTATGGTCACAGTACTTCAAGTTTGTAGTACTCCCAATGTAACACCTCGCTACCCACTGGGTCAAAACGAGGGTTATGTTTGAGGCGCAGCGGAGGCACTCAACCGTGTAAGCCCCACAGGCGTTACACCCAAGTTGGGAGTCACTTTTGAGGATTCTGGTACTACTAGTATGGTGGTGCTCTGCTCGCGAGCATGCGGTAGCGCATCGGCACGGGAAATTCGCGCGCGCCGCGCTCGCTCAAGGGTGGAAATTTCTGGAGAGCGTGGCGTGGGAGAAGGGGTATCTTCGGCGGGGGATGTGCCGACGGAGACGCGGTATGGAGGCGGAGACAGTGGGACCCCGTGGGAGAGGGGGAGGATGAGGGGGCGCGACAGCAGCGGGCATCGCTATCGCTAAATGTCAGTCAGGCTGACACCCGCCGCTGATTTCCACGGGGCCGTGCGGAATGCTCGCGAGGACAACCACTGTTCCACACAGACGCCTCAGGCTATATGTTTCTTTCGTTAGGATGGCCGTCTGAAAGTCGAAAGTCGGGAGTCGAAAGTAGAAAGAAGAAACGCGAACTTGGTTTGAAAGGACGTTCGAAGAGCTCCACGCGGCCGCATGAGTTGCGGGGAAGGCGAACTTCGCTTCCAGTGACTGGAAGGAGGGACTCAGGAACGTATGCTGTTGGTTTGGAAACAAGTGACACGAAAACTCGGGAAACGAGAGGAGGAAGAGAGGCAAAAGACGTGCCGCGTCTGATGAGAGTCGCATCAAAGAACGTACGACGCCGACACCGCAGGGAAAAAAAAAACCGCTGGAAAAGCGCCGCGTGAGAGATCGCCGGCCAGGCGAAGAAACGAAACGCGGAACTGCTGCTTACATTGCGCGCTTTTGGACCTTGACAGCACGGGTCTAAGGCAGCAGGGGAAGCGCTTGAGAATTCTCATAAGCGGAACTGCTGCTTACATTGAGCTCTTTGGACCTTGACAGCACGGGTCGTAGGCAGCAGGGGAAGCGGCGAAACTACGAGTGCGAGCACGAAGATGGGGACGGTGAAGCCCATGGCGGCGACAGCCATCATGGGATGCGCCCCGGATACCGCTGCGGTGGAGGGATGTCAGTCAAAAAAGCGCTGCTGGTTGCTATTGCTGGCCGCTAGCAGTAGTACTAGGCAGTTTGCTGTCCTGTCCCCCTACTAGTGTCTTTGAATGTCTAAGAACAGTCTTTTAGGAAAGGATCATGGTGCTCCAGTCGTGTCGACCTAACAAAGTGTCGTTTTTCCTACTGTTCCTTTGGGATACCATCATATGGATGCTGTGTTACTTTCTCCGACCAGTTCTACGACCTTGGCCAGACCAGCTCTACCGAACCGAGCAAAAGGCGATGACAATGCGGTGGAAAGAAAGAACAAAGGAATCTACAGAAGTCGAACGAATGCAGGACTTCATTGGGGCATCCTTCTGCGGCCCCATCTGCCATCCTTTCCCCAAACCGCTGACTGAGAGTGCAAGGAATGCAGTGGCAGTTGCCGTGCTGAAGTGTGGTGAACATCTGAAACAGATCTTACGAATGTCGCGTAATAATTGCTCTGTATGCCAGACAGAGTTGGCGATCCGTAATATCTGGGCTTGCGTGTCAAGAACGTGGCGAGCGAAATCGATGCACCTGGTAGTTCGTCGTCAGATTTTTCGCGAAGGTACAGTCGATGCCGATTAGAGGAACCCCACCTTCGACTTATTGAGGGTGATTGAGCAAAATCGTGGTTGACTCGGGTGAAAATCGACTCTGATCGAGTTGGGGCGATCAGTTGATCGCGATCAGCTGATTGCCCCTGATTGCGTGAAATTGGCTTTGATCGCCTCTGATCTCAAAGTATACAAGTGCCCGGATTTCCTTGACTTGCTCAGTGGCGCTAGGGGGATAGTCAGATCAAACTCTTCTGAATGGTAAAAAGCAATCAAACATGCAAACATCTTAACGGGCCTTAAAAACAATGTACAAGATGCATCATGCACTTTAGCCTGATGAAATTTGGGTGTCGTGCCTGAACGTCTTGCACCTGCACACCAGAAACAAGCACAACTTCTTGCTCGGTCTATAAGATTTCCAGTCCCCATTGTGCAGTTGTCCATCCTGACTATGTGATGATTGGGCAATGACACTACAGCCGATTGTGTTAATTTTGTTCATTGTTGCCACTGTTGCACCATTCTCCAACATGGGTCGACGACAGGGGTTTTTTTATCAGAGTAAATTACTATGTTTCTCTGAAAATCAGAGTGGTTTGTGGGGGGTCACTCTGATGTTTCTAGGTAAAGTTTTTGGAAGATAAGTTTCCTCTGATTTGCCAGTGTTTTGATTTTAGGTACTCTGATAGACCAGTGTAAATTTCTGATGAATTGTATTCTTCTCTATACATGGTATAGGCATTTCGACCGAGCCCCTTCCTGAGTTGGTGGAAAATGGCTAGGCTGATTACACTATGTATTAGAAAATACATCTCCAACATAGATGATGAGCGCATAGCACAACGGTAATAAGTTTTGTAGGGGCGCAGAAGACTTGGGTTCAGTATTGAAAGAACACTTAGAGTTGGAAAAATTGGTGCACTGACTGTCCAGAGATTTTTTTTCCATAAGTTAAGTTTTCTCTGACAAATCAAAGTAACGCTCATAATGAACCCTGAATTTCAGAGTTCCCAAAAAAAAAAAACTCTGAAAATCCGAGTAGTGAAAATAAATAAATAAAAAGCCCTGGTCATCGACCACTGACATAACAAAGTCCAATTGAACAATTGTAGCTCCTCGCCCAACTCACTCCGTCTTCACGCCTTTTCCATCCCACCCCTCACCTGTACCTGCCAAACAGGCCCTCAGATATCAGCATAAAACACGCTGATTACGCTGATTTTGTAGCTCAGATTTTCGTTTTCCCTGAAAATTCAGCATACGGTTAAAATATGCACTGAAATTTCAGTATAACATACCTTGCCACACTGACCATTTTCCGTGTTGCTGTACAAGTAACACTGACGAATCAGTGTATTGTCGTGAATCACACTGAAACGGACTAGACCGATTCGGGGTGGTACGCGTCTGTACAGTCTGTACCTGGCCCGGGATTCACGAGACCCCACTAGGCTGTACCTGGCCCGGGATTCGCGAGACCTCACTCACACACTTAACGATGCATGCGCTGTACAGATCGCGTGCCGACGTGTTCTGCATCGCTGGAAGGAACTCTCACAGCGACAAATTTTGAACGGGAAATTCAACTTTGTATTTCTTTTTTACACTGATGGTTCAGTTTACTTATAGCATTTACACTGGCAAAATCAGTATAAAGAAACCATGCACGCTGATTTGGACACCTGGGCGACCGGGGCATGCTGATCCATCAGCATACCCTCAAACCAATCTGAGGGCCTGCTGCCAAACCTTAAAGATAGCCCCAACACTGTTTTATGTGGACATTAGAATGGCACGTAATGGTCTCCCCTAGGGCTATTGGTGCCGTCCTGGGGGGGGGGGGGTGGTTGCACTATCCGTTATGCAAATGTGCCCTTCTCTCCCAGTCGGTTAGCAAACCGGACCAATCTCTTCATGGTGTGGAGAACATGGAAGAATAAGCGCGGTGAACCTGGGTTCAACTCCTGCTGTCGGCAGCTTCCTGTGCCAAATGGTGGGCTCCCCCAGTGCGGGAGTGTTGAAAGCGGTAACTGGAATGGCCTGTGGTAGTCTCCTTAAAGGGCTACAGCCTATAGGTCGACTTTGGGGTCAAGGGGTGCACTGACGCACTACACAAACATGTCCGATTATCCCAATTTGTTAACAAACCAGAGTTGTTACTGCATAACGAAGCTTCCTCTTTATCGCTGCATAACCAGAGTCGGTACACCTAATTTCACAGTGGAATCCTGTAACAATAATCGCAACAACTTTAACTATAATTCATTTGACAGCTTCCAAACTCCTCACTACTTCAACCACTTTAGTTGTGTCTTCCCCCTTCTTCCTCCTCCCCCTCATTCTCCCTCTTTCCACCACACCCTCCTCTACTCTGTTCCCTTTCCCTACCCCCTACATCAAGGTAGGGGCAAAGGTTGATCACTTGCCTCCATATGCCAGACGCTTTTCCGTCACACGTGCTCGCTTACGATTTTCTTTCTTTCGTTTCTTTTCTTTCCGCCCGGGCAACATTATCTCGCCAACCCCCAACCAGGTTTTGTCAAAACCACCACGTTGAATGTGCATCCCATCTAGCTAAAGGTTGAGGGCAGCAAGCACGTGGTGAGTTGTGGGAAGGGCATGGTGCACATTGGGAAGGTCCCAGGGTGGCTGTTGCACGGAGGAGAAAAGCCAGGGAGCAATGGTGGCATTGAATGCTGCTGAATCAGGGACTAGCATGGCCTCCCAGTCCACCTGAGGGGATACACGGATAGGTTAGATGGGGAGGAGGTAGGGTTGGAGGAAGGAAGGGAGGGGGGAGAGAGGATTGAGGCAGAGTCGGGGAGTAGCATGGCCTCCCAGACTAAATTACTTGAAACGAGGTGACTTTTGAATCGACTCAAAAGTCACCTCAGTAGCATGGCCTCCCAAACTACAACACATAGAACCTTCTTTTCTGTGTGTATGGGTGGGGCAGTGTGTGTGTCAGAATCCCAGCCACTAACCACTGGGATAAAATGGGTTTTTTTGTGTAGCGGGTGAGTGCGCCTATAACCCCCTAGTCCAACGTGCCTGTAACCCTTCCCTATAATCAATCGGAGATCTCCAGTAGACCTCAAACAGCGTGTGTGTGTGTGCATGTGTGTGTGTGTGTATGTGTGTATGTGTGTATGTGTGTGTGTGTGTGTGTGTGTGTGTGTGTGCACGCGCGCGCGCGTGTGGCGTGTATGTGTGTGTGCGGCGTGTGTGGGTGTGTGTAGGTAGGAAGGTAAAAAGGTAGGTAAGGAGGTAGGTAGGTAGGAGGTAGGTAGGTAGGTAGGAATGTAGGTAGGTAGGAAGGTAAGTAGGTAGGTAAGGAGGTAGGTAGGTAGGAGGTAGGTAGGTGGGTAGGTAGGTAGGTAGGTTGGTAGGTAGGTAGGTAGGTAGGTAGGTAGGTAGGTGAATAGGTAGGTAGGTAGGTAGGTAGGTAGGTAGGTAGGTTGGTAGGTAGGTAGGTAGGTAGGTAGGTAGGTAGGTAGGTAGGTAGGTAGATAGATAGGTAGGTAGGTAGATAGATAGGTAGGCAGGTGGTAGCTGCAAAGATATGCATGACGTTGGGAAGAAAGAGGGGAAGGAGGCTGAAGGAGGTGTCTGTGCGTGCATGCTGGGCGAGAGGCGGCAGACAGGGCAGCACAGATGGCTCTAGTGGTCTGGAGATCTTGACGTGCGGAGTGGAGGTGTGGAGGGAAGATGTGGAATGAAGGTGTCGAGGTGTAGAGGGGAGGGGTGGAGTCGAGACCCGAGCAATAACCAGGCAAGGCAAACAAAACATGGATGCTGTTAAGTTACACCGAGGAAAGCAGCATGCCTGGGTGTGATGCTAGGTGGATCTACGTGCATTGCTAGGATCTGGTAAGGCTGAGGAAAGTAGAGGCAGGAGGATAGGGGCGTGGAGGAGGGTGGAAATGGTGCGGGTTGGAGAGACAAAAGAAAACGAGAGAGTGGATGGAGGAAGTTGGTGGGGAAGAGGAAGGGAGGGTGATGGAGGGAAGAGGGTGGTGCGAGGAAACAGTGCGAGGGGGAGAGCAGAGGGAAACCTCGAAGCCCGTAAGGCTGCCGACGTCAGTCTTGGGCACGAGGCGGCTGCACTTGATGCCGGGGTTGAGGCGGAAGAGCTCGAGAGGGGAGAGCGGCGGGGAGGGCACAGAGCGGATCTGGTCGCACGTCTCCCCGGCCTGCACCAGATAGAACTACGAGCACACCGGGATGAGCAGCGCCGCTGCACTCTCCGCCCGCCGCTCCACACACACCGCCTGGCTGTCCACCAGCTCCCCGCTGCCTGAGCAGTCCAGCCCGGGGTTGAGCGCCTGGAAGGCTGCTGCGCAGGGCTCGGTGGGAGTAGGGAGAAGTAGGCGGTTAGAGACTCGCATGTGTCACCCTGGGGGAGAGGGAAGGGGGGGGGATGATGAAAGGAGATGAATGGACGGGGGACAGGGGGAGGGGCTGAGGGAAGAGAAAAAAATGCTGAAACAAAGAAGGGAAGAACGAGGAAGAACACCGAGAAAGCAAGGAGGAGAGGTTCAAGACACGGCTTACTGCAGGCCGAGGTTAGCAGCAGCAGGAGAGAGGCAAAGGAGGGCGGGAGAAAGTGAAGGGGATGGAGGGAGTGAGGCAGGGAAGGAGGGAGATTAGTGAAGCGGTTGGAGGGAGGAAGGAGGGAGGGAGGGAGGGAGGGATGGAGGGAGGGATGGAGGGAGGGAGAGAGAAAGAGAGGTAAGGAGAACAAGAGAGAGTGGAGTGCGGACGGAGGGAGGCAGGGGAAAAAAGGGGAAGATGGGACTTGGGAAGTGGTGTAGTAGACAGAGCAGGGCGTGAGGTCGGCTGACAGGACCACGTTCACCACCGTGTCGACAACAAGAGGAGCACTGCAGCTCAGACCCTAAAATAAAGGGGAGGGGACAGGGGAGGGTAGGGCGGAGGCGATGGGAGAGGGATTGCGAGAGGCACAATGAGGTTGATCAGTGAAGGTAAGAAATGCAGAGAGTGGGCAGATATTTACGGGAATGTGAGGAGGAGGCTCAAAAAGTAGCCGGAATGCAAGGGTGTGGGTGTGGGTCTCACCGGGTTATGGGCGTGGAAGGAGGCTCACGGGGTTCTGGGCTTGCAGTTGGGCGAGATTGAGGCCGTAGACGGGGTGAATGTCGGCACACGTAACACCCCACGACACCACCGTGTATGTGCTGCTGGAGTCGCTTGTGCAAAGGCATTGGAGTGATCAGGTAGGAATGGGTGCGATATGAAGACGATATTATTGGAGACGATATGAAGGAATGTGGAGCGATGGTAACAACGGCAGGCTGTAGAGCCAGTGTTAAATGCGCAATGTCATACCAGCATGCCAATGAGTAATGTGTTAGCGTTACACTTCAAGAGTGGATAGCCTGAGCAATGAGATGTCTGTAGAAGCACCTGGAGTGCAAGAGAGTAAGGTTACCTGGACCACAGGAGAAGGTGCCATCAACGGTGGTGCCCTGCCTGAATCTCGAAGGGCACACACACGAGTATGACCCCTTGCCATCATTCACACACGTGCCCACTGCACATGGATTGTGCTCCGCTGCCCTGCACGCGTCCTCTGGGGAAAATGACAAGAGATGAAAGAGATGAAACACACAGCCAAGATGAGCATGCTTTGAGGTGACTGAAAATTGGTGGCTGACAATCCAAGGAACGTGCTGTCTTGCTGATACCACCGTTGCAGCCAACTGAGCATCGTGGCATGGTGGCCACCATCACTAGTGCACTGAATACTGAAGTACCTTCAAAATGACAGGAAGGAGAAAGGAGAGAGTGCTCACTATAACAACAGGGAAGAGTGCTTTCTGTAAGCACAAGTTCGCGAGTTGTCCGGTTGAAGCGCCTCGACGAATCGCGGGTCGTTGCAGTCGCAGTGGTTGCTGGCCCCATCAGGCGTGGGCGTGCACGTGAAGTTGCCACAGGGGTTGAAGAGCGGCCCAAACACCCCACTGGTGGTGCCGTTGACGTTGCAGGGGTCGTTGGCAGCGCGCACCACCGGGTAGATCCCAGGCAGCGTGTTGATCCCACACACGCCGTCGCCCCCCTGGATGTCCATCCGCATGTGCCCGCCGTCGCCCCACTCCGGGCCCCATGAGTTGCAGATGATCCAGAAGGGCGGCGCCATGTGCGGGAAGGTGGGGTCTGAACTGGTGAGGCGATAGCCCACCAGCAGCACCACGTGGTTCAGGTTGTACGTGAAGCCAAGGGGTCCGTGTACTTGGATAGCTGGGGGGGGATAGGGGGAATTCAGGGGTGCATGGATTTGGAATGAGTTGGTGCGTAGTGTGCGTGAGTACCTGCATTCGTGTCTATGTGTGTGTATGTGTGTGTGTGTGTGTGTGCGCGCGCGTGTGCGTGCATGCGTGTTAGAATGTCTGTATCAGTGGACGAGTGGGCTCACCCCATCATAGTTGAGGAAGGAGGGAGCGGTGGCCTGCACATGCGCCACCACGGGCTGTCGCCGCACGGCCAGCAGCAGCCCAAACCAGCCGTGGAACGCCGTGCGCTCAAACCCGTCCACTATGAATGGCCCCCCCGATGGCTTGCTCTGCCGTGGGGGTATGGGAGGAGGGGTTTGGGAAGAATGTAAGAATGGAGGGGTGTGTGGGAGGGGTACGGTAGTAAGAGTGTAGGATGAGGTGTAGGGGAGGAGGGGTGGAGTAGGAGGGGTAGGGGTGAAGGGGTAGGTGTTGCCAATACACTTTAGTGGGTTGGCCATCACACTCCCATTCAGCCTACAAGTTTGCTCACCCTCTGAAAACCTGTGAGGAAGTGCTTTACTACCGCCTCACCAAGATCTTAACGTGCTAAATGCAGAGAGCTACTCTACACCGGAAGCTGGACCACGGGGGAAGGCACGGGTGGTACAAGTGATTGTAGTGTTCTCTTGTGTTCTCTCTATTTGCATATTGAAGGTGAAAGTTGACAAGAGTTTCACTAGCGAAAGTTGAATTACAACGATAGGAATTGCAGTGGCAACAATGACTACATAAAATGCAAGACAGCCTAGGAGACAGGCAGGACGACCACCCACGCAGCAAGTCGGCGGCTTGCCCACGCAGCTCGATGGCGACTTGCAAGCACTGCAAGTCGGCGACCTGCCAGCGTTGGACCAAGGTGGCTTGCCAACGCTGGAGCAAGACGGCTTTCCAGCGTTGCAACAGTAGCGCATGTGCGGCACCCACTTCGCAGGTGCGTTTAGGCGGTTGAGCTCGTCATGCACCGCCCTGGACATTGCGCAGGTGCCTAGTCGGCCACGTGCCGACGGTTGCGCCTAAAGATTCACGTCGACCTTGGGATACCTGCTCGAGGTCGGCTTCGCCAAAACTCGTTCGCTCATCTCCGCAGAACCTCGTCGCCTGGGTTACTTGGTCGACTGGAAAACCGCCAAGCTGGCGCCGACTTGAACTGTACGAGCCCGCGCGACTGATGCACATCCTTGTCCATCGCCCAGGTCGACACCACCCGCTAACTTTACCAAGTCCGTGTCCCCGCAAGTTGAAGAACCCTTTTCATCGACCACACCAATGGAATTTGGACGCCGTCTTCCCATCGTTATTGGCTTTGCAATGGTCCCACGCAAGTCGACCAGGTCCGTCGACTTGCTCGCCCAAGTCAACGTCGACCATTGTGAACAGTCATCTGCACCTTCCGCGCACTTGACCACAAAGTCGGCTTTGCCCAAACGAGGGTGGGGCCAATTTTTGTTAACATTGGAGCCATCGCAACTGTTGTGCACCAAGTATGTCCTTATGGGTAGTTTCTTGCTTTTGTCTGGGTTGTGGCTTCAACTCTCAGCATCTCACTTTCCTTTCTCATTAAGCTCACTATGATATGTCCGTACTCCATCACACTCACCCACAATAAACTGTGGTCATACTTGGCATTGCCACCTCTCCACTGATCCTATGCTCACCTTGCTGGTCCCTATGGTGTGCCATATGCTGCCATGTAAGCTGTTCCAGCCTGACCCACATGTGTAACATGAGGCCTTAGATACTAGCTTGGCTAGGTTGGCTAGCCTTGCTCTCAACTTTGAGCTGTTGCAACTAGCCTCAAGAGTTCAGCCATACATATGTGTTTTCGTACTTCACTAGAGCTCATCCTTGGACAAGGACATTGCTTTAGTCTTTAAGGCTTGTATCATCTTCCTGCTAAGGATATTTTATCTTTTCATTGTGCCCTGTAGTTCACCATTTTGTACAACAACAATATACAGCAGATGATAACAAATTTAACTACCAGACTTGTTGCAGTTGAGAAATCTATGTCACTCACATCGTAGAGCTCGCACTCTACGATAGACAGGAGTAGGCATCGTTGATGCACATGATCAACAAATCACGTGGTTATCTCAATACCTGACCATGGTAGACAAATAACATGTGGCAATGATCGGTACATGTGATACACCTAAATGGTGATAACGACGCACCTTATGTGATAATGGATGACGCTGAAGTACCTGAAATAGTAGAACCGATAAAGGTATCAAAAGTCACCTACCTTTCCAGGGGTCCGGACTTTGTCGCAGGAGATCCCAAGCGCTTGTGCGAGCAGAGCAAAGACGGGCATGCCACAGAGTGGGCTATGGCTGGCTCTCTTCTTCCACCCTCTCCCTCTCACCACCACTCCGTCCCCATCCTCCATGAGCTCCACTTTGCTCTTGGCGTTGAGAGTGACGAGGTACTGGAAGGCCTGGGAGGGCGAGTTGCCCTGCGAGCATGAGGCGCCGAGGGCGTCGCGCAGCTGGGAGACGGAGATTAGCGGCACGGCAGAGAGGTTGAAGAGAATGCTGTAGGCCACTTCTACGCTTCCCACCACCGCGTACGCCCAACAGTCGCCTGAGGGGGGCAAGGCGGGGAGTGGAAAGAGTGGAGAGGTTGAGGTGGACCCTTGTGCTGCCATAATTGCGTATGCCCGTTAACCGGGATGGGAAAGGAGGAGGCAGGAGGGAAGATGGAGGAGGGAGGCAGAAATAGAATGGGATAATGAGAAGGGTAGGAGAGGACAAGCCATAGCAGCCCTCCCATGCCCTCTCGCCTCCAAGCGCACAATGTCTTATCCAATTCCATCTTATCCCATCCCATCCCATCCTATCCCGTTCCATCTTATCGCATCCCATCCCATCCCATCCTATCCCGTTCCATCTTATCGCATCCCATCCCATCCCGTCCCATCCCGTCCCATCCCTTCCCATTCCATCGCCTCCCCTCCCTCCCTACCCCTCCCAATGCCCATGCCCTCACCGCAGGCGCCCTGGTTCTGGACGGGCCACGGCAGCCCCTGGTCGGCCCAGGAGAACACCTGGCTCACAACCCATACCTCCTCCTCCTTAGCCCCTCCGCCTCCTCCTCCCCCTCCTCCTCCTGCGGGCTGCACTGCCTGCACGCCCACACTTGCATAGCGGAAAAACAGGTTCGCTCCCACTGGTGATAGTGATGCCTCGCTGAGATGGAACCCAAATTGCTGGCCTGGCGAAGGGGAAGAGGGGGGGAAGAGGGGAGGAGAGGGGAGGGGATGATGATTAGTGTAGGGTAGGGTAGGGTGCGGTGGGGTAGGGCAGGGTAGAATAGGGTTGGGGCGGTGTAAGTTAGGGTAGGAGAATGCTGGAATAGTGGAAGGAAGCCCATAGATGAAGAGGTGATGGGTGTGGTGGGGAAGAGAAGCGGGAGGATTAGAGGAGGGGCATAAGGAGAATTGGGGCAAGGATTTGGACGTCCAAAGGGTGAGAAGACGGAAGAGAATCAGTAACCGAAATGAAAGATTGTTGAACTAAGAAAACGCAAGCCCCTCATCTTGTAATGCTTATGCAGCATGCATATTATGGAATAGGTGTAGGGTTGTTGAGTGCACCTCCAACCACAATCTATGGTTGAAGCTTGGTTGGGTTCTGAACAATGATGGGACCTCGATAAACTTTGGTTCAAACCCACCGAACAATTTATGGAGTCCTAATAATGTTGGTCCAACCAAAGCAGCAACTATTGAGACCTCCAATAAATTGTTGGCCAGGCTCATCAATCTATGAATCTCTCCACCAATGTAAACCTTGGCTCATTCAAGCCTAAGTTAATACATTTTCTTCCTTTTCCACTACTCATACCAGTAAGGGTGGTTGATTCTGGAAGGCCTGAAAAGTGAGAGAGAGAGACAAACAGAGAGATAGAGAAGTGAAGTGAGGCAAGGCGAGGCGGATGTATGAACGAATAGACACCAACAAGTGTGAAGGGGAATAGAGTGAGCACGTGGCATCAAGGAGCAAAAGAGAACAGCAAGAAGCAGCAGCGAGCAGAAGAACATGGCAGGGAGCGGCAGGAAGGTAGCATCAGGGAGCATGGGGGAGCAGCAGCAGGGACCTGTGGTGATGTTCCAGGCGAGGATGGAGTGTTGCTGCGGGGAGTCAGAGGAGGAAGCAGTGAAGCCCATGAGGAACGACGCCTTGGCTGCACTGGGCTGCAGGAACTCGCACAGCGACACCTGCATCGCCACCACTGCCTTGCCCGGTAGGAGGGGCGCCTTGGCTGAGAGAAACACTTGCAGCGACCCCGTACCACTGCTGCTGCTGCTGCTTCTGTCATAGCCATCACCGGCAGTAGCACTAGAAGAGGCAGGAGAGGGGTCGAAGACAATCCAGGCATGCTTTAGGTTGTCGTCGTTGAGAGTGAAGGGCGCTTTTGCAGTTGCGATGGAAGAGGTGTTGCCCCTCACACTGAATCCCACATGGCTCTTGTCTGGGTCGTTGGCGTCGATGCTTCTTGCAGTATCAAACTCCACGGCTATGCTGTGCTTATCAATGCCTGCATAACCTAAGCTGCTGCCACCACCAGTGCCGTTGGTGCTGCCACTGCTACCGCCCGTAGCAGAGCCACTGGCGGAAATCACAAACGCAAACCCATCCCCTGCATTTCCCGCAGCTGTGGCTGCTGCCCTGCTGACAGTGGCTGGTTTGAGAAGGGAGAAGGAGAAATAGATGGTGAAGGCCAAGGGGCGGCCGCAGGCACCGGCCTTGAGGGAGAAGGAGAAGAGTCGGACGGGGCTTTTGAAAAACGCTGCACCCCATGTGTTGGGCTGTGAGGCTATGAGTGTGATGCGACCGTTGCTTGCCACTGACGCCCTCCCCTTCACTAGTATCTGTGCTGCTGTTGGCTGCACGGTTACTGGGCCACCCCCTTGGCCTGGTGCTGGGAGTGGGGCCAAGGACATGCAGCAAGGAGAGGAGAGGGGAAGGCATGGGCAGGCAGTGAAAGGGCGAAATAAACGGGCCAGAGAAGGCGGTGGTTAAAATGCGGAGCGTTGAGAGTTCCTACTGTTGAGGGCCGCACTGCCACTGGGAAACCCGTCTGGCATTGTGGTGGGGGAAGGGAGCCCGCAACGGGCAGTTTAGGTGCTGATGCAGAAACTGGGGAAGGTACGGATACTACAGAAGGTAAAGACGATCCACCGGAAGAAGTTCCCACAACAATTACCCCACAAACATGTTACCCTTTTCCCCCACAGCACAGCAAACACACAACCACCCACACCACCCTCACTCCCTTCTTCCCCCATCTCCTCTTCCTACGCTTACTTCCGTTAGGGATGCAGCTTCCAGGCAGCTCCCCATTGACAAACCCGGGGTTGCAGGCACACGTGGGCACTCTGTTGGGCCCGGCCGCATAGCATGAGCCATGCCCGCCGCACGGGGGATCGGTAGAACTCACGCCGCAAAACACATCGCAGAGCACTTCTGGCCGCTGCACTGCTGTAGCAGCAGCAGAGGGCGTGGCGGGTGTAGGGCAGGAGTAGCCTTGAGTGGGGGTTTTGAGGCAGTTGAAGCGGAAGGAGATGGAGCGTTTAGAGCAGTTGGGCAGGGAGGAGAAGCCTGAGGAGAGGTAGTTGTTGTCGAGATCGTAGACTGTGAGGTTTGCTGGGATGGGCTGCAGTACAGGGCCTGTCAGCTGGTTGTTGCGCAGGTTGCTGGGAGGGGGATGCAGGGTGAAGGGAGGTGAAAGGGAGGGGAAGGAGTGGGTGGGAGGGGAGGAGAAGACGAAAATGGTTACTGGTCCGTTGGGAGGGGGGAAGGGCATTTCATTTGAAAATGGGAAAAGAGAAGGGGAGGTAAAGCAAGGAGGAGAGGAGAAGGGAGGGGAGGGAAGAAGAGAGCTGCGTGCAAAAGGGAAGGAAAATTTTGGAATAGAGGGGAATGTGCAACGCTGAGCAATTTCACATTCCTAGTAGCATTCCCAAAACGGCTGAAGGCAATACATGAGGTACCGACTTCGAGATGTCTCAAAGTTAAACAGAAGGTGACACTTTGCAGTGGAGACATAGGAGGGGGCTACATGCAACTACGAGGTTTCAGGAAAACAGAAGAGGGTATTTTTGCATTGTTGGAGGCAAGACACACAAATGAGCCGGCATTGGGGGGGCAGGAATGGGAGAAAGGGGGAGGGAGGGATGTGGGGAGGAGTGGATGGGTTGATGTAGGGCAGGCGCACAGGAGAGTGAGGCGAACAGGGCCAGTGAGTTGAGTGGGGATGGTTCCATGCAGACGGTTGTTGCTGAGGTCACTGCAGGGAGAGAAAGAGTGATGAGAGCCGCTCGAGAGAATTAAGTGAGAGATCCGGGATTTTATTTGAGAAGGGGGATTGGTGGGGAGGGATGAAATGGGATGGGAGGATTGGTGGAGAGTGGAGGCAGCATCGAGACGACTCAAAACTCTATGTGGCTAGGCTACGACGTCTGAAAGACAATGTGGTGTAGCACGAGGCATGCGCATCACCCACATGGCTTCCAATTTCAGTAGTCCTCCGAGAAGAGTGGGCAGGGTGCCGCTGATCTGGTTGCAGCAGACGTTGTTGCGGGGTGGGGAGGGGTGTGCAGGCAGAGTGAATTAGAGAGGGGAGAGGGGCGTTGGGACAAAAGAGGGGTGAAGGGGATGGGACGAAACGAAGGGTATGGTACAACAAGGAAATACCTGACAAGGCATTGGGGAGAGAGAGGGGAGAGGGGCATATTGCTGAAGAAACAGAATACTGGAGTGGCGGCTGATTGGGGACCAGTGAGTGTGAGAAAGTGGGAAGATGAAAGCTGGAGAATGAAAGCAGTAGGTGCGTAGGGCGTGGGCAGGGCGTGAGGGTTGGTGGGGCACTGACATGGCTTGGAGGTTGGCGAGATTGGAGTACTCAGCGGGTATGGATCCGGTCAACTCGTTGCCACTCAGATTGCTGCCGTTGGCAAGGTGGCGGCCCGAGGGAATGGGAGAGAGGGCGGGAAGGCAGGAGGAAAGGAAGGCGGAAGGGAGGAGGGCAAAGAGCGGGGATTTGGAGCGGGAAGGAAGGGATATGAATTCGGAGGGGGGGCACAATCAATTGCAAAGAAAGGAGAGGCTGCGACAAGAGAGAATGGCACTCACCTTGTGTACCTATTGTAGATGTGTGCCAGGGCAGGATGCATGGAGTACAAAGGGCCACTTGCAAAGAATGGATTTATGGAAACGCATGGTAGATCAGAGCCTCGTATCGGACGTGCCCCCTACCAGATTCAGAAGCAGAGGAAAGGGGGGGCAGAAGAGAGGGCAGAGGTGCAGTGCAGCACTTACAGGGCCTTGAGGGTAGTTATGCTGCCGATGCTGGTTGGAAGAGGGCCAGTCATGTCGTTGTGACTCAGATCGCTGGGTGTGAAAGCAGAGGGGGTTGGGTTGGATGGGGTGGAGCGTTAGGCGAAATGAAATGAAAGCAGCGTGTGGGACAAAGGGAAGATGGTAGGCGGGTGGGAGCAGTGGGTATGCCCGCTTAGCAGCAGACATTCAGTGTGGCGTGACTTGGCTGGCATGGCATGACATGATACATGGCAGCAAAAGCAAGCTAACAGGCATGACATTCAGTGGGCGTACATGCTGGTGATAACATCCAGGCTTGTAATCCTTGAGGGCACTTCTCCTGACAGCTGGTTGTAGCTCAGATCCCTACCGTGCAGGTGCATGTGCAGAGTCGCAAGGGAAAAATGGGAGGGTCATAGGGGAAGGGATGGGACAGAGAAAATGTAAGACACTGAAATGTGGAGATCAAGAGGAGGAGAATGGTGATAGACAGGAACCAGGAGGGGAAGGAGATTTAGAGCAAAGCACTGGAATGCACCCCAAATTGCAGTTGTGCATGCTTGCACATGCACTGCAAGCATTGCTTTGCACACAAATAGTACAGATCCACTTGCTTGCTTGGTTGTTCTTGTGTTTGTATCTGTCTGGTTATGCAGCCTTTTGCATAAAACATGCAAGAGGTTGGATGGGATGCATGCAATGCAAGCGGTGGAATGCTTACAGTTTCTTCATGTCCTCATTCTACACAATAAACTCTCCTGGAATGGAATCGGTGAGAAGATTGTTGGAAAGAGATCTGGAGAAGGAAGTAGAGAGACAGAGAGACAGGGGACAAACTGGAAGAGCAAATGGAGAGACTAGGCAGAGAGAAGGAGCAATGGAACGAGGGACAACAGGTTGACAGGGTGGGACACGAAAAGAGGCAAAATGCATACACATTGGAACACATTCACTTGATGTGAAAACATGCTTAAATAACCTTTTTTATTGTGCAAGAAATGGCACTAGAAAACCATTCGGTGCCTTCCACCACAGCGAAAGAAGAGAGCGATGGTGGTACTGGAAAGAAGGGAGTGCAAGAGATGGTATACAGCTGCTCAAGATAAGTTAAGGCGGATGGAACGAGTGTGCCCGACAGACGGTTGAAGCTCAGGTTTCTGTGAGGAAAGAGGGAGAGGGAGAGTAGGAGAGAGAGTGCAGGAGGATTAATGGGCGGGTGTGTTTGGGCAAGCGACAAGAGTTAGCATCTATGAATTTGCATCTAAGTATGTGGAACCTGGCAGAAGCAGTGGAGAATGAAGGATGAAGATGTACAGTGGTCTGAACACATGAGAACATCAACACATGAGCACATGATGGCATGAGGAGTGCACATGGATAAACAAGGAGTGAATAGTTTATGAGAATAGTGACGGACAGTGGGCTGACATGTTAGTGAGTTTGAAGAGGAGGGAGAGGGATGAAGGTATGGATCCAGACAGCTGGTTGTGACTCAGGTCCCTGTGGCACAGAGAGGCATAGCATGGTGTGGTGTGGTGTGGTGTGGTGTGGTGCAGTGTGGGATGGCATGGCATTGGATACCATGGTAGGAGGTGTTGGCTCCTAACCACGGGAAATGGAGTGTTGGCCCCGCCCTTGCTTGGGCAACGCCGACGACTTGGTCAGATGTACGGGAGTAGCAGCCGACCGTTCACAGTGGGAGAGCTGCTCGACAGGCTTCGTCGAGCTGCAGGGGACCGCTGTGGTGTTGCTGTCGACCAGGGAGCTCGACAGCTACAGCTGACTAGTCTGGGCAACAGGTGGGACGTCGACCAGGACCTGCAGCTCGACCGGGAAGTCTCCGGAGCATCCCGTCGACCTGCAGCTCGACCGGGAGGTCTCCGGAGCATCCCGTCGACCTGCAGCTTGACCGGAAGGTCTCCGGAGCATCCCGACGACCTACAGCTCGACCAGAAGGTCTCCAGAGCATCCTGTCGACCTACAGCTCGACCGGGAGGTCTCCGAAGCATCCCGTCGACCTGCAGTTCGACCGGGAGGTCGACGGAGCAGTCCGTCGACCTGGCAAGTGAGCAGCGGTCGACGAGGGGAGCTCGGCGACAACCGCTGACTGTTCCGGTCGACGGAAGGGGTCCGTCGACCAGAGGGTAGCTCGACGGGAGCTGTGGTCGACCAGGGGCGCCTGGTAGTCGACCAGATGGACCTGGGGGTCGACCAGAAGTGGTGGTGGTCGACCGGAAGCACCTGGTGGTCGACCGGGTCGATCGGGTAACCTGCTCGACGAGTTCTGCGGAGGCACGCGAACGTCGTCGAGGTCGCGATGGTGAAGGCGACAGCGGGCTGGTATCCCGAAGTCGATGTGGCTCGTCAGGCGCAGACAACAGCCGATGGATGCCCAACGAGGCAAGTCGGGTCAATCGTCTGCGCGCACCTGCGAGCGTGCGCACTGCTGTGTACTACGGGGCAATGCTGGACAGCCGCTCTACTGCAGCGTTGGCACGCCGTCGACCTGCTCTGTTGGCAGGTCGCCCTTCTGCAGTGCTGGTGCGGCTCCTCTACGCAACGCTGGCAGGCGGTCGACCGAGCTGTGCTGGCGGTCGACCAGGCTAGCTGCAGGGTTGCTAGGTGCCTCATGTAGTCATTCTGTCATTGCTTGTTGAATCATTCTGTAATTCCAACTTTGCTAGTGGAAACTCTTGCCGATTTCTCCCGTGAACGTGCAAGCACTAAGGAAACAAGCAAAGCTACGATCACCTCTAGTAGTTCGTGCCGACCCCCGTAGTCTAGCTCACTACCGTTGTAGAGTGATTCTCCGCATGGTGCGGTGAGCGTGGATCAAACACGCGACCTTCAGATAGGAGCCGACTTTTGCACCTACTAAGTCGTTCGTAGGCCGGCAGCAGCGATAGTCGCCATGGTCGACCCCGTCGTTGATGCGGGCGTAGCGGACACCTTGGAGGCACGTTTGGCTGACGCGAGGAGACGCCACGCGGATGGCGAGTACGGGACGATCCCCTTGGTGATCGCCGAGTTGGGCATCCGGTCGCAGTGGGCGATGGAACACCCTTCCCATCCTGCTTCTCCTTGACCGATGCGCAACGAAGGTGGCGTCGACGACGAGGTCGACGATGGTGCACGACTCAGCGGCAGCGTAGGCACGAGGCAGAGAGGGATGATCAAGGTTGACGGTGGTGTCGACGGAATCTAGGCGCGAGTGCAGCGGTCGACGGCGGCTGCAGGCAGCTCGCGTGCCGACGTCGATGTTCGACGTCGCTCTCCTCTACGAAGCGGTGGAGGGCTCTCGGCGACGACACATGTGACTGCAGGCGGGATTGCACCGGCGTATGGCTACTTCAAATTCTCGCCGGACCGGATCACCGTCGCACCGCTGCAAGGTCGACGGGACCTCATCACCTGGAGGGAGTCGATAGAACCTCAGCTGGAGGTTGCCGGGCTGAAGGGCTTCGCCGACGGCACCGTGCCAATTCTGCCCGAGGAGGATGTCGAGCTGCGTGGGGAGTTTCGCTCTGCTCACCTGCTCACCTTCATGGTCATCTCGAGGTGCTGCTCGCCGGTGGTGCAGCTAGCGCTCAGGAGCTGTTGAGAGCGCCTGGATGCTGGTCACCAGGCATGGCGCTTCATCATGTCGACGTACCAGGTCAGGGACGACCTGTACATCGGGCAGCTGGAGGAGAAGATGACTCACATTTGGATGGACGAGCAGGAGTCGGCAACGGATTACTGCAACCGTGCTCGACGGATCCTGGCTGAGATGCGGATGGCGGGCGCCGAATACTCGACGGCGTCCTACATCACCCACATCGTCAAGGTCTTGCCGCGCAGCTACAATCTCATGAAGAGGATGATGATGGTGCCCGGCACGCGTGAGTCCCTCGACGAGGAATCCATCACCAGCTACATTCTTCAAGATGAGGCGATGCAGGAGGCCGAACAGCCCACAGCGCTCCTTTTGCAGGCAAACTACGCTGCATCGACGAAGCTGAATCAGCAGCAAGGGCAGCGCAGGAAGCCGGGCGGAGGTGGTAGCGGAGGTGGGCGGTCGACGAAGGACGTCGACGAGAAGCGGTCGACGCGGGACAAGGGTCGACGAGGTGGTGGTCGACGGCAGGAGTGCTGGATCTGTGGCAACCCCGATCATCTCTCCTTCGAGTGCCCCGACCGCGAAGACAGCGACGAGGACGACAACCAGGGAGGCCATGGTCGATCGGCCAGTCGTCGCCCCCGTCGAGATGAGAAGCCGCGCAAGGAGAAGCAAGCGTCGAAGAAGACGTCGTCGACGAAGGACGTCGACAGCTCCAGCGGCCAGAGCCGAGGCGACGGGGAGGCGTCGTGCTCGATGGTCGGCGTGGTGGAGCGGACGGTCTCATTGGCGCTGGAGGCTGGCGAGGACTTCCAGGCAATGGCGGCAGCTGTGCAGGCTAACCCAATGGCGGTGCTGCTTGACAGCGGGTGCTCCCACCACCTGATGGGGACGAAGTCGGTCTTCGTCGACATGGGGCCGAGCGACGGGGTGAAGCACGTGCGTGGGTTCAACGGGGCATTGCAGTCTGTCGAGGGTCGCGGAACCGTCGCTCTGCAAGGGGAGGCCGGGAAGCGGGTCCTCATCCCCGACCTACTCTACGTTCCGGGCATACAGGTTGTCCCACGAGTTGTCAAGCACCGAGATGATCTTGGTGCACTGTTGCATCTGCGACAATTCGCTGCCCGCCGCTGCCATCCTCGCATATGTGTCCTTGATCTTGTCAAGGACCGGCTGAAGGAGAGCGGAGTGCAGTTGCAGGGCGACGGCGACGAGATGCTGCTCGTCGCTGCGAGCGGGGAGGTGCTCGGTCGAGCACGCTACACCGGACGAGTTCTCTGCACCGACCTTCGCCCCTGCTCGACGCAGTCGCCGTCGACCGAGGTGGTGGCTCTGCGGACGATCGTCTCGGCGACAAAGACGACCCCCGATAGGATGCATGCGCGGCTCGCACATGTCAGCGTCGACACGATCAAGAGCTCGGCGAAGCATGATGTTGCTACTGAGCTCGACATCACGTCGTCAACCGGAGCAGATCTGTTGTGTGTCTTGTGTGTTGGAGGAAAGTTGGCGCGGCACAGCTTCCCCGCCAAGGGCTCGGACGCGGCGGAGGCGCTGGTTGTCGTGCACATCGACTTGTGCGGGCCATTTCGGGTGGCTGCCAAGGATGGCAGCTTGTACTTCCTGCTGCTGAAGGATGGCCATACTCGATTTGTATGGGCAATGCCGGTCGCTAAGAGGAGCGACGTGCTACGGGAGTTTCAGCGGTGGCTGGTGCTGGTGGAACGGCAGATGAAGAAGTCGGTGCTGTCGCTTCGCTCCGATCGAGGAGGGGAGTTCCTCGGGAAGGCGTTCACCGACTTCGTCGACGGGAAGGGCATCGTCCACGACCTGACGTGCCCCTACACTCCGCAGCATAATGGCATGGCTGAGCGGGAGATGCGTACGGTCGTCAAGTCCGTGCGGACGATGCTGCTGCACATGGGCGTGCAGCACCACTGGTGGCACCTTGCTCTACAACAAGCGGTCTGGGTGCGCAACTGCTTGGAGCGGTCGACGACGCTGCCGGGGACGACTCCGTACCAGCTGCTGACCGGGAAGAAGCTCGACCTTACGCTGGCGCGGGTGTGGGGCTGCATGGTGCAGTTCATGGTTCCTGAGCAGCCGCGCGGTGGGAAGCTGGCGCCGAAGGCTCGCTGGGGGCTTCACCTGGGTGTGTCGTCAGAGAGCAAGGGCTGGGAGGTGCTCGACCTGACCGACAACAGGGTGGTCACGTCGGTCGAGGTGATCTTCTACGAGACGCTGTTGCTGGAGGTGTGGAAGGAGAAGTATGGGCCGGCGTTAGGGCGGACGAGGGCACACGCGCCGACGGACACCTCGACGGCGACGGTTCCGTTGCTCGCCGACGTCGATGAGCCTGCTGATGAGGATGTTGTGGAGGTTCTCCCCCCTCCCCCTGCTCTTGCTCCTCCGTTCCCCGTTGCAGATCGGCCTGTGTCGACCACCGACGATGAGGGGAGCCTTGAGGCGTCGCCTGTGGCGCCGGCCCATGGCATCGCCGGCGGTCGACAAGGCGCCAAGCTCGTCGACCAGGATGGGAAGCCGTCGACGACAGGGGAGCACCAGACAGGGGAGCAGGAGGCAACAGCAGGGGTACATTCGACAAGGGAGCAGCAGCCGGGGCGGTCGACAGGGGAGCTGTCGAAGTCAGCAGCAAACGAGCAGCCGGTCGAAGGGTCGAAGCAGCTGGTCGACGACGAGGACGTCGACGAGGAAGGGGAGCAGTCGGCGGGTGAGGAGTCCACCGACAGCGACGTGGTGGAAGTGCCGATCACGAAGCCTGAGCTGCGACGCACAGGTCGAGCTCGACGGCCACCGGAGCGGCTGAGCTTCCACGCCTGCCTACCGCCAGCTGCCTTCACCACGGTGTTCGACGAGGTCGACGACGACCTGTTGTACGACGACGCCGAGGAGGATGAAGACCTGCCGGAGCTCGACCCTGACGTGCATGCCGACCCCGAACACCGCTGGGACATCGCCACGATGACGGTGAAGGAGGCGTTGTCGAGCTGGAAGGGCGAGGCGGTGAAGGCCGCCATGGAAGAAGAGATCCGCAGCCTCATCAGTATGGGGACTTGGGAGCTGGTCGAACGCCCACGCGGGGTAAACATCATGAAGAACCGGTGGGTGCTGACGACCAAGTACCGCATCGATGACACCGTCGAGCGCGAGAAGGCGAGGCTGGTCGTGAAGGGCTTCACGCAGGTGTACGGTGCCGACTACGACGAGACGTACTCGCCGGTGAGCAGCTACGTCACGCTGAGGATCTTCCTCAGCATCGTCGCCGTCTTCGACCTCCACCTGATGCAGCTCGAGATGAAGAACGCTTTCTTGCAGAGCAAGCTCGACAGGGTGCTCTACATGTACCAGCCAGACTACTTCGACGACGGGACCGGCCGAGTGTGCAAGCTGCTGAAGAGCCTCTACGGGCTGAAGCAGTCGCCGCTGCTATGGTACAGGGCTCTCGACAGTGTGCTGCAGAGTGCTGGCTGGAAGAAGAGCCAGGTCGACGAGGCGCTCTACATCAAGGCCGGCGACGACGGAGTGACCTGCTGGGTGCTGGTCTACGTCGACGACCTGCTTGCCGCCAGCAGCAGCACCGCGATACTGAAGTAGCTTAAGGAGCTGCTGGAGGCCTCCTTCGAGCTGCGTGAGATCTCGCCGGTGGTGAAGTACCTTGGGCTGGAGATCGTGCGCGACAGGTCGGCCAGGTAGCTGTGGCTGCACCAGCGGGGCTACGCCGACAAGCTGCGCAGGCGCTTCATCGACGAGGAGCAGGGCGGTCGAGTCCCGAAGACGCCGGTCTCGGTCGACGCCTACGCTCAGCTGACGTTCAATGACGAGGAGGCTCAGGAGCGCGAAGAGGAGGAGTACCGGCAGAAGGTCGGCTCGCTGCAGTTCGCGGCGACGACGACGAGGCCGGACATCGCGTTCGCCTGCAGCAAGCTGGGGAGCGGCCTCACGGTGAGGAGCGACCAGCATTGGCGCGAGGTCGACCGCTGCCTCGCCTACCTCGCCGACACCCGCGACACCGCCCTGGAGTTCGGCGGTGGACCAGAATCGTTGGAGCTGATCGGCTACGTCGATGCCAACGACGCGGGCGACAAGCAGAACCGGACGAGTACGGGAGGCTACGTGTTCGTCTACGGAGGGGCCACCGTCTCCTGGTCGAGCTCGCGCATCAAGTGCGCGACATTGTCATCGACCGAGTCGGAGTACGTGGCGGCCACGGATGCCGGCAAGGAGGGGCGTCGACTTTGCTTCCTCCTTGCGGAATTCAAGCTGCTCGATGCTGGGAAGCCGACCATCCTCCGCGTCGACAACAAGTCGGCAATCACGGTCGCTGAGGGCTTGGGGCTGACGGGCAACCTCAAGCACATGGAGTGTTACTACGCCTGGCTGCAGCACGGTGAGGCGCGGGAAATTCGTGCTGAAGTACATCCCGACCACCGAGCAGCCGGCGGACTTCCTGACGAAGGCGCTGCATTTTCCGGCTTTCAACCGGTGCTCTGTCGCCATCGGCCAAGTTCGTCTGGCCGACGTCGGCGACGGCAACGACGAGGTGCAACAGTAGGTGCCGTGCCCATCTGCATGGCTGGTGCGGTGACGGCGTGCTGTGTGTGGGTTGCACGCCGAGGACGAGTTTTCTCCGTGGAGTACTGCCGTGTGGTCTGGAGGCCCAAGCGTGAGCGCGGCAGGGGAGTGTTAACGGGAAATGGAGTGTTGGCCCCGCCCTCGCTTGGGCAACGCCGACGACTTGGTCGGATGTACGGGAGTAGCAGCCGACCATTGACAGTGGGAGAGCTGCTCGACAGGCTTCGTCGAGCTGCAGGGGACCGCTGTGGTGTTGCTGTCATGGCATGGGATGGGATGGGATGGAGCTAGACACACTACCACCATATGCTGACAGGGGGCCACACTCACGCTACCGTATATGGACAGGGGTTCATATGATACCTCGTATTGATTGCATCCCATTGAGGAAGGCGGTGGTAATGTCCATCTGCTTCACCCGCCATCCACGGTTTGCTGCCATTGCCAATGACACCCGCAATGTTGTGCCTTTCCCCATAGGAGCAAAAATCTCGTCAAAGTCCTTCCCCTTTGTCTGCTGAAACCCCTTAGCCAAAAGCCTTGACTTGTAGCGGGTCAGCGCTCCATCAGGTCCGTACTTATGCCTGAAGATCAACTTGGAAGAAATAGCCTTCTTCCCAGGAGGCAGCTCACACAGCTCCCACATCTCATTCTCTAGCAGAGAGTCATACTCCTCCTTCACACTCTGCTTCCACTTTTCAGCATCAGGCCTGCTCAATGCCTCAGCTAGCGTCTTGGGCTCACGGACGGCTGCCCAGTAGCAGTGTGCTATCTCTTCCTCATCACACTGCTCAGCCACACTCCCAGCCCCTACCACCTTTGGCTTGCCAAAGCTCGGATAGGTCAGCCGGTAAGGAGGGCGCACATCCCTCCTAGGACGGTCAGCCGAATGTGCGGCACCTTGTGGAACACCTTGCTGCTGCTGCTGCTGCTGCTGTTGCTGCTGCTGCTGCTGCTGCTGCTGCTGCTGCTCCTCCTCCACCTCAGGTTCTCCCCCATCCTCAGTCACCCCAGAGATCTCATCCTCTGAGACCGTGACCTGCACTTGCATCGAAGGCCGCTGCACCTCATCAGCCTCAATAATCAGCGGTGTAGTTGGAAGCTTTTGCTGCTGCTGCTTCCACTCCTTGTAGTATAGGGACTCGAGGAACTTCACATCCCTCGACACAGTCGGCTGCTGGCTGGTCAAGTCCCATATCAACCAGCCCTTGTGATCCTTAGCAAGCCCCAAGTGCACACCCCATCTCCCAGAAGCCTCCAGTTTTCCCCTCTTCTCCTTCGGCACATGAAACACCACCATGCAGCCGTAGGCTCTCAGCATGTTGACTGCTGGTGCACTCCCATACCACTTGGTGTATGGGACCCACTACTTGTCCCCCAGAGTCGCAAACACCCGGTTCTTCACAAGAGCGACCTGCCGCAGTGCAGTCACCCAAAACGGATCCGGCAGCCCTGCACGCCCAAGAAGAGTGCGAGCACCTTCCTGCAGGGTTCGGTTGAACCGCTCAGCCATGCCGTTTTGCTGAGGGTTGTAGGGCACCGTGAGCTGATGCTGGATCCCCTTCTTCTTCAGCACCGCCTCAAAATTAGCGCCAATGAATTCTCCCCCGTTGTTAGTGCGGATCACCTTCACCTTGTGCCCGCTCTCCCTTTGAGCTCTCGGCATCCACTCCTTAAAAACAGCCGCTGCCACCTCCCCCTTAGTCTTCAGACGGTAGACCCACACTGCACGCGTGTGGTCGTCCACAATGGTCAAGAAGTAGTGGCTGCCCGAGAGAGAAAGGGCCCTCGTGGGGCCCACCACATCCATGTGCACAAGCGCGAGTGGTGCCTTAGCTGGTCCCGTGCTGCTGCTGAAGGGAAATTTTGTGAATTTGGTCTCAAGGCATGTAGGGCAGCTCCCAATCTCCTTTGCTGCCCCTTTCACCTCTAGCCCCTTCAAGCTCCCATTGTTCACCAGCTTCTGCAGCATTGGAAAGTTCACATGACACATCTTTTCGTGCCATGTCTTCCAATCGGCTTCACCAATCCCAGGTGAAGCCTTTGCCCATGCAGCTCTCGCATCCACACCAGCAAGCACCTCACCTTGTGGCTGCTGTGGCTGCTGCACCTTCTTGACTGCATCCAAGGCCCCAGCAGTTGGTGCAGTATCCTCTCCTCCCGCAGTTGCTTTAACCGCTGCCGCTGCCGTTGCCGTTGCTGGTGGTTTCCCATTCCAAGGGATGATGGGCAGCTGCCACAGGTCCTTGATCCAGCTGCTCTTCTCCTCCAAGTCCCACAGCTGCAACTTCCCAAGCTTTGCACGGCAGCTGGTTGGGCCGAATGTAACTTTGGCCTTGCTTTTCTGCAGCCGACGCACAGAGAGAAGGTTAGCGGACAAACCTTCAATCAGTAGCACATTCCCCAGCCCCACAAGCCCCCCATTGGCTCCCATTACCTTGGAATTCCCAACACCAATCACAGGGAGCAAAGCACCTGAAGCGGCAGCCACAAACTTGATCTTCCCAGGGGGCTTTACTTCATCAAGCAAATCTGCCCTCGGTGTCATGTGACTTGTGCAACCTGAATCGATCACCCAGTGAGTGAGGGGGTGCATCACAACCTTTCCAACTGAACCCACATCACCCCCACTCCCTTGCACATCCTCAACCATGAGGAACATCCCAGGGTCAGCTTTACCTTGTGCACCATCACCTTGTGCACCTGAACCTTGCACAGCGCCACCTCGTGCGTGTTCACCACTTGGCGGCTTCATGCCTGGAGGCGCCCATCCCTCAGGCCGGCTGAAACACTTGAACCACGGGTGTCCAGCCTTCTTGCAGTACTAGCACGCACCCTCCATTCGGGTGCTCCCCCTGCCACCAGAGCTCCCATGCCCCTCATTGTAGTCACCTCCGCCTCTCCCTCTGCCAAAGCCTCTCCCACGGCCTCAGCCTCTCCCACCCCCTCTTCCTCTGCTGCCTCCTGCAGCACCATACCCCTCAGCAGTTTTGTTGGTAGCACCACCTCCCGTGTGGCGCCTGCGGAAGTCCTCCTGCAGAATTTGCTGTCGTAGCCACTAAGGCGTCCATTGGTCCTGCTGGGTGTTGAGGGTGGGGATGAGGTTGTCCCACGAGTTGTCGAGCACCGAGATGATTTTGGTGCACTGCTGCATCTGCGACACATTACTGCCCGCCGCTGCCATCCTCGCATAAGTGTCCTTGATCTTGTCAAGGACTGGCTTCACATCATCGCCTGGTCGCATGGAGAGGGCAGCCAGCTCCTTCTCCAACACAATCACCATCGGCAGCGTATTGGGCTGAACCACGTCGTGCAGTAGCTTCCATGCCTTCGGTCCGGAGTCATCCAGCTCCACCAAGTCCTTGATATGCTGGAACATGTCGTTGTTGACCGATTGAAGAATAAGGTCAAATAGCACCGCGCTCTTCTCAATCCACCGATCGTGGGCATCTCCTTCCTCCGGCATCTTCTCTTCCCCCATAGCCAACTTCAGTAGCTTGTACTGTTTGAAGGCACTCCTCATCCGCCCACTCCATTCCTCATAGTTGGAGCCATCCAATGCCTCAATCTTGGATGGTGGCGGCTCATTCCTTTTCTTAGCTGCTTCTCCACTTCCTTGACTCATCTCCTCTTCTCCCAATCACAAATTTCAGCTCCCCCCCTGCTGTCCACACCATAGTACCACAAAATTTTCACAAGTGTCGGCGCCAACAAAATTTCGGCAGAGTTTCCCCTTAGCGGAAGTCACGTGCAACCTCCAGAACTCCACTTAGGCACGCCCACAGGCTATGGTGGGTTTAGGAGGGTCTTCACACTTCAGTAGACTCCCAACAAGGTCCATAAGCAGCTCTGATACCACTTTTTAGAGACTAAGGACGGAGTCTAGGAAGCTTAGAGGCCGAAATATCGCAAAATCGTTGGTCTACAACTCTGGACAGAAATGTCGACTTCACAAGAAACTCGTCGACAAATAACGCACTATTAGAATTCTCTCAAACTCGAGTATGTTGTAGCCCTTAACCGTGGCTATCTTTTCCAATTTGAATCGTATCAAATGATGAAGTATATCTTGGATTATGATGTCCGTCGCACTAGGGGGTATGCTGCCATAGCAACTAAACTCAATCACAATTAACTCACAAGTTCACACAAGAAAGTTGGAGTAGCTAGAAACCAGGTAGGAGGGGTAGAGGAGGACTAGAGGGAAGGTTTTTAAAGAGTCCCCAACCAAGGAAACCCCATAAGCACATCAAATCCCCTCCCTATAGCAACCCCACTTTTACCTTTGTCACTTTCCCAACCTCCAAAATCCACCTCACCCAAGTTGGCCACACTTGCCAACACAATTTGGTTTCTCCCAACCACTTGGCAGCATCTACAGTGATGTTGACGAAATTCCGAACCTGCAAAAGTCTATACCCCTTATGGAGTCAACCCCACAACTTCCCATAGTCACCACAACCAAATATCAAAAGCATACGAGCTTCTAACGTTCGTAACTTTCTTATTCGTGCTCCGTTTGAAGCGATACTTGGTTCGTCGGAAAGCTCTTGAGCAGAGGAGTCACTTCAGATATCTGCTCAAGCCAAATAACATTTACACACACTCAGAAAAACCAAACCACATCAAACACAAATTCTTGCACACGCTCACACCACGCATGCAACGCACGAACATGTGAAGGGAGGCAGACAGACATGAATGCAAGTGATAGCATCACATAACAAACGCCAAGCCCTCACAGGTTCGTGATTGCAGCTCTCCAGTCGCGTGGAGCTAGCATGGGTCCGTGTGGAGTCGGTATGGATCCTGTAAAGCCACAACCTTCTAAATCCCTGCACATGGGGATGCACATTACCATCTTTTGGGGCGTTCGAAAATGCCCCACCAGGGCCCAAGGGAGAGAAGATAACAACTCCCTACCCTATTCCAGGGCCAATCACATGGATAACGTTGGGTTACCATCATTTGGGGCAAACGGAAATCCACCACCATGGCACTGGGGAGGGGCAACATACCCGGTTCCCTACCCTATTCCAGGGCCAATCACTCGGATCACGTTGGGTTACCATCATTTGAGGCCATCTTGGGATGGATATGAGCCCGTGCAAGGGTGATTTTGAGCCTTGTGGAGACCATAAGGTGGAGAGGGGAGGGAAGGTAGGCAAGGGCGGCGGGGAGAGAGCAGACGGTTACAACGGGATAGCGAGGGGTTAATTACATGTGTGGAACAGTCCAGGGGGGGCAACGAACGAGGTGCACACTTTTTTTTTTCAAAACTAGTGGACGTCTGAGAATGCTGGTGGAACTTGCAAGAAAGATGTTTGACACCTGTTGGAATGGCACAAACAATCTGATTGGGTGTGGAAAATGCCAACACTCTATGAGCGCTTCTTGAAGCCTAGTTCTGGGCACTCCTCGCAACTCTATAGACACGCCAACTAGTCATTGGCTCTACATGTTAGCCAGGCTTGATTCGTTAGAGGTGAAAACCCGAAATCGTTTGAGCCAAGCTAGCACACCGAGCCGCCGGATCAGACTCCTGCTCACACTCGCACTGACATGCATCTATGCATGCCTAACACCTAGTATACTCTGTCCACAACTCGCAGTCGCCAGTACCAGTGGCAGCAATGATGCCAGCAGTGCTGCTGCCGAGGGTGTGGTTGCTCTAAGTTGGTTCATACCCCGGCATTAAGGTTTCAAGCAGTTGCCCTCAGCAGTATGGGTGCTGCTGATAGAGCGATGTGCGTGCATGCACTTTCTTACAGTCAATGATAGATAGAGTGCTGACATTCGAGCTCCTCAACTCAGAGGGAGCAAAGATTTGGAGGATTTGTGCGGAGATTCGAGCGAGCAGAGAGTCGGAGCATTCGGGCGGGCTTGCTCACAATAACTGGAGCAGTGGGAGCTCGACTAGGAATTGCGGAATGGAGTCAGAAAACAAGTTGCCGCTGAGATCACTGTGATGATGGTGACAGATGAGCAAGAGGTAGAGAGGCAGAGGGAAATGCATTTAGAAAGCATCGCACTCAAGTGTTTGAGGCGTCTCAGAGCAGAACACAGATTATGGAAGATATACAGCAAGAAAATATCTCTGGGGAGTACGAGGCTTGGGGAACCCAGGCCAGGTCAAGCGCTACAGGAGACCAAAGTGGCAAGTGCAAGTAAGCACGTGAGGAAAGGTTTTTGTACAAGGAACAGATCGGAAGAAGGGGGTTAATGGAAGGTTCTTGGCGTGGGTTGGCTCATTGCTGCAAGGGAGAAGACTGGATTCAGGATGCTGCCGAGTCATATCCTAGCCTTGCAAGAGGGTATTGAAACAGCTCAACACATGCCGTGCAATGCAATTCAAATTCTGATGCAAGAAAGATATACCTGGCTGACAGTAGGACATCATTACAGCAACGGCACAACAAGACGTTACACCCATATCAAAGTAGGGCCTTACAATGTTTTGAGGTTAGAAAGTCTGGAGAGGAAGGTGGGCGGGGTGCTGGTCAATCCGTTCTTTGACAGGTCAATGCCAGCCAACGGTGAGGAGAATAGGATGGTGGGCTGAGGCATGAGGAGGGGTAAGTGAAGGAGTTGTCAGATAGATGGACAGGGGATGGATGGTGAGGAGAGTCCAGTCTGACAAGTGGAAGTAAAGGAGGGGGCAGCTGTAGCATGAGCGGCTACACGATAAGGTAAGTAGGGCAGGCATGAGACAACACAGAAACAACTCAAACAGTCGGTACATACCTCGTTTCAAGAGTCACCAGAAAAGGCCCCTTGGGGAGAGAGGCCATGCATGCTGGCAGAACGAGGCATGGTGGAAGGCAATACCACTGAAGTGACTTGTGTATCGGCTCAAGAGTCAAATCAGGAGTCAGCTTAAGAGTCAACACAAACCTTATCACAAGGGCCAACTCACAAGTTAGCTCAAAAGCCACATTAATGGCAGAGGCCCACTCACGGCACGCATACTAACAGACAGCAGAAAGCTGAACAAATAATGAAGGTGAGGATTCCTTCCATCCTGCCCAAAGTCGTGGCGTGCGGCTAAGTGGTGTACGGATTGATGACGCATGGTTCATTGAGGTTTGGTGCGGTGCAATGAAGTGGTAAGGTGAGAGGTATTGTCGCGATATAAGAAGGTGCTCACAGGGAGGTGAGAGTTGTGATAGCTGATACTGGATCCATTAAGGCTCCAGAAATACTGTTGCCACCTAGGTAGCTGGTTAGAGGAGGGAAACGTGCATACAGCAAACATGATGGAACTGTGAGTAATTTATGTGAAAAGCATAACAAGCAGATATGGAACTAGCATGAGCTGCGTGTATGAGCATGGGTATGAGTGTCCACAAAACATACAGCACGGAGTAGCACAGTGAAGGAAAACGGGAGGGGAAAGGGGAGGGGAGGGGGAAGTGGAAGTAGAAGGGAGAGAAGAAGGAGAACGAAAGGGATCAAGGAGGAACATATGCATGCAAAGATAATGTTGCCGGTAATACGTACGTGGCATGTGTGGATACTTGAGTCAACACCATGAATCTAAACCATGTGTAGAACCATGTGTTCAAAGAGCCATGAGCATTCTTCGGTAGGAGAGAAGGCAGAGATGATGAGGAGAATAGGGGGAGTGGAGGACAGAGGAGAGAAGAGGAGGGAGCAAGCAAGAAGCGGCAGCACTAACAGCTGTTGAAGCCTAGTCAAGCTCGCCAAACTTGGTAGTGGCCCTGTTATACGGTTCTTGCTAAGCCATGTCATGACATGCCATGTCATGCCATCCCATGATATTCACGCGATGTGATGCAATGTGAAGCCACGAGTGCATGCGCACGAGGGTGGGAATACATTGGGCACTCGCAACACAGATTTGAACCATGAAAAGACTCAAAAGTATGGCGGGAAGGGGGGAAGGGAAATAAAGGATGATGGCATACAGGATTATATTATGGCTGTTGTTTTAAGATTCACCGTAAAAAAGGGTCATTTTAAACGGTCTAAGCGGTCTGGAGGTGCTCTCTTTTCTATTGAGAAAAATGTTGTAGCATGGGACCACATTGATGGCGAGATTCATGCATGCTTACGGTCGTGGCCATGATTGAAAATATATCCGGCTGTTTTAATGACCTTAAGAACGGACCGTATTTTACAGAAACCGTTATATTTTGCCTTGATGGCCTAGATGAGAAGAGTCTGGAGAAACCAGGATGTAGATGCATTGGGAGAGGCATGTAAGCTGAAAGGCATGTAAGCTGACAGGCATGTATGGGGAGAGAGATTCATACTGAAATGTGTTACAGACGGTTTAGTGTGTTACTTGGGCATTCACACACATGAAGAACGCAGGACCCCATGCCATGCCATGCCATGCCATCCCATGCAGAATCAACCCACTCTGGAGACAGGGGTAAGTGTGAGGGACTGATGGGCTCATAGCAGCGAGAGGAGGCTGAGTTTAGTGATTTCTGTTGGAATAACGCCTTGGATCCCACACCCAGCTGCACTACTGAAGAAAGAGGCAAGTGAATGAGGAATGCGACGAAAGTGCATGAAACTTTGGAGGGTGGTACATCCACTGCTGACTGGGATGATCAGAAATAGAGCTGGATATATTAGAGGAGAATGTCAGGTGATTGCTGCTGGGGGTTGCAATCTAACTTTGGGATGGATAATGACAAGACATGTTGCATATTCGTTGGGAACTTGCAAGTGCTTCCGAGAACTTACAGCGATCGCAAGAATAAGTTGTTTTTAATTGCTCCTGGAAGGGTTCCTGAGAAAGGGTTGTTGGAAATGTCTCTGGAGGGAGGGGATGAGAGAGACCAGGAAATTGAGGGATGGGAGAACAATGCAGGAATCTATTAGCTTTTCTGGCTTCAAGCATTGGAAAGAAACAGCATAGAACGGCAATGCAGCATGCAGGGATAGCAACAATGGAGTGATCAGCCCTGTGCCCTGCACTAGGTAGTTAATAACAAGAGCTGGGACCAGTAGTGCCGACCCCTGCAACATCCCAGTCCCCCCTCCATGCTTCACGCTTCCCAACGGAAGCCAAGAACAGATGCAAAGAACACCAGCATGCAGTGAGAGTGGTGATCAGACGAAGGCTAGACGCACAGCGTGTAGAGACTGGTGAAGACGACGATTGCCTGGCTTATGTCTCCTGTCAGCTGGTTGTTCGCAAGTGACCTGTGGCACTCATGCAGATGCGAGAAAACAGGTGAGAAGGGAGGAGGATGGGGAGGTGAGATGGAGGGAGAGTGGGCGGAGAAGGATATAGATGTATCCCCCACCACAATAGCACAACCGACTGTTTGAGTGGGGGGGAACAGCAGCAGAGATTTTTTATAGGAGGGTAAGGGGAGGAGGTAAAACGTATGAGTGCGTGAGAAGGAGGTGAGGACACATGCAAGCGTAGAATGGGCGAGGGGAAGCATGAGAGGGAGGATAGGGGGAAAGAAAGAGCGAGAATCGGAGAGGGAGACAGATACACTTACCACTTTGGTCTGGGGCGCCCCAACCCCCTTCAGCCTCAAATGATGGGGGTGAACATTGTTGGCCTTCATCATTTGATAAATGGCCTTCATCATTTGATAAATTGGCTTCATCATTTGATAACTTGGCTTCATCATTTGTTGGCCTCAACTGATCAATGGCTCCCTTAGCAATTTTGTGGTTCAAGCAATACCGGGTGATTAATCACATTGGTTATCCCATAGTGTTGAGTGCGCCCTCTCTTGATTACCCCCACTTCTCTCAGATTCTTAAAGAATATATCTCTGGAGTTCACCTCACCCCAACTATGGGATTCTCACATGCCTCCCTTCTCTGCACTGTCCCAGCACACATTGATAGAGCAACTCACACTGTCACGAGGCCAGTCATTGTAGATAGGGCGTTGGGAAGAGACCCAGAAAGGGAATTACCGTTGAGGTACCTGCGTTGGCAACACACATGGGCAAGTGAGGGTCATCAGTGCATGCGTGCAAAGGCCATGGATGGAGAGAGAGGCAGGTGATGACATGCATGCATGCAAGGGCCACGGATGGAGAGAGATGCAGGTGATGAGGTGCGGTGGGGGTGATGGGAGTGCAGTAGGAGCTTACATGCTGCGTAACATGTTTAGGTTGGAAAATGCCGAGGGAATGGTGCCTAGGAACTGGTTGCTGGAGAGATCTCTGATGTTGACGGGGCATAAAAAGGGTTGGATGAGGAGGGGGGAGCGAGGGAGGGAGGGAGGGATGGAGGGAGGGAGGGAGGGAGGGAGGAAGGGAGGGAGGGAGGGAGGGAGGGAGGGAGGGAGGGAGGGAGGGAGGGAGGGAGGGAGGGAGGGAGGGAGGGAGGAAGGGAAGGAGGGAGGGAAGAGGGAGGGAGGGAGGGAGGCAGGGAGGGAGGGAGGTAGGGAGAGAGAGAGGGAGGGAGGGAGGGAGGGACGGAGAGAGAGAGGGAGGGAGGGAGGGAGGGAGGGAAGGAGAGAGGGATGGACGGACGGACGGATGGAGGGAGGGAGGGACGGAGGGTATGGACCCTTCCTTTGAGTCATCCAACAGCAACGGAAATGCTTGGTTCTCGAGTGGGAGGAAGACAACATGGTGCTGTGCATTCTTTGGTTGACCTAGCATGCATGATACTGGTTGCTTGAGTCATGCTGACAAGGGCGGAAGCACCAGGGCGTGAGTGGGTAAGCAGTTGGGGTGTAAGTGGGCAGATGGGAACAGGCGACGCGAGAGGGGGGGGGATGGCGAGTAGGGTTGAGCAGAGAAACTGGTTCGCCTCGTTTTTAGATTAAAGTGTTTGAGACAAACGTGTTCGAGGTTCGCCCGAACACGTTCGTGTTCGGGCCGCTGCTGCAATTTGCCCCGCATTGAACATGAACGTATTCGAGGTTCGCCCGAACACGCCTTCACAGGCGAACACCAAACATCTGTTTTTGCTGAAAGTGTTCGCTGAACCGAGGGGCGAACATGAACCCTTGCTCATCCCTAATGGCGAGCACGGGAACATGGATAGGGTGGTGTAGTAGACGTGACATGGTACGCACTGCTTTGCATGGCATGGCGTGGCGTAGCATGACAAAGCACAGCATGGTATACACGCATTGTACCGCACAGCTTGGCATGTCCTGGCATGGCACGGCATGGCGTGGCACGACGTCCACGGCATGACATGGAGTGGCACTGTGGCATGCATGGCATGGCATGGCGTGGCATGGTATCCTGTGTCCCGTGTCACAGCACGGTGAGTCATTGTGGATGTGAGCTTACAGAGTGTTGAGAATGGTGAGTGTGCTTAAGACAGACGGAATGGTGCCTGAGAGGCGATTGTTGGCCACGGACCTGCATGGCAGAGCAGCACGCCATTGGTGCATGCGTGCATAACACAACTGCTATGACATAGCATGGGCTATGTCATAGCCCGATTGCTATGTCATGCTAAGGACATTGGTGCATGTGGCAGAATGCGAGTCAGAAGTTGACACGATTGCTCATGGATACTTTCCCCTCTGCCTCCATCCCTCTTGATGCTCCCGTGCCTCTCTGCTCTGGAATGTTCCAAAAAACATAATCATCGAGTGACTAACATTTCCAGCAAGCTTGTGATAACAGACAATGCAGTGGGAAGGGACCCAGAAATATAATTTTGGCTGAGGTACCTGCATTGGCAACACACACGGGCAAGTGAGGTCAGCACAACAGTGGATGCAGGGGAGGGAGGAGCGGCATGGATGGAGGCAAGTAATGGTGTGCAGCAGGGGCGATGGAAGTGCAGTTGGAGGGGTGCTTACAAGATGCGCAAACCGAGTGCAGTTGCTACGGGGGTGCTTACAAGATGTGCAAACTTGTTAGTTTGGAGATTTCCGAGGAAATGGTCCCTGAGAACTGGTTGTCGGTGAGGTCTCTGATGTTGGCAGGGGAACGACAGGGATTGGTTCAAAAGAGGAGGAGGGAGTGAGGGATGGGGCTGGGATGGTCAGTACATGGTGTGGCATGGCATGGTATGACATGCACAGCATTGCATGGCATGGCACCGCTTGGCATGGATGGCACAGCACAGCATTGCATGCCATGGCATGGGTGCTTCAGTGTGGAGGCGAGCTCATAGAGAGTAGAGATTAATGAGTGTGGTGAAGACAGGAATGGTGCCTGCGAGACGGTTGTGGGACATGAACCTGCATGGCGGAGCAGAATACACATCGAGTAGCAGACTATCGGTGCATGCTGGCGTAACACAGCAATGATGTCATTACTGATTGATGCAGCATAAACGGTTTATATGATGCTAAACATCTAAATAACTTGATACCGTATTAGGTATAGACAGAGTCACACAGCCGCAGGGCAAAGCGACAATGATGCAGCGCAGAAGTAAGCTCACTGATAAGAGAGTGCAGTGAGTTTTCCCAAGTCAGGGGTGGTGCCTGAGAGGCCGTTGTTGTTTAAGGCCCTGTTTAGCATCAGTACAGCGACAGTGGCATCATGGTTTCTTGCTTCAATCAAACGAGATACTTGATGAGGAACACTGGGGGTGTGGCTTGTTGATGGCGTGGTGTAGTGAGGCAGTGACTCATTCATGCTGCTGATATATTGTGCCTATCAAGATACAACATATATGCTATTCTCTAGATTTTTTGTTGATGGACTCTCATGTGAATTCAAAAAAGGGATTTCTGTCCTTATACACGGGATCGCCACAGCTGCTAGCCAGAGGTCCAATGATACAATGGCCAGTTTCCAGGATTTTGTGTTACAGAATTTTTATTAGGTAGTGGATTTCAACGTAATGGGCACAGGCGAGGAGGCAGACATTTGAGTTGCGTACTTGCTGTCTGTAATGTGATGCTACTCTGTGCAGAGTAGGAAACTTACAGGACAGGCTGAACACTGTATGTGGTACAGCTCATTCCTATATGGGGGGCTGGTGATTGCCTATATTCCTATTCAGATCAGTAGCTGCTACAGGCTCTACTTACAGAACCTGCATTGCTGTCAAGAGGCTGATGCCACTGGGAACTGTTCCCGTCAGCTGGTTGTTCCCCAAGTTTCTGGTTGCACAAGAGATGCAGAGAACATGCAAGGGTTGGGAGGAGAGTGGAGGTGTGGGAAGGGGTGGGGAGTTGTAGCGTGGTAAACTGCGTGGCACGGAGCAGTGCCGCATGTGGACGACTGTGGTATAATCACAAAGTCATTCATTAGAAACGATTGACTCAACAAAGAACAAGCAAGCGCCATTTCATCAGAGGTCAACACTGGTCCAATGGATAGCATGTATGCAAGTTGCTTGCTTCTAGGCTTGCTGGGACGTATGATGGACAAGAATAAGTTGTGGCCTCCAGCCTGCAAGTACAGTGCCAGAGCCATAAAGCTCTGAGAGGACTTTTGAGAAAGTCCATTGTCAGGGTTTAGGGTCTAACCCATACCATGACAAAGAAAAAAAGAACGCAAACAGGTATACATCCATAGGCGCACAATTCTCTAAGAAGTTGCAGATTGCTGATTTGGCTGGGTATGGTGCCCGTTAGCTGGTTCTTGTGGAGTTGACTGCAAGGGATGCAAGAAACAAGAACAAAACAGTGAATGGGCAGACTCTGAGTAAGGCAAAATGCCATGGAGGGAACTTCGAAGGGGACTGTGGGGAAGCATGCTGAGTGAAGCTTTACGGCGTCTGAGGTGGGTGCGCTGCCAAGGAGGCAAGGCAGACGTTTGAGTTGCGTCCCTGTTGCTATGTGATGTGACTCAGAGTCGGATCGGATGAGAGAAGGGAACAGAGAAATCGTACGAAAGAGGGTTGCGGACGACGCAAGTAGCAATTATCTCAATTTGGACCTTCTTGATCTGATGTAAGAGGCAGATGCAGATCATGAGGGTGTCCTAAGTCAAGCCTGTGGCTGTTGAAGGCACTAGTCACAGGGACTGGAGTGCTGTCATGAGGGTGATGTCATTAGGAATCGTTCACGTCAGCTGATTGCCCCCCATGTTTCTGCTTGCACAAGGGATGCAGACAAGATGTAAGAAGGGTCGGGAGGTGACTGGGAGGAGTGGGAAGGGGTGGAAATGTGCGTGGTGAAGTGAGTGGCATGGAACAGTGGACAATTCAGTGCCGCATGGGGACGAAAATTCCAGTCACAACCAAGGATCGACACCAGTCTGACAGACAACATGGAAGCAGAACAGACGAGTGAGCTGGAGGCTTCAGCCAGCTCTGAAAGGAAGTGTGTATGTGTGTGTGTATGTATGTATGTGTGTGTGTTTTTGAAAAAGAACAAAGCTAGAAAAAAAAGGGAGGAAAAAATCAGGTATACAGCCAGAGGCTCACACTTCTGCAAGAAGTGGCGGATCGCTGATTTGGCTGGGTATGGTGCCCGATAGTTGGTTGTTTTGGAACAGACTGCAAAGGATGCGTGACACACGAACAAAAACCATGGATGCATGAGAAGTCATGAGGGGCTACATGCAACTTAGGTTGACACAGCCACCATGAAAGCAAAGCCAGGGGTCAAGTACAGTCTGAACAGGAGAAGACGGGAAGGCCGGGGGAGAGGCATATAGTCCCAAACGGAACACTTGTGGAGAGAGAGGCAGCATGCACAGGGAGGCAGCATGCACTGGCACGTAGGCATTGGGGACTGTGCTTACAGTTGTCTAAGGTTGCGCATGGCTGTCAACATATTCGCTGGGATGGAGCCCGTGAGTTGATTCCCATAAAGCCGCCTAATCCCATCCAAAACAGAGACGCAGGTCAGGACACATGCAAGGGTAGTTGGGCAGGCAAGTCGGGGAATGCGGCAATGGGAAGTGTGCGTGTGTGCATGAATATGTAAAACAACCGGACAGATAGAATGGGAGCGGAACATTCTGCAAGGAAACACTCAAAGTTGCAACGCAACACTCACAGTCGCCACAAGCTTCCAAGTCGAGTGTAGCTTGCAGGGACCGTGCCATTGAGTTGAGTCTATTAGATCCGAAATCCCTGCATCATCACGACACACACTCCCACCGTTCCACGGCCCCACCCATTGTGACAAGCACAACACATAAGATCACAACGGCGTGAGCATCCAACAAACCAGCAGGACGTGAGCGTGACATCAGCATCAATGATGCCTCGATCACACTGTTGGCAGACACAAGGGACGGAAGAGCATGAGAGCAAGACACCCATGGGCGTGCCTTTTCCCATCACATCATCCTGAACACCATATGCTGTTCCTTGCCTTGCTCTTTACAGCGTACGCCATGCCCTGTTATCACACCCATCATCCGCCCACCCACCCACCCACCCACCATGGCCATTCCAAACCTCACCTCCACTGCTCCACTTTCCTTGTTTCTGCGTTCGTTTCTCGCCTTCTCTCGCTCAACCCGCTCCGTACATCTCCTGAATCGTCCTATATCACATCTCTCATTGTTCAGTGATGACCAATGGTACAATCACAATGCGACACGCATTGCTCTTAGCGCACAATGGCCCATCACACATCGTAAATTCCACCCAAATAGTTCTGTGCGCCATTGTAATGTGGTAACATTTGAGTCGACTCCAAAATCACAATGGACCATCACATATCACACATTCTAGCCAACAGCTTCCCATAGCTTCCCCTACTTTCCTCCCACCTCCCCCCTACTTCCCACTCCCTCCACCCATCTAATCAAGCAAACAAATCCCATCACACACCCACCTGTTCCCATCCAAGCCCCAATCTAGCCTTAACCTGACAGCAACGTTCCCCCAAACTCAACTCATCCTCAACCCAAGAGAATTACAGCACCTCCACCAACGTCCTCACAATTCAATCAGAGCAGTGGGGTTGACAAAAGATGGTGAGAGAGGCCTTGTGAGCTGATTCCATGTCAACGCCCTGTGCAGGGCGGGAGAGCGGGGTGGAGAGGGGTTGGGGGGTGTGGAGCAGGGAAGGAATGGGGGCTTGGAGTAGGGCCGGGCAGAAGGTGGTTGGAGTAAGACATGGGGGTGGTTGATAAAAGACAGGGGGTGGGCGGAGTACGGGCACCCAGCCATGTAGCAGCCATTCACTCAGCCACGTACACGTGTACTATTTGTCGTCGTGTTTTGGATTCTTTCGCACTTACAGGGAGCTTAGCTGAGAGAGGGAGCCGATGCTGGTGGGTATGCTGCCCTTGAGCGCTGTGTTAGTCAGGTCCCTGAACGGGGCACACGGAGGACACGGGGCACATGGGGCACATGGAGGACATGAGCACATGGGGGACATGGGGGACATGGGGGACATGGGGGACATGGGGGACATGGGGCACATGGGGCACATGGGGGACGTGGGACACATCGGGTAGCTGAGCAGTGCTATAGATCCGTGCACAAAGCAAACAGGGGCAGGCAGATGTTCAGTGCTTTAAGGAAAACGGGGGTTGTGCCAAAGGGTGTGAATCGGTTGTGAACGTACCAATCCTAAGTTAACAGAGCAGACTGCAATTACAAAACTATAGCAAGCACCAAGTACTGTTCACATGTGTGTCCCAGAAAGGAGGATTGGCTCACGAAAAAACTTGTTAGGTGGGAAAGGGACCAACACGGAGATCATCCGATAGGCAACAGCAGGGCGTCACAACTCAGCAGTGACTAGTTGACTTGACTCACAATCTGGTGACATCGCCATCGCTATTGCAAAAAACAGAATTGATGGCACCACAGTCGTTGCCAAGTAACCACGTGCCACTCCCTGTAAACGCGGCCCACTCCTGCTTCAGCTCCTAGAGAACCAACCCTGGCGTGGGACACGGGACCAGAGCAACTTGCATGAAACATATGCCCTTTCACAGGGACGCAGTTCCACAAAAGGGCGGCCAATACATGCCTCTTTTGCACTCCAGCTCCTGCCGGACCGACTCTGAGGTGGGAAGAGAATGTTTGAGACAGAAGCAATGCCCCTTGCTACCAGTACGGCCATAGGGTGCAGCCGCGAGAAGTGAGATCCGCCACCCACTTTAACCGCCGCCCTACCGGCGACACATCCGCCACCCACTTTAACCGCTGCTACTGGCGACACATCCGCCACCCCTTTTCTGTCTCCTAGCGAACCAGGCCTGGCGTGTGAAACATGACTGGAGCAACTTGCATGTGAGAGAGGGCGGGGGGACGGGGGGAGGTGGGGGGAGGGGTTCGGGGGGAGGAGTGCTGTAATGCCTGCAGGCTTACATGAAGAGTTAAAAGGCTAACCGCTGCACCTGAACTATCCCCGCTTTGGCTAGTGGTCTAGGACGCGGGTTATAGGGGGCGTGGCAGTGGGGCGAGCATGTCATGGGTAAGATCGCCGGGTGCAACAGCAGCTGCTGTGCTGAGTGTCAGGTAGCCGGAGCCCTTAGGGTGACACACCGCCGCAGGGTGGCCTCGAGAGGAAACTGTGTGATATGATTTGGGGTAGGATTTTGCAGAGTTAGAATCTGGGATGATGACCGTCTAAAAGGCGACAACAGACCCTGGGAGATCATACTGTCATTGTAGCTTGAGATTCAAAGACGGCACGCAACGTCGTGATTGTGAGGAATCGCGTGCAAGGAGGGAGTTGTAGAGGAGAGTGTGCGACAAAGTGCGGAGGGAAAGAGAAGGAGAATGAGGAGAAGGCAACACAATTTACAATAGACTCTGAAAGATCATATTTGTAGCATCAGATTTAGGCACTGCTCGCAACATGATAATGACTTGCAGGAGCTATAGGAAGCGCTTGCAAAGAAAGAGTTGTAGCATGTGTGCAAACAAGTGAGGAGGAAAAGAGAGAGGACAGCTTGCCAGAGTCTTCGATCGCAACCAGTGACAGGTCGGCCAGGTGGACTCATCATCATCATGACATTGTATTGCCAGAGTTTTCTTACATTGAGCGCTTTTGACCTTGGCAGCACGGGACTCTGGCGCGAGCAGCGAAACCATCATGAGCACGATGATGGCAACGGTGATGACCTGGTGGCGATAGAGCAACTGCTGCTTGTGCCGCCGAGGGAACTGCTGCTGCCGGCACTGGTGGTTGCTGCTGCTGCTGCTGCTGCTGCTGGTGGTGTTGGCATTGGTGTGAGAAACCGTCATCATGCTGTAGTAGGTCTGTGTGGGTACTATGGTTTCTCAGGTCAGATTTCAAATCACATGAACCAGATGCGCCAGATTCCTAGACTAGTAGTACTGGCTGGGTGCGCGTCGTGTGTGCTGCGGATGATGCTGTTTGCTGCTGCTCGTGGTTCAGACCTTCGTGGCAAACTTACTAGTACTAGGTGATGACAAGAGAGGTGAATGAAAAAAAACAAGAAAAAGAATCTCCCACGGTAATCTTTAATCACTTTAAAATATGGTGCGAGGACGGCGGCGTCAAGATCCAGGGTGTGTTACCCAAAGTCGCGACTTTTCGCTTGCTTCAGTATACTACTAGGGTGTGATTATTTATCTTTTCGTTTGCCTTTCAACCTAATACCAAGTTCACAAATCGCGCCTTGGTCAATGAGAAAAAAAATGCACCCAAAACTCAATTCAGACTTTGAAACGAAGAGCCTCCCTCATCCGAGGCATTCCTCGCCAGCCAAACCCATTTCTCCTGAGCCATGGCAGTGTTGGACCCCCAGTTTTGGCGCCGTCCCTTCGGGGCATGCACGGTTGGATAGAAAATACTACACGCTATATGTGGTGTATCCTGGCCGTGGGCAGCATATTGTGACAAGGGCTAGCTGTGACAAGGCAGAACATCCCAGCGCAAATCGGTCGTTGGAGCCGAATTGTCTGTGTCGTCGAGAGGGGTCATCGGAGCCGGGCCTGACGAGGCGGGCAACTGGCGCGCGTGCGGGCCCGCCAGCCTGGCCCAGGGCTGGGCCGAGCGCATGACCGCCGCCCCGCAACCCCGCTCCGAAAGTGAACAGCAACCCACGTTACCGGGTGGGGTCGGCGAACTGGCGACCCCTCGCGCGAGGGAAAGTAACCCTAGCGCGATGGCAGCCCACCCGTCCCTCCTGCCCGCGACGTCCTAGTAACCCATCCCGGCCTGCCCGGACGGGCAGGCAAGGCCCATGCGAAATTCGGGGGCTCCCCTCGGGACGCTCGACAATTTCGCGACCCGTTGCAGTGGCGCCACATGTTCGCCTGTGGGTTCGCATTGTGCGCATGCGAAATTTCGATCGATGCGAAATTGAATTTGGTCGCTTTGCGGCGCACATTTTTCGCGATCCGCTGCGAAATCGATACGTGTCGGATGAAACGACGCACCGCGCGCATGCGAAATTGCGTCCCATGGCCGACCGAGGCCAGGGGACGTGACATCGACTTGCTGGCTCGGCGGTGAAGGAGAACTTGTGCCACTTGTGCACGAGCCCGCCAAACCCTGCCGAGCCAGGCACCACGAACCCTGGGCGTTGCCACCAAACCCTGCCGAGCCAGGCACCACGAACCCTGGGCGTTGCCACCAAACCCTGCCGAGCCAGGCACCACGAACCCTGGGCGAGGCCTCAACCTGCCTGTGGGGCACCGACTCCCTTTTCTTGGTGGAAGGAGGCATCGCTCCTCATTTTCAGCATTTCGTTTCTCGTTCTACAATTTGCTCATCTCTGCGCCCTACTCCCACAGTCTCATCCCTTAGCCTGTAGTCACTTCCCTACCCCGCCATGGCGGCCGAAGCGAAACCCGGCGAAGCAGCGCCGACTTCCCTCTGTATCTCGACCTGAGTAGTGGGCTCACTTCCAAGCTCGATGAACACGACTTCGCCGTCCTCGCAGATCATAGGCTAGAGTTCACCGCCCGTTGCTTGGGATTCGGCCTCAAGTGAGTCTCCGTATAGGGATGTTGGTGTCGTCCTAGGGATACCTTGCTGGTCAACGCAGCGTCGACACCGACTTGTGTCGTCCTAGGGATACCTTGCTGGTCAACGCAGCGTCGACGCCGACTTTAGGTGTCAGGGATATCAAGATCTCCGATTTCACCAATACGTCGGTGTTGGCACGTGGTTGTGCCCGCATCGGTAGGCTTCATTGACTGCCACGGGGCTAGGGTGGTGCACTGTCATATCATTGCCATCCCCCGTCGGTTGGCGGTTCCTTTACCGACGTATCCAACGTCATGTCGTGAACCTCCCCACTCACCCCTAATACCCATGCGTGCGTGCAGGCGATCATAGACTATCGCGACGGAGGCCAAGATGCGATTGTGGTCGATAGGAATCGGCCGGCTTCGGGCGGCGATGGGTCAGGACGACCACACATGCTTCGCGACGGTTTTCGACGCCGACGTAGCGGTCATCCCCCTGCATTCGGGGTGAGCTGGTTTAACGAGTCGTAATGCTGTGTCACGCATCTTATGTCGGTGCTTTGGTTTGAACGACTTCGTCGTGCCTTGCCTGTGCAGCATCGCACCGCTTCCAGGAGCACATTGCAGCGTCGTTGTCATCATTTACCCCGACGACTTGTTGAAGGCCGGGGGAGAGAAGATCAGGACCTCGATCTGACACGTGGACCCGCAGACAGCGAAGAAGTGGCACCGCGACGAGGCGATACGCGTGCTGAAGTGAGCTCGATAGAGTTGTTGAATACGCAGGCCATTTTGCAGCGCTGCGTAAATCATGCTTACCAACTATCTGTGCCATGTTGCTTTGGGTTTTTCCGGGCGGCGGTCCTGGTGGAGATGGGCCGCGATGGTAGGAAGTGGGAGTGGCCGAAGCCTCCCGATGAAGAGGTCATCGACAGGCTCGCCGACTACAATTCACCCATTCGAGATGTGAGTTCCGAACGACTTACCGTCCTATAGTGTGTCCTTCTTGCGCCATGCGATTGCCTAACGCGGTGCTCATCCGTTCTCTCTGCATTGTTGTATGCAGAAAGTGCCCGACGTCGTCCGGGACGGGGACGCGGGCTTCGGCCTGCTAGCAATAAGCGCAATGTGCTGGGTGGTGAGGAGGTTGGAACTTCTGACCGGCGACCACCGTCGCAGTGAGACCAGCATGGACAATGTCAACATTTCGGGGTTGAAGGCGCTGCAGAATGGGATAATAACATTCGTCAATGAGCACGTCGCCCGGAAACGGGCGTGCCTTGTTGGAATTGCGGCCGACGCCTGTGACGACGACGGCGAGGATCCCCCTGTCGCCCACACCGTCGACGTTGCGTGTGGGACTTCGCTCGGAGAGCCCGGAGGCGGCGTCGACAAGGCAGATGAGGAGGCAGGAAGGGCGGTGACTCGGACCGCGGAGAAGCACCAGGACAGTAGCGGGGATCAGAACGCGGAGGATGATAACGAGTATCAGCAAGACGAGCACCATGGGAATCGTGAGGAGGAGGAGGAGGAAGAGGAGGAGGAGGAGGAGGAGGAGGAGGAGGAGGAGGAGGAGGAGGCGGATGAGGAGGAGGAGGAGGAGGATGAAGAGGAGGATTGGGGCTCGGCGGAGGAGGAGGCGGATGTCGGGGAGGCGGAGAAGCAGCAAGTGGGGGAGCAGGACGAAGAGGTGGAGTGGGAGATACTGGAGGAGGTGGTGGAGTACGAAGACGGAGCGGCGAAAGTCGGCATGGAGGCGGATGTTGTGAAAGGGGGAGGGGATGATGCCGACGAGGAGAAAGTCGGCGTGGAGGCGGCTACCGGGGGGAGTGAGAAGGTCGTGGTCGGCGATGTGGTTGGCGACTGGAAGGAAGTTGTCGACATCGAGGTCGGTGAAGGGGATACCGCAGCGGCCACGAAGCAGGCATGCGTGGAAGGGCCAACCGAGGCCACCGCGGTGAAGGCCGTGGGGGAGCGGTCGAGGAAGAAGAAGGCGGCGCGTGGTCATCCCGGTTCCTCCGCGTCCGGTCGGCAGGCACCGCTGGACGTCGTCGAGCAGCTGCGAACGGAGAACATGAGGTTGAGGGCCGACAATGCATGCCTGCAAAAGTCACTCGGTGAACAGACGGGATGGGTCGACATCTTGGCAAAGGCGGTAGCTGGACTCCTCGACAAGCTCACGGGGTTGACCGCCCAGGTCGCCGCCACCGATAAGAATGCGGCGAAACGTATCGAAGACGCCACTTCGGCCATGTCGACCACCATTACCGACATCATCACTGACAACATCTCAGATGCCATTGGCGCTACGAAGTCGGTCTCCCAAAAGGTAGTGGACTGGTTGAAGGATATTGACGATCCCCAAGGAACGATGGCAGTCGAACGCGCAAAAGGGGTAACATGTGTAGTCGAGCACCTGGACGCCGTGTGGAAAGGCTTGGAGGAGACCATCATCAGCCACATCGGCGCCGCGCAAACCAACATTGCCACCGCGGTTTCACGCAACATCGTCATGCCGCTGCCGCCACCTCCTCCTCCCGCCCCAACTCAAGCCATCCCAGAAGAGTTCCTTAAGGCGTTCAAGGCGGACGTGCTGAAAGCGGTGACGGAGGTCACACAGCAGTCGTTTGTTGCGTCCGGGATGAAGGTAATGACCGAGATGATCGGCAATGTGGCGGCTGGTCGACGTGGGTCGTCGCCGTCGGCCAACGACGCCGGCCATGCGCAATGACATGATGCCCAGAAACAGGGTCAGAAGAGGGTGGCCGGAGGCGGCGGGGGAGACGGAGGCGATTCAACGAGTGTTAAGCGGAGCAAGGGAGTTGATGGGAGCCGCGGCGTCGGCGCGGTGGGGCCTGGCGGCTCGCGGACTCAAGGTCAGAGCGTGGTCGACCAGCTCAAGAAACATGGGGCCAAGGTAATAAGGTCGCACAGCAAGGGTGATGGAATCTGCAGTGCAGATGGGGGCCCTGCCGACGAGGTTGCCGCTCAAGACGCTGGCCCAACAGCCCCGCCCTTGGTCGCCGACAATGAGATCCCAACCGCTCAAACGGCGGTCGATGGCAGTGCCAGAACCGTCAAGGGACCGTCTGTGGGGGTGGCGGGGACCACGGCGATTCCCCGCAACCCACCCCCGGCCAGCAGTGCGCCGGTCGGCCAGTCAGCCGCCAACAACGATGGGCCAGCCCTCGCGGCAACTCCAGCACCAGCAGGCCGGCCTGCCGCCATGGGCGACGCGAAGGACGCTGCGGCTGACCGCGATGCTCCGCCCGCCAATAAGGCGAACTCGCTCAGGGAAATGCCCCACCACATAGAGGCCCATCGCAGGGACGTGCAGCAGCCTCCCGTGGTCGGTGCCGCCCCTCCCGAAACAGCACGTCCCTCTGTCACTCCGCAGGTCGCCGCCGCCACAACGTCCAACGCCCGACCGTCTGCGCCTCTGGTCGCCGCCCGTCCTCCCGCGGACCCAAAGTCCGCATTGCTTCGCGCCCGGTTAGGCGCACGTAGTGCAGCAGCGCCAACACGGACCCAGCCGGAAGCCGGCTCAAGCGCAACGCCGACGTCAACAGGCATTGCTGCTCCCACACCCGGTGCAATTGTTGTCGATGCGGCGGCAGAGAAGGGCGTGAGTGCAGCGCTAGCCACCGGTGGCGGAGGCGGTGACCCTGCACAGGCGCCGAAAGGCCACAACGACGCCAACCTCGCTGCCATCTAGGACCTGTTGAAAGCGGTACATCGCCCCGGGCCCCCCCCTGCTCTGGCCATCTCAGACACGGCGCATTTGGAGCCCTCGGCAAGTCCCCCAGGTGGTTCAGCGGTGCCAAGGACGACCACTGGGACCGTCGGCGACGGAAAGGCGAAGCGGAAGGGTTTAGCCGGAAGGGTTAGGGAGGGCGAGCACTCAGAGGAAAACACGGGCGGTGTCGGCGGCGGAGGAGAGTCAGCAAGGGACGTCCGTCGGCGAGGGTACGTCGGCGAAGAAAGGGAAGGAGAAGGCGGCGGAGTATCAGGAGGACAAGAAGGTCGGCGAGGGTACGTTGGCGAAGAAAGGGAAGGAGAAGGAGGAGAAGAAGAAGAAGGAGAAGAAGGAGAAGGAGAAGGAGGAGGAAAGTGAGAAGGAGGAGGAGCATGGATGCAGGGGTCATGGCATCCGCCATAACAAGTCGGGCGACGAGCTAGAGTGGGTGGGTGAGATTAAGGTGCACGGCATAAATCGATACATCGGCAAGTCGCGCGACAAGATGGAGCTGGCGTACCTGCACTCGATTGCATACATCGTATACGACGGTTATGTCAGCAAGGTCCTCATGGACGAGCTCACCGGCTTGAGGGATACGGAGATGGAGGAGTGGAGGAGGGTGTGGGAGGAGGTCAGGATCCTGCCGACAAGGATGTGGACGGTGATATGGGCATGGGGCGCGTACCTTCCACAAACACGGTAAGTTGGCTACCCTTAGGTCGATGGCTAATGACGATGTCGGAGTCCCTGATTGTAGTACGGTTTTTATGTGATTGCGTGACAGGTTCGATGAGATCCTCGGCATGTATCGAGCGTACACGAGCTCAGGTGATGCGCACCACAACGCTCTCTTGCCGGCGATCTGGTTCCCCGTTGACGCCGACACGAAGGAAGGCCAGGAGAAGGTGGATGCTATGATGTCGGCCATGATTGGTCGCGTGTCTATGTGCGCGGCGTATGGGAAGGTCGCTGCGAGCGCGGCGGAGAAGACGGAGCTGGTGGCACAAGCGTGGTCGGCATCGGCTTGCGCCTTGTGGTGCTTTGTTGAGAACGATGATGCGGCTGTGGTCAATGCTGTGAGAGAGGGGAAGGTGGCGGCGATGGTAGTCGGTGCCAGCGAGGATACCACCGCTGTCTTCAAGAAGGTTATGCAGGCGGTGCTGGAGGTCGAGATCGACAAGGTGCAACCCGTCAAGGAGGTTGCGCACAACGTCGCGCAGGCGCTGCAAAGTCTCGCTCTGCAAAAGGTCTATCCGGGGAGGGCTGCTGAAGTCGAAGCTGTCGTGATCGCTAGAGCGATGGTGGAGACCATGGCGTTCTGGGGAATGTGCCCCGTTGCCGGGCCGAAACTCAAGGAGGTCGGCATCGCGGTGCCGTGTGACGTGCAGATGGAGCACGATTTTAAAGCCAGGGGGAGGAAGGGGCAGAGGGGCAAGCAGGGCAAGGACAGCATGGAGAAGAAGAAGGGTAGGAAGGGCAGGAAGGGCAAGGGCTGCACGGCGGCGTAGTCGGCACGCGGAGGGAGCGCTAGGTGGTCTGATTGCTAGGTTGTAGTCTGGTCGGCACCTTTTTGGTGCTGCATGTAACTTTTTGGTAGTGCATGTAACTTTTTGGCAGTGCATGTAACTGTTTGGGGGAGCATGTAACTAGAACCCCACTCGGAGATGTCGACCTTAATAAGACCCGCATGCTACTCGGCGATGAACACGTGACATAGCTGGTACGGATGTATGCAAGTATATTCGGGTAGTTTGTTGGTCGGCTACCGACCGCATTTACAATTGATGTATCATCTATGTACGTGTTGTCTCACCAACTTGTTAAAGTCTACAACAATTACAGCATCATCAACAATTACAGCATCATCAAACAACGCAAAAACATATGCACCCGGGGTCTTCATGCCGTCTTCTTGCGCTTTGTCGGTGGACGCTGCGCAGGTGCGGTCGGCTTCGCCAAGTTGGCCACGGTCTTCGGCATCTGCTCCTCCCAGGTGTCTGGAAACAGGCGGGCGACCCAAGTCGTCGGCTTCAGTTCGAGCGCCACCAGCGTACAGGCGATACGTAGCTTCGAGACCACCTTGGGGCCTAGCCCCTTGACACCCAGGCCACGCTCCTTGGACTTCGTCGGTGCCGTTTCCGGTTTGAGCACCGTGAGGGCATCGCAAAAGGTCCCAATGCCCGGTGCCGCGATCCTGTTCAGTGCATCGACCACGGCTTCGGTGTCGGCGTCGCCGTCGCTCGCGCGTAGCTGGCGCACCGCATCCATGGCCTTCAGCATGCGGCGCACCTTCATGTCGTGTGCACCCTGCGTCGCGCCTTCAAGGAAGGTGTGGCGGTCGACGAATCCCGGCTCGAAGATCCTGTCGCAAAGTCAACGGGTGTCGTCGGCGGTGGCGGAGTTCTAGAGGCGCCAAGCGTCCCTTACGGTCTTTGCTTCTCACCCGGGTTTCTCCACGTTGAGTTCGTAACGAGCCTCGTCGACTGTGTGTGGGGGTTTCGGGGGTCTATCATCCCGTTCCTTGGCTCCGGCCCCCGTATTCGCCGAATCCGCCGAGCCACCCTCGCTCGGCGCTTGCTCGTTCGCCGATAGCGGCGCCGCTGGCATCCTCCGTGCTTCTGACACACGGAGTGCCTCGGTGAGTCGAGCAAGCTCGGCGGTCAGCGTCGCGATGGTATCGTTTTGCATCTCGATCCTCTCCTGAAGGTCGATCTTCTGGAGCGCTCCATCTCATACTTCAGCGTCTCCTTGAGGGACATGTTATGATACTGTGTGTCCATGCGGACGGAGATTTCCTGCAGTGGTAGGCGGAAAGGCGAAATGAGTTTAGAATTCACCGGTATCAGAACGACGCCGACATAGTCGCACCTCACCTCTGGCTGAATCTGTGTCGGGTCCTGGCGCTTTTTGATCGTCTCGGTGTCGACTGACTCAACCCTTTTCGCCCAGTGCTGGAAGAGGGCAATCTGGCAGAGCTTGGAACCTTGGACGTACGGGTGCCACGGTGTGCGGACGAGCTTCACCGCGAGGTCCTCGGCGATGATGCGTCGGAACATCTGGAGGGTGCGCAAGAAGTGCACGGCGGCTTTGTCGGCGTCGCTCCCCTTGACAGCACGCATTTCCGCCTGCAAGTCGGCAAATGATGTAGGTTAGTAGGGTGTTGGGCAGCCAACTAGGCCATGACGACTGAATGACATTGTCGATGTCGCTTAACATATATCGCGCAGCATAGCATCCACGCCGGGGAAGATGTGCTCGGCGAGGATGTCTAGGAGTTTTTTGGAGGGCTCGACCCTGCTGCGCCCCAAGAAGTAGTCTTGCTTGAATCCCGAGTAGCCGGCTTTCCGCATCACCACCCCAACGGGAATGGCCATGATGTACGCACGCGTCATCTTGTCGAGAGCCCAGTGCCCCAGCTCGGCGATCTCAGCGCGCGGCGTCCCTTCGATGGCTAGCTCCTGCGCACCTCCGGCGCGTGCGGCGTGCACGTTCCATTTGCAAAACACGTTGTTGGTCGTCCACATCTGCCGAGTCCAACGTTGGTGGCTAGCAGAGGGGAGCTCGTCTTGCTCCTTGTCGTTTTTGGCAAAGAAGAGATGCTTCTTGTACCAGCATTCGCGTTCAGTGGTGTCAAGCGGCGGAAGGAAGTCGACGCTGGAAAACTGATCGATCTGGTCGAGGATGAAGTGCAACCACAGGCCGGTCTTGCCGACGGTGCACAACTCTGCTTCCAAGTGTCGCGGCGCGTAGCTCTGCTGAAGACGGGCATCCTTGGAAGTATTCGAGTTACGCGCGGCGATCACCATGACGACCGGCTGGTTATCCGGGTTCACCGACAAGGTGCTCTCCAGTCAATACAAGAAGACGTCGGGTAGCGTGATCTCGCGGATGCTGGCGCCGTGCAGGAGAGAGTGGTGGGAGAGTAGCGTGAGCACCTTGACGAGCAAGAATCTCTACATCGTCTGCGACGGAGTGGTTGCTTGCGGGTTCCACGCCGCCGCCGCCCATGTCGGCAGCACCTTCATCATGATCTGGCGGAACTGTTCGGCGGTGTAGGTATCGCCGATGGTGCCACGTCGACGGTCGGCACAATTCCTGAACACAAATCCGTGGGGTAAATCTATTAGACTGAGTCGACTTCACTGTGATGAAGACTGAGGTTCGAGGTGTCGACCAACTTACTTGATGTCCCTCTCGTTCTTAGTGCATTGAACTGCACCTCCGATCTGACCACCGAGATCTCCCTCATCATGCCCAGCTCCTTCTCCCAGTACAGCGTCGCCTCCACCCTCGCTGCCATCTGGCATGCCTTTATGCGCCCGAGGATCGTGTGCACTGTTGTCGATCGCACAGGCGCGGTTCGCGTGGCATTGTTCCCCTCCTCGGTCTGGTCAACAATGAGGTTACACTCATGGCTCATTTGCTTCACGTAGGCGCGCAGCCGAGTTTCGGTGACCCTAGGGCCGTGCAGCCAGATGTACCGTCGGGGGACCACAGCCTTGTTGCACCAATCCTTTTTCTTGTTGGCGCGGATGTAGTGGCCGATCTTGTCGACGTGCCTAAGTCGGTGCTCATGGGGTAGCTTGTCGCGTATTTGTTTCAGCATCCTAGCCGCCCACCTCTTGTAGTGGTAGATGAACGAGGTGTACAGCTTGAGCATGCTCTTTTTCTCCAAGGTTTGTAGGTGGCGTAGGGCGTCCATGACGAGCACGTCGATGTTGGAGTACACCATGTCGTCCACTACGAAGACTGTCGCCTTCCACTGTTCGCGTGGCACCGCCATGTTCTGCTCATCCTCATCCTCGTCCTGTTCGAGCAGGTCATGTATGTATTCATACTCCTGCCTAAGGCGTTCTTCCAAGGTGCGCGGATTTGTGCTATGCAGAGGACGCTCGTCGAATTCGTCGTCGCTCTCTTCCTCGCCGTCGTCGTCATCACCTTGGTTTTCCGCGCCGGCCGGCACCAACGAAGGTCCAGGCTGCCCATCTGGCGTCGGGGTCGACTTCTTCGTAAACTCCCCTATCGGCGGTTTCGGTATGTCCTTGGTGTACTCCCCTTTCGGAATTTGAGTCAGTTTGTCAAGATCGTATAGCAACTTCAGCGTCTCTTCGGGGGCAGAGGACAGATTGTGGTCGGTTGGGGGACCGACGTCGGACATGTCGACGTCGGCCATGACCGCTCGTATGTTGCTCTACCTTCGGCCGTGTGCGAGGTAAAGGTTGGACCACCAGAGACGGTATTGAATCACGGGTGCGGTGTACGCCCTAAGCGTCCTGCGTTCGTCTTCCTCGAATTCCCGCTCAAGTGCTTCTAACTCAGCGGCGATCTCGAGTCGTTGCAGCTGCGCTTTGATATCGGAGTCTACAGTATCGGCATGAGGTGGGATGGGTTGCGGCTGTTGAGCACTAGGCCGTCCTCTGGCCATGCATCGCCGACTCAGTAAGGTGGTGTTGGACCGTCATGATCTATTCGAACCCCTCCGACTTTACAAGATGCTGGCCTAGATCCTCCTAAGGCAAATTCGACGACCAGTGGTCGACCTCAACACCGACCTGATTCGTCTATGCCAGGTCGACGCAAAGTGTGCCGACGAGACAGTCGTGTCGGCGCTCGAGTAACCGACACAGGCAGAGATAGCGAGGGTCGGAAAAAAATCTAAGTGCCAGATGGTGCACAGCAGCATGAGAGAAACACGAAGCTGACAAGCGGAATGAGACATTGTGCATGGTCAAGGAGGGGTATGGTTGCGAGCGACTGCGCACCTGCCGCGCTCCATGCAGGCCTCTTTCCAAGCACCGCTGTCCATGTGTATGACGTGCCACGATCGATGCATGGCTAGTGTCACCCCGCTCTGCACTCAAAGACCCCCCTGCCTGTGCCTTGCCATGGTGGAATTCACGTGCGCCACGTGCTATTGGCCAATCACTAGGTCCACTCTCCAGAAATGCCGTAGCGGCCTGCTTTCCCGTGCAAACGTTATCGACATGTGCATACCCGCGTGGCATCCGGTTGATCGACGCCGACGCCCTGGGTCTTGGATTCTCTTCATCTAGACATGTTTGGGCCCGATCAGATTACGACGCGTGGGTCTTGCTGCTACGGTTGGATCTTCAGGTGACACCGACATCCCTAAATGCGGCGGGTCCAATTTCCCGCGATCTGTGACTCTCTAGGTGGTCGACACCTGTACGTGCCCTAGCAAGTCGATTTTCGCCGCGTGGACGTTGGTTACATTTTTCATCGGCGCGCCGTTTTCCCGCGCAAGGAAATTTGACAAGGGGTGCGACGCGTGGCCACGTCGCTGCCGTCGTGGCACCTCTCGATTTAGAGATTCGATCGCGATCGTCCCTGTAAGGCAACGTGGCTGAAATCGCGGTTCGGCGCTCGACGTGTCGAGCTGTGGTGTTTTGTCCGCTGAGATATACTTCTCGGGTTTCTCTCAGCGAAACCCGAGGTCGTCAGATCGTTGACAATCCCGAGGGCCAAAGGATCCCGGAGGACTGCCAGCTCGCCCCAGTTTGCCACTCGGAGGTCGTCAGGGGTTCGTCAAACCCGAAAGGGTCCCTTGTCCTATCGCAACCGCAAAATTGGGCGGCATATTTCGTCGGCTGAGGTATATCATCCCGAAAGCTCGCTTATTATTCAATGTCCGCAAATGTGCATCACGCGATTCGCTTTGTCAGATATTTGCGAAGGAATAGAGGAAATTCCGCACGCCAGGTGTTGTCTGTACGGCACGTGCTATGAATAGACCTCGTCATTCGTTTTGGACCGCCCTTCCATTTTTTAACAAGACCGGGAAAATGCAGGTAATTCATGTGCCCAGCCTAGGTCTCGTACATTATTCATTTAGATTTTCACTACATTGTTGATATAATCTAGTCCCAGAATAACAGCCATCGCAGAAAAGGAAAATGTCGAAATTGGGGGTCCGTAGGTTTTTCTGCGAAAATGTTGCCAGAAAGCTGCGAGGGGTTGCCAGAAAACTGCACACCCGTTTGGATACTTGGGCGACAGTGGTAACGTCAGTTTGTCCGCTAACAAGAAAGTCACTCGAAAGTGTCTGGAATGTCGCGTCCACAGTTCCGCATGGTTGGAAGCGGTTACGCCTAGTTACAATGAGTTTGAGATGAGAACAACAAATTTAACGAAACAAAACAAGTCCACGAAATTCAGCGAGGATGTACATCTGGATACAACGTTTTCGTTTTGGGTATAATCTGTACGGAAACAAGTTCTACAATCTAACATGTGAGCCAAACCAATTTTAACAACCAATCATTGTCATTGTTGTAAACAGTCAATCAATCCCCACCCCCCTTATCTACACGCCAGCACACCAAACCAGACCAACCGTCCACCGTATCAACTCCCAACCTCCATTATCGCCACATCAGCAGACCACACCTCCAACCAACAAATTCTGCTTTCTCTCCCTCTCACCAGTATTCCTTTCTTGCAATTTCACACTGCAATCCACTATTTTTTGTTCTGTTCGTAGACACTTACTCCAGCTATGTTCAACTCCAGCTCATTCAGAAGTCCTACTCACGCCTCTTTCTGTCCACCTCCCCTCACAACCTCCCATTCCCTTTTTGCAGGTCGACGACATTCTCCGTTTCCGCGGAGGACTTGCACGCACGTAGCGACGGCGAGGCGCATTTCCGTCAGGATTGTTCGTTCATTTTTGTTTTTTACGGTACAAGAACTATTAGGTTTCCTAGTTTGGTGTGTGTTTTTTTGGCATCGTTGTAGTACTCTACATGTCTTGTTCGCCGTTTCTGTTATCCTGTCGCTTCATGATAACGCACTTCTCCTCGGTTTGCAGCTCCATTATATGTTAACTTCTCGTGTATTTGTTACTTCTCGTTTATTTCGTTTGCAGCGCGTTCCTTTTTTTCGGTTGAGACTAAGACCGTGAAGCATCTCTTTCGTCGTTTCCGTAACCATCGGTATGCGGTTGAGGCTAAGTATGCGGTTTTGTTCAGAGCATGTGTTTTTACCGCTAATCACACAGGCGCAATCTCAGCGAGGTGCGCAATCCCACTTTTTTGTGCAGGGCGTACCTGTGATTGCAGGATTATCGACAACCAGAATCGCAATGTATTTGTCAACATATATCTTCATCCGTTTTTACGGACGCCAATGGTGAGTGGTGGAAACGCATACTTGGTTTTTATGTTTAACACGTTTAATGTCCTCTGTTTTCACAGGTCACTACCGGTTCCAAACTTGCTGAGTATGCACGGCTACTCAGCTGTGCATTAAGCCTAGCATGTACGCTAAATGGTTTGGTAGTGTTACGAGTGCAATTGAGTGATCGAGGGAGAATTGCACTAAGAGTACAATGAGCGAAGAATATATAGCGAAACTACAGTGGTAACGGTAATGGACTGTGGTTGTTGCGTGACGGGCCTGGGACTGAGGTTTGGGGGAATGTCAAAGCGGAGGCCCGGAGCGCGGGTTACCCGCCGAGCCGTGAGGTCGGGGTGCGAAGTGCGAAGGTGGCGGGAGGATTGTCGATGCGAGGTTTGCGAGTGGTAACGGTGCTGACTGTGGTGCTACAGTGGTGTACGCGCTGAGCGGGGACGCGAAGTAAGGAAAAGGAATTTTCCTTACACTACCCCCCCCCCCCCCCCCCCCCCTAAGGAGGTCCTCCTTACAAAAGTGCGTGTACATCCCTGAAGTTTCGGCTGCGCATATACTCTGTGAGGACGAGGTGGTTTTCGACTCTGTCCAGGGGAACCCAATTGTCTTCGGTGGGTGTACGGTCTTTCCAGCGGATTAGGAACTCGATCCTTCGGGCTCCTCGAGGGCCACGAACTCTGTGGCTCAGAATTTTCTCGGGTGTGATGATTGGTTCAGTCGGCGGTCGTGTCATGCTGGCTGGGCGATTACGTGGCAGTTGGCTTGTGGACGGTATGTAGGGGCGAAGTAGGCTGACGTGAAAGGACGGGCTGACGTACCAGTCAGCGGGGAGGAGGAGATGGGCGGTGACGGGCGTAATCATGTGGCTGATGCGGAATGGTCTACAGTATCAGGGGCGAAGTTTTGGGGTGATGGGCAGGCGGAGGTTCTGGGTGTCAAGTAAAACTAGGTCGTCAGGCTGGTAAGTAACAGGTCGGCGGTGGCAGTCGGCGTTACGTTTAGCGATGATGTTCGATTTTTTTATTGCGTCTGCTGCCCCGGTCCGTGCTTGTTGTAAAATTTCGGCAAACTGTTGTGCTCGTGGCACCGGGTTGTCGGGATTCGGGGTCATGGGTACTGTCGCGTCTTGTCCGTAGTTCAGGTAAAACGGCGACTGTTGGGTTGTGGCGGAGGGTGAGTTATTGTACGCGAATTCGATGAGCGGCAGTTGCTATTCCCAAGTGGTTGGGTCGTCGCACGTGGCCCGAATTAGTTGTTCCATTGTCTGATTTGTCCTCTCTGTCTGTCCGTCGGTCTCGGGGTGGTATGAGGAACTGAACTGTAGTCGCGTGCCAAATTGTTGCCACAGATTCCGCCAGAAGTTGCCAGTGAATTTCGTGTCTCGGTCGCTGATGATTGCTGCTGGTATCCCGTGCCATCGAACGACGGTGGAGATGAAGAGGCGTGCTGTTTCTTCGGTTGTGATTGATTTTTTGCAGGCTGCGAAGTGTGCCATTTTCGTCAGTCGATCGACAACGACCAGGATCGCGTCGTTCCCACTTGCTCCGGCCGGTAACCCCGTGACGAAATCCATCGTCACCTGCTGCCAAGCACGCTCTAGGGGTGGTATCGGCTGCAACTGTCCTGCCGGCCGCTTCCGCGATGATTTCATGAGCTGGCAAGTGGGACACGATGCCACGTGTCATTGTACGTCGGTCAACATCTCGGGCCAGTAATAATACCGCTGCAGTTGCTGCCGTGTTTTCTCTACCCCGAAATGCCCTGAGGTAACTCCGTCGTGTGCCTCTTGTAATAATAATTCCCGCAGCAGTGTGTACCCCGGTACCCAGATGCGGTCGGTCCCGGCTTTTACGTAATAGACTCCCTTTGCTGCTGCGAACTGCTGCGAATTTCCTCCTGTGAAGAATGGATCCGTTTGGTACCCGTGGGTAAATAGGCCTGTCAGTAGTGGGCTTGTGTGGGCAAGTGGTATTGCGTGGATCTGGGCAGTGGGGCGGGTCAGAGCGTCAGCGATGTTTGGTGCCCCCTTTTTGTAGGTGACTGTGTAGTGGAAATTTGACTCGAGGAAATCGAGCCAGCGAATCTGTCGTGGGTTGAGGTGTGGCTGTGCGCGGAGGTACTGTAGTGATTTATGGTCTGTCCGTACTGTCACGTCTGCGCCGGTCAAGTAACAGCGCCACACTTTGAACGCGTGCACGATCGCAAGCATTTCGCGGTCGTGTATCAGGTAATTTTTCTCGGGCGGATGCAGTTTTCGTGACTCGTATGCGATGGGTTGTAGGCCGTTGCCGAAATCCTGTAGCAGTACGGCTCCGATGGAGAGGTCGCTTGCGTCGGTAACTACTTCGAATGAACGGTGTGGGTCGGCGATGCGCAGGACGGGCGGTGAACAGAGAACATTTTTCAGGGCAGAGAAGGCAGCATGCTCTTTCTCCCCCCACGTAAAAGTGACCCCCTTCCGTAACAAGTCCGTCAGCGGCGCTGTTAACCATGCCATGTCGGGGACGAACCGACGCACGTAATTGACGAACCCCAAAAAGCTGCAGTTCCGTGATATTCGTCGGGGGGTGTCAGGCTTTCACCGTGTCTAACTTCTTTGGGTCAATATCGACCCCAGCCTCCGAAATAACGTGCCCTAAAAACTCTAGCCTGTCCCGAAAAAACTCGCACTTGGAACCCTTTGTCAGTAGCCAATTCTCGTCTAAAATGTGAAATACTGCTTCCAGATCGGCTAAATGCTGCTGCTTGTCGCGACTGTAGACGAGGATGTCGTCGAGGTAAACTATCACGCATTTATCTAAAAGTGGCCTAAACGCCTCGTTCATGGTCATCTGAAATGTCGCTGGTGCGTTAGTCAGCCCGAAGGGCATCACGGTGTACTCGAACGACCCGTACTGAGTTCGGAAAGCTGTTTTGGCGCAGTCCGATGGTTCGACCCTAATCTGATGGCAACCTCCCCGTAAATATATTTTCGAAAAAACCCGTGCTGTTCGCAGTTGGTCGATCAGTTCGTCACCGCGGGGAATGGGGTACCGCGACTTGACTGTTACCCTGTTGAGCGCTCGGTAATCTATGCACATGCGAAACCCTCCGTCTTTTTTTGGCATAAACAGTATCGGTGCGGCGAACGGTGACGAGCTCGGTCGGATAAATTTCTTCTCTAACAAGTAATCTAACTGCTTCTTCAGTTCGTCGAGCTCGGGTTGTGTCAGTCTGAACTGGCGCTATACAGTTGGCTGTGCCCCTGGTTCTAATTCTATTCGGTGGTCATGTGCTTGCTGAGGTGGCAGTCCTTCCGGTAAGTCGTCGGGAAAAATCCCGGGATATCGTTTCAACAGTTCCTGCAGTTCGGGCGGTACCGCTACCAGCGGTTTCTTGAAATCACTCGGCTGCTCTGCTCCCTCTACCACCGCAATGTCTACTGTGTACACGTCAGCTCCAGCAGCGACAGCCCGTTTCCTGGTGACGGCGTTGACGTGTACCGTTGAAGACTCGGCGACTGCCAGCGAGGTAGCTCAACCCAGTTACCGCTACTTCGCACAGTGCAGCTACCCGTCGTCCAGTCAATTCGCGGGTTATACCGTCGCAGCCAATCACGTCCCAGTAAAATGTCGTGCCCATCTAGTGTCGTCACGAGCATTTCCTGTGTAAATCCGAGATTTCCCCCGCAGCGGACTTTGACTCTCTCCACCCTTTCCCGTATGGCCAGTGGCTTGCCGTCAACTAAGCGTGCATCTATCTCAGGTAAACAACGGCTAAGTGTCAGTTGCAGTTTTCGTGCGGTTGTGATATTAACTAAACTGTGACTTGCTCCTCCGTCGATAAAAATCTTCACTGCTGCTCCCTGTATTTTCCCGTGGATCAGTACTGGGCAATCCGTCGCTGTGCCCTCCTTATTTGTCCGAGTCCGATCGATAGCATGAATCGGTACTGTGACTCGGTGAGGGTCGGTGGGATTGGGCGAGCAAGCAGTCTCGTCAGTAGTTGGCCCGATTCCTACTGACTGCTGGCGTTTCCCTGCCTTGGAGACTCTCTCCCCTGCTCTGCTCCGCAGCGCCTCAGCTCCTCTGGGCATTCACTCTTGCGATGGCCTGGCCTATTGCAAGCAAAGCAGCGCCCCTTAAACGGCGCGGCAGCTGCATTCGTCGCAACGACATGTACGGTGGCGTGCTCGATTGGTCCCCGAGGGCGATGTCCGTAGTAGGACCCTGGTCTCGGACGGCGCAAAATGTCGATTTTCTCGGCGAGCGCGAGAATCTTGTTGAAATTCGAGAGTCCGCGTAGCATGATTTTGTGCGAAATGTCCGGCTTCAGCCCTCCGACGTAATGGTCCACCCGCTCCGCTTCGTGCATGTAGCCGACTTGCTCGCATAATGCGAGAAAACCGCTTGTGTAGTCTTGAACCGACCTGAGCTGCCGCCAAGTACGCAGTCTCTGACGCGCCGAAATAGAAGCCGCGATTGGCTCGAAGCGCGCCCGAAGCCCTGCGCACCACGCATCCCACGTGCTGTATTGGGCGGTTTCGCAGAATGAACTCCAGGTGACAGCTGGACCCGTGGGCCCTTCCTCTTGCGACGGTGGCTCGTAGGCGCGAGGGGACGTCATGATGACTTGCCACCAGTCCATGGCGGGGCCCCTCAGCAGCGAGACGGCATATCGGATCTTCGTTGCGTCCGACTCGATGTAATTCGCGTCGAAGAAGACGTTCATCGTGAAGACCCACGACTGAACCGTCGGACCTCCACGCTGACTCGGGTCGAAGCAGGGCGGGCGCTGCGGCTTAAGTGGCATTGGCGTCATGATGGCGTGGTCGCCACTTGTCGCCGCGAATTCCACGTGCCGACGGGCTTCGCGAGGCTCCCGTGGGCTTGGCGCGACCCTGTTCCTCTCCATGCGCGGCATCGAGTGGGCGGCGCCATCACTGGCTGCGCCTGAGCACTGTCCCACGCTGTCGTTCTGTGTTGGTGTGCCTGATGAAATGACGATCGGCTCCTCCGATTGTGCAGGTGCATTTGCAGGTGCGTGTGGTGGCGCCGGAGTATTCACCGTGGATTGCTGACGCGCGGAGTCACGTTCCGCCGTGAGCGTCGCAATTTCGAGCGCCGATTCTTCAACTTGGCGCACGAGACGGTCGAGTTGCTCCAGCGTCAGTGTCGCGAGAGTAAATTTGGCCATGGCGGGGGTGTCGGACAAGCTCAGCGAGAGCCTCTGTCGTGGCCGTGCGTGCTTACGAGAGAGCACTACGAGCGGCGGTGCTGTGTCGCTGAGAGACGTCTACCCCCCCCAAAAATTGAGATAGTGGGGAAGCGAAGGTGTGGGTGCGGTCCGAGAAGAGATCGTAGGCTCTGAATACCAAGTGTTACGAGTGCAATTGAGTGATCGAGCGAGAATTGCACAATCGAAGCAAGAGTACAATGAGCGAAGGCATGAGCGAAGAATATATAGTGAAACTACAGTGGTAATGGTAATGGACTGTGGTTGTCGCGCGACGGGCCTGGGACTGAGGTTTGGGGGAATGTCGAAGCGGAGGCCCGGAGCGCGGGTTACCCGCCGAGCCGTGAGGTCGGGGTGCGACGTGCGAAGTTGGCGGGAGGATTGTCGATGCGAGGTTTGCGAGTGGTAACGGTGCTGACTGTGGTGCTATAGTGGTGTACGCGCTGAGCGGGGACGCGAAGTAAGGAAAAGGAATTTTCCTTACAGGTAGCTTGTACGTTTGTGTAGGGTTTTTAATCTGGATGCTTTGTAAAATCAGTGTTTTAATTTGGAAAATGTTATCGTTGCCAGAAAACGTACACCAATGTAGTATAAGCGTCAACCGAAACTGTTGATATTCCAGTTACCAGCCAATAGCGATTCGATTTCGCACACCTACTGTTCTCGTCGATTGGGCCACATGTCACGTTTTGGTGCGATGATATTAATCGGATCCAACGGTTGCCATTAACGTACGGTGACGGCCACGTCAGTGTGTTTCAGTTTCATCTCGAGTATGTCGTATGCCACGTGGCGGTGTGGCTACACTTTCGCCGAGGTTGCGTTATTGTTGCTTTGAGGTTGCTTTACTGTATACCTTACAGATGCGTCAAAGTGTACAGTTTGTGCCGTGAAAGTGACGGGAAAGTCACTTCGCAAGTCACGTGAGCTACCACTGTTTTCAACTAAAAGATTTTTCTTACGTGCGAAATGCATCGGAAAAGTTACGGAACTGTAACTTTCCAGTTGTTTTTCGCCCTGCCCTTTTCCGCGATGGTGCTCAAAATCTGCAGAACTATAAATCAACTACTAAGTCTACTACTAACGCACAAACTGCAATGAAAAAATCCTTTCCTTACTCTCGAGAAGAGCCATGTGTGCGCATGGGCAAAAGCTGCAGCTTCTGTATAGGCTGGGCCAAGGACCTCTTGCACGAGGTGAAGTGTTGCCTGTAGTTCATATTGCGGAGAGCCACTGGACCTCCTGGTTGACAGCCCACCTGTCGACCAACTCAGTCTGCAGCCGTCGAATTCCATGGTCGACGGCTCCAGCCCCGTAACAGACCTGTGCACGTCGACGACCACTTTGTCATCCTACCTCGCAGAAGAAGGCTGTCAAACTCCCTGGTCAACGGCAACACCACAGTGATTCCCTGCAGCTCAACGAGGCCTGTCGAGCAGCTCCTTCACTGTGAACAGTCGGCTGCTTCTCCCGTGCACATGACCAAGACGTCGGCGTCGCCGAAGCAAGGGCGGGGCCAACATTCCATTCCCGTTTACACTCCCCTGCCGTGCTCACGCTTGGGCCTCCAGCCCACACGGCAGTACTCCACGGAGAGAACTCGTCATCGGCATGCACCCGACACAAAGCACGCCGTCACCGCACCAGCCGTGCAGAAGGGCACGGCACCTACTGCTGCACATCATCGTCGCCGTCGCTGGCGTCGGCCAGACGAACTTGGCCGATGGAGACAGAGCACCAGTTGAAAGCCGGAAAATGCAGCGCCTTCCTTAGGAATTCTGCCGGCTACTTGGTGGTCGGGATGTACTTCAGCATGAATTTCCCGCGCCTCACCATGTGCCGCAGCCAGGCGTAGCGTCGATGTGCTTGAGGCTGCCCGTCAGCCCCAAGCCCTCAGCGACCGTGATTGCCAACTTGTTGTCTACACGGAGGATGGTCGGCTTCCCAGCGTCGAGCAGCTCGAATTCTGCAAGGAGGAAACGGAGTCGGCGTCCCTCCTTGCCTGCATCCGTGGCCGCCACGTACTCCGACTCGGTCGACGACAATGTCATGCATTTGATGCACGAGCTCGACCAGGAGATGGCGGCCCCTCCATAGACGAACGCGTAGCCGCCCGTGCTCGTCCGGTTGTGTTTGTCGCCCGCGTTGTCGGCATCCACATAGCCGATCAGCTCCAGCGACTCTGGTCCACCACCAAACTCTATGGCGGTGTTGCGGGTGTCGGCGAGACTTGGGAGCTGGTCGAACGCCCGCGCGAGGTCAACATCATGAAGAACCGGTGGGTGCTGATGACCAAGTACCACATCAACGACACGGCCGCTCGGGAGAAAGCGAGGTTGGTCGTGAAGGGCTTCACGCAGGTGTACTGCACTGACTACGACGAGACATACACGCCGGTGAGCAGCTACTTCACGCTCATGATCTTCCTTAGGATCGTCGCCGTCCTCGACCTCAACCTGATTCAACTCGACATGAAGAACGCCTTCCTCCAGAGCAAGCTGGACCAGGTGCTGTACATGTATCAGCCGGACTACTACAACGACGGGACCGGCCGGGTGTGCAAGCTGCTAAAGAGCTTGTATGGGCTGAAGCAGTCGCCGCTGTTGTGTTACAAGGCACTCAACGACGTGCTGGTCGACGCCGGGTGGAAGAAGAGCCAGGTCGACGAGGCTCTGTACTTCAAGGTTGGGGGAGATGGTGTAGCCTGCTGGGTGCTGCTCTACGTCAACGACATGCTCGCCGCCATCAGCAGCACCGTGATGCCTGAAAGAACTGAAGGAGCTGCTGGAGGCCGCCTTCGAGCTACGCGAGATCTCACAGGTGGAGAGGTACCTCGGGCTGGAGATCGTGCGCGACGGGTCGGTGAGGAAGCTGTGGCTGCACCAGCAGGGCTACGCCGACAAGCTGCATAGGCGCTTCAGCAACCAGGAGAAGACCGGGCGCACCCCTAAGACACCGTTGACGCCTACGCTGAGCTGACGTTCGACGAAGAGGAGGCACAGGAGCGCAAGGAAGAGGAGTACCGGCAAAAGGTCGGTTCGCTGCAGGTCGCGGCGACAATGATGAGGCCGGATATCGCCTTTGCCTGTAGCAAGCTGGGGTGCGGCCTTACGGTAAGGAGCAACCAGCATTGGCGCGAGGTGGACCGCTGCCTCGCCTACCTCGCCAATACACGCGACACCGCCTGGCGGTGGGCCAGAGTCGCTGGATCTGGTCGGCTATGTGGACACCAACGACGCCGGCGACAAGCAGAGCCGGACGAGCACGGGTGGCTACGTGTTCGTCTACAAAGGGGCCGCAATCTCCTGGTTGAGCTAGCGCATCAAGTGTGCGACGCTGTCATTGACAGAGTCGGAGTACGTGGCGGCCACCGAGGCCGACAAGGAGGGACGCCGCCTTCGCTTCCTTCTTGCAGAATTCGGGCAGCTTGACGCCGGGACACCGACTCTCCTTCGGGTGGACAACAAGTCGGCCATTACGGTCGCCGAGGGCATGGGGTTGATGGGCAACCTCAAGCACATGGAGCGGTGACATGCCTGGTTGCAGCACATGGTAAAGCGCTGGAAGTTTTTGTTGATGTACATCCCGACCACCGAGCAGCGGGCCGACTTCCTGACGAAGGCGCTACACTACCCGGCCTTCAACCGGTGCTCCGTTGCAATCGGCCAAGTGCGCCTGGCCAACGTGGGCGAGGGCGACAACGTCGCGCAGCAGTAGGTGCCATGCGCTCTAGCATGGCTGGTGCGTTGCCAGCGTGCTGTGCGTTGTGTGCATGCCGACGAGCTATTCTTCGTGTGGTGCTATCGTGTGGGCTGGGGGCCCAAGCGTGAATGCGGTAGGGGAGTGTCAATGGGAGTCGTTGTGAGGCCCCGTCCTTGTTTGGGCGGAGCCGACTTCGTGGTCAGATGTGCGAGGAATGCAGCCGACCTGCAGCAGTGGGCGAGCTGGTCGACGGGGTTGGTCGACCTGCACGGGGGCCGCTGCAAAGGCGCCGACTTTGCGATGGCGCCGATTTCGGGTTGTCGACCTGGTGAGATTGACATTGGAGGCGTCGACTTGGTGACGCCGATGTGGGGAAGTCATCCTAGTGTGGTCGGCTGCCAGTTGTGCTGGTCGACCTGGAGTCGGTCGACCAGGTTTGTGGTCGACTTGGGATGGTCCACCGGTGGTGGTCGTCGACCTGCGTGGTTGACGGGCACAAGGAGTAGCTGGTCAACGAGGTGGTTGCCTGGTCGACCATGTTACCCGGGCGATGGGTTTCTGCGGAGGCACGCGACGGTTGCCCAGGCGTGTGTAGCGAAGCTGACCTCGGTGTGGTATCCCAAGGTCGACGTGGTTGATCAAACGCAATTGTCAGCACGAGGACGATCTGGTGTGTGCGCTGTGCAGGTGACAGGGCACGGGACACCAATCAGCTGCGAGCACCTGTGAAGCAGGTGCAGTGCTGTCCTGCGGGTGCAGCGCTGGGCAGCCAACTGATTGCAGTGTTGGCACGCCGTCGACCTGCAGCGTTGGCAGACCGCGACTTTGTCCCTGCTGGAGCGCGATCGACTATGTCGTGCTGGAACGCGGTCGACCGTGCTGCGCTGGCAGTCGACCGGCATGCTTGCTAGCTCTGATGTAGTCAACCTTGCCAATGTTGTTCCTATTATTCTTTACCATTGTTGATAACTTTTGGTAGTGAAACTCTTGCCGAACTGCCTTGTGAATGAGCAAGCAGTGCAAGCACAAGCAAACAACTAAGGAACGAACGCTACTACCGTATTCTCCCGGACAAAACACCCCCCCATAATTGTACACCCCCGGGTAGCTTGTGCGGTGTGGGTGTTATGGGCAGCCTCGTTTCTACTATACCCCCCTTTTTGCCTGATTCTCTATAAGACCCGGAGGGGGGGGGGGGGGTGTTATGGGCGGCATAAATACCGAATTTGCTTACATAGCATACAGGGGACATTACAGGTACTACCGAAGTAATGTGCCAGCACATAGTCATCGACAATTTTACCTAGACTGCAGAAACATCACCACAAGATCGCCTCACATCCACAATTTCACCTAAAAAGACTCTACAAAGTGCCTTCTACGCAGAATCGTCTCCTGCATGCCATTCTTCACAATTTTCCCCGTCAAAGCGGCCAGGGCGCCACCATTCATCATCGCTGGGCTCAATTGCCTCCCCGCCTTCCTCAAGCACGCCCCCCTCCTCCTTTGCCGCCGCCGCTTCCGCGTCCTCCTCAGCGGCGTCAGCCTCCTGTGCCGCCGCCTGCAGCTCCTCGGCCGGCATGGGGACTTCGGCGTAGAAGGGGTTGACGATGAGCTCGTCGTCAACCAGGTCGTTGACGTCGTCAAGGACTTCCACCTCACCCTTGTCCCGCATGTGGGCAAGCATGAGGTGGTCCTCGGTGCCATCGATGGGGGTGGAGATCCCACACGTGACGAACGCCTTCTTCACGAGCTCCTTCTTCCGGCCTTGGTGGTGGTGTTGATTCCCTCTTCTTCGAACCAGCCACTGTAGCGATGACACACACCGCACTTGAATGCGCGGTTGATCGACACATCCAGAGGCTGCACTAGGGGAGTGCAGCCCCCTGGGATGACAGCCCGTGACAGCCAAAACATCCGCATGGTCTGCCCGACCGCCTTGGTCAAGTGGCCGCGGTAGGAGTCGAGCACAACCAAGGCCTCCTTGCGGCGTCCAATTGATTCACGCAAGGGCTTCAGAAACGGCACCATCACCTGGGTGATCCAGTCCTACACATGTGATTCGTCCATCCACCCTTTGTCTTGTGCACAGACCACCACAACTGCCAAAGAATACCGATACGTCAGGGTCAGGTTCGGTTGCGACTGTTGATAGGCAAGAGCACGGACATCATCCTAAACGTGCTATGCTTACCGGCAGGGATGGGCCCCTTCGGGATGGTCTTGCGCTTGAACACCACGTACGGCGGCAGCTTGAGCCTGCTCGCAGTTACTGCCAGCATGACAGTAACAAGCTCCTTCTCATAGCCCGCACTCCGTACGTGAACCGTCAGCGCTCCCTTCATTTTGAGCGTGCGCTCCGCCGGCATCTCCAGGAAGCGGGGTCTGGTCCGCGTTCAAGATGAGGTCAAGCGGGTAGTCGTGCAGAGAGCGCATCTGGCGCACAAACTCCCATAAGGACTCCACCTTGGCCTTGCAATCTGCAAGCAAAGCCACGAGATGCATTAGCTCTCAACTGAGATGGCAAACCAGAGCACGATGGCGCAACACTTACCCGCTGCTAACTTCTGTCCCATCTTCGTCTTCACCCGCCTCGCCAGATGCCAGCGCGCACGGAAACGAGTTGCCCAGCGGAACGATGCGCGCCAGTTGATCCCGGGCATCCGGTGCTTCATGTACTTGGCGCTCCACTTCTGGAGCATGCTGAACGAAACGGCGAGCCCCCTCCCCCGGTGCTTAAGGAACTGGCGGTAGACCGTCTGTTCCATGAAAGGGTACTTGGACTTGCGGCCAGCTCCCATGAGGCAACGGCGGCAGCTGGAAGCGACCTCCAGCCGCTCCCTCATCTTCTTCCAATCGCGAATCTGGCATGGCTACACCTTCGCGAGCTTCGCCAGGGCGCGATTCGACAGGTCGGGCTGCGAGTCCTGCATCTTCAACCAGTGGAGCTTCTCCTTCGCGGTGATTGCATTGCGCTGGCGTTTTGCCATGCGGTGGCGAGGGGATGGCGGGTCAGCATCGGCGTTGCGCTTCGGCTGTCCCTGCGGGCGGTTACGCTCCGGGAACGTGGGGACAACCATTCGAGGAAGGGTAGGGCGAGGACGGTCCGAGCTACTGCTCGGTTCATCCCTGGTAGAAGCACTACCGGGAGCATCCGGCTGAGGCAAGCTCGGGCGAGGAGACGTCCGTGTGCGTGCAGCAGCACTAGTCTGATTGGTGGAAACAGGCCGCTGCCGCCTATCTACCGTACTGCTAGAATCTGGAGATGAAGCCATGCTTGGGAACTAAGGCAGGTCGATGTCACTCGCCATGGGAGAAATGACTTTAAAGTCGATACCTCGTGCACAGGAAGGAGACGCTCTCACAGCCTGCCGAGCACTTGTCAAAGACGTGCACTGGAACCGCTTGACGAAGGGAAGAGCAAACCCTTGTGAGGAAGCCTGGACGTGACTACACGGCAGTCAAGGAGTCACAGGTACAATGACAACACAGCACCGTGCGTGATTCTGGCCTCGTACTGCATGAACCCAAGCTGCGCGAGGTTGGCACTGATGTCAACCAATCAGGTGTCACAGTGGGCCCACTAGAATTTGCCATGTGGCAGATTCCAGTGGAGGCTGACGTTATCCTCGGAAACGCGGTTTCGCGGCCCTGATAAAAAAGATAAAGTTGTTGGAAATCCGAATACAGTATAACGAATACTGTACACCAGTGTGCTGTTTGGTTTTAGTGTAGTCCTCTTTATAAGCCTCCAGCTCCTACAATAATTGTCACAATTATTGTAGGGCCAGAATTATTGGAGGTCAGCATTATTGGAGGGTAGAGGGTACAATTATTGGTACACCATTATTGGTGTGAATGGGTCATTCTAGAGGGGTAGCTGGATGCATATATACCCTGCTGTGTCACATCATTGAGTAATCATTGAGTACTCATTGTGTCATCCTTTTACTTTTCAATGATCAATGCAAGATTTCTATCTTGTTCTTTTTTACAAACACGTTTCCGCTACGCTGGCACTATGCCTTTCTAGCATGGTATCAGAGCTACTCTAGGGGGCATGCTGCCAAAACTGGTTCAGGAATTTACTGGCATACAGTTTGGATAGGTACCTGCATACAGTCGGAGTACCGCACACCCGGTCTACGCTTTCGTACACCTGGTGTTCGCTGTTGGTTACAGCTGCGCGTTTACCGCACATTTGGTGGACGGTTTTGATCAAGATCATGGCGCACTTCGATGGCGAAGTGGATCCTGCATGGGAGTATGGGAGTGCAGTGCATGGTGGAATGAGAAGTGGACAGATTGGGCAGCAGGGTGACGGAAATGTTCAAGTGGGCGTAGAAGGTGTGGGTTTTGCCTCCTACACTATTGGTTCTCCCCCACTACGACGACTTGCGACTAACTCCCATCCCATTGGAGTTCCTCCCATGGCCAGGTCTCACCTTCATGGCGGCTATGACATACCTCCGCGTGCACCACGTCCACCGATAGGAGTACATCCTGTGGACAGCATGGGGCGGATGGGATACGGAATGCAGTCAAGCGGTGTCATGCGATGCGATCAAGTGGAAGTGATGGAACGTCAACTTGGTGGACAGAATGGGGACATGCAGCGCACGGTTCAGCTACCTCGACCGTCAACCGTGCCTACTCTCTTCGACCCCGCTCCACGTGAATACACGGAAGAAGACAAGGAACGGCTGTCACGCAAAATGGTGGGAGCAACGGTGGACAAAGCGTTCACCACTACTCCGTTTGATGGCTCGAACTTCCGGGAGTGGGCACTACGGTTTCGTATGAACGCTCGCGTCACGAATCTGTGGGAGTTCTTTGTGACCCTGCAGTATCCGGTTACCATGGGAGATGGTGACATTAACGACGCTATGGAGCGGCTGGAAATGCTACAGGCGGACTACTCACAACGTGCGGCGCTCGCTTTTTGGGTCCTACTGCACAGCGTGAGCGCCACGATTCAGCTACAGCTGGACATGTTCCAGGAATCCTATAGCCCGGCATATGAAGCATGGGAGTACTTAATGGACACTTACCAGGCCAAAGATTCGGTGGCGAAGGTCTCTCTCATGAAGAAGCTGGACAACCTGAAAATGGGGAACGCGGAAAGGGTGGAGGAGTACGTGAACCGCGCAACGGCAATCCGGGACAAGTTAGCACTCGCGGGGAAGATGGTGGATGAGGACACATTCACCTTAAATCTGCTCACCGGACTACCGGCGCAATGGGAGGAGATGAGGCACTCGGCAATGCTACACAACGTGACGGACAGCTTCACCTTGCAGCGGATGATGATTCAGGAGCAGAGGTATCACGACCTCATCACAAAGGACAACCGTGACCGGCGTCCACCTCGCATGGTTGGACAAGCACGTGGAGACCGCTCACCTTCTCCAACTGCTAAGGGCAATAACGGGAAGGAGGGGTCAATTGGGGAGAAAACGCATGGCAAGGATGGAGATGCAAGTCGCTCATCTCTCGTGTGTTGGTACTGCAAGGAGCCTGGCCACCCCTTCTTCAAGTGTACCAAGGCACCCCCTGGGTGGACACCACCAGGGTGGGAACCGCATACCCGCGGAAAGGCAAAACTGCACACCAGCGACAGCCGTTCGTCCTCCCCACGAAGGAGTTGCAGCCCCAAGCGTGACAACAATGCATCAAAACAGCAAGGGGCAGCCGGGGAAGACAAACAACGTACTGTTACGTGCATTGCAATGGTGGGATTGTCACAAGCTACCTTACCGCCAGCTAAAGCGTCATCTTGGATGCTAGATAGTGGATGCAGCCAGCACATGACTTCGGACAAGAGCTGGTTTGAAGAGTTAAGGGAGCTGGACGAACCTGTTTATGTGGAGCTTGCTAATGGGAGCGAGCTGAGCAGCAAGATGACAGGAACGATCAGAGTAACGGCACCTGATGGGACAACAGTTCGGTACACTGACGTCCTCTACGTACCTGGCTTGAAGAGTAACCTGCTCTCCTATTGTCAGCTGCTGAAAAAGGGAGCGCACATCAATACGATTGCTAATGGAGACGCGGAGGTCACCATGAAAGATGGAGAGGAGTACGTGCGGATTGGACTTGGCAAGAACGTGGATGGATTGCTCGTGGTGCAGTATGCGCATGCACTTACATCCGCCCATGCTCCTGGACAGTCCCGTGATGGCGCGTCATCGAATCAGGTTGATCGTGAAGGGGTTACCCTTTTCCGCACACCTGGTGTGCACATTGATGCACATGGGAGCACGGATTTCCGCACACCTGGGATGCACTCGAGTGGCAAGTCTGCACATGCATCTGTCACATATCGCATGGCACACAAAACATGCATCGTACGCAAGCCGGCACATGATGATACCACTGATGAAGTCTCACCCCACAGGGCGGTGTGGACTTCAGGGGGAGAAGGAAAACGGTTCGCGATGGATTCGGGAGTCGATGGAGCAGACCTTGTAAAACATGACTTACATGGAGCTGATGAAGTTGATGCAACGCAAGGAAGCGGAACGGGCGTACCATCTGCTGATGATCGCCAAGTCAATGATTCTAGAGTTGTACTCACCTATGCGGCCACCTCGAACGGTGCTGCACAACATGACATCATTTAACTCCACACTCATGTGCTTGTAGCTGTGTACGCGGTTACGTGCATGACTACAAGCGCATGGGTGGGGGGGGTTGAGGTGTGGAGTGTATCTGGTGGCACAGGAGTGGGATATGGAGTCAAGGAGCATAAGTGGAAGACCTACTCACCAAGGGTTGCCAATAGGAAGGGGGAGCAGGCAGAATGGATGCAGCCGGTCGTCATCCGTTGTGAAGCAGTAGTATCGTGCGACTGGTTGCTGCTGATGAACGGCACAACCGCGAGGGAAGAACGGAGAATCTACATGGGAGAAAATATTTCTGCATACCTGGTGTGGACACTTTTGCATACCTGGTGTGCACATTTCTGCATACCTGGTGTGCACTGCATACGTAAAGAGGACGTTTCTGCATATATGGAGTACAGTTTTCTGGGATACTTGGAGTTCGTCAGCATGCGCAACCCTCGAGCTGATGAAGTTCGGCAACTCCGGCTACTACCGTGTGTCGACTGGAGTGAATGGGGAGCATCACAGGACAACATAGGTGAAGTTTGAGCAAACTTGGCATGATTGCCAAAGCATGGGGAGAAAGGCCTACGAAGATGCAGCAAGCGCGGACACAAAAATGATGCAGCAGACGCGCAGCAGATCGACAGCTGCTGATGAACGACAAGTCGTCGCTTCTATCGCGCGAAGTGTGCGCCCGCCAATGCAGTTCCGCGCCAGCCGCACGCCCTGTGTTATCCGCTACCGATTCGCGTCATCCGCAGCTGCAGTCGTCGCAGACGCGCATCCACTGCGGTTTCACGTCGTCGCACAGGAGGCGTGCGAAAAAGACAGCAGCACTGACAATCGCGTGTCGTAAAGTCTACGGTTTCGGAAATTCGGCGTGCGCTCAGGGCATTCCGCCATGACGATACGCGCATTCCGCCATGGTTTTGAGGAGATTTCGCCATGGAGCTGCTACGATTTCCTCAACAGCAACCACTACTCTCTAGATCTCGATCTAGAATGAGGAGATTGGAAGGAGGGAATGGAAAACGTGAAGGCATGTGGTTTGGTTGGAGTTTGGAAGGCCCAAAGGTTGGGAGGGGAAAGGTGCTACAGTGACAAGCAGCTTGGCCAACACCAAACCCTAACTTGGTTTGGGCGCACCCCTACCTTGTGGTGGTATACCACCTCGACCACCCCATCCTCCAAGGAAAACGGATTCACTAAAACCTACAGCAAGGGGGAGTGTTGGAAATCCAAATACAATATAACGAATACTGTATACCAATGTGCTGTTTGGTTTTAGTGTAGTCCTCTTTATAAGCCTCCAGCTCCTACAATAATTGTCACAATTATTGTAGGGATAGAATTATTGGAGGTCAGCATTATTGGAGGGTAGAGGGTACAATTATTGGTACACCATTATTGGTGTGAATGGGTCATTCTGGAGGGGTAGCTGGATGCATATATACCCTGCTGTGTCACATCATTGAGTAATCATTGAGTACTCATCGTGTCATCCTTTTACTTTTCAATGATCAATGCAAGATTTCTATCTTGTTCTTTTCTACAAACACGTTTCCGCTACGCTGGCACTATGCCTTTCTAGCAAAAGTGAGGCCACCCTGTTTTTGTTTCCATTCATTTTGCTTAAAAAATAATGTGCAATATAATTAGACTCGGGTATTAAGTATTTTTTTTCTCTGAGGAGACCCCCCCCCATTTTTTCCCTGTATTTTTAGCTATACCCTAAGGTGCTATGTCCGGGAGGATACGGTATTACTCCTAGCCCGTGCCTAGCTCGTAGACTAGCTCCCATTTTACAAGTTATCTCCGCAGACACGAAAGCATGCAATGTTGCCATTTTATAGTGAAGAGTTGGCAGGGTTGCTGAATATTTGACCAACGGGAGTTATTTGAGATGTGTTGCCAAATGTCAATTTTTTACCATTTATAGTGTAGGAATTTCTATCATTTACCCTAAACCCTGTGGCAGCAATGGCCAAAATATGCAGTGAAGATGCAAAGCGTGGCAAATGCAGTATCACTCGAACAAGCGTTGATAGCATGTCTTTGGTATCAGGGTAACTTAGACGACACCCTTACAATACAAGGGTGAAAAAAACATTTGGACAAAGGGTGCTCCTATATTCGTACACCACATCGGAGAAACTGCCAAAACGCAGCCTGTTGAAAGTGTACGGTAATCGAGATTATTATACCTTCATGTTTTGCGCTGAGCATGGCAGCCAGTGTCAAATGTAATTCTATGCTTGTAGGCTACAGTGAGTAGCACAATAGGGAGTACAGTTGTTAGGGTTGCATATTTGTACTTCCACACTTCCTAGTTTCATTCATTCCGTTGCATTCCTATTCTGAGATGGTATCACGAGTAGGTTAGATCCTCGTTCGTTTTTTTAACTAGCCTCCACGCCCTACGCGCCCTCCGTGCTCTCGCGCCCTCCGCGCCCTTCGCGCCCTCCGCGCCCTCCTCGCGCCTAGCCCGCGCCCTCCCGTGCCGTCCAGCCTGTCGCGCGCCCTCCTTAGACCTCCGCGCGCCCTCCCCCACCGTTGCGCGCCCTCCAAAACCGTCGTGCGCCCTCCTTAGACCGCCGCGCGCCCTCCCTCATCGTCGCGCGCCCTCCTCAACCGCCGCGCGCCCTCCTTAGATCGTCGCGTGCCCTCCCCTCCGCCTGTCGCGCGCCCTCCTCCGTCAACGCTTCCCGCACACCAGCGTGCGCTTACCGCACACCTGCGTGCGCTTACCGCACACCTGCGTGCAATTACCGCATCACTCTGTGTGCGCTTCCCGCACACCTGCGTGCACTCCCCGCACACCTGCGTGCCCTTACCGCATCACTCTGTGTGCGCTTCCCGCACACCTGCGTGCGCTTCCCGCACACCTGCGTGCCCTTACCGCACACCTGCGTGCACTTACCGCACACCTGCGTGCGCTTACCGCATCACTCTGTGCGCTTACTGCATCTCTCTCCCCTTCACCTGTGCACCAGTCCCACGCCATTCCTACTGCACTTGGCTCCCGGCTCAGCGGCTGGCAGCCGCTCTTCCCTCTGGTAGCGCCACCTAGGTTCGGTTAGAGCCCCGCCCCACGACTATTTTCTCGCCGACTGTCTCTCGTCGTTTTCCCCGCTGGCGTCCCTAGCCCTCCGTAGTTTTCCTCCTCGTTCTTAGCTTCGCCTCCGCCGTGCTCCAGTCGCCTCTAGCATGGGCTCCGCTATGGAGGCCCGTCGCCTCCGTTTCGATGCTGAGGGACGCCCGATCGAGTTCGGTACCTAGCAGCGCCAGACCACACGTTTCCTCACCAGCCAGCGTCAGGACGGCGCCACTCTGTGGGCCCACGCGTCGGGTGCTCTCACGGCACCCCCGTCCCCCGCCGCCCTGCCGACCGCCCCGGAGCCCACTCCTACGGCCCAGGCGGACTACGACCGTCGGGTCCTGGCTCGGGACGTGTGGCTCTCTCGTGACGCGGCCGCCGCCCTGACGCTATCGGAGCTTCTCCCCCCGACTGAGGCCGCTCACTTTGACCAGGTGGAGACAGCCAAGGGGGTTTGGGATGCTATTGTGGCTCGCTATTCCACCCCCTCCTCCGCCTCCCTCAGTCGCCTCCTCATGCCGTTCGTGTTTCCCGACCTAGGCTCGTTTGCGACTGTTTCCGACCTAGTGACTCACCTCCGCTCGCTTGACGCCGGTTTTCGTTCAGCCTGTACCGACGCACAGCTCCTTGTTTCTCCCCCCCCCATGTGGCTCACTGTGCACTGGTTAGTCACCCGCCTCCCTGACCGCCTTGCCACTGCCCGCGACGCGCTTCTTCAGAAGCACCCCACTGAGCTCACTATAGACCTCCTTCAGACTGCTCTCGGGACCATCGAGAGCAGCCTCCTCACCGTTGCCTCCGCCACTGATGCGGTGGCCCCCCGTCTCTTTGCGGGGTGTGCCGCCCCTCAGCTTCCCACTTTCACCTCTACCCGCGCTTCTGCTGCTGTGTCGGTCTCTGAGGACACCGCTGCCGTTTCTGCCGCAGACTGGCAGAAACGGGGCAAGAGTGGCAAGAAGGGCGGGAAGGGGGGAGGTGGGGGCGGTGGAGGTGGCGGTGGAGGTGGGAGCGACGGTGGTGGCGGAGGCGGCGGCGGAGGCGGCGGCGGTGGTGCGCCAGGGGGAGGGGGCCTTGGAGGAGGTGCAGGACAGACAGGCCCACCCCCAGGTGGTGGCCCGACCGGTGGGGGCGTTGTCCCCCAGCAGCAGCAGCCACAGCAGCACCAGCCACAGCAGGGACAGCAGCAGCAGCAGGCACCGCAGCAGTTCCAGTAGTGGGGGCCCCCGCTGCAGTGGGGTCCGCAGCAGCACTGGGGTCCTCCGCCGCAGTGGGGTCCGGGAGGCCCTGGGAGCACCGGCCGCAGCAGCAGCTCTTCCAGCTGGGCCCCTCGCCCCCCTCGCCGTGACGCTGGCCCCTGCACCCACTGGTGCCTCACCGGGCCGGGCAGCCCCTGTCTCTGTGGTCGCGACGACCACTCTGCCGCGCGGTGCTTCCGCCGCCTCGACGACCTCTACCGGGCTCGTTGGGGCCCTCTGGCGGTCACGCCTCGCTGGTCTCGCCTGTTAGCCCGTAATATTGATGTCTTTGATCTGTCCATGGACGATGCGCGTCAGCATGCTTTGTATGTTGATGCTGACTTTAGTGCTGATGGGTCTGTGTGCTCGCGTGTTCGTAGGTTAGCCTGCTTGCCTCCTGCTAGTGTAGCCTTGTGCCTGTCTAGCTTAGGTGCTTGTGTTGCTGCTCTAGGTGCTTGTGTAGCGACTGGGTCAGGTGACCCTCCGGCTGAGGCCTCTCTGTCGTTCACGCTGGACTCGGGCACGTCTCAGTGCTTCTTCCGCGACCACACGACCCTTACGCCACTCCTCACCCCTGTGTCGGTGGCTCTGGCTGATCCTACCTCTGGACCAGCCGTTGCGCGTAGCTCCACCACCCTCCCGTGCCCTGTGGTCCCCTCTGGTGTCCTGCGCGGCCTCCACATCCCCTCGTTCACTCGGAACTTGGTGGGTGTTGGATACCTCCAGGACAGGGGGATCACGGTTACCTTCGTGGGGGGTGGGCGGACTGCAGTCTGTACTGACGCTACCACAGGTGCTGTTCTGGCCACTTTCACCAGGGAGCCCCGCTCCGGTCTCTACGTTCTCCACACCGAGCGCTCCCCGGTCGCGTCCTCCCCTCAGGTCGCTGCGTCCCCTCTGGCCCAGGTCCCCAGTCCAGTTGCTGTGTCTAGCCAGGTAGTCGTGTCCAGTCCGGTCGCTGTGTCCAGTCCAGTCGCTGCGTCTTGCTCCTGTCGCTCTCTTGCCCACCGCACCGTCCTGTGGCACCACCGCCTTGGCCACCCGTCGATCCCTCGCCTTTGTGGCATGCTCAGTCAGGGACTTGTCACAGGTCTCCCACGCACCTTCCCGTCGCTCCCTCTCTCGCTTGCCCCTCCTTGCTCTCCGTGCGTCGCCGGTCGCTTACGCGCCACTCCCCACTCCTCCTCCCTTCGTCCGGCCACCGCTCCCTTCGAGACTCTCCACTTGGACGTCTGGGGCCCTGCCCCGACGCAGGGGTCTGGGAGAGAGCGTTACTTTCTGGTGGTCGTCGACGACTACTCCAGGTACACCACCGTGTTCCCTCTTGCGAAGAAGTCCGAGGTGACTGCTATGCTGATCAGGTGGCTTCTAGCCACTGAGGGCACTCGTGGTCGTCGATTCAGTTGTCTTCACTCCGACCGTGGGGGCGAGTTTCGCTCCGGCATTCTCGGCGGATTCTGCGGCGAACAGGGCATCACCCAGTCCTGGACGCTGCCAGAGTCCCCATAGCAGAATGGGGTTCATGGACATCGCCCGCACGTCCATGATCCATGCCCGTGCGCCCCATTTTCTGTGGCCTCACGCGGTTCGCTACGCCGCACACCAGCTGAACCTCCAGCCGCGTGTCTCGCGGCCCGAGGCTTCACCGACCAGTCTTTGGACTGGTTCCCTTGGTGTTGGGTCGGCCTTTCGAGTCTGGGGCTGCCTTGCACTTGTTCGCGACACCTCCGCGGACAAGCTCTCAGCACGCGCCGTCCCCTGTGTCTTCCTTGGTTTCCCAGTGGACTCTGCCGACTGGTCCTTTTACCACCCGCCCCTCCACCAGTTCCTAGACTCCCGTGACGTCCGGTTTGACGAGTCTGTGTCCTACTACACCCGGTACCCCTATCGAGGTCTCCCGGTACCCCCTCCCCCCCTGTTCCTAGCACCCTCTCCTCCTCCTGCTCCTGCTCCTCCGGTACCCCCGCCCCCCCCTGGTCCTGCCCCGTCTGGTGTGTCTCACGCTACCCCTCTACCCTCGGTCGCGCGTCAGGTAGCGTCTCCCTCCCCGCAGTCCTCCTCACAGTCCCCTCAGCAGCCTTCGGCACTTCCGCGACAGGTTACTGTGGACTCGGTTGGTGTTGGAGCTGGAGGTGCAGCCGCTGGCGGTGCTCGGTCTGGGGGTGCTCGGTCGCGGGGTGCTGGAGCTGGAGGTGCTGGCGCAGGTGGCGCTGGCTCTGGGGGTGCTGGAGCTGGAGGTGCTGGCACTGGAGGTGCTAGTTCTGGGGGTGCTGGAGTTGGCGGTGCTGGCACTGGCGGTGCTAGTTCTGGGGGTGCTGGAGTTGGAGGTCCTGGCACTGGAGGTGCTGGTTCTGGGGGTGCTGAGTCTGAGGAGACTGACGCTGGAGACCCTGGTTCTGCAGAGTCCACTCCGCCTCCCCACCGCCACGACAAGCGTCTCCAGGCTGCCCGTTGGCGTGAGCGTGAGGAGCAGGAGCGGTTGGAGAGGGAGCGGCAGGAGCTGCGGGTGCTGGACCTTCTGGAGCAGCAGCGGCCGCAGTCACCGCTGCAGCAGCAGCAGCAGCCGCCACCGCAGCTTCCTCTGGAGCGGCAGTTGTTCCCACCTGTGAGTGGCCTGCGGGCCCTTGGCCTTTCCTCCTCTCCTCCTGTCCGCTCCCAGTCTCCTCCTGTGTTTGTTCCTCCGTTGCCTCCTCCTGACGACCGTCCGGCGGTCTGGTCTTCTCCTCCTCCTCGGTCTCCTCCTCACTCTGTCCGTCACGACTTGATCACTCGTTGTCCTCCGCGTGCTCGTCACTCGTCCCCTGTTACTGACCTCCACACTGCCCTCTTTTGTTCGTCCAGTCGTCGTTCTTGTTCTCCTGTGTCCGTTCTCCCGTCTCCTCCTCCGTCCTCTCTCCCAGCCCTCCCCACTCCTATAACTGACTACTACCGCACTGTTCGTCCTGTTGCCGCACGTGTCCTCGCCACTCTTGTCACTGACTCTCGTTTCCCTCCGTCGTCTGCCTCGGCTCTTACTGCCGCTGTCGCTGAGTTTGCTGCCGCCAGCCGCCTTGACTACGCCACCCGGGTGGTGCCAGCTCCTCCCTACCGTCCTCTGTCCGTCGGGGGTGGGTTTGCCCTTGGCTGTGACGTCCTAGAGGACAGAGAGTCTGAGCTGGAGTACTGGGCAGCCGCTTCTCCCTCTGTGTGTGCCATGCTGCTCTCCCCTGAGGGAGACCCCGACGCCCTTGACATACCGACTCCTCGCACTTACCGCGAGGCAGTGTCAGGGGCGTGGGCCTCTCAGTGGAAAGCGGCTATGGACTCAGAGTTGGCGTCTTGGAGATCCACAAGCACCTACGTCGACGCAGTTCCCCCTCCCAGGGCGAACGTAGTCGATGGCATGTGGCTCTTCAAGGTGAAGCGGCCGCCTGGAGCACCGCCGGTGTTCAAGGCGCGCTACGTGGCTAGGGGCTTCAGTCAGCGTGAGGGAGTTGACTTCTTCCAGACCTTCGCCCCGACCCCGAAGATGACTACTCTTCGGGTGTTACTCCACATAGCAGCGCAGCGAGACTACAAGCTGCACTCCCTCGACTTCTCCACTGCGTTCCTCCAGGGCCGACTGCACGAGGAGATCTGGCTGCGCCGTCCTCCTGGCTTCACTGACACCTTCCCACCTGGGACCCAGTGGAGCCTGAGGCGACCAGTCTACGGTCTCCGCCAGTCGCCCCGTGAGTGGCACGACACTCTTCGCTCCACGCTTCGTGACCTTGGGTTCAGCCCGTCCTCCGCCGACCCGTCGCTGTTTGTTCGAGCGGGTTCTACTCCTTTCTTTATCCTTGTCTACGTCGACGACTTGGTGTTTGCTACAGCTGACAGGGCAGCCCTGGCTCAGGTGAAGTCCGAACTGCAGAAGAGACACAAGTGCACTGACCTGGGTGAGCTGCAGCGCTACCTTGGCCTGCAGATCACCCGGGACAGAGCCGCTCGCACCATCACACTGACGCAGTCACACATGGTGCAGCAGGTCCTTCGGCGGTTCGACTTCCAGTTCTCCACCACACAGCCCACTCCTCTTGCTGTTGACCACATACTCACAGGCCCATTTCCTGACGAGCCCTTCGAGTCCAGTGGACCCTACGCAGAGCTGGTGGGCTGCCTCATGTACCTGATGACTTGGACTCGACCGGACCTCGCCTTTCCCCTCAGCATCCTTTCTCGCTTTGTTGCGACTGGGAGACACCGCCCTGTCCACTGGACAGCTGCTGTGAGGGTGGCGAAGTACTTGGCGACTACATCAGGCATGGGGCTTGTGCTTGGAGGGACTCAGCCAGTGGCGTTGACTGGTCACTGCGACTCTTCCTACGCTGACGACGTGGAGACTCAGCGCTCGACTCAGGGTTACTGCTTCAGTCTGGGAGCTGGTGCTGTGTCGTGGAGGTCTACACGGTCGTCGTCTGTGGCTACTTCCAGTGCAGAGGCAGAGATCTACGCTGGTGCCATGGCGGCACAGGAGCTTCGCTGGTTGAACTTCTTGCTCGCCGACCTTGGTGAGCGGCCTCGCTCTGCACCGACCTTGTACGCTGACAACAAGGCCATGATCCTCCTGTGTCGAGAGCCTCGACTGGAGAGCAGAGTGAAGCATATTGACGTGAGGTACTTCCTTCTGCGAGAGCTGCAGCGACGCGGCCAGGCACGCCTGGACTTTGTGGCCTCAGAGGCCAACACTGCAGACGTCTTCACCAAGGCCTTGGCGCTTGGTGTTCACCACAGGTTCTGTGTGCAGTTGGGGCTTGTTGAGGTAGGCCCTCGGTTGCTGTAGTCTTGTTGTTTGCTCTACTTGTTGTGCTTCCTATTTATATCCTAGTGAACTCTTGAACTGGCCTTGTGGCCACTTGCTTGCGCTCGGAATTTGTGTGGTGTGGTGTCCTTGAGATCCACCCTGAGCTTGCCTTGTTTCTTGCTTTGACTGGTCTTGTGACCGTTTGTTCACCTTGCTTGCTTTGATGCCCCTCACTTAGCCTATGGGGGTGTGTCAAATGTAATTCTATGCTTGTAGGCTACAGTGAGTAGCACAATAGGGAGTACAGTTGTTAGGGTTGCATATTTGTACTTCCACACTTCCTAGTTTCATTCATTCCGTTGCATTCCTATTCTGAGAGCCAGGGACTAAGCGAATGTGGCAGACTGATTCTACAAACAAGAGATTGTGTCGATGAAAACAATCACCATGTCAGGGTTCGCATTTCCCGGCCTTGATCTTTACTTGGTCTGGAATGCACACTCTGGTGGATTTGACGAGCTTATCGATGCAATCGTAGCCGTTGGTCTTCCTGTAACACCCTTTGATCCCACGGAAGTACTTGACCTGCAGGCCAGTGCAGCGGTCGCCAGTCCCAACCACGTACGCGCGAGTCTTGGGGCACACTCCTTGCGTGAAGCTGAACGAGCTGCCTATGCACGCCTGCTCTTGCCGTGCAGTCAAGAGTGCGTGGGGAGGAGGAAGAGGGCGGAGGGAGGGGGGGAGAGAGGTTGAGAGAGTCAGGTGTGATCTGCAGGTGTGATTTGCAGGTGTGGACTGGAGGCCGAGAAAGAAACAACAGCCACGCATCGAACAAATCAGCAGAATTTGTGAGAATGAGAAGCAAGAGGAGAGGACACAAACGAGTGAATGTCACGGAAATGCATGGAACAGGCATGGCCGCAGGTGAAACTAGGTGGGAACCTTAGAACAAATCAGCAGCATTTGTGAAATGAGAGGCAAGAGGAGAGGACACAACGAGTGGGGAGAGCGAGAAGAAAGGAAGGATAGAATGCAGTGATGTGAGGATACGACAGTGGAGAGGGTAGTGGGGACGAAGAGGAGAGCAGAGGGAAACCTCGAAGCCTGTGAGGCTGCCGACGTCAGTCTTGGGCACGAGGCGGCTGCACTTGATGCCGGGATTGAGGCGGAAGAACTCGAGAGGGGAGAGCGGCGGGGAGGGCACGGAGCGGATCTGGTCGCACGTCTCCCCGGCCTGCACCAGATAGAACTGCGAGCACACCGGGATGAGCAGCGCCGCTGCACTCTCCGCCCGCCGCTCCACACACACCGCCTGGCTGGGCGGCAGCTCTCCATTGCTGCTGGTGCCCCCAGAGCAGTCCAGCCCGGGGTTGAGCGCCTGGAAGGCTGCTGCGCAGGTGGGAGGCTCGGTGTGCTCGGGGCAACCGGCGGTAAGGGAGAAGTAGGCGGCTAACGACTCGCATGTGTCACCCTGGGGGATGGGTGTGAGAAAGGGGGAGAGGAGACGGGAGGACGAGGGAGAAAAATAAGAGAGGAGATGAGCAGGCGGGGAACAGGGGGAAGGATGAGAGGGGTGTCAAAAAAGGTCTCTGTAATCCTCCTGGTGAACATGGGAAGGTACCCAAGGAGTGAGGACATGATTGTGAATTGCTTTGAGATGACAAAATACTTGTTTGGCAGCGGTCCAACGCTGATGAATAGAACGACCAGGAGCGATGTAGCGCAAGAGTGCACTGAATGGATCTGGCTGAGTGCGCATCATTGGTCGAGTACAATCGATGAGAGTACACGAGCTCAGGATAGGGCTTGTCAGTAGACTCAGGCGAATAAACTGAATATGCAGCGATTTGGTGTTGTAGCGAAGGTATGGATGGGTTTTGCATCCCGCATGTCTGTTCGCTTGAGTACATTGGAGATGTAAAACTTTGCAAGAGGGTAATGGTGCAAGCTATCTTATCGCGTGTGACTTGCATACCCAAAAAGCTGGCCACATTCCAACGATCCGTGAGGGAGGGAGGGAGGGAGGGAGGGAGGGAGGGAGGGAGGGAGGGAGGGAGGGAGGGAGGGAGGGAGGGAGGGAGGGAGGGAGGGACGGAGGGACGGACGGAAGGACGGACGGACGGAGGGACGGATGGATCAGAGAGTGAGAAGTGGAGGGAGGGATGGTAGGGGGGATGGAGGGGGCCAGGTAGGCAGACAAGGAGAGGAGGGAGGGAGCATACCTCGGACGTGGTGTAGTAGACGGAGCAGGGCGTGAGGTCGTTTGGCTGGACCACGTTCACCACCGTGCCGACAGCGAGAGGAGCACTGCAGCTGAGATCCTGGAGGGGACGCAGGAGTGGAGGAAGGACGGGGGGAGGAATGTTGTGGGAAGGGAGACTTATGAGTTAAACTAAAAAAAATCCATGACGCAACTCATGGGTTGGTGGGGAGGGGGAATATTATGGTTTTGACACGTCAAGCGTCATTGACACTGGGCGCTTGGGTGGGCATGCAAAAAAAAAGGGGCAGACAAAATAAAAAGCATCGGGTAGAAAGAACCTAGGTGGGGGTATAGGATATTATGTGGGGTGAGGGAGTGTAATTCGCACCCACTCCCAATTCGTCGAAAAACAACTTTCTAGCTTACCCTCATACATTTTTGTTGGGTGCAAATATGCTTCCAGGACGTCAACCAACGGCTCGCATATCGTCCCACATTTTGTATGTTTTGTGTGTTTTTTTTCAGCCGTTTTTGTCTGATCTCATGACAAGTCACGAAGATTCATGAAGCTCATGTATTTTCATGAATTCTCATGAACGATCATGGGTTTTGATGAAGAAGGTGGGCCTCATGATGACTCATGAGTCCTCAAGGCGAACACCGAGTGTTCATGAGGGGCTCGATATTTGCCATTTGGGTCCTCGACCTTTTTGTGCCGGTCAAGGCAAAAGTGCGCAAAAATCGAAAGCGGCCCGTGGGGTCCTGATCTCGCGTGTGGCCCCACATGGCCCGCTCGTGTGCCTCGCACTGTTGCGAGCACGCACAGTGCGCACGATTGCAACACAACAGAGTGACATGATTGCCCTGGCCTGCGCAGGACAGCGCACGATCGCCAACTCGATCACACTGTACAGCACGATTGAAAAGATCGGCCGGAGTGGGAAAGGAAGGGCATGGGAATGCAACGAGGAGCCTCAACAGGAAACATACAAAGCAACCACTCACCGTGTTGTGGTTGTAAAGTTGACCTCATGGTGTTCTGAGACTGGAGGATTGCAGCAAGTAGATTTGAAAAAAACTGTCTAGTCATATCACAAAAGCAAGGCAACACTGCATCCTGGGCTTGTAACTGCCAACTGGCCTCACCGGGTTCTGGGCTTGAAGCTGGGCGAGAGAGAGCCCATACACGGGGTGGATGTCTGCACATGTGAGCCCCTCCAACAATACCGTGTACTTGCTGCTGGAGTCGCCTGGCAGTGCGGTGCAGCGGGGTGCCGAGTGGTGCATGGTGTTCGCAAGTGCGAATGGTTACAATTATTTGGTTATGAGACGACATGGAGGTGAGTGCGGAGGGGTAGGTGAGGGGCAGGGGTAGGGGTAGGGGTGCGGAGGGGTAGGGGTAGGGGTAGGGGTAGGGGTAGGGGTAGGGGTAGGGGTAGGGGTAGGGGTAGGGGTAGGGGTAGGGGTAGGGGTAGGGGTAGGGGTGCGGAGGGGTAGGGGTAGGTGAGGTGAGGGGCAGATGCAACATGGCGAACTGAACGCACTGCCTAGTTGGTGGCAACATGGCATGAAAAGGAGTCGAGACAAGAGCACTTCTTGACGTGCCTCAAAACGAGCTGTGTGGTGGCATAGTGTAGCATTGCAACGTGAAAGGCCAAACATGGTGGTAGCTTACTTTGAGAAAGAGTGGAAACAAGTGGACTTCAGACACGAGATACATATGGAGTGCAAGAAAAGAATTCTACATGTAAGACAGGGGAAGGTTACTCGAAGCACAGGAGAATGTTACCTGGACCACAGGAGAAAGTGCCATCAACAGTGGTGCCTTGCTTGAAGCCGGGAGGGCAAACACACGAGTACGACCCCTTGCCATCATTCACACACGTGCCCACCGCACACGGATTGCGCACCGCTGCCCTGCATGCATCCTCTGCGGAACAAGACAAGAGGTAAGAGAGAGAAACAGCCAAGAGGATCGTACTTTGAGGAGACTGAACGCTTATGGTGTAAAGCATGAGACATATCAAACACATAGTCTGGTGTAAAGCTACCAACCACAACACCCAAGGGAACAAAGGAGGTAGGTACAAGTTTACTAACACAGGTGGAAGGAAACCACGTTTATCCTGATCAAGGCACTGAGCGGTAGCACAGGTGGTAGGAATGAAGGGTCACATGCATGTGAGAGAAGATTACGCATGCAGTACACGTTTTTTTATTGCCTCGTTGGAGCAACAAAGTGAGGCGTGTATTACGAGTGATGTTTACCCTCGCCGGACTCGTTATTCGCTGTACGCACTGCCTAGCTAGCCTACTAGTCGACGTCGAGATGAGTCTCGACAGAAAGTGACCTACCGGAGAAGAGTTGGTCAGGCTGGGAGCGAAAGGTTGGTTTGGATTCTTCAACCCTCAACCTTGAGTCTTGGGAACTTCCAACACATTTAGTTGGAAAACCAATGGTTGGAATTCCAAAAAAAATAGAGCTTGCCAGATGTGGTTACAACAATCCACACAAACTATAAAACAACCATATGCTAAATTGGGAATTCCCAACCAAAAATGAATGCCACATAGGCTAAAAGTCTAGAAGCTTCTTCACCATGAAAGCCATAGTTGAAGCTCTCTAAGGGGTCTATCGAGGGGGTTTGAGTAAACAAGCTCATTCTTCACCTTCCAACTACAATTAACACATTGAAAATGAGATTTTCTTTCTAGGTTTGCTGCTCCTCTCACAACTCTCTCTATGCAACTAAGTTTGATTGACTCTTCTTGGGTTAACATTTTTCAACAACGTCAAGTTCTCCCAAGACCATCAAGAGCAGTTTAAGGCTTGTAGATCTTAAAAGCCTTGTAACTTTCATAATATTCTAAGGAAGATTCTATTGATTCCCGTTTGCCCATATCTATAAGGGCCCACGGTTGTTACACTCGCACAGTAAACTTTGCTTGAAAAAAAAACTCCATTCAGCTGTGAAAAAACTCGAAATGTTGCCAATAAACAAAGCCTTTGACCTGCCAACAAGATTCTGATCAATTTTGAATCCCCGCTACCAAGTCGTGTGCCAGTCATGTTGTGCGACAAGTAAAAAAGCACTTCGACAGTACGCTTTTACCCGCTTTTGAAAGCAACTAGACACGGATAATCATGGTCCCGGTTTTGGGCAAGACTCGTTACTCACCGCGTTGCCCATGTCTAGCCTGAGGTTTATGGCAGTGCCCACCCACTATGAAAGAGGACATTCTAGCTAAGTGGATAGAGAATGAATATCAACAAGGTAACAAAGCTAAATGTTATGAGCTCGAATCCTATTGTGCACCATAGAACGTTTTGTGGTTCAAGGCTAACACATATGAGGGGAGGTGTTGGAGGGGCACTAGTATCGACCTAAGGTTCTGGGAAAGCGTTACAGACAAGGGGCCTGGTGAATTATGGTCATGCTCATCCGTAATGAATACTGAATAGCAGCAGAGTTCTATCAAGGGCAAACGCATAAAAAAATGCTCACTGTAAGCACAGGTGCGCGTGTTGTCGGGATTACGAGCCTCCACGAATCGCGGGTCATTGCAATCGCAGCGGTTGCTGCTTCCATCAACAGTGCACGTGAAGTTGCCACACGGGTTGAACAGCGATCCAAACTCCTCCCTGGTGGTGCCGTTCACATTGCACGGGTCGGCAGTAGCGCGCACCACCGGGTAGATCCCAGGCAGCGTGTTGATCCCACACACGCCGTCGCCCCCCTGGATGTCCATCCGCATGTGCCCGCCGTCGCCCCACTCCGGGCCCCATGAGTTGCGGATGATCCAGAAGGGCGGCGCCATGTGCGGGAAGGTGGGGTCTGAGCCGGTGAGGCGATAGCCCACCAGCAGCACCACGTGGTTCAGGTTGTACGTGAAGCACTCTGGGTCCGCATATTTGGATAGCTGGGGGGGGATTGAAAGGGGTTCTGACTCCTGAGTGTGTTTGTGTGTGTGTGTTTGTTTGTGTGTGTGTGCGTGCGTGCGTGTGTGTGCGTGTGTGTGCCGTGCATTTCTGCGTGTGTGTGTGTGTGTGAGTGAGTGAGTGTGTGTGTGTGTGTGTGTGTGTGTGTGTGTGTGTGTGTTGAGTGGACTGATCCGATCATGGTTGAGCAAGGAAGGGGCAACCACCTTGGTCCATGTGCACTCATGCTCACCCCATCATAGTTAAGGAAGGAGGGGGCGGTGGCCTGCACATGCACCACCACGGGCTGTCGCTGCACGGCCAGCAGCAGCCCAAACCAGCCGTGGAATGATGTGCGCTCAAACCCGTTCACTCTGAATGGCCCCCCCGATAGCTTGCTCTGCGGAGGGGGCAGGGGAGGAGGGTCAGGGAGGAGGGGTAAGGAAGGAGCGGTATGAGATGTGAGGCAGGGAAGGTGGGTAAGGGAGGCACTATCAGGAAAGGAAGACAGCACCTCTCTGAACAGATCCCAAAAAAGATGTCCGCTCAGCTTGTGATCGCATGTGATCCCCATACCACGTAGTAGTTGCTCTGCTTGTCAATAATCAAGATGCTGTCAACCCTCATAGTACGAGTTGCAAAACAAAGTCATCTTTGTGTCAAGGATACTGCTTGTGTCATCCGAAAACCTTGGAGCCCATGAATCTAGACTGGATATTGCTAGATTGGAATGCCCGGGCACCAATATTCTCAAATGATACAAACAGTGACCTTGACACAAAATGAGGCATGCCCTAATGTGGCCACGCCTTTGCCCATTCTTGGTTTGCCAAACCAAACTGTATGCAGCCTTGGTTTGGCAAAAACATGTCTTGATATGTGAGAGCAAACTCGGAAATCCTTGCAAATGCGCAGTCTCTTCCTCTAATCGCCTTGATCGTGCACTCGCGGCTTGACACCCCAAGTCGAACCGAACCGAACGGTTTGACCCAAAGCTGTGCATGTTCTAGTCGAAACGATTTTGCTAGTATGCATTACTCAACGCTAACCCAGATGAAAATGTAGGAAATCGGAAAAGACAGGGAGACAAAGATAAGAAACATAGCCTCACCGTTCCAGGGGTCCGGCCATTGCCGCAGGAGATGCCAAACACTTTCACAAGTTGAGCAAAGACAGGCATGCCACAGAGCGGGCTCGCGCCGCTGCTGCCATTTTTCTTGCCCCTGCCCCCGCTCACCACCACCCCCCCCTTCCCTTCCTCCGTCAGCCCAATGTTGGCCTTGGCATTGAGAGTGATGAGATACTGGAAGGCCTGGGAGGGCGAGTTGCCTTGTGAGCATGAGGAGCTGAGGGCGTCTCGCAGTTGAATGACGGAGAGGAGCGGCACGGCAGTGAGGTTGGAGAGGATTCCGTATGCCATCTCTATGCTGCCCACCACTGCGTACGCCCAGCAGTCGCCTGAGAGAGAGAGAGGAGGGGTGGGAAAAGGGACGACGGAGGATGTTGTAGGGTGTTTCTATGCTGCTATCACCACATACGCACGCCCAGCAGTTACGGAATGGGGAGAGGGAATGGACTGCGAGGGAAGGGTGAAGGGGAAGGGTGGGGAAGAGTGAAGGTGAATGCGAGAAGAGGAAGAGAAAGCTTGGAACAACCCACAACAATATATCCTCACCACCCTGCGACACTCTTTTCCTCTCTCCCCCACCCCCCCCTAACCCCAGTGGGCCATCCCTATCCCATCCCTCTTCCACACCATCTTCTATCCCGTCCCACCCCTCCACACCCAGTTCCCATTAGCACGCCCTCACCACAGGGTCCCTGGTTCTTGACAGGCCAAGGGAGGCCCAGGTCAGCCCAGGAGAACGCCTGGCTCACAACCCACACCTCCTCATCCTCCCCGCCTCCTGCCCCTCCTGCTTCTCCTCCTGCTGCTGTTCCTGGCGCCTGAAGAGGCTGCACGCCCCCACTGGCATAGCGGAAGAAAGGATTAGCCCCCACTGGCTTTAGGGATGCCTCGCTCAGTTGGAACCCAAACTGCTGGCCTGGGGGGAGGAGAGTGTAGGGATGGGTAGGGTGCGGTAGATAGGGGTTGGATAGGAGAGGGAGGATGGTTATGGACAAACTTCAGATGGAATTTGAGGTGGCCATGCTTCTAATGGCGATCATGGATGAATCAGAAGTAAGTGTAGTGCAAGATGGGCTGAGATGCAATAAAAGGGAATCAGGAAACAAACACTACGTTAGACCAAGGTGGATGGAAAGAGGGGTTGACCGGAATGATAAGCCCTTACAATGTGCGTTGTATCACTTTTGAAAAGGGCAATGAGCCTTGATCACTGAGAGCCAAGATATCAGAATGCAAAGAAGCTTACCAAAGATAAATACCAGTGTTTTCAATAATCAGGAATGCTATCACTCAACAGGTCATGGCTAGTGCAGTGCAGTAGGAGGGATTGTGTGAGGAGAAGTTTATGGAAATGCTGGATCAACGATTGGGCAGAAGACTGGGGTGCCGGCAGAGAGATTGGAGATTTGGAGAGAAGAACTTCGAGCAACCAGAAAGGAAGGCTATAGAGTCAAGCCGAAATTTTTAAGCCAGTATAGATCATCCATACCTTTGAGAGTGGTTGTTTCTGGCAGGCCTGGATAGAACGGATGATGGAAGGAGAGGGGGGAGAAAAGAAAGCACAGTGAAGAGAGGTGAGATGAGGCAGGTAAGGGGATGGTTTGTGTTGCGTCACCTGGCCAAGTAACAATGGAGATGTAACTAGGCATGAGCAACGGGCAAACACCGAACATGTTCGCGCGAACCTCCACGAACATGTCTTGTGGGTGAACCGAACATGTCCGGTTCGCCCAAACATGTTTTGGCGATTTTAGGTGTTCGGTGTTCGTGATACGGGCGCGAACACTGCATGTTCGGGGCGAACCCGAACATGTTCGAGGTTCGAGAGTGTGTTTTCAGTGGGCCTGCTCCTCCCCCGTGGCCTCCCTCCCCCCCCTTCCAAACATCGAACATATTCGGCCGAACATCAAACATGTTCAGCCGAACATTTGTGGCAAAAAATAATGTTCGGTTCGGTTCTGTCACGAACATGTTTGGACGAACCAAACAGGCGTTCGGATTTTTGCTCATGTCTAGATGTAACCATTGAAGGACATGTAACCAGTGAAGGACATGTAACCAGTTAAGGGCATGTAACCAATGAAGGATATGAAATTTATTGATGGACATGTAAGCAGGGAGCAGGGAGTGGTGCAGCAAGAAAATACCTGCGTTGATGTTCCAGGCAAGGATGGAGTGCTGCTGCGGGGAAGCTGATGTAGAAGCAGAGAAGCCCATGAGGAACGAATCATCCTGTTTGGTGGGATTCAGGTACTGGCACAGAGACACCTGCACAGACAGCACTGCCTTGCTCGGATGGGGGGACGCGCTGGTTGAGAGGAACACTTGCAGCAAGCCCGTGCCTTTAGTGGTAGCGGTGCTGGCACCACTGGCAGAACTAGAGGAAGAAGAGGAGGAAGGAGAGGGGTCGAAGACAACCCAGGCATGTTTTGGAATGCCGTCGTTGAGAGTGAGGGCTGCTTTGGCAGTTGCGATGGAAGTGGTTTTGCCCTTAACGCTGAGCCCCACGTGGTTGCTGTCTGGGTCGTTGGCATCGGTGCTCTTAGAAGTGTCAAACTCCACGGCTATGCTGCGCTCATCCATGCCTGCATACCCCAAGCTGCCGCTGCCACCACTGCCGTCGCTGCTGCCGCTGCTACCGCCTGTTAAAGTGTCACTGGCTGCAATCACAAACGCAAACCCGTCCCCTGCTTCTGATCCAGCGTTGGCGGTGGTTGGTTTGAGAATGGAGAAGGAGAAATAGACGGTGAAGGCGAATGGCCGGCCGCATGAACCAGCTTTAAGGGAGAAGGAGAAGAGCGCGACAGGGATTTTGTAAAACGCTGCGCCCCATATGTTGGGCTGTGAGTCTGTGAGCGTGATGGTGCTGTCAGTTGCTACTGCCGCCTTCCCTTTGACTTCTATCTGTGCTGCTGTCGGCACAATGTCCACTGGGTCGCCCGGCACACCTGACAGAAACGGGGAGAGAGCGTGGGCAAGGAGGGAGCAAGAAAACGGAAGTACAGGAGAGCAGTGAGAGGCAGGCGAGAGGTCGTGATGCAGCCTTCCCTTTGACTTCTATCTGCGCTGCTGTGGCACAATGCCAACTGGATTGCCTGGCATGCCTGGCGGGTAAAGAGAGTGAGGGCAGGGAGCAAGTGGACGGAAAGGACAAATGAGTAGGGAAGGACAAAGACAGATGAATGTGGGAATGCTTTGAAAGATGAGGGGGAAGGGCCACAGTGCAGGCCTGGAGTAAAGGGAAGAGGGGGAGGGAGGGGGGAGGGTCAGGGAACGAGAGGACAGTAACATACATGCAGTGGGTGAAGAGACAGGAAGGCGTGTGCAGAGGGGTAAAGCAGGCAGTGAAGCAGCGTGGAGCGTGAAGCAGCGTGGGCAGTGATGGGAAGAGAAAGAGCTTTGCTTGCTGAATACTTCAATAGTCTTCAATACCCCAGACTTCAGTAGTCGCACAGTCCCCTTCACCACCCTCACTAGCCTCATCCCCATCACTCCCCTCTCATCACTCACTCCCCGCATCCCTAACATTCTCCCCCCCCCCCCTTCACTCACTTCCTTCAGGGACGCAGCTTCCAGGCAACTCTCCGTTGACAAACCCGGGATCACAGTCACACGTGGGTACTTTGTTTGGGCCGGCCGCATAGCACGAGCCATGCCCGCCACACGGGGGATCGGCAGCACTCACGCCGCAAAAAACAGAACAGAGAACTTCTGGCCGCTGCACTGCTGCAGCCTCAGCAGAGGGCGTGGCAGGCGTGGGGCAGGCGTAGCCTTGGGTTAGGAGGCAGTTGAAGCGGAAGGAGATGGAGCCTTGAGAGCAGTTGGGTGGGGAGGAGAAGCCTGAGGAGAAGTAGTTGAGATCGAGATTGTAGGAGGTGAGGGTTGCTGGGATGGGCTGCAGTACGGGGCCTGTCAGCTGGTTGTTGCGCAGGTTGCTGTGAGGGGGATTGGGAGTTGTAGGGGAAGAGTTGGAAAGCGAGGGAGGACAAGGGAAAATGTATTACAAAACTTATAAAATGCCTCACAAATGTCAAAATATCACATACATCTTTTGCATACAGACTACATCTCGGTGCACTTAAGCATCCAAACCTAATTCGATTGAAGGACTGGAAGTAGCCCAGTTGAGGTTTGAAATTCAACCTTGGCCCAATAATTCGAATCCCAAGGTTTTGGTTGGGAGATGACTGGAAACCCCATTATAAAGGCTCATCATTGACCAAGCATGATGATCCCAAGCATGCCCCTTTTCCTCCCCAACAAACAACCATGTGTAAGCCCTTAACGAATTCCCCTTCCTCTTTGTGGAATTGATACAAGAAATGGTACAGGCCGGACTATTCAGTCCGTTGTTGAGGTGGAGTTGGGGAGGATGGGAGAAAGGGGAAACAAAAACTGAAGGTGATGCACACGGGAGAGGAGTCGCACAAGACAAAGGAGATGAAATTGCACAAGACGAGTGGAAAGGTGAGAGGACGCACGGGAGCGATGGGATCATGGAAGGACACACGGGAGAGGAGAGTGGATGGGATGATGCGGGGTGGGCAGACGCACAGGAGGGTGAGACGGACAAGGCCGGTGAATTGAGTGGGAAGAGTTCCATGCAGACGGTTGTTGCTCAGGTCACTGCAGGGAGAGAGAGGCGAGAGAGGATGTGAGAGGGGATGAGGGCAGAGGTATTAAAGAGGAGGATATGAGAGGGGGGGCTTACATATGGTGTGCAATCGCTCACAGAGAGCGCAACATAGTTGTGTGTTGTTGCTGCGGCACGGGAAGACAAAACGTTCGAGCAAGGAACAGTGGCAACACAATACTGCTGGCAGCAATCCAGTCACTCGCATGGCATGAAGCAGAGAGAGGAGCAGAGTGCACTCACAGTGTTTCCAGCTTCAACAGCCCTCCAAGAATATCGGGCAGGGTGCCACTAATTTTGTTGCAGCAGAGCTTGCTGTGGGGAGCCAATAGAGAGGGGGCGTAGAGAGGGCGTAGAGAGAATGCGTAGAGAGGGGGTGTAGAGAGATAGGGCACAGAGAGGGGACAGAGTGAGGGGGTATAGAGAGGGGGTATAGAGAGGGGGCACAGAGTGAGGGGGCACAGAGAGAGGGGGCAGAGAAAGAGAGGGGACACAGAGAGAGGGGGCAGAGATGGGTAGTGGGGTGAAGGGCGACAGCGTAAGGGGCGTTATGGGGCTCATAAACAGCATGCACAGCTGAAAAAGAAGAAGAGCATAAGATAGACATAGACGGGGAATGAGAGAGACAGAGACAGAGGAGTAGGTGAGAATGAAAGCAGGCAGAGGAGCAGCAGTGACGGGAGAGGAGGAGGGAGGAAGGGGAGAAATGGAGAAGGAGAGAAGGGGGTAAGAGGAGAAGGGGATCTCATAACTTAGGCTTAGAAGCGATACATTAGTAATGAGCTTGAAGCTCTTTAACTACATCCAAGAAGGGGAGGGAATGGATGGGGAAGGGAATCGGGGGCAATCCATAGGGATTGGGGGTAATCCCAAGGCAATCTCCAATTGGTGGGTTGGAGATTGCTTGGAGATTACATTTGGGTTTGGTTGGGATGTAGGTGTACACCCAACCAAACACAATGTGCAAACTACACTACTCTAGGATATAGAAAATACAAAGTACAAAGTGTGAGATTGAAGGCTAACACTAACACCCCCCCATAGGCGTCAATCGAACTCATGGTAGAGAGGGTGGTGCACAGAGCCCCATGGCGCCTAGGAGACGGTGGTGGGGAACTTTCCCAAGGGGCTTGGTGAACAGATCAGCCAGGTTGCAGTCAGATGCAACGTATTCCACTTTCAGCTGCTCCTGTTGGACAAGGTCACGGATGAAGAAGTGCCGAAGTTCAATATGCTTGGTGCGGGTGTGATACACAGGGTCTTGAGAGATGTGGATGGTACTCTGGTTGTCACACCAGAGGGTGGGGGCGGACTGTGGGAAACCAAGCTCCTGGAGTAGGAAGGTGAGCCAACGGGCCTCCTGAGCAGCCATGGTGCCTGGGTAGAGCTCTGCCTCACAGGAGGAGAGGGAGACTGCAGACGACCTGGTGGAGCGCCAACTGACAATTCCGCTCCCAAGGGTGAAGCAGTACCCCTGAGAGGAGCGTCGGTCGGTCTGGTCATCAGCCCAGGAGGAGTCGGTGTAACCTTCCAGGCGCGGAGGGGAGAGCCCACCGAGTGTGAGAACGTGAGACTTGGTGCCCTGAAGATAGCGCAGCACCCGCTTCGCCGCCTTCCAGTGAAGATCAGTGAAGCGTCCAGGGGCCACGTAGCGAGAGAGGACACTGACAGGATAGGCCAAGTCCGGTCGGGTGCACATCATGGCGTACATGAGGGACCCAACAAGCTCCGGGTATGGCTTAGAGCAGGCCTCTGGTGTGGGTACAGCTGGAGCAGTGAGGAGGTGTTGCAGCGGCAGCGGGGTGGCAACAGGTGTGCACAGCTCCATCTCAAACCGCTTGAGCACATTGTCGATGTAGAACTCCTGGGAGAGTGAAATGGTGCGAGCCTGGCGATCACGAGTGATCTCCATCCCCAGGTAGTGCTTGAGGTCACCGAGGTCTTTCATCTGGAGAGCCTTGCTCAGGGCTGCCTGGACAGAGGTCATCTGGGCCGAGTCCTTGGCAACGAGGATGAAATCATCCACGTAGACCAAGATGTAGAATGGCTCAGAGTGACGGCGGATGAAGAGAGTCGGGTCAGCAGTTGAAGGGTGGAAGTCCAGGGAGAGGAGGACTTCTTTCACCTTGTTGTGCCATTCGCGAGGGGCTTGCTTAAGGCCGTAGACCGGGCGATTCAGCTTCCAGACAGTGTTGGGAGGGAATTCTCCTGGGAAGCCTTCTGGTCTGTCCATGAACACCGTCTCCTTGAGACGTCCTTGTAGGAAGGCGGATGAGGCATCCATGGATTTGATCTCAAAGTCTTCTCGAGCTGCGACATCCATGAGCGTACGAATGGTAGGAGGTTTGGATGTGGGGGAGAAGGTTAGGAAGAAGTCGCGGTACTGCTGCTGGGTGAAGCCCTTGGCTACGTAACGCGCTTTGAACACCGGGGCCTCGTCTGGGAGCTGTTTTACACGGAACAACCACTTGCCCCCGACGATGTTGACTCCTGGAGGTGGTGTCTCGTCGTCGAAGGAGTGGTTGCGGGTGAATGCTGCAATCTCCGCTTCCATGGCAGCACGCCATTCGGCAGCATGAGGGCCTGAGAGAGCCTCTTGGACGGTGAGAGGGATAGGGATGGTCGGGTTCTCCGCGAAGTTGAGGGAGGGTGAGTCAGTGATGTCGGGGAAGATGTGCGAGAGCTGAGGAATGACTGCATGAAGATCACACAGCTCCTCATGCCTGTCTTCCAGAAGGGTAGAGGGCACATCCCCCCCAGCAGGAGGAGGCGGTGTGATCGCCGTGTATCGAAGAACCAGCGCTAGTGGAAGAGCCGCGCCATGCGAACGAGTGCCATGAGCCACCGGAGAAGAGGGTGGGGCAGGCGGTGTCGGAGGGGTTGACTTAGGAGGCTTGGGCGGGGGAATGGGCCGCCGGTGGTACGTGATCAGCTCGGGCGACTGTGGGAGAGCGGGTTCCTCTGTGGTGGGGGGAACCGGGGGAGGAGGTGGGGCCGGAGGGTGGGACCGCCGATGGTAGGTGATAGGTGCGCTCGGAGGTGGCTGCACAGTCGGCGGAGTGGGAAGTGAGGGGGATGGAGGAGCAGCTGCCGAAGACACCGGTGAGGGCGGGTCAGAGACCGCAGAGGGGGACGGTGCGGTGGCAGGAGGGGTAGGGGGTGAAGGGGCCGGAGCAGGCGAGAGGTCAGGAGGCGCATCAAAGTCTGCCCACACGAGGGAGGGTGGGTCAGGGAGAGGGTCCCGTCCCGAAGTGGAGTAGAATGGGCGGGTCTCATCAAAGACAACGTCGCGGCTCCGGACCAACTGCTGAGTGGAGGGATTGAGGAAGAGGTAGTCAGGCGAGTCGGCGTTGTGTCCGAGGTAGATGCATGTCTGGGTCTTGGGACCGAGCTTGCCGCCGTGCTGCCGTCGAGCCTGAGGGTTGAGGAGGACATAGGCGGTGCACCCCCAAACGCGAAGAGAGCGAGCAGTGGGCGTTTTCCCGAGCCAGAGTGTGGTTGGAGTGGTGTCGGGAAGATGCGGGTGGGGGTAAAGGTTGTAGAGGAGGGCGGCGTGGTAGAGAGCGTACCCCCAGAGAGAGTGTGGAGCGTTGGAGTGGCTGAGGAGGCACCGAGTGATCTGCACCAGGGTGTGGTTGCGGCTCTCAGCTATCCCGTTCTGCTGCGGGCTGTCAGGGAGGGTGAAGTTTTGCTGGATGCCTTATGAAGAGCAGAAGGCTTTGAGCTTGTCGTTGCAAAACTCACCACCACCATCTGAGTGGAGGCGCTTGACTTTGCGGTCAAAGGCGGTCTGTGCCTGTTTAACCCACGCCATGAGGACCTCTGGAACCGCAGCCTTAGTGTGGAGGAGGTGAACAGAGACGTAGCGAGAGTGGTCATCGACGATAACAAGGAAGTAGCGATAACCACCTCGTGCGGGAACAGGGGCAGGGCCCCAGACGTCCAGGTGTACCAGGTCCAGTGGTCCTGCTGCGACAGAGGGTGAGGCCGGGTGGGGCTGTTGACGCAGTTTGCTCTTGGTGCAGTCAAGGCACGTGGGAGCGGGGGAGTCTGGTGGTGGAGGAAGTGAGGCTGGCAGGCCGAGTAGAAGTTTCTTGGAGGCCATGTCAGCAAGTGTGCGGAAGTTTGGGTGCCCGAGCCGATGGTGGTAGAGTATGGTCGGGTTGGAGAAACTGCGGCACGAGCATGGTGAGGTAGTCGCCGCTGTTTGGGTGGTTGACACCTGTGGGATGGGTACTTGCAGCGTGTAAAGGCCGCTGCTGTTGAGGGTGAAACGAGTCAAGACCTTGTTGGTGAGTGGGTCGAGGATATCACCATAGTTCTCGTTCTCCCAGAAGATGGTGCGTAGTCCAGCTTCCTGAATTTCCGTTTGGGCCACGAGATTGTGGCGGAGTGAAGGCACGCACATTCCAGTGACAGTGCCGGAAGGGAAGGCGGGGCACGGGACTGTGGATGAACCCTTGGCATGAGTGGTGAAGCTTGAGTCAGCTCCTAGGAGAGGGATGGGTGTTGCGTAGGGTTTGAAGGAGAGTGTCTCCTTGAGTACAGTGTGTGTGGCCCCGCTGTCGAGTGTGAACTCTATGTATTGTGGTGCTTGTGATGAGCCGAGGTACTGGGAGGAAGCTTCATTAATCATGGCAGTGCCAGGGAACAACAGGTTGATACGGGCATCAGCAGGAGCACTATCACTAGCACTAGCCGAAGCGGGGTCCTGGACCTCAACCAGGTTGGCCTTGCGCGCACACATCCAGTTCGGTGGCCTCTTGTCTATGCCGTGGATGGCGTACCATTCGTCGTCCTTCTTCTTGAAGCACGTAGCAAGGGGGTGGTTAGTGCCACCACACACTTGTCCCTTGCGGTTGCCATACTTGACGACGTAGGTGCACGGTGGGAAGCGGTTGCGCTGGAGGGGCGCCGAGGCAAGGGCCGATGCGACACTGGCTTGAGGCATGGGAGCACGGATGGCGTAAGCCTTGGCCTGAGCCGTGGAGACTTTCTCGGCAGAGAGGAGTGCGGTGGAGACCTTGGCAAAAGTGAGGTCTTCCGCAGTCAGCGTGAGGAGCATCTTCCTTGTGATTTCATAGGTTGTGGTGAGACCAACGAGAAGAGCTGCTGCAGGGGCCTGTTCGGGGAAGACTATACTCAGCTCCTTGAGTTCGCCATGAATGGTCTGAACCTTGGCAATGTAGTCGGCCATTCCCGAGCAATCCTCAAGGCGGACCTGGAACATGCTGGGGATGAGGATGGCAACTCCGACTGCAGTCTTGTTCATAAACCGATCCTGGAGATACTTCCAGATGGCGTTGGAGGTAGGGTAGTTATGGAACGTGCTGACAAGTTCTGGAGGGGCGGAGGCGATGAAGACGCTGATAATTGCAGCATCGGCCTTCTCCCACTTCCGGTACTTCTCAACGGCTTCCTCATATGCCTTTGTGTCAGCCTCACTAGCGGATTCGGTCGGCTCGCGAGGGAGAAGGGGCTGTTTTCCCTTGCCACGGTTGAGGAGGACATCCTTGAGGTCCAATCCCTGCACGTCACGGCTCAGCAGGTGCTTGTCAACCCCATAGCTCCATGCCTTGAAGTTGGAGCTAGAGCCATCGGCGTCAAGACGGAATGGGGTGATGGGGTTGGCCATGGTGGACGAGGCGAATGCCATGATGGAGACCCCTTAGGGTGTCGCGCGGAGCGCCGCTCTTGAGTCAACGATAGGAACTTGAGGTTTGGGGTTTCCGAAGGAGATTTTGAAGAACCGGAGGTTTAGGGTTTACGAAAGAGAATTTTGAGGTTTAGGGTTTCTGAAGGAGAATTCGACTGAAACGCCAATTTAGTGTCAACTACCTACTAATCCTATTCCCACACACCCCCCCACACACCACCCTCAGCTTCTCGGCTGCGCTGCTGCTCGGCTTCGCGGCTACACGGCTGCTCGGCTTCGCGGCTACGCTGCTGCTCGGCTGCGCTGCTGCTCGGCTGCGCTGCTGCACCTGTTCAGCTGCGGGAAAGGGAGGGGGATGGGGGTAGGAGTGCAGATGCGGAGCGACGGGCGGCAGCCCGAAGGTGAAGCTGCAGGGCGACGGGCGGCGGCCCGACGAGAAGCTGCAGGGCGACGGGCGACAGCCCGACGAGGAGAAGGAATGATGCGATGATGTTCGACGAAAACGAGCGATAGGTTAAAGCGCCGACGATGCGCTTACCAGTGAGATAGTAGATGCCGTCGAGAGTGAAGGGAAAGTGGTGCGGAAGAATTTCCGCCCACGAATGTCGAGAATCAACGGCGACGAGATTGAAGGCGGTTACGCCGAGGTTTGCGGGACGAACATCCGCAGAGATAAGAGGATCACGATCCGCGTGTGCGGTTTGAAGGGCTCTGATACCATCTCATAACTTAGGCTTAGAAGCGATACATTAGTAATGAGCTTGAAGCTCTTTAACTACATCCAAGAAGGGGAGGGAATGGATGGGGAAGGGAATCGGGGGCAATCCATAGGGATTGGGGGTAATCCCAAGGCAATCTCCAATTGGTGGGTTGGAGATTGCTTGGAGATTACATTTGGGTTTGGTTGGGATGTAGGTGTACACCCAACCAAACACAATGTGCAAACTACACTACTCTAGGATATAGAAAATACAAAGTACAAAGTGTGAGATTGAAGGCTAACACTAACAGGGGAGAATGCGTATGGGGCATTGACAGGACGTGTAGTGTAGGTTGGTGGAATACTGACAGAGTTCCAAGATTGGTGAGAGTGGAGTATTGCGAAGGTATGGAGCCGGACAACTCGTTGCCATTCAGATTGCTGCAGTTAGAGAGGATGCAGGTGGAAGCGAGTGGGGAAGGAGGGGGGAGGGAGATGGGAAGGGAGGGGGAAAAGGAGGGGTGAAGGGAGGGGAGGCAAAAAAGGGAGAAGTTACACCGGAGCAGGAAAGAAAGGATGAATACGACAAGTGAGAACAACTGTATCAAAAAAATCCACAGCAGAGCGGTTTGCACGTTCATATGCAAACCCTCAGCCATGCCCACGGAAGCAGGGGAGAGTGAGGTGGAAACGGGGAGTGCAGGCGGGGGAGAGAGGAAATAGGGGAGGGAGGGAAGATGGCAGAGCAGTGCAGTGCTGACCGGGTCTTGAGGCGTTTAAGAAGCTTTTCACTGACAGGACGTTGGGCCGTTTTAGGTGGGAACCCTCAAGGAGCAGTTACTCACACAGGGCCTTAGCCATTTGAGAGAACCCGCAAGAGCCAACCACTCACAGGGCCTTGAGGTGTTGAAGTTACACTTCATGAACCAGCCACTTACAGGGCCTTAGCAATTTGAGAGAACCCTCAAGAGCCAGTCAGCCACTCACAGGGCCTTGAGGGTGGTGATCTGGCTGATGCTCGTTGGCAGCGGGCCGGACAGGTCGTTGTTGCTCAGGTCACTGCGGGGTGGGCGTGCACAGAAATTCGGTTAGGATGGGTCAGGTGGGGTTGGGTAGGTTGAATTGGATTAGGTAGGGTTGGGATGGGTTGGGAAGCATTGAATAGGGTTGGTTGGATGGGTTGTGTAGGGTGGGGCAGAACGCCAGAGTAAGTAGAGCGAAGTGGAGGTGAAAGGAAGGCAATGGGTGGACTGTGGAAGGGGTGGGTGCGTAACCTACTCAGGGATAGACATTCAGTGTGGCATGCTATGGTGAAGAGATGAGACGAGACCAACTGCTTGGACATACCATGGCATGGCATGGCATGGCATGGCACGAGTATGGCAAGAGCACGTGCAAGAGGTGTGTGGGAGCAAAGCAAGCAGGAGTACATGCTAGTGATGGCAGTCAGGCCAGTGATGCTTGCAGGAACAGTTCCCGCTAGCCTGTTGTACCCCAGATCGCTGCAAGTTGACACGCAGTGGGGTGAAGGAGAGGGGTGAGCGAGCCGGGGTGTGAAGAGAGAGGGTTGAAGAGAGAGGGAACGAGGAGAGAGGGTGGGGTTGTAAAGGAGCAAGAGCTTATGGGAAGGGGTGGGGTTGGAGGGTTAGATTGGCGGACAGACATTGAGAAAAGATGATAGAGTGATAAAGTGAAAAATAAAGTAAACAGGAAAACACAGGGATGAACATTGCTTGAACGTTTGCTTCTGTGAGCACCTGACCATGTAGAATCTGTGCTTCAGTGTGTGGGAAAACATACACATGCATATGCTATGCATGTACGTACTACATACACTTGTTCCAGCATGTGTGTGTGTGTGTGCACTGCGCATACGCCGTGAGCATGTGTGTGTGTGAGTGGTGTGGTGCAGAGGTGTGTGTGCGTAGGAGAGGCACACATGCAAGCAAGCAAAGGCAACCCTGCTCGTGCATTTGCACGTCTATCTTTTAACCCAACCCAAGGGACGGAACACAGAAGCATCTTTGTGCATAGAATGGCATGGCATGGCATGGCATGGCACTGCATGGCATGGTATGGCACGGCATGCCATCACATGGAACAGCACGAGTGTGTATCCTTGTACATCTGTACAAGGTACACAATGCAAAAGAAGAGTGTTACATGCATACAGCATCCGCGCCTTGCTTGATTCGTTCCTTGTGATTGTGCGCATGGTTGGTTGGTTGGTTGTTACACATTCAGTTGGATGTAACAGCGTTCATTCATTGTTCACAGAATGTGTGATTACTCTTGCAGGCGATGGATTGGACACAATGACCGATGCAACTCAAGCAATGGAGATCAGAGGGATATGAGTCATACAGCTTTTGCAGGCTGGTAATTTTTACAAGCACTTCAGCAGGGACGGAACCACTGAGGAGGTTGTTAGAGAGAGATCTGGAGCGAGCGGTAGGGAGACAGAGAGACAGAGCGGCAGAGGCAGAAAGATGGTGACACAGAGACAGGTCAAAGATGGAAATGTATTATAGTTGGCGAGAGAAAGAGCGATAAGAATAAATCGGGTATGCAGCAGGCAGCATGGTGCAGTGCAGGGCACATGGAGCACAGGAGGGGATATGGTTAGCCAGGCGAGACTCTAGAGTCACCTCAAATGAAACGGTGGTTGAGCAAGTGAGGGAAGTGCAAAGGCGGGGAGAGCAGCGGCGGGGAGGGCATGCATACAGCGTCTTAATGGCAGAGAGGGTGCTGATGGAAGAAGCAATCGAGTCGGAGAGACGGTTGAAGCTCAAATCCCTGGGAGCGTGAGAGGAGGGGAAGGATGGAGGGGAGGGAGGAGAAATAGGTGGAGAGATGAGATGGGGGACATGTGGGAGAGAGCGAGGAATAAAACACACACACACCCTCTCCCTCTCCCACCCCCCCCCCCTCTTCCCCCCACACACGCACAGAAATGAGAGAAAAAACAAGGAAGACATAGGTAGTGGCTATTTAAATTACTATTAAAAAATATAGGTAGTGGCTAACAGGTTGGTGAGTTTGGTGAGGAGGGAGAGGGAGGAAGGCATGGATCCTGAGAACTGGTTGCGACTCATGTCCCTGTGGTGCAGCAGGCATGGTTTGTGTGGGGTGGCATGGCATGGGATAACATGGCATTGCATGTCATGGCATGGCATGGCATGGCCCCTGGCAGGGCACGGCATGGTACATAATCACATGGGTCAGAGGGAGGAGAGAGGGGAGTAAAGGACAAAAAACATGAGAGAACCTTGAAGGCACAATACAACTACGCTGACGATGAGGAAAAGCACGCGGTTCTTCCTTGCAAATAGCCCCCCTTACAGCGGACTCACACCTTGTAAGAAATGCACGATCTGACAGGTTTCTGCTACTGTTATTACACGTGGAACAGCCATCTGCACCCATTCATTCCTCCAGCACTCACAGCTGGGGTGCATTGATGAGTGCGGCAATAACGGGCTCTGGGATGGGACCTGAGAGAAGGTTGGACGACACGCCCCTGAAAGATGAGGAGTGCAGTGCAGTGGTGAGGGGTGAGAATGGTAAGGAGGGATCATAGTGGCTGGGAACAAGGAGCGTGTAAGCAAGATTCAAAAAAGTGTGGGATGGGTTGAGATCCAGAGTGATAGACTAGATGGGGTGCGGTGGAGAGAGATGCAATGCAATGGGATGGGATAGAGGGAGCCACGGACACTACCAATCTGCCGTATCGATCGAACGCTTATAGGAGGCCACACACATGCTACCGCGTGCTGACAGGACGGCACACACGCTACCTCGCATACAAACATGCTCCCTCGTAGCATACTAACAGGGTGGTGAGTTGGGAGAGGCGGCTGTAGACCACAGGCAGTGATCCCGAGAAGATGTTGCTGCTCAGGTTGCTGCGGATGGGGACGGGGGGAGAGAATAGGGGCAGGGAGAGGGGGGGAAGGGGAAGGAGAGGGGGACGGGAGAGTGCGGGGAGAGCGGAGAGGAAGCAGAGGGAGCAGAGAGAGAAGAGGGAAAGAAAAAGGCTCGTTCTGAGAATATGTGTGTCTGGGTTTAGGTTAGGGGCAGGGGACAAGCAGCGGACAATTACTGACGAAGGGGGAGAGGCAAAGAAAACTGCATGTATGTTGACTGCTAAAGGAGGGAGGTGAGGGCAGAGGGTGCAAATTTCGTTAAGAAAAATCTGGCAGGGAACATGAAGTGTGTACCAGAGGGCTTAAGGATTGTAAGGTGCCAGAGAGACTGTGTTGTGGAAAGAGAGAGTGAGAGGTGGACAGAAGAGTGAGGAGATGGAGAGAGCGAAGGTTGGGGAGAGGTTGTTAGGTGAGGGAGAAATAGAGAGGTGGAGGAGAGAGGGAGCAAGAGACTAACAGGTGTGAGAGGGTAGTGAGAACAGTAAGGGCGGTGGGCAGTGGCCCTGATATCTGGTTGGAGCTCAGATCCCTGCACGTGCCAAGGAGAAGGGGGGTGAAGGAAAAGGAGCAGGCAGAGATTTACAGGCACAGGGAGAGCGATTCAATAAGGCGGCGGGTCATTTTTTAGACTTTAAACGAGCAAACAGGACAGAACAGGCCGCAACACTAGTGAGATGAGACAGGGGACAAGGAAGCTATACATTGTGGAGGATGGGAGGGATGAAGGTGGGGACGGAAGGAACGACCTGCACTCTTTTTGTACACAGTATCACAGTAGATTGGATGGAAGGAAGGCATTCTTGCTAGACTTGCAGCAATTGAATAACAGGAACCTCACAAGTGCATGTGTGCAGCGTGCTGGCTTGCTTGCTCGCACTCACAGTTTCCTGAGGGTTGTGAGTTGGCTGAGAATAGGAGACATGTCGCCAAAGAGCTGGTTGGACGCGAGCACTCTGCATGGGATTGGGGCAGACGTGACTTCGGTTGATGTGGCATGTCAATCTGGTCGTGAGTAACTGATGTTCATGGTGGTGGTGGTGGTGGTGGTGGTGGTGGTGGTGGTGGTGGTGGTGGTGGTGGTGGTGGTGGTGGTGGTGGTGGTGGTGGTGGTGGTGGTGGTGGTGGTGGTGGTGGTGGTGGTGGTGGTGGTGGTGGTGGTGGTGGTGGTGGTGGTGGTGGTGGTGGTGGTGGTGGTGGTGGTGGTGGTGGTGGTGGTGGTGGTGGTGGTGGTGGTGGTGGTGGTGGTGGTGGTGGTGGTGGTGGTGGTGGTGGTGGTGGTGGTGGGTGGAGGTGGTAGTGGTGGGTGGGGGTGGGGGTGGGGGTGGTGGGTGGGGGTGGTGGTGGTGGTGGTGGGTGGCGGTGGTGGTGGTGGTGGGTGGGGGTGGTGGTGATGGGTGGTTGTGGTCAACGTTGGAATTGACGCGTCAAGAGTCAATGACGCTAGCGTCAAAACGCTAGAGTCAAGACGCTTGACGCTACTTCCTAAGTTTATTTACGCTGGTTTGACGCTCTGGCGGGCAGCTAAAAAAATCCCCTGGGCAGGGTGAAAAAACACTTCATGGGTGGAAGTGCTGGGGACAATGGTGTGAACGACGCCATTAATTGAAGTAAAGAGAGAGAGCAGAGGTACTAGTATAGCTGAGAAAACAGAGCTGAGAATGACGTGTGACGGGTTTCTCTAGATCTGTTTTGGTTGGGATTTCTAGCTACGAAGCGGTTCAATGTGGTGGTGGTGTGTTGCTGGTTTGTGTGTTGCTGAATTTTGAGTTGAATTTTGTGCTGGTTGGGTTCCGTAGCTACAAAGCGGTTCGATGTGGTGGTGAGGGGAGGGGGGGGGGGGGAAGGAACGTTCTGTGTTGCGGGTTTGTGTTTGTTGCTCAATGTCGAGTTGGACTGCACATTCGCGATTTTCCCGTCAAAATCGCGAATGCGATTTTTTCCCCACGGAGAAATTTTCCGATTTCGGGCTGCCTGTCAAGCGTTTTGACGCAAAATATAGGTTGTGGTGGTGATGGGTGGTGGTGAATGTGCATGGATGCGAATTGAATGTGGCACCATTTCCGAGCCGACTAAGCCGGTCAGATAGATTTGAAGAGCCGACGACCTGGGTCTTGACAGGTGATGTGATTCAATCGCATGACATGGATTGCACAGCATGGCACATCATTAGCATGGCATGTGTATGGAACCCCATGGCTTACAGATTTTGAAGGTTTTTTAGTCTAGTGAAGGAAGCAGGAATGGAGCCATCAATATTATTGCCTGAGATATCACTGCAGGGAAAGAAGGGAGGGAGGCGTGGGGGAGGGAGGGAGAGAGGGAGGAGGGAGGAGGGCTGAAGGGAGAGAGGGAGAGAGAGGAAGCCAAGGGTCTCCGTATCGAAGCATTGTGGACGGGTGAGCAACAGGGAAGGAAGGGCGTGTTGCCCAAAAAACAAAAAGATGAGGTAGGAAACATAATTGCAGGGTGGGTGGGAGAGGTTGTGGACGAGCGAAGGACAGGGAAAAGGAGGGTCGGAAGGGGTGTAGCAGCAGTTTACATACATATAGCCATGACCTCATTTAACTCTTCTGAATGAAGCCCACAAGGTCTTACATAGTGACTGCACCAGCAACTTTGGAAAGCCCCTCGGGGAGAGACCCTGAGAGAGCATTGCCAGAGAGGTCACTGTGAACAAGGGTGAACAGGGGGAAGGGAGTTAGAACGAAGGGAGGGAGGGAGGGAGGCGGGGGGGGGGGGGGTGTGAGATGGAGTGAAACGGAATGGGAGAACGAACGCGCAAGCAAATGAGGGAGAACGTTTTGAACGGTCCAAGTTGTTCTACAAAAGGAATTGCAGAACGTTGAAGTGAGCTAGAGCGCGCTCTGCTATGATTAATGACCCTGCAGAGCTCGCTCTGTTATGAGAAATGGCCCTGTAGAGCGAGCTCCTCTGTTCGATTCCAGGTTCACTCTACATTCATTTCGCTGTTGTTCGGTTGAAAACAGCTGAACTTGACCTATGTTCGTTCACCCAGGTATTTCAACCCAGCCAGCTCTAAATGTTGTAACTCCACATTTTTCGGGTTCATGATGAAATCTTTCTTACCGTCTCCTCCAAGGCTCTTTGCTAGCACTTAGACTAGAAGGCTGTGAAGGCTGATTCAACAAGGAAATGTTTGAGGGTGCACAAGGCACGTGCAGATGTTGACTTCTGAGGCGCCTCACAAGACCTTTTGACTTTTGAGGCGCCTCACAGGCCTAATACAGCAGGGTATAGTTTAGTTGGAGGGCGCACATACAGGTGTGTGAATCTGGTGTTGCGGGCTGTTGGTACAGGAATGGAGCCTTCAAAACCACTTTTGGCCAGATCACTGCACACAGTGACACATAAGCACACGCACACACACATGCACGTGCACACACACACACACACACACACACACACACACACACACACACACATGCGAAACAGGAACAGGAACAGGGGCATATCTGAAAGGGATAGCAGTGGGAACAGGTCCAGGTTTCTGAGTCTTGTGGAGTCACGAGGGGAATACAGGGAAGAGAGGGAGAGAGGGAGAGTGGGAGAGAGGAGTAGCAACTTACAGAGAGGCAAGCCCTGAGAAGTCGAAGAGGAACTGCGGGATGGAGGCAGAAATCACTTGGTTGTGGCTGAATTCGCTGTGATGAGGACACAGGGGCAAGAGATAGATAGAGGCAGCGGGGCGAGCGGTAGAGTAGGGTAGAGACAGAGGCGTGAGAGGTGGGGTGGGGGCAGATGAGTGAGTGAGACGCGGAGAGGGAGAGACAGAGGCATCGGAGCTGGGGAAAGAGAGACAGGATGGCAAGCAGGAAAACACGAGGGTACAACGTATACGTGCACTCAGGACAGGGAAGATGAATTTTGTTGTGTTCATGAGGGTGATTCATTGGAGCAGAACACGTGATTCATTTTGTGGAACAGAGCATAGAACACTGGATCTGATGTGCACTACATTCATTCTGAGGTGGCTCACTCAAAGCACAAAGGGATCTCAGAGAAGCTTGTAGAGAAAGCACAAGACAAAGAGCACATTTCTGTTAGAGAGGGCATGAAACGACAGGTCTCGGGGGACATGATAGCCTTGCACGGGTCCAAACAAAAAAACGTGTCTTTAGGTTAAGAGAGCACTGCGTTTTAAAAGGGGAGTCTGAAGCAGAACGTCAATCAGAGCCACCAACCTAGACAAAGAGACCCTAGGGATGAGCAAGGGGCGAACACGAACATGTTCGTGTTCACCCCTAGACGAACACATCCGTTTGTCGAACCGAACACTGTTCGGTTCGGCGAACACTTTAAGCAAAAACACGTGTTCGCCGTTCGCCTGTGAAGGCGTGTTCGGGCGAACCTCGAACACGTTCGTGTTCGTCGCGGGGCAAATTGCAGCAGCGGCCCGAACACGAACGTGTTCGGGCGAACATCGAACACTGTTCGGCGAACAATTTAAGCAAAAAAAACAAACCTGTTCGGTTCGCCTCGAACACGTTCGAGGCGAACCGAACAGGTGTTCGCCCTTGTGCTCATGTCTAAGTGACCCAATGGCAAACTTGTGGTGAGGACCGACCAGCCCATGTGGGGAGGGTGGAGTGGCCATCTCGCTACAATGCCCCTTCACATGGATCACAATAGTTGGATGGACACACCTTGGTCCAGCAAGACTGGGGGCCAATTTCTAGGATGGATTTTTTTCTTTTCATTCCGATTATTAGGGTGTCTAGCCACTTTACAAGAAAAACTAGAGCATGCAGGTATAAGTATACTCAAATATAACTGATAAGCATGCATGAGGCGGGCAGGAGAGATGGGGTCTGGTTACAGAGGGAGATAGTTGTACTACTCTTGAGATTTTGTTCAGATGGTAATATGATGCAATCATGTGACATCGAGACTTGCTAGAATGAAACTTGGAGCTGTATTTTCATTAGGTTGGCTGGGAAAAGCAGCAGAAATGTTAGTTGGAGCAAAGGGTGCATCATTTCCTGGCATGGCAGTGCAAGCCGTAAAGCGCCCAGAATGCATGTAGTGGACAAAAACACTGCAAGAGGGAATCATCTGAGCACAACCATGAGAGCACAGCACAACACAGCACAGCACAGCAAAGCACAGCACAGCACAGCACAGCACAGCACAGCACAGCACAGCACAGCACAGCACAGCACAGCACAGCAAAGCGAAGCACGGTACAGCACAGCACAGCACAGCACAGCACAGCACAGCACAGCACAGCACAGCAAAGCACAGCACAGCACAGCACAGCACGGCACGGCACGGCCCAGCTCAGCACAACAGCACACGGCAGCAGGAGCAGGGAGGGACTTACAATGCCTGAAGGTCCACAAGGTTGGTGAGAGAGTTGGGAGGGGGGAAGACAAAACCACAGTTTGACATGCCGCTGCCACCAGACAGGGAGGATAACCGGGGGAGAGGCAGGGAGAATGGGTTTACAGCGGTAGGATGGGATGGGATAAGATGGGATGGGATGGGATGGGATGGGATGGGATGGGATGGGATGGGATGGGATGGGATGGGATGGGATGGGATGGGATGGGATGGGATGGGATGGGATGGGATGGGATGGGATGGGATGGGATGGGATGGGATGACATGGGATGGGATGGGATGGGATGGGATGGGATGGGATGGGATGGGATGGGATGGGATGGGATGGGATGGGATGGGATGGGATGGGATGGGATGGGATGGGATGGGATGGGATGGGATGGGATGGGATGGGATGGGATGGGATGGGATGGGATGGGATGGGATGGGATGGGATGGGATGGGATGGGATGGGATGGGATGGGATGGGATGGGATGGAATGGGATGGGATGGGAGGGGAGGGGATGGGATGAGATGGGATGGGAGGGGATGGGATGAACATTAGAAGGTGTGACAACTAGGCAAGTGGAGAGGGCGTTTGGGAAGGAAGGAGCAAGCGAATCATGGGCAGCAGCAATATTTCAGGTAGCAGGATTGAGAAGGCTATGAGGTGTGGCAGTGAGTGATTGAATAATAGCATACAACAGAGCTGAGAAAGGAAGATAGGAAGACGCAACCAAGCAGAGATGGCAACAGCTATCTGGCATCCGCTTGCTGAACAGACAAGGAGAGGTGAGGTTCCAGAACATGCCCCACTGGATGAGGTGAGGCAGGATGTTGTGCGGCAAAACAAGGTGCAGTGCAACAAGGTGCGGTGCAACAAGGTGCTATGGTCAGAGGTTTTTGTAGTGAGAGGAAGCAAGCGCTCACAGGTAGGAGAGGGTTGCAAGGGCGGAAAGTGGATCAACGTAATCTGAGATACTGTTGCCACTCAGGTTGCTGCTTGGATGAGGAAATGGCGTGGAGGATTGAGGATTGAAATGGAAAACGAGATTGAGAATTGACGTGGAAGGGAGGTGAATGGCCGCTTGGAAGCGGAAGGGAAGGGGGGGTGGGGGGGGGGGGGAGGGGACGGGAAGGGAGAAGGGAAGGAGAACGGGAAGGAGAAGGGAAAGGGGAAGGAGAGGAATGTGTAAAGAGAGAATACATTGGGATCTGTCAAGGATGGAGTTGAGACAAGGGAGGATGGCGCCTGAGAGCATTCAAAAGTGATCCTGGAATGTCTTTTAATCAGCTACCAATTGTTGTCACCCCAAAATCCATAACGTGGGTGACGAGGGTGGGAGGGAGGAGGAAGGGACGAGGAAGGGAGGAGGGTAAGGGGAGGAAGGGAAGAGGGAGGAGGGAGGGGGGAGGGAGACAAGGTGGAAGGGCGTGGGAGAGCTTACAGTCGTCGGAGGAAAGACAAGCTGCTAAGAGGATCTGGCAAGGGTCCCGAAATTCGAGTGTCACTAAGGTCCCTGCCATGCCATGCCATGGCCATGCCCATACCCATGCCCATGCCCATGCCCATGCCCATGCCCATGCCCATGCCCATGCCCATGCCCATGCCCAAGCCCATACCCATGCCCATGCCCATGCCCATGCCCATGCCCATGCCCATGCCCATGCCCATGCCCATGCCCAAGCCCATACCCATGCCCATGCCCATGCCCATGCCCAAGCCCATACCCATGCCCATGCCCATGCCCATGCCCATGCCCATGCCCATGCCCATGCCCATGCCCATGCTGTCAACGGGAGTGTTGTTAGGCCCCGTCCACGCTTGGGCGGAGCCAACCTTGTGGTCGGATGTGCGGGGGTTGCAGCCGACCTGTCGCAGTGGGCACGGGGGCCACTGCAAGGGCGCCAAGCTGGAGGGCGCCTGACTGGAGGGCGCCGAGCAGGAGGACGCCGTCCTGGACGCCTGGTTGGCGTCCTGGACACCTGGACGGCGTCCTGGGAAGCTGGACGCCGAGCTGGGCGTCGCCACGACTACCCGGGCGCCTGGTCGACGTCGTGGGCGCCTGCACGGCGTTCTGGAAGGCCAGACGCCGACCTAGGCGTCTGCACGGCGTCCTGGGGGTCCGGACGCCGACCTGGGCGTCCCGGGGGGCCCAGACACCGTCCTGGGCGTCTGGACGCCGACCTGGGGGTTCGGAAGGCGTCCTGGGCGCCTGGACGCCGGACTGGGGACGCCGGGCATCCGTGGCCGGCTACAGACTGCGCTGGTCGGCCAAGCGTGGTTGCCCGGTCGACCGGAATACCCGGGCGACGTGCGCGAGTGTCGCCAGGGTGGAGTCTGCGAGGCCGACCTCGGGGGTGGTATCCCGAGGTCGACGTGGCTGGTGGGCACAGTCGCTGGCGTGGAGTCTGCCAGGCGTCTGCGCTGTGCACGTGACAGGGAAGTGCGCACCAACCAGCTGCGCGCACCTACGAAGCAGGTGCACCGTTGTCCTGCGGGTGCAACGCTGTGCAGCCGACTTGCTGCAGCGCTGGCACACCGTGGACTTGCAACGTTGGCGAACCGCTACTCTGCAACGCTGGAGCGGTGCGAGCGCTGCTGCGCTGGAGCGCGGTCGACCATGCTGCGCTGGAGGTCGACCAGCAGCCTAGCTAGCACTGATGTAGTCTGTGATGCCAATGTTGTTGCTACCTTTGTTGTCATGTTTTCCTAGTGAAACTCTTGCCAATTCTCCCCGTGAACTAGCAAGCAGCGTGAACACAAGGAAACGACTAAGTGAACGAACGCAGAGATCACACGAGCACCCGTGCCTAGCCCGTAGTCTAGCTCCCGTTGCAGCAGTTATCTCTGCATGGTGCGGTGAGCGTGGACGACACCGCGACGTAGTTCATTCTAGCCGACTTAGCACTTACCGATCGTGTTCGTAGACCGGCAGCCGTGCAGTCACTAGCGTGCGCGTAGGCGACGCCGAGGTGATGGACACCCTGGAGGGACGGCTGGAGGATGCGAGGAGACGCCATGAGGCCCAGGAGTACGGGGCGATACCCTGGGCAGTCGTGGAGGCAGGACTCCGCTCCATGTGGGCGGCGGAGCACCCCCCTTCTCGGCCTGCCTCTCCTCGACCGGTGAATGACGATGGCGGCGTCGACGTGGGCGTCAACGCCGGTGGAGGCCAGGTCGGCAGCAGTGCGGGAGACACGTCGAGGCAGCGAGGTGTGATACACGCCGGTGAAGCCGGCGGCGTTCAGGCGCGAGGGATGCAGTCGTCGGCGGCTGCAGGCTCCTCGCAGGGAGACGCCGGTGGGCGTCGAAGTGGATTGTCGCCGATGTCGGCGACCCAGGTGACGGCGGGCGGGATTGCACCGAGCTACGGCTACTTCAAGTTTACGTCGGACAGGATCTCGGTCACCCCGCCACTCGTTGGTCGACAAGACATCCTCACCTGGAAGGAAGCCATCGAGCCCCAGCTGGAGATGGCCGGGCTGATTGGCTTCGCCCGAGGGACCGTGGCGACGCCGGGGGAGCACCACCCCGACCTGCGTGCGGAGTTTCGCGCCGTGCAGTTGTTGACCTTCACGTTCATCTCGCGGTGCTGCTCGCCGGGCGTGCAGATCGCCTTGAAGTGGTGCCGAGAGTACCTCGACGCCGGCCACCGGGCGTGGAACTTCATCGAGTCGACCTATCAAGTCACCGACGACTTGTTCATCGCCCAGCTGGAGGGGCAGCTGACTCACCTGCGTATGGGCGACGAGGAGACGGCGACCGACTACTGCAATCGGGCCCGGCGAATTCTCGCCACCATCAAGATGGCCGGCGCGCAGTACTCGACGGCGTCGTACGTCACCCACGTTATGCAGGGACTCTCGAGCAGCTACAACCTCCTGAAGCGGCTGTCAATGGCGCCGATTACGAGGATGACGCTCAACGAGGATAACCTGACCTCGTATATCCTGCAGGACGAGGCGATGCAGGAGGCCGAGCGATCCCAGGAGCTCTTGGCGCAGGCCAACTTCGTCGCCCCGACGAAGCAAGGAGGCCGACCAGGGCAGCGTGGGCAGTCGGGCGGCGGCGGTAGCAGTGGCTGGAAGCCAAGCAAGGACGCCGACAAGAAGAAGTCGGCCAAGGATAGCGGTCGCGGAGGAGGAAGTCGCCACCGGGAGTGCTGGATCTGCCACAGCCCCGACCACCTCTCCTTCGAGTGTCCCGACCGCAGCGATACCGACGACGACGACGCTAAGGGAGGCCGCGGGAGGTCGGCCAGCCGTCGTCCACGTCGAGGAAACAAGCCGCGCAAGGAGAAGCAGTCGAGCAAGTCGGCCTCGGCGACGGACGCCGACTCCTCTTCAGGCGGCAAGGGGCGAGACGACAAGGCGGCGTCGTGCTCGCTGGTCGGCGTCGTGGAGCCGACCGTCTCACTGGCGCCGGAGGCCGGTGAGGACTTCCAGGCGGTAGCAGCAGCTATGCAGGCGAACCCAGCGGTGGTCCTGCTCGACAGCGGCTGCTCGCACCACCTGATGGGGACGAAGGAGGCCTTCGTCGACTTGGGGCCGAGCGGCGACGTGAAGCACGTGCGCGGCTTCAATGGGGCGCTCCAAAACGTTCAGGGCCGCGGCACTGTCGCTCTGCAAGGGGAGGCCAGGAAGCAGGTGCTCATCCCCGATGTGCTCTACGTACCCGGCGTCCGGGCAAACCTGCTTTCAGCTGGCCAGCTGAAGGAGCACGGCGTGAAGCTGCAGGAGGACGGCGACGGGATGCTGCTCGTCTCGGCAGCAGGGGAGGTGCTCGGTCGGGCGACGTACACCGGGCGTGTCCTCTGCACCGACCTGCGCCCCTGCTCGGCCACGCCGACAACGCCTACCACGGAGGTAGTGGCCCTGCGCGCGATCGTCTCGGCGACGAAGGCAACGCCGGACAGGATGCACGCAAGGCTTGCGCACGTCGGCATGGACACCATCCGGAGCTCAGCGGAGCACGAGGTCGCCACCGGGCTGGACCTCAAGTCGGCGTCCGACGCCGACTCCCCGTGTATTTCATGCGTCAGTGGGAAGGCTCCGACACCGATGACGTGATGGCCGTCGTGCACATCGGCCTGTGCGGGCCGTTCCGCGTGGCTGCCAAGGATGGCAGCCTGTACTTCTTGTTGCTGAAGGACCGCAAGACCCGCTACGTGTGGGTGAAGCCGGTCGCCAAGAAGTCAGATGCGTTGCCGGTGTTCGTGCAGTGGCTGGCGGTGGCTGAGCGGCAGACGAAGAAGTCGGTGTTGATGCTGCGCTCTGACCGGGGAGGGGAGTTCCTCGGGAAGCAGTTCACCGACTTCGTGAACGGCATGGGGATCGTCCACGACCTGACCTGCCCATACACCCCGCAGCAGAACGGCATGGCGGAGCGGGAGATGAGGACGGTGGTGGAGTCGGTGCGGACGATGCTGCTGCACATGGGCGTGCAGCACCACTGGTGGCACCTCGCTCTCCGGTAGGCCGTCTGGGTCCGCAACTGCCTTGAGAGGTCGGCGCTGCCGCCGGGGACGACGCCGTACCAGCTGCTGACTGGGAAGAAGCCCGACTTGTCGCTGGCGCGGGTGTGGGGCTGCATGGCGCAGTTCTTAATCCCCGAGCAGCAGCGTGGTGGGAAGCTGCAGCCGAAGGCACGGTGGGGCCTTCACCTCGGCGTGTCGGAGGAGAGCAAGGGCTGGGAGCTCCTCGACATCTCCGACAACCGGGTGGTCACCACGTCGGACGTGGTGTTCTACGAGAGCATGTCGCTGGAAGTGTGGAAGTCGGCGCACGGGCCGGCGTCAGGGCGGACGCCGGTTCACCCGCCAACGGATACCTCGGCTGCGACCCTGCCTCTGCTCGCCGAGGCCGGTGAGCCTGCTGGTGCGGACGCCGAGGCCGAGGCCGAGGCCGTCCCCGCTCCCTGTACTCCTACCGCTCCCCCTGTTGCCGACTTGCCGGCGCTGACCCCGACGTCGGCCTCCGGTAATGAGGGGAGAAGTGGGGCGTCACCTGTGGCGCCGGCCCCAAGCATCACCGGTGGCCGACGTGATGCTGTGAAAGTCGGCGTGGGAGTGTAGCTGACGCCGACTGGGAGGCAGCAGGTAGTGCAGCCGACTTTGGTGAAGCCGGTGAAGGAGACGTCTGCAGAACAGCAGCTGACAGGGGAGCAGGCAGCAGCGACGCCGACCAAGGAGCAGCAGCGACCGGACAGTCGGCAGGGGAGCCGACCACAGGGGAGAAGTCGGCTGGGACGCCGGCTAAGGAGCAGCAGGACGCCGAGGGCAGCGACGACAGCGACGATGGAGGGGACGCCAAGGAGGTCCAGCCGGGACCACGGCGTTCAGGCCGACTTCGGAGGCCGCCTGACTTCTTCGTTCCCGTTGCCTTCACCACGGTGTACGACGTGGACGATGACGACGACCTGCTGTACGATGACGCCGAGGACGATGAGGAGTTTCCAGAGCTCGACCCCGACATGCTAGCCGACCCCGAGCACCGTTGGGACATCTCGACGATGACGGTGAAGGAGGCGTTGGCGAGCTGGAAGGGCCCGGCGGTGAAGGCCGCCATGGAGGAGGAGATTCGCAGCCTCCTCAACATGGGAACGTGGGAGCTGGTCGAACGCCCACTGGGAGTGAACATCATGAAGAACCGGTGGGTGTTGACGACGAAGTACCACATCGACGACACCGTAGAGCGAGAGAAGGCGAGGCTGGTCGTGAAGGGCTTCACGCAGGTGTACGGCGCCGACTACGACGAGACGTTCGCGCCGGTGGGCAGCTACGTCACGCTGAGGATCTTCCTCAGCATCGTCGCCGTCCTCAACCTCAACCTGATGCAGCTCGACATGAAGAACGCCTTCCTGTAGAGCAAGCTCGACCGGGTGCTGTACATGCACCAGCCGGACTACTTCAACGACGGATCCGGCCGGGTGTGCAGGCTGCTGAAGAGCCTGTATAGGCTGAAGCAGTCGCCGCTGCTGTGGTACTTGGCGCTCAACGATGTGCTGGTCGGCGCCTGGTGGAAGAAGAGCCAGGTCGACGAGGCTCTTTACTTCAAGGTCGGCGAGGACGGAGTGGCCTGCTGGGTGCTGGTCTACGTTGACGACCTGCTCGCCGCCAGCAGCAGCGCCGCGATGCTGAAGGAGCTGAAGGAGCTGCTGGAAGCCGCCTTCGAGCTGCGCGAGATCTCGCCGGTGCAGAAGTACCTCGGGCTGGAGATCGTGCGCGACAGGTCGGCGGGGAAGCTGTGGCTGCACCAGCAGGGCTGCGCCGACAAGCTGCGTAGGCGCTTCATCAACGAGGAGCAGACCGAGCGCACCCCGAAGACGCCGGTCTCGGTCGATGCCTACGCCGAGCTCACCTGCAACGACGAGGAGGCGCAGGAACGCCAGGAGGAGGAGTACAGGCAGAAGGTCGGCTCGCTGCAGTTCGCGGCGACGACGACGAGGCCGGACATCGCCTTCGCCTGCAGCAAGCTGGGGAGCGGCCTCACGGTGAGGAGCGACCAGCACTGGCGCGAGGTCGACCGTTGCCTTGCCTACCTCGCCAACACACGTGACACCGCCCTGGAGTTCGGCGGTGGACCTGAGTCGCTGGAGCTGGTCGGCTACGTGGACGCCGACGATGCCGGTGACAAGCAGAACAGGACGAGCACAGGCGGCTACGTGTTCGTCTACGGAGGGGCCGCGGTCTCCTGGTCGAGCCAGCGCATCAAGTGCGCGACGTTGTCGTCGACCGAGTCGGAGTACGTGGCGGCCACCGAAGCCGGGAAGGAGGGACGCCGACTTCGCTTCCTTCTTGCAGAGTTCCGGCAGCTGGACGCCGGGAAGCCGACTGTCCTGCGAATGGACAACAAGTCGGCTATCACGGTCGCCGGGGGCATGGGGTTGACGGGCAACCTCAAGCACATGGAGCGGCGACAGGCCTGGCTGCAGCACATCGTGAAGCGCGGGAAGTTCTCGCTGTAGTACATCCCGACTTCTGAGCAGCCAGCCGACTTCCTGACGAAGGCGCTGCACTATCCGGCCTTCAACCGGTGCTCCGTCGCAATCGGCCAGGTGCGCTTGGCCGACGTGGGCGACGGCGACAACGACGTGCAGCAGTAGGTGCCATACCCTCTTGCATGGCTGGTGCGGTGACCGGCGTGCTGTGTGTTGGGTGCACGCCGACGGGCTATTCTCGGAGCTGTACTGCCGTGTGGGCTGGGGGCCCAAGCGTGAACGCGGCAGGGGAGTGTCAACGGGAGTGTTGTTAGGCCCCGTCCACGCTTGGGCGGAGCCAACCTTGTGGTCGGATGTGCGGGGGTTGCAGCCGACCTGTCGCAGTGGGCACGGGGGCCACTGCAAGGGCGCCAAGCTGGAGGGCGCCTGACTGGAGGGCGCCGAGCAGGAGGACGCCGTCCTGGACGCCTGGTTGGCGTCCTGGACACCTGGACGGCGTCCTGGGAAGCTGGACGCCGAGCTGGGCGTCGCCACGACTACCCGGGCGCCTGGTTGACGTCGTGGGCGCCTGCACGGCGTTCTGGAAGGCCAGACGCCGACCTAGGCGTCTGCACGGCGTCCTGGGGGTCCGGACGCCGACCTGGGCGTCCCGGGGGGCCCAGACACCGTCCTGGGCGTCTGGACGCCGACCAGGGGGTTCGGAAGGCGTCCTGGGCGCCTGGACGCCGGACTGGGGACGCCGGGCATCCGTGGCCGGCTACGGACTGCGCTGGTCGGCCAAGCGTGGTTGCCCGGTCGACCGGAATACCCGGGCGACGTGCGCGAGTGTCGCCAGGGTGGAGTCTGCGAGGCCGACCTCGGGGGTGGTATCCCGAGGTCGACGTGGCTGGTGGGCACAGTCGCTGGCGTGGAGTCTGCCAGGCGTCTGCGCTGTGCACGTGACAGGGAAGTGCGCACCAACCAGCTGCGCGCACCTACGAAGCAGGTGCACCGTTGTCCTGCGGGTGCAACGCTGTGCAGCCGACTTGCTGCAGCGCTGGCACACCGTGGACTTGCAACGTTGGCGAACCGCTACTCTGCAAAGCTGGAGCGGTGCGAGCGCTGCTGCGCTGGAGCGCGGTCGACCATGCTGCGCTGGAGGTCGACCAGCAGCCTAGCTAGCACTGATGTAGTCTGTGATGCCAATGTTGTTGCTACCTTTGTTGTCATGTTTTCCTAGTGAAACTCTTGCCAATTCTCCCCGTGAACTAGCAAGCAGCGTGAACACAACGAAACGACTAAGTGAACGAACGCAGAGATCACACGAGCACCCGTGCCTAGCCCGTAGTCCAGCTCCCGTTGCAGCAGTTATCTCCGCACATGCCCATGCCATGTCATACGATACCATGCCATACCATGTGATACCAATTCATACGATACCACTCCATCTCAATCCATGGCACCATGCCGTGCCATACAGTGCCATGCCATGTCAGGTAATGCCATGTATGCCATGAGGCCCATGAGGGTGGAAATGGCATGGCGAGCACACCGGGAAAGCATGCAGAGATACAGGTGGTACAGTGGGGAAAGGGCGATGGGCAGAAACATTGGTAGAGAATGGCTTAAAAATGCATGATGAAACAGATTCTTGCCACGTGGATGGACGAAAAGAGGAATTACCAAAAAAAGATGCATGAAAGAAGCGACTGCAGATTGAGGGATGCATGAATGAAGGAAGGAACTACAGAAACGGAAATGCATCAAGGAAGGAATTGCAAAAAAGGGAGATGCATCAGTATAATAACATGGCCCCAAGGGACTGAGTGGGTATGCATTATTAACCAGCTGAGTGATGGCACTACAACGCATGAACCCCCTAGGCCCATGCCATCTAAACTCATGCCATGCAGCGGAATGCCGTGCCGTGCCATGCCATGCCATCTCATGCCATGCCACGCTAAAGCCAGGCCCCATGCCACGTTAAGTCATGCCATGTCACGCCATACCATGCAATCTCAGGCCATGCCATGCCATGCCATTCCATTCCATCCCATGCCATGCCACACCATGCCATGATATGCAGCAGCAGCCACCACTGGAGACATTAACTGGTGCTGTGAACACCCCACTAACAGCAGAAACAGGCTAGTAGTGAGGTACTTTTGAGTTAAGTTACAAGTCATCTTGTTTGTTACAATGCTGCTTACAGGACGCAGAGTCTGGTGAGCGAAAGGATCTCTCCAGGAAGCCCAGTTTCTCCGAGATTAATCCCCCCCATTCGACTGAGGCGAGTGCAAGGTGAGAGGGAAACATAGTGTGTGGTGACAACGTAGAGTGCTCACAATTTTAAGCAGGGAAAGTGAGGGTCGGAGTCAGAAGGGTAGAGTAACAAGTGACAAGTGACATAAACTGATAGGCCGCCAGTTGGAGTAACAAGTTTTCAACTGAGGAGGAAAAGAGCAGGTCTGCGGTTCAGATGTTGCTATGTCCTCTAAAGGGAACACAGCAGATGTAGCATGACGAGAGACTGAAAAGAATGCTGGGTTTCTGGTGTAACTGTGGTGGTGCTCCTGCTGCTGCTGCTACTGCTGGTGGTGGTGGTGCTCGTGCTGGTGGCCTGCTGCGCTTGTAGTGCAACTTTTTAGTGGTGGTGTGCATGTTATGTGAACAATGATTCGTTACTGAGTGCTTTGGTAAACGCACAGAACTGCCAAATTGGAGAGGTCACTTATCCCTGCTTGAATGGTTCCTGTAAATAGGTTGTGCGAGATGTCTCTGGTGGGGACAAGAGAGGGAGACAGACAGGCATATGAGAAAGAAACAGTATGAGGCGGGGGAGTGAAAGGCGGGAAGAGAAATTCAGAGAAAACGGGGGAGGAAGCGAGGGAGAATGGAAAATAGGGAGGATGAGCGAGAGGAAGGGTAGGGTGGGAGGGTGAGTGAGGGTATGGGCAGGCGGAAGGGGAAAGGGGAAGAGAGAGAAGGATCGGACAGCTATGTGGAGAAAGACGCTGGGGCAGCCCTGCGTCCTGCGTCCGGACGCAAAGACGCAGGACGCGCGTCCGGACGCAGGACGCACCCTGGAAATTTTTTCGGGCAGACCGAGATTTTTTTTTTTTCGCGATCGCGAAATTGACATTCGCGATTTCGTCGCGAATGTCAATTTCGCCAAAATTCGACACCCCCCAAGCAAATTCGACCCCCAAAACCAGCCATCTAATTCACCCCTAACCCCCTCCCCTTTTTGCAAAATTGATTTGGAAATCCAACCCCTCTCCACCACTCCACAACTAGGAAACCCAACCTTTGTGGTCCACCACCCCCACAAAGCCCATTTAGTTCATGAAACCTCTCATTTGTGCTCCCTTTTCTCACAACCCAATTCTCTTTCAAAAACCCTAGTGGTTTTAGCTCCTTTCCGCGCACCACCGTTATGGCTAGCTCCTTGTGTTCGCGACCTTGTGTTCGTTGCGCACAACTGGAACGTTGTGCACAACCACCACAAGGGTGCGGCGGGTGCGGGGCCGAGTGGGGAAGTCAGGAAGGCGGGAATAGTGGAGGGGAACATTCCCCCCCGACCCCTTCCCGAGGGGTACAAGCTTGAGGAGGATGGAGAGGTGGAGGTGGATGAGGATGACCTCACCTTCGACGAGTACAAGGAGCAGGAGGATTTGGAGAAGGAGGAGAAGGGGATGGAGAGCGAGGAGGATGAGTGATGCATGTTAGTTAGTGGTAGTATGCATGCATGCTAAACAACCCTTGGACTAATTGTGATTATGGAAATTTGGGGCTCACCTTCATGTTCTATTGTTGTGGCTGAAATTTTGTTGTTGAGGAGAAATTTTGCTATGAAAGTGTGTTCCCCCCCCCCTCTTACCCCCTCTTCCCTCTGCCCTATAACTTTTTTTTTGGCTGCCCGGGGGGTTTTTTTTTGCTGCCCGGACCTGCGTCTTTTGCTGCGTCTCGGGGGCCCTAAACTAGCGTCCAGCGTCTGGACGCATGCGTCCAGGACGCTGGACGCGTCTTTCTCCACATAGTCGGACAGGAGCCGTATGTTAGAAATGGAACTGAACTGATTGATTGATAAGGAAGGCACTAGGCCTTAAGTACAAACACGGTTGGGTTGAGCAAAGCTAGGGAAAGGATGGGATGGGAATCCTAGCAAATCTCCAAGTGGTGAGTTGGCAGATTTGCAGGATTACGAGGGAATCCCAACCAGATAGGGTTGGGATTACAAATCTACACCCAACCTACAAAGTAACCTAACCGATATAGAATATAGTACTAAGTGTTGACTGACTATTTCTAACACACCCCCTAGGCTGACAACACTTCAGCCACATGGTGGCCCAACACCCATGGACGAGAGGAGGCGGTAGTGGTCTTGGCGAACAAGAGACTTGGTAAACAAGTCAGCAAGGTTACTGTCGGAGGCAATGTGTTCAGCCTTCAGCTGCTCGCGCTGCACCAGCTCACGAAGAAAATAGTGACGGACCTCAATGTGCTTAGTGCAGCCGTGGAAGACGGGGTCCTTCGTGAGATGAATGGTGCTCTCGTTGTCACACCAAAGCGTTGGGGCTGGTTGAGGATACCCAAGTTCAGCCAGCAAGAAGGAGAGCCAACGGGCCTCCTGGGCAGCCATGGTCCCGGCATACAGCTCTGCCTCACAGGTCGACAGTGAGACGGAGGACGACCGAGTGGAGCGCCAACTGACAACCCCACTGCCAAGGGTAAAGCAATACCCTTGGGAAGAGCGCCGATCACTCTGGTCATCAGCATAGGACGAGTCACTGTACCCCTCAAGGCGAACAGGGGAAGAGCCGCCAAGAGTGAGCACATAGTCCTGTGTGCCTTTGAGATAGCGGAGGACCCGCTTGGCGGCAGACCAGTGGTGGCTCGTGAAGCGACCAGGTGCAACGTAGCGAGACAGGACACTGACTGGATAGGCCAAGTCTGGTCGAGTGCACATCATTGCGTACATGAGGGAACCAACGAGCTCGGGGTAAGCCTCATCACAGGGCTCAGGTGAGGGAACAGAGGGTGCAGTGAGTTGGTGCTGTAGAGAGAGTGGGGTGGGCATTGAAGCTACTTCCTGCATCTTGAACCTGGTCAGAACGTTGTTGATGTAGAACTTCTGCGAGAGGGTGATGGTGCGGGCAGTGCGATCACGTGTGATTTCCATGCCCAGATAGTTCGTCAGCTTCCCAAGATCCTTCATGGCCAGCTTCTCACCAAGTGCGGTTTTGACTGCTGCCAACTCAGTCTGATCCTTGGTGACAAGGATCATGTCATCGACATAAACCAAGATGAAGAAGCGGGATGGTGTTGCTCGGATGAAGAGGCTCGGGTTAGAGGTGGATGGGTGAAAGTCGAGGGACCCTAAGGTGCTCTTGAGCTTGTTGTGCCATTCCCCGGGTGCTTGCTTGAGGCCATAGACTGGTCAATTCAGCTTCCATACAGTGCCTGGTGGAAAAGGAGCTGGAAATCCTTCGGGCCGCTCCATGTAGATTTCCTCTCGAAGGATCCTTTGCAGAAACGCAGAAGACACATCCATGCAGTCAACCTCCATGTCATCTCTAGCGGCCACATCGAGAAGGGTGCGCAGTGTGGGAGGTTTGGCAGTGGGAGAAAATGTCTCAAAGAAGTCCAGTCCACGCTTTTGGGTAAATCCCTTGGCACAATACCGGGCTTTGAAGACAGGAAATTCGCCTGGAAGTTGTTTCACCCGGAAAACCCATTTTCCCTTCACAATGTTGACGCCAGAGGGAGGAGGGACATCTGTGAAAGTTCCTGTGTGAATGAAGGCCTCACACTCTGCGATAATGGCCCCTATCCACTGAGCGGCGTTAGGACCAGAAACTGCTTCAGCATAGGTGAAAGGTGTGGGGATGGAGAGGTTGTCCGAGAAGTTGAGGGTGGGAGATTCTGCGATATCCGGAAAGAGGGAGCAGAGCGAAGAATGGTGAGTCAATCTCAATCAACTCCTCATGTCTGTCCTCAAGAAGGGAGGGCATGAGCGAATAATCACCCCCGACAGGAGGAGGATTGAGAGAGACACGAATGGAAAGGGAAAGAGGCTTGGGAGCTTTGTGCGAGCGAGTGCGACCAGCGATGGGGGAGGGAGGAGGAGCTGGAGGAGGAGAAGCAGGAGGTGTAGTGGCAGCATCAGGAGCAGCAGCTGAGTCAGGAGCAAGAGCCAGATCAGGAGCAGGAGGTGGATTAGGAGCAGGAGCAGCAGCAGGAGGACGGCGTTGGTAGGTTTTGAGAGGAATGGGCTCGGGGGCGGGAAGGACCGGGGGAGACTGCGTGGTGCTGGATGGGGAAGCGGGTGACGGGGGGTCGGAAACTGTGGAGGGAGCGGGAAGAGGAGGAGATGGAGAGGTGGCAGGAGGAAGGCTGTCAAAGTCAGCCCAATTAAGAGAAAGAGGCGAAGGAGAAGAAGAGACTGTGGAGGAGGGGTCGAATGGGTGGGATTCATCGAAGAAAACATCTCGGCTGCGATAGAGTTTGTTGGTGGCAGGATGGAGGAAGAGGTAGTCTAGCGAGTCCGAGTTGTGCCCGAGGTACACGCACGTGATTGTTTTCGAAGCAAGCTTGCCGCCAGCTGCACGACGGGCTTGGGAGTTGAGGAGGACATAGGACGTGCACCCCCACACACGAAGAGGGCGGACGGACGGCTTTTGACCCGTCCACAGCTCTGTGGGGGTGGTGTGGGTGTGGTGAGGATGAGGATGGAGATTGTGGAGGGCGGCAGCATGGAGCATGGCGTATCCCCAAAGAGAGGGAGGGGCGGAAGCATGAGTGAGGAGGCAGCGAGCAATCTGCACCAGGATGCGGTTTTGGCTTTCAGCAACACCATTCTGTTGAGGGCTGTCTGGGAGAGTGAAGGTCTGACGAATACCCTCAGTAGAGCAGAAAGCTTTGAGAGTGTTGTTGCGGAATTCACTGCCACCGTCAGAGTGAAGAAACTTGAATTTGGTTTTGAAGTGTGAATGAGCCTGCCTGATCCATTCCATGATGATGGCTGGGGCTTCACACTTGGCGGTGAGAAGGTGAACGGACACATAGCGGGAATAGTCATCAACGATGACAAGGAAGTAGAAGTCTCCGCCACGGGAACGAACAGGAGCTGGACCCCGAAGGTCCATGTGTACGCGATCGAGAGGTGCGGTGGAGATGGACTCAGTGGGAGGATGGGGCTGTTCCCGAAGCTTACTCTGTGCACAGTTAAGGCAAGGCGGTCCAGAAAGAGAGGGGGGTTGTGGAAGTGAGGCGGGCAGCCCATGAAGGAGTTGTTTGGTGGCAAGGTCTGAAAGTGCGCGGAAGTTGATGTGGCCGAGGCGGTTATGAAATAGCATGGTCTTGTCAGTGAGGAGGCGGCAGTGACATGAGGGGGAGTCTGAGGATGGAAGCGGAAGGTTGGTGAGGGAGCATGTTTGAACGGGAGGTACAACTAGTGTGTACAATTTTTTGGAGTTGAGGATGAAGCGGGCAAGATGGAGTCCGGTTTTGGCGTCAAACATGTCACAGTAGTCAACATCATTGGGAAAGATGGTGATCACGCCTGCGTGTTGGATTTCCCGCTGTGCAAGAAGGTTGTAGCGGAGGGTTGGGGCACAGATGCCAGTGACTGTGCCGGATGGGAAAGCTGGACAAGAAACTGTGGAGGACCCATGGCATTAGATGGAGAAGCTAGAATCGGCTCCAAGGAGTGAGGTGGGAGCCTGGTAGGGAACGAAGGCGGTTTGGTCTTTAAGCACTGTGTGGGTGGCACCCCTGTCTAGTATGAACTCAATTCCCTGTGTGGTTGAAACACCGATGTACTGCGACCCCTTCTCATTAATAAGACCAGCACCAGAGAACAACAGGTTAAGGCGAACATCAGATGGGGCGCTAGCAAATGCCTGAGCAGGTTCCTCAACTGCCTCGACCTGGTTCACGCGACGGGGTGGTGCCCAATTGGGAGGGCGCTTGTCCTTGGAGACACCATGGACGTCATACCACTCGTCATCTCGCTTTTTGAAGCAAGTTGCCTCAGGGTGGTTGGTGCCGTTGCATTTCTGCCCCGCACGTGGACCCTTCCTAATGAGGTACTGGCATGGGGGAAAGGAGTTGCGCCTCTGCCCTGCTGGGAACGGAATGGGATGCCAGGGGAGTAGCGCACAGCATTGACGGATGCCTGGGCTGCAAGGTCCTTTTCGGCAGAGAGAAGGGCCGAAGCGACTTTCTCGAAGGTGAGTTCCTTGGTGGGGAGCTGCTTGAGCATGGAACTGGTGACGTTGTAGGCCGGGGTGAGTCCGACGAGAAGCCCAGCAGCAGGTGCCTGTTCGGGGAAGGTGATCCCAATGTCCTTGAGCTCCTCATGGATGTTGCGGATTTCAAAGATGTAATCTGCCCGGGCATTCCTCAAGGCGGATTTGGAACATGCGAGGAATGAGGATTGCAACTCCCACGGCAGTTTTCTCATGAAAACGATCCTGAAGGTACTTCCAAATGTCATGCGCAGAGCGGAAGGTGCGGTAGGACTTGACTAACTCAACTGGGGTAGTGGTGATGAAAACCCTAATCACTGCCGCATCCGCCTGCTCCCAGAGATTGAAGTCTGTCTCATACTTGGTGGTCTTAGCATCGAAAGCGCTCTTGGCTGTGGTAGTGGCGCCTTCGCCGAGAGGATCGGGAGGGAGAGGCATCTTCCCCTTGCCGCGGTTGAGGAGGATGTCCTTGAGGCAAATCCCCTTGAGCTCCGAGCTAAGGAGGTGCTTCTCCACTCCATAGCACCACTCCCCGAAGTTGGTGCTCTTGCCGTTGGGAGCGAGGTTAAGGATGATGAGGTTTCCGACGAGGGTGGAAGTAGAAGTCGCCATTTCGCGCGGAGCGCAGCGCTAAAGTCTCCGATACGTAGCGGAGCGAAGCGGAGCGGAGTTCGGGTGACTTTGGAAATTGAGGAAGTCCGAAACGCGATTTTGGCAATAGAATGCTCGTAATGTACCCTGCTATACTGCTTCGCTGATGCCCCCTGTTCTGCTTCGCTGCTGCCCCTGTTCCGCTTCTCTGCTGCGCCGCTGACCTGTTCTGCTGCACCGCTGACCTGTTCTGCTGCGCCGCTGAACCTGTTCTGCTGTGCCGCTGAACCTGTTCTGCTGCGCCGCTGAACCTGTTCTGCTGCGCCGCTGAACCTGTTCTGCTGCGCCGCTGGACCTGTTCTGCTGCGCCGCTGGACCTATTCTGCTGCGCCGCTGAACCTGTTCTACTGCGCCGCTGAACCTGTTCTGAAGTTAAGAAGATGCGAAAATTGCCACGGAGATTTAGAAACCAGAGGCTTACGATGAAGGAAGTCGAAAGCTGAAAATGTCGCCGTTGAAAAACGAGATGCGCGATGAAGGAAGCTGAATGCGCGGTTGACCGGAGCGACGATGTGAAGTTTCTGAAAAACGCTAAGCGTAGGAGCCGGGAACCGAAATAGGCATAGCCTAGAAGGAGAGAACCGAAATAGGCATAGCCTAGAAGGAGAAAACCATCGGGACGCCAAGGATCGGATTCCGCGTGAGCGGAATTTACTAGCTCGATACCATGATAGAATTGGAACTGAACTGATTGATTGATAAGGAAGGCACTAAGCCTTAAGTACAAACACGGTTGGGTTGAGCAAAGCTAGGGAAAGGATGGGATGGGAATCCTAGCAACTCTCCAAGTGGTGAGTTGGCAGATTTGCAGGATTACGAGGGAATCCCAACCAGATAGGGTTGGGATTACAAATCTACACCCAACCTACAAAGTAACCTAACCGATATAGAATATAGTACAAAGTGTTGACTGACTATTTCTAACACCGTACTTGACCATGGAGATGTGTGCTGCATGCAGTGAGTGAGTGAGAGCTGACACACACACAGCAAGCATGTAAGTGGAGCCAAAGCAACCAAAGCAGGAGCGGACGCACAGAAGAGTAGCGGTGGTGGTGCAGGGTAGGCGCTTCAAAAGTCTCACAGCAAGCAAACATATGAGCAGAGGCAAAGAAAGAGCGGAGAAGTCTCAAAAGTGATTCACAGCAAGCAAGAGCGGACGCACAGTACAGAGACGGAGGTGAAGGCAGCAAGCACCGTGTCCACACTGCCTGACACCAGCTGGTTGCCTTTCGAGGCGCGTCAAAAGTCACCATACAGCATGCAGTGAGAGTGAGCAAGTGAGATCAGACGCACAGTAAAGTGACGGTGGTGAAGGCAGCAAGCACCGTGTCCACACTGGCTGACACCAGCTGGTTGCCTTTTGAGGCGCGTCAAAAGTCACCATACATGCAGCACGCAGTGAGTGTGCGAGTGAGAGCGGGCGCACAGCATGCAGTGAGTGAGCGAGTGAGAGCGGACGCACAGTACAGAGACGGAGGTGAAGGCAGCAAGCACCGTGTCCACACTGGCTGACACCAGCTGGTTGTTAGCGAGTGACCTGTGGGGGAATGGCGATAGAGTATAAAAAACATTGTCCAGGGCAAGGAGCGGCAGAGTTTACTAAACAGTTGTTAAGAGTAAGTAAGTAAATGTATGCAAGGAGAAAAAGATCAGTGTAAACTGAACTTCGAGAATTCTCAAAAGGATCAATTCAGCCAGTTCAATTCACCCAAACAGGAGCCGTGTGTTTACGTCGCTACCAATGCCACTGTCCATGCAGGTGCAAGACACACACAGACACATACACATACAAACACACACACACACACACACACACACACACACATACACACAAACACACACACACACACACACACACATGCAGGAACTCACAACTCCTGGAGGCCAGTCAATCCATTCAACGCAACAGGAACACTTCCTGAAAGCTTGTTGTCGTTAAGGTACCTGCACGAGGAGACAGGCGCAAGGCAGGTGTTGTGTTGTGTTGTGTTGGTCAGCTCAGCAGTGCACGCCAGGTGAGGTGAGTTTCAGGTTTTCTGTGCACGCCGGGTGAGTTTCATGTTTGGTGTGCACGCAGCAGACTCAGATGGGCCAGAGCACGTTCCGCGAGGTTAGCTGATCTACCGAGTTTGCAGTGTCCTACCTGCCTGGGATTTACTAGAGAATATACATGCGCAGCGAAGCCAACGAAACATCGGCATGACTAGGAGTAGGGTTGAGCAAAGAAACGAACACCTGTTCGGTTCGCCTAGCTTAAAGTTTTCGTAACAAACGTGTTCGAGGTTCGCCCGAAGACGTTCGTGTTAGGGCCGCTGCTGCAATTTGCCCCGCGTTGAACACGAACATGTTCGAGGTTCGCCCGAACACGCCTTCACAGGCGAACACCGGACATCCGTTTTTGCTAAAAGTGTTCGCCGAACCGAACTGTTCGGTTCGGCGAACGGCTGTGTTCGTGCAGGGGCGAACACGATGCTCATCCCTAACTAGGAGGGAAGAGAAGTGGCGCTGGTGTGTTGACCACACAGGCACGGGGGGTGATGATGGTACAACATAACTCAGCAGGGATGATGCAGTAGGGAAAACGTAGTAGCCACAGAAGGGTGGGGGTTTCAGGGGGACTGAGAAAGGGGTTGATGGAGGATGCAGAGAGAGGCGAGGTAGTGCGGAGAGGTGATGGGAGTGCGGAGCAAAATAAATTATGGGCGTGCTGTAGCCTGTAGGGATGATAGGATAGGAGAGCAGTAGATAGAGAATCGCAGTAGAGAAGCTTACAAGTACGCCATTTTATTCAATTGTCCAAGTTCCGCACGAACAGACCCCGTGATTTGGTTCTTGCCGAGATTTCTGGTGTGTTGACAAGGGGATTAAACCGGGGCGCAGGGGAAGGAAGGGCAGGAGGGAGGGAGAAGTCGGTTTTCGAATCACCACACACGGCAATGGACATTTCCGGAATAAACACGAGGAGATGACCAGTTTAAAGTCGACTCAGAACTTGTCTTTGTGGAGGGCGTGTTTTATAATTCTTCACAACACCCTGCTGCTTCATGCTACCCGTGAACAAACACGGTGTTGACTGAGGAGTCTCAACAACACCCCACCAATCAATGATCAAACGCCATACATTTATTCTGCGGCGAAAACCTCACAGCTCCTGCAGGCGGCTCTTTCATGAGCCTGACCTGATGTCATCATGTCACTATTTTCCAGATTTATGGTCTAGGGTGAGAGACCATCATATCTCAAAAGTGAGACTCACAGGTACTGCAGGTTTGTCATGAGGCTCATTTCCAACATCAGAGCAAGAGTGACTGGCAGCCAGAGCACTGGGCGCTGAAGGACGACTATGTTGATTGTGGTGACCAGAGGGACAGCATTTGTTGTGGAGGGCGTTTGTTAGAATTCCCAACAGCACCCTGCTGCTTCATGCTACCCGAAAACAAACACGGTGTTAAATGAGAAATCTCAACAACACCCAACACACCGATGAACTAACACCATACATTCTTTCTACGGCAAAAAACCTCCTAACCTCACAGCCCTTGCAGGCGGCTCTTTCACGAGCCTGACGTCATCATGTCATCATGTCACTATTTTTTAGGTTTAGGAATTAGGGTGAGACCATCATGTCTCAGAAGTGAGACTCACAGGTACTGCAGGTTTGTCATGAGGCTCATTTCAACGGGCACGCTTCCCGTCAGCGAGTTGCCACTCAAGTCTCTGGTTTGAGAGGGGATGCAGGGGGGTGCGGCAGAGGGGTGCAGAAGGGATGCAACAAGGGAGACACGGTGGGAAGGAGGGAGGGCTGCAATGGCATGGGCAGATTGACAGGAAGCCAATGGGTGTGGACAGAAGGGATGTGAAGGGGTGCGAAGGGGTGGAAGGCGGTTGGAGCAAGCACTCACCAATTCAGTGTTGAACGCCCTCCAGCCGTGAGGTGATGTGACAGGGGCGAATGAGTCAACAAACGTCAACGGAGGTCAACAGAGCTAAAAGGAGGTGAGGTGAGATGAGTTACAGTTTCCGCAGGCTTAAGGGCCACGAAGCAGGTCGGTTGATCCAACAAAAGCCACGAAGCATGATCGTTCAATCAATAGATAAATCAATCAATCAATCATTCAATCATTCACATAACATAGAGATGGCCCAATCCAGCAGCACAGTCAAGTTGCGCGCAAGTCGCTTGCTGAGAATACACGCAGCACGCACACGCAGCACGCAGCACAGACAAGAACAGCCTAAGGCCTCCAGCCAGCGGGTACTGGAATCATGTAGTGACACAGTGTCAGAGGCAGAGGGAGAGGCAGAGGCAGAGGGAGAGGGAGAGGCAGAGGCAGAGGAAGAGGCAGAGACACATGGTGGCTGTGAGCCTCCCTTCCAGGCCACACAGAGCCGTACAATTCTGAAAGGGACCACAGCATGCTTAATCTAGCAGAAATAGAGCCCGCGCACTTCTGAGACGCCTCAGAAAGAGACAGAGCCTTACAGTTCTGTGAGAGTTCGCAGCAAGTTTATTTTGGCAGGAATGGAGTTTGAGAACTGGTTGTTCTCGAGGCGACTGGCATGGCAGGCGTGGAGGGAGAGAGAGAAAAGGGAGGGGGAAGGTGGGGGACAATGGGGAAGAGGTTTGAGCGTCAGGAGGGGGGTCAGGGGAATGTAGGGGAAGAGTGTGGAAGGAAATGTGGTAGCAAAAGGAGGAATTCAGAAGGGAACGGCGGCAAGGAAGGTGGAGGTGAGGAGGAAGGAGGAGGGAGGTGGACGAAGAAGAGAGGGGGTCTAAAGAGTTAAAAGGTAGAAACAGAAAAAATGGTTTGGGTAATTTGTGAAGGGCGAAAATGGGCGAACTGGGAACGGGGGAATGGGAGGGTGCGGGGGAGAAGAGTGTAAATGTGTGAAACAGGCTGGAATCCAGTCCAGCGTATGGCAAGGCAGCATTGAACGGCAAGAAGCAGGAACAACATAACTAGTGAGGGACTGGGGTGATTGTTACAGTACAGGACTCTACGGTTGGCCATGACTGCAAGAGGCATGCCTTCTGGAATGATCCTGAGAGGGTTTTCGAGGCAACTCAGAAAATGTAATCAAGAAAGGGGGCTTGAAAGAGGGCTCAAAAGGGGGCTCAAAAGGAGGTTCAAACGGAGGCTCAAAAGGGGGCTCAAAAAGAGGAACAAAAGGAGGTGGTGCTTGTTACAGGACTAAAAGTTTGGTCATGGCTGCCACTTCCTCTGGGATGGATCCTGAGAGCTGGTTATAGTTCAGACGCCTGATGATGGCAAATTGCACGGCACAGAGAGAGAGAGGCGTGCAGAGCACATGCATGGTATGGTAGGGATGGCGAGGGTGGAACAGGCAATAGGCAGGGTGTGAGGCAGTGGAAGGGGAAAAGGGGTGGGTGGGTGGGTGGATAGGGAGGGAGGGAGGGAGGGGGGGGGAAGAAAAGAGGATGGTTTGGGTACGAGGGGGAGGAGGGGATGGGAGAGTGGGTGATGTCAGGTAAGGAGATGGCGAGGTGAGGAGAATGGGAGAGAGCAGGAAGGAAAAGAGTGGTGATCTTGAGAATTTCAGAAACACACCGGAATAGGAAGGAGACTGTGGTGGGGTGGGGTGATGGATATATATAAGAACACTGTGAGAGGTGGCACGCGAGGTGCTACATGTGTAACACGCATGTGATGCAACGTTTGTAACGCACATGTGATGCAAGGTGTGTAACATGCACGTGATGCAACGTGTGTAACGGTTGAATGGAAGAGCGAATTTGCATTCATGCAAGCATGACGCCTGTGATACAGACAGGGCACACAACACTCATTCCCAGTTGTAACACTTTCAGTTGCAACACTCACTCCCAATTGCAACACACACTCCCGGTGCGACACTCACAGCATTACAAGCTCTGTAAGCTTGCTGAATTCAGCAGGTATGGAGCCACTGAGCTGGTTGTCAGTCAGGTCCCTGCATCCATGCATGCGTGCATCATTCCCAACCACCCACCCATCCACCCATAAACCCATCCACCCACCCACCCACCCACAAACTCACCCACCCACCCACCCACCCACCCACCCACCCACCCACCCACCCACCCACCCACCCACCCACCCACCCACCCACCCACCCACCCACCCACCCACCCACCCACCCACCCGCCCACCCACCCACCCACCCACCCACCCACCCACTCACCCACCCACCCATCCACCCATCCACCCACCCATCCACCCACCCATTCACCCATTTATTGTGAGCTGGGCGGCAAATCTTTACAAGTCAAACTCAAAACGCACGTGACGGCACGTCAAACGATATGCATCCGCCACTCAACAAACACAAGATTTGCATGGAATCAGTGTGGTGTCAGCATAGCATAGCATGTATAATATCAGCATGATGCATTCAGTAACCATCATTCAACACGTATCATTGACATACAAATCCACAATCAATCCACAACAGCGCATCCATTACAAGATGTCTCAGATGTCTATTCCAGAATCCTCCAGCCTCTTTCCCACCTCCTCCCCTCTCCCCACTTCCCATACGCCCCTTAGAGTCAGAAAAATACCCCCTTCTTCACCCCTTCCCCCCATCCAAACCCCACTGCCAATCCAACTCCAAAACATCCCTAACCGAACCTCGCCTCTACCCCCTATCCACCTCCTCCTCTCTTGTTACAGCTCATTCAGAACGGCAGAGGTAGCAAAGTACGATGGGAGCGACTTTTGAGGCGCCTCAAAAGCCTCCTCCTCTCTCCTCACAACTCATCCAGAACAGCAGAGTTGGCAAAGTATGACAGGAGGGGGCCGGCCTGTAAGCTGAATGTTGAGTCGAATCAAAAAATCAACCCGCAATCTAACCCCGACCTCACCCACCCCTACCCCTCTCCACCTCCTCCCCTTCCCCTTACATTTCAACCAGAACTGTAGGGTTGGCAAAGGACGACGGGAGGGGGCCTGTTAGCTGATTATTTGACAGGTCCCTGTGCACGGCATGCGATGGGAGGAGGAAAGAAGGGTTGTTCTTTAAGAGTTGACCCGAATTTCGAAGAATGGTGATATGGGGACCTCTGTAAGATGATTCCTTGCCAGGTTTCTGTGCATGGAGTGCAATGGGTGGGTGGAAGGAAGGATGCGTTTTGAGTTGACTCAAAAGTATGTTTCCCGGCATCCTGTGGGAGGGAGAGGAAAGGCGGGAAGGAGAGAGGACAGAGAATGAGCGAGGGTGGAGTAGTGTTGGATGGCGGAGAGAGAGGGAAGGAAGAGACAGAGTCCAGATGGCAGTGAGTCCAGATGGCAGTGAGTCCAGATGGCAGTGAGTCCAGATGGCAGTGAGTGAGCCCAAATGGCAGTGAGTGAGCCCAGATGGCAGTGAGTGAGCCCAGATGGCATGGCAGTCAGTGAACTCTGTTGGCAGTCACAAAAAAGCACAGCTTCAGTCAACTGAAAACGCGGTCACAGCGGTGGTGGCTAGTAGGGCCTCAGAGAAGGCCCAAGCCCAGCCCAAGGAGGGTGGCAACGTGTTTTGAGGCGCCTCACCTCAGTGCTCGACAGTCCAGCCACTCACAGGACCGTTGGAGAGTGAGGGAGAGAGAGAGCCCTTCCTCTCAGGGAGAGTGCCAATGGTGGTGGGGTGGGTATGCTGCCACGTATGGCAAAAGTTCCTGAGCGAGATTCTGTCAAATCAACGGGGTCATTGTGGCGGGTAGAGGGTAGAGGCCAGCCAATCACAGGGCTTGCAGCTGAGAGAGGGTGAAAAGGGTGGTGGGTACGCTGCCCTTGAGGAGCCTCAAAAAGAGACGCCTCAGTAATCCACCACGCCACGGCCCACCCAATCACTCACAGGGCTTGCAGCTGAGAGAGGGTGAAAAGGATGGTGGGTACGCTGCCCTTGAGACGCCTCAGTAATCCACCACGCCACGGCCCACCCAATCACTCACAGGGCTTGCAGCTGAGAGAGGGTGAAAAGGGTGGTGGGTACGCTGCCCTTGAGGCGCCTCAAAAAGAGACGCCTCAGTAATCCACCACGCCACGGCCCACCCAATCACTCACAGGGCTTGCAGCTGAGAGAGGGTGAAAAGGATGGTGGGTACGCTGCCCTTGAGGCGCCTCAAAAAGAGACGCCTCAGTAATCCACCACGCCACGGCCCACCCAATCACTCACAGGGCTTGCAGCTGAGAGAGGGTGAAAAGGATGGTGGGTACGCTTCCCTTGAGGCGCCTCAAAAAGAGACGCCTCAGTAATCCACCACGCCACGGCCCACCCAATCACTCACAGGGCTTGCAGCTGAGAGAGGGTGAAAAGGATGGTGGGTACGCTGCCCTTGAGGCGCATCAAAAAGAGACGCCTCAGTAATCCACCACGCCACGGCCCACCCAATCACTCACAGGGCTTGCAGCTGAGAGAGGGTGAAAAGGATGGTGGGTACGCTGCCCTTGAGGCGCCTCAAAAAGAGACGCCTCAGTAATCCACCACGCCACGGCCCACCCAATCACTCACAGGGCTTGCAGCTGAGAGAGGGTGAAAAGGATGGTGGGTACGCTGCCCTTGAGGCGCCTCAAAAAGAGACGCCTCAGTAATCCACCACGCCACGGCCCACCCAATCACTCACAGGGCTTGCAGCTGAGAGAGGGTGAAAAGGATGGTGGGTACGCTTCCCTTGAGGTTCTTGCTGAACAGGCCCCTGCATGTGGGCAAGGTAGAAAAAAACGATTGTCGAAAAATACGATTGTTTTTTCCGATGGTTTTTTACGCCGGTACCTTTTGGGAAAAAAACGTCGTTTTTTTGTTAGACAAAAAAAACTCTTCAACTTCAAAGATGCTGTTCTGATCACAAAAGCACTTCTACCAATCTTCCGCTGCATCATCAGCACTTCTAACGGCCCCCTTGTTCTTCTCACCAATCAATCCCCTTGTTTCAGCAGCAGTTTTGGTCTTTTTACTGAAAAAAACGAAGGTTTTTTTGCACCAAAAGTATTTATTTTCAAAAACCGTTTTTTATCGTTTTTTACGATCGTTTCTTACGATACGGTATTTTACGATCAAAATTTGAAAAAAACGTCGTTTTTTTGCACCTTGCATGTGGGGCATGTGGGGCGTGCGGGGCGTGCGGGGCGTGCGGGGCGTGCAGGGCGTGCGGGGCGTGTGGGGCGTGTGGGGCGTGTAGGGCATGTGGGGTGGGGCATGTGAGGGGGGGCATGAGGGATGGTGGATGTGGGGCATGTGGGGCAGCTGAACATGCCTGCTTCAATCCATAAGGCACCAAATGAGATTGCCTTGACTCACATGATGCGTATCCCAGGCTCGGGGAAAATCGGGGCAAGCGAATGGGCGTCGGACAGGCAGGCATGAGGTGAGGCCCGTGGAGGGAAAGGCTGCGGTGCGGTGTGGTGCACTAGGCCTTTGTGAATGAATGTACGAAACAAACGAAACAGATAACAAGCGAGGAACAAACGAACAAACAAAGGACGGCCCAAGAAGCCAAGAAAACCAATTATGGTAAAGTGAAAGTCCTTGCAAGCCTTACCATTTCTTTGGCGGTCAAGTCAACAGGGAGTTGTTGAGTCGAGTGTACTCAACAGGGGGTCAGTGGGTCTACTCAACAGGGGGTCAGTGGGTATACTCAACAGGGGGTCGGTGTGTCTACTCAACAGCGGGTCAGTGGATCTACTCACATGGCAGTGACATCGCCACCGGGATTGCAGAAAAGGCCCTCCATATTGTCACAGTCAGTGGCAGGCGTCCACGTCGCACTGCCGTTGAACCTGCCCCACTCTTGTATCAGCGCCTGCAGCACCGTCACTGGAGGGGGCCGGGGGAGAGAGGGGAGGAGGGAGAGGGGGAGAGGGAGGAAAGTGGTTGGATGGAACAAATGCCATGCCCGTCAGCACCTGCAGGACCGACACTGGATGGGGGCGGTGGAGAGGGGGAGGGGGAGTGGGAGGGGGAGGGGAGGGGAGGGGAGGGGAGGAAAGGGGAGGGGAGGAGGGGAAAATGGGAGGGGGGGGGGGGGGGGGGATGGAAGAGAAGGACGATCCTGGCCTGGCCGTGTGGGTTCCTTTCCTGGCAGGAATGAAGCTTTGCTTTAAGGCGTCTCAAAGCCCGGAGCTTCTTACTTTGTGGGCCTTTGACCTTGGCCGCATGAGTTCCTGGAAGGAGGGGAAGAGGCGCCAGCACCGCGAGGGCGACGATGGCGACGGCGATTGTCATGGCGACACCCATGGGAGTGACGCGACTCGCCGTGGGGTTGACGCGACTTGCCATGGGGGTTAATATGCGGATACCGCTGCTGCTACTCGTGGCGCTACGGGAACTGCTGCTGCTGTCGCTGTAGATGCTGCTGCTGCTGCTGGTTCTGCCACCGATTTCTTGAAAACCCATGCTCGGGTTTGCCTGTTCGGAGACACTACGTTGCTAAGCCACAAGAGTCAACTCATTCTGTGCGAACCGAAGCACTTTCGACTTTCGGGTGCAAGACTCTGCCGCGTAAGAAATAGCTAGAGATTGTTCGGGTTGATTTACGGATATGAGAACTCGGCGGGCCCAAGCTGTGACACCACCGCTCCGCTGGCGCCGGCGCCGCCAACGGCTCAGTTGTGGGCCGACGAAAAAGTGTGACTAAACTTGAGAGTGAACTCCCTAGCGACGCTGAGAGACGCTGCAACGCGGCCGATTGGCTTGCGAAGCCTGCGACGCGGCTGATTGACTTTCGACGCTGAGAGAGCGACGCCACGCCGCACGGCCGTCTGCACTTCTACTGACAGAACGCTCTCCCCAGATTTTCACGGAAAGAAGGTCCTACTGTACAGTCAGAGAATTGGGTGGGACCTGATATCCTATCCTGCCCCAAAACTAGATTGGGGGGGCATTCTCGGGCCTGGCCTGTGCTCGTTTCAGGCTTGGGTTTCTGGATTCTGATCCAACTAACGAACCTGGCTTTTCAACACTACAAAACAAAATCCGCACCAAGTGGGGCAGTTCGGTTCTGTTCCCAACTGAGAGGCCAACCCTGAACGCACGTTCGAATACCGAAAAAACGGGGCTGGATACGACCCAGCGCGTTCTATTTGAAATATAGAACGGTTAGGTCGGGTACATGTGAAGGAGGTACGCTCGGGAAGGAGCTGGCATTCCCAAACCCAACCGAGCCTCGCTTGCAACCAATGACGAGAGGGAAACCTGTTCAGTAGTACAGTTCTGTTTTTGTACTGTTTTGTATAGGAGAGCCGAAATGACGGTGGTCGGTGGTGGAACCAAACAGAGTTAGGACGCGTCTTCTTCCTCGATCGACCCTTCACCGCACTGGAATCCCGTGTTATGCATTTCCAAAGTTCTGAACCTTAAGAAAAGCCAAAATGAACGATTCTGCGCAGGGTCGATCGAGGGGCCCTGCGTTTGATTGAGAATGTCGATTTGGGGCCGGCGATGTAGTTCAATCTACAGCTTCCAGCCACGGGAAGGTTTCAGCACTGTTGAGAGTGCTGAAATGAGGACGTGGTGCGGGTCAGGGCGATCCGAGGAATCTACGTCAAAGCAATCCTTAACTTCCCGGAAGCCCCCGGTGTTTTTCTTAGCCGATCTATCAATCACAATCTATGGCGGTGTTCGCCAGCACCTTTGAAAGCAAAAACGACGGAAAAACGACGGGATCAGGAAGGTCAGTCTCGCCTTCCTGATCCCGTCAGTTAGGGTTCGTTAAGCTCCGTCAGGCTGGTCAGCCCGTAAAAATGTTGCCGAGCCTCTCATGCCGCCCGACCCAAATGGAATCTTTGGTGTCTGGCGAACGCCCTCAATTTTCTCAAATTTTGGACGCATCATGGCATTCGGAAATGGGGAAGTAATTTCTTCCCCCGGCAAACAAGAGTCTCATGCCATCCCATGGCAATCCACCATTTCACGGAGGACTGCAGTGAGATGGCGACGTCATTGGATGTTTAAGCCATTTCGGGGAAGGTGGGGAGGCAGGTTCCATATGCGGTCGTCACGTTTCCCATTTCGGGGCGGGAAATTTCGTAAGTGGCATTTCGCCCAAACCTCCTCGGTGGGTTCCGGCCCCGCTTCCCGATGCCGTGGCCATTCTGATGCCGTCATTATTATTTTTTGGGTTGCGAAGCAACCCTTTACGATCGATTTTGCAAAATTTTATTTTCATATTTGTTATTTTTAATAAAATATGAAAATAAAATTTGTAAACTACACTAACTTCCCTGTCAGAATATGCTGTCTGTGTAGCCTGCAGTGGGGTACTCAATAGTGAGTACAACCCCTTATGGTTTGCTATTTGTATCCTGCTGCTTGCTACTTCAATCATTCCTTCTCAATTCTGTTCCTGCACACAATCCTAGCTCGTACTTGGTGCCTCCTTTCGTAGTCCTACTGTGGCCTAGGCTACTAAGCCTAGGCCGTACTCCTAGTATATTTGACATGGTATCAGAGGGCGGCGTGTCTCTGCCGCCTTCCTGTGTATGGGCCCACCACCCGCTTCCGCTGCCGTACTGTCCGCCGTGCGCCCCGTGGTGCGCGGCGCCGAAATTAGGGTTTCTGCCCGCCGCGCGCTCGGGGCGCGTGGCGGCTTACCCCTCCGTGGCGCCCGTCGTGGCGCCCGTCGTTTCTACTGCTACCGGGGGCCCGCGCGGCCTCCCCTCCCGTCGCCCGTCGTGGCGACCACGGGGGCTCGCGCGCGGTCCCCTCCCGTCGTCCGTCGTGGCGACCACGGGTGCCCGCGCGGCCTCCCCTCCCGTCGTCCGTCGTGGCGACAACGGGGGCCCGCGCGGCCTCCCCTCCCGTCATCCGTCGTGGCGACCAAGGGGGCCCGCGCGCGGTCCCCTCTCGTCGCCCGTCGTGGCGACCACGGGGACCGCGCGGCCTCCCCTTCCCGTCGCCCGTCGTGGCGCTCCGGGGGGGCCCGCGCGGCGCCCTTCCCGTCGCCCGTCGCGGCGGCCCTGGGGGGCCGCGCGGCTCCCTTTCTCGTCGCCCGTCGGGGCGCCCTGGGGGCCGCGCTCTTCCCCCCCCCTTTTCCTCCTACCTTTCACCTGCTGTGGCCGCCCCTGGAGCCGCCCGCCACTGCAGCAGCCGCCCCTGGAGCAGCCCGCACCTGCAGCAGCCGCCCCAGGACCCGCGCCAGCTGCCCCTGCAGCAGCCCGCGGCCCGTCCCTGCAGCCCGTCCCCGTCCCCCCCCCCCCCCCCCCCCCCCCCCTCCCCCCCCCCTGTGCTGCCCATTGCTCCCATCCCACCGTACGTTCCACGGTGGTGGGGGTGTGGGGTGGCGAGCATGGGGGTGCGAGGTGTGGGTTCTCCCCTCCTCTTTTTTCGTCTCCCACTGCTGCAGCTGCCGCTGAGGGGGGTGGAGGTGTGGGAGTCGTGGGGAGGGGCACTAGGGGGGTGATGTGGGAGTGGAACTAGGGGTGAAGCAGGGGGTGTGTGACACGGGTGTGGGGCAGTTGGGGGAGGTTGATCGGAGGTCGTCGTCGTGTCGCCAGCAGCGCCAGCAGTCCGGAGCCCTTGCTCTCGGTAGCCCAGTGAGCCTGCTGCGCCAGTCGCCCGTGGGTCCGTTACTCCTGCTGCTCGTCGTAGCCGCGGAGTCTGTTACTCCAGTAGTCCGGGGCCCTTGCTCCGGTAGCCACTGTGCCAGCCGCTTCTGTTGCCCGTGTGTCTGCAGCTTCAGCCGTCGCCTCCAATCTACACTCCCCTCACTGTCACTCCTCCTCCTCACTGGCCTCCTGTGACTGCCTCTAGCTTTGTTCATAATTGTGAACTTCTGCTATGCCTGCTCATTGTGCTGATTTCACCCCACTTTGGCTATGGGGGTGTGTCAGAATATGCTGTTTGTGTAGCCTGCAGTGGGGTACTCAATAGTGAGTACAGCCCCTTAGGGTTTGCTATTTGTATCCTGCTGCTTGCTAGTTCAATCTGTGAGAGTACGACGGCTTATGCCAGCTATGCTTGCTTTCCTTTACTTTATTATGCTATTTCTAGCATAGGATAATTATATGCATGCATGAATTGCTTGCTTTCCTAGGCTAGGTGCTTTCCTATATTTTATTATAGTTATAGCACCGAGCTAGGTTGCGTGAACCGAATTCTGGCTTTTCGGCGGCCACCTAATTGCCTTCTACCGAATTCGGTAAGGATCTGTTCGGGACGCTTCGCGACCCGCGGAACCTTCGCGTAACACCTGGTTACGGGCCTTGTGTCGAGCCTATATATAGCCTCGTGTTGTACCCAGGTGTAATTCAATTCAAATTCTCTTTTCTGAGCTCGATCCTAGATCCTCACACTTGGTAATCAGAGCGGGTTTACACGCGAGGTCTTCAACCGCTTAGTTCCGGCATTTAAAAAACCGCGGGGGCGACGACGAAAGCGCCGATACGGGTATGTAAAACCAGTTCCGCGCAATTTTTCTAAGTCCCCCTCGATTCGGTTTTCGAACACCCCTCAGATTTACTGGTGGAAAGGTTGGAGTTTCGACCGTTCGATCGAGTTTCATCTCAACGGCCCAGAGAATTTCGCCCAAAAAAAGTTGGAATTTGGAGCGTCGGATCGAGTTTCTCCTCAACGGCCGAGATCGAACGCGAGTTTCGACTCAGGGAGATTTACGCGACCTACAGAATTCGCGCTCGTCGATTCTACAGTCAACTTGACTCGCAGTAAGTCGACCAGCACCTAGAATTCGATTATTTTCGTCGCGCATCTTTCTGAAAATCGCCAAATGGAGGGAAAAAGAGATATTTCAGTACAGCAAATCGCGGAGTTACGTGCTGAGCATAAGCAAATACATGCGACGCTCCCACGACTCGAAAAACTCCTTGCGAACCAGTCGGCAACCGCCACAGCAGCAGCGACAACAGTAGCAGCAGCAGCAGCGGTGACACCGACAATTCTACCTGCGACAACGGCAGCAACTACAGTTAACCTCGAAGCAGTGAAGCCGAGGCTACCGGAGGCGTTCAATCCTACAGTAAAAAGGAACGACGTTCGTCGATTTGTAGCTGAACTCGAAATTTACTTCGAAGCCGTTGGATGCACGACCCCGACAAAAGACGCAATGCGCATACGGCTCGTAGCAACACTGTTACGAGGCCCAGCTCTAGAGTGGATCAACAACAGAATAGTCCAAGGCGAGGGGACGTGGGCGCAGTTTCCGGCAGCACTGATCGAACAGTTCGACACGTTGAACAGTAGCCACTACGGAACACGACGCAACAAGCCAACTAGTGGCATGGGGCGATTGGCACCACCCACGACTGCCGACTCGATGGAGAACGACAAGGGCGATGTGGAGCAGCGGCTAGCAAATAATGAAACGTGCAAATTTTGCGGCGCTACAGGACATCGTATCTTGGCGTGTTGGAAAATGAAGAGAAGGTGTGCGGAGCTGAAGGACAAGAACAGTGCGGCACCCCCGAAGCAGAAAACGGACAACGTGGCAACTTCGGAGAGGGCGAAAAAAGGAGAATATGGTGGCGCAAATTTAAAACGTCACGACCAGCCGGCACCAGGGGAAATCGCCGAGACTAATGGAGGATCCGCGAAACAAGACCCTGCACCGACCAGGAAACTCCAGCCGTATACCCCGAGAAGTAAGAATATTACTTCTCGTGGGTTTCAAGCCTTTATTAAGGGAGAGTCAGAAATTAAACCGGTACCGGGTATTATGGGGACCCTACTCCAGAGCGCTAATACGGGTCGAGCGTTCCGAGGAGTTAATATTCTCTTCCAGCAGCACTGTTTAAAGGCTCCCTGTTCCCCACAGATGAAGCCTACACAGCTGCAAAGGCTTAGTGGAAGGTTCCAGGCCCAAGAGAAGCCGAATCGGCCTCGGATAAATCCTTCTAACCTTTCTCAGTTGAAAACTGATACTGAAGCTGCATCTTCGAGCGCAGGGCCTAGGGATAACATATTCGACGTACTCTACGATCCTATAAGCGATACCATCTACGGATACTCGGAGCAGCAGCAACCAATAGTACTCGAGGTGATCTGCAACGGGCGTCGCCTCCAGGCCCTGGTGGACAGTGGTGCGTCCCACTCGGTGTGCGACTGCGGGACGTTGGAGAAAATTGGAGAATCCTCAGAAGAAACCCAGTTTACAGCAACGATGGTGGACGGTACGAAGCTTCCCATCCACGGCAAGTCAACACTGCAGCTGCAGATAGGGGCGTTGAGGTGGAAGCCGACGTTGCCGATCACGAACATCAAGGGATTAGATTTCATCTTGGGGCGAGATTTTCTGAAGCGGTTCAACCCCGAGATCGACTGGGTCAACCGGAAAACGTGCATCTACAACAACGGGAAACGAGTGGAGCTGCGAAGCTGGACGGATACAGGGAGCGTTCCTGAAACGACACTGGCACGGTTCGAACGGACAGTGAACGAGAGTAACACGGGTTACTTAGCACTGGTTATGGCAGCAGCAGAGGAGGAGGTCTTGGAGCAGTACAAGGATATAATGCCCAACGACCTACCCGCAGGCGTACCTCCAGCATGCACCCACGAGCACGAGATCGTGGAGGAACCAGGTGCGAAACCCGTCTCACGTGCACCATACCGACTGAGTCCGACCGAACTGACAGACATGAAAAAACAGATAGAGTATCTACTGGACAGACAACTGATCCGCCCATCCACCTCTCCCTACGGTGCACCAGTTCTCCTCACTCCAAAGCCAGACGGTAGTTTACGGATGTGCATCGACTACCGCGCACTGAACAAACAGACAGCACTGACTACAGCGCCAGTACTCATCCTACCGGATCCAGACAGAGACTACGTGGTGGAAGCAGACGCTAGTGACCAAGCAGTCGGAGCAGTACTGATGCAGCATCACGAACGCAGTTTGCAGCCCATCGCCTACCTCAGTAAGAAGTTGTTACAGTGGAAGAAGGACTTAGCTATAAGAAAGGGATCAGGAAAGATTTGGGTACCGAATTACGCCCCGCTACGGCAGATCCTATTGGAGGAATTTCACGACGTACCTTACGCGGGACATTTCGGGAGCAACAAGACGTTAGCAGGGATAGCGAAGTATTACTACTGGCCCGGGATGGCAGCAGACGTGCAGCAGTTTGTCACCTCATGCGACACGTGCCAGCGGATGAAGAGCAGCAAGCAGAAAAAAGCAGAGTTACTTCAGCCTCTACCCGTACCGGAGCAGCCATGGCAAGTCGTTAGTCTCGACTTCATCACAGGACTTCCCTCGACCTCACGGGGACATGATTCCATCCTCGTAGTCATCGATAAGTTCTCCAAAATGGGACACTTCATACCGACCAACGCCACCGCCACAGCTGAAACAACTGCTCGCCTCTTCTTCGACCGCATAATCACCATCCACGGCATCCCCGCTACACTCATCTCAGACCGAGACCCCAAATTCACGAGTAAGTTCTGGAAGGAACTCATGGGATTATTAGGGACCAAACTTGCGATGTCCTCAGCATACCACCCACAGACTGACGGACAGACAGAGCGACTCCATCAAGTGGTTGAACAGTTACTGCGCACAGCCTGCAAGGACGACGTCAGCCACTGGGACACACAGTTACCAACCCTAGAGTTCGCGTACAACAACGCCTCACATGCGGCCACAGGAAAAACTTCTTTCTTCCTGTGTTACGGACGGGAACCACTCACACCACAGCAGCCAACCACACCGTCACACGTCCAAGCCGCACATGACTTCGTCACCACCATGCAGCAGCTATGGGAGAAGACTCAGCGACGTCTCACCACGATGCAGAACTCCCAGAAGCAATATGCCGATCGTCAGCGACGAGATCACTCAGTAGCAGTCGGAGATCAGGTGCTTCTTGACACACGCAACTTGAACCTGTCTCACCTCCCATCCAAACTCCGGCCTCGCTTCTGTGGTCCGTTTCTCGTGGAGGCACAGGTGACACCAGTTACATTCCGCTTGCGCTTACCAGATACATGGAAGCTTCACAACGCTTTCCATGTCCAGCTACTGAAGCCCTACAAGGACCCCAACCAACAGTTCCAGGGACGGCAACTCCCGCCACCACCACCTGTTCTCATACAGGATGAACCCGAGTACGAAGTGGAGCGTGTTCTCACTCATCGGCGCCGTGGCGGCAAGACCCTCGAGTTCCTGATACGCTGGAAGGGATACGACCCCACTGAGGACAGTTGGGTTGCAGAAGCTGATATGGGCAACGCACGCCGTGCTCTCAAGGACTATCTTGTCAAGCAGGGTGTATCTCACGCCACCCAGCTTTGAGGGGGGGACGTGTGAGAGTACGACGGCTTATGCCAGCTATGCTTGCTTGCCTTTACTTTATTATGCTATTTCTAGCATAGGATAATTATATGCATGCATGAATTGCTTGCTTTCCTAGGCTAGGTGCTTTCCTATATTTTATTATAGTTATAGCACCGAGCTAGGTTGCTTGAACCGAATTCTGGCTTTTCGGCGGCCACCGAATTGCCTTCTACCGAATTCGGTAAGGATCTGTTCGGGACGCTTCGCGACCCGCGGAACCTTCGCGTAACACCTGGTTACGGGGCCTTGTGTCGAGCCTATATATAGCCTCGTATTGTACCCAGGTGATAATTCAATTCAAATTCTCTTTTCTGAGCTCGATCCTAGATCCTCACACAATCATTCCTTCTCAATTCTGTTCCTGCACACAATCCTAGCTCGTACTTGGTGCCTCCTTTCGTAGTCCTACTGTGGCCTAGGCTACTAAGCCTAGGCCGTACTCCTAGTATATTTGACATTCTTAAACCGTGTGCATGTTGAATTGTTTTGAATACTATTCAAAGTACCGTATATTGAACTGTATGATCTTTCTTTGTCAGTGATTTTGTGCAGATATGCTGTACTATATGTATCTGTATGTTTTAGTATTAAATAGTGTTGTGGTAATGATAGATAGATGCATGAGGCAAAAAAAAATTTATAGGATGCATACTATTTAATATAATGTTTTAAATTATGATGCATATGCATGCACATAATATAATGCGTGACAGCTAACGACCCAAAATCTAAACTACCACCATCCCCTGCCTAGCATGGGGGGGAGGTCAATAGCATAAATTTTGAATAATCAACTGTCACATGAAACAACACAATCTGTAAATTCTAAAAAAATGGTCAACCCTATCAAATCCAGTTCGAAGTGGCAACACACGAGTCACTTTGTGCGCCAATGAACCTTATGTGAAATGATAGAACTGAGCCATGTTTTTAAAATTTACGGACATGCATTGTTGATGCAATTATAAACATAAAAAGATACACACGCATGCACACAATGACACATACGCACATACGAAGGCAAATTAACGATGAAAAAACCGCATACAAATGCACAAACAAAAGGGACAGATAGGAAGAAATGAAAACAAAAGATGCAAAATTTAATAACAACAATCTAAATCAGATCCCACAATCCAACATTTCCCGATTGAGCCAGGCATTGTGTCTGGCATACGTGCAACCTGGTGAAGAAAGAAATCAAGCATCACAAAACGAAAAAAGGAACGAGTAGAAAGGATGGAAAGAAAATACGGTGAAACAAAGCAAACCGAAAGGAAGAAGCAAAGAAAATAAGAAGAGTGGATTCGAAACAAGGGTATAACAAGGTAAACGTCAACAAGAAGCAAAAGAACAACAGGAAAGGAAAGCTCAAGACGAAACACCAATTTCTAACAAAACTAATAAATGAACACAAAAGTTTAGCACTATGAAAAAAGAACCTATGAATAAGAATAAAATGAGAGGAGAAGCGAAGGAACGGCTTACAGAACACCATGAGTTCAAGGAAGGGAATAGAGTGAAGAGCAGAAAAAAAACATATTCATGCTATAATGAAGAATGATAACAGAATCAGCTAAAGAAACAACATTTCTGAACAAAACGACAAAAGAACACAGAAGTGAATGACCCACGAAGTAATCAACACAAAACAATAAGTAAACAAAGAGATAAAAAAGCACTGAAACCTAAAGAAACTATTAAAAACGAAACCAGTGCAAACGTAGTAGTAGATAACAGATCAAAGGAGCAAGACATAGGGATTACGGAAGAGAACGGCAGAGGCAAGAAAGAACGGCAACAATAAACTAGACAAGACAGTGGAGAGGAGGAAAAGACCAGTGACAAAGATACACGAATAGAAGAACACACACCTATCAAAGATAGCATCCGTATTCTTACACGTACTAGGGAAAGAAGACAAACTAGAGACAAGAACTAATGAGGATACTAGGAAAACGGAAGGGCGGACGGAAGGAAATAGACGAGCACAGCAAAAATACGCCAACGCGAACTTGCACCAGCAGAACGACGTTAGCGAGAGGATAAAGAAAGGGAAATGAAGAAGAGAGAGAGAAAGAGAGAGCTATAACCAATCTAGAAGGCACGGTAAAGAAACATGAGTAAACTAGAATAAGCAACGAAACAGAGGTAGACAAAATGCCTAAACAGAGGATGGTAAACCCTGAAAGTAGATACATTAACTTCTGGTCAAAATCGACATTTAAATTTCCACTGAAATCTACTCTTAACTCTAACGAGCTTAAGAATAGAGTAATAAAGCTTACCTAAGGAGTTGTAGTGGCGTGAGTGGCTTGAGTGGCGGCTTGAGTGGCGTGAGTGACGTGAATGGCGTGAGTAGATGGATCAACGTGAGGACTAGAAAGAGAACCAGGGAAAAGAAATTTCACGAAACCCTCGGAAGGGAGACGTTTTTTCAATAACCGCACTCGATTTCTGCGACATCATGTTACAGCGGCGTGCTTAGCACAACGGTCTCGATCTGTGCAATCTGTGCCAATGGTTGGGAGGTCGAATCTCAATTCAAAAAGATTCAAAGACATATCTATTGGCGGTGTTCGCCAGCAACTTTCAAAACTGCCGCATTTTGGCGGCATCGGCATGGTGACCGCATCCGGAACTGGGGTCGAAACTCGCCAAAGAGGTCTGGGCGTAATGCGGTCCGCGAAGCTACAATTCCCAAAATAGGAAATTTCGCAACCGCATATGGAACCTCCAGCCCCACCTTCCTCATCTAGTGGCGCGAATTTTACGCGCCACTGACTAGTGCCAGACCGAGGGTAAAAAATGAACCAGGGTAACAATCTAAAAAAAAAAAACCCCTCAAATACAACCCCCTCACCCCGTCATGCGCGAGGGGCTTTTCGAATGTGTGTTCGGGTGGGGAAAAATGGGGGGTATTCGAACCCCCATTTGTCAAACAACTGGCTTGTTCAGAGGTTCCCCTCTGAACGGCAATGCGACGGCTGTGCCATCGCTGTGCTTCGAAAAATGAGGCATGTCGATGGCATGGCCTGGGGATGGAACTTTGCCTGGGGACGAAGTTGCGTCCCCGCTTCCATATGCCGTCGAGCATTTCGTTTTGTGGGAGAAGTGGGGGCGTTCGCCAGACACCCCCTTTGATTGTTGGTTTGGACTGGGGAGGCTCGGCACCTTTTTTACGGGCTGACCAGGCTGACGGAGGTAAACGAACACTAACGGACGGGATCAAGAAGACGAGACCCACCTTCCTGATCCCGTCCTTATCCCATGTTTTTTCGCTTCATTGGTGCTGGCGAACACCGCCATTCTCTCCTTGAAGTGAAGTTTTGTTTACTGCAACACCAGATTCATGATTCTTTTTCATTACCACTATCAAAAATTTGTCTGATTTCCATTTTCGTTACAACACAAGGCATCATACAAGGATGTAGGATGGAAGTGAGTGAATGTGGACAATAAAAAATAGCTCTCATATTACACACAACTCCAAAAGCTCCGCATCTTTAAGACGATTTTGTCGTCTCATGCATTCCATAAAAATAGTTGAAATCAAAATATTTCATTGATGTTTACACAAGAAACCGCAGCCTTTCATTAAAATTATATACACCCTCATCGGCTATAAGAATGTCATGGATAAATTTCATAAAGAAAATGCGTACTGGTATGCCAAATGGTACAAAATATGATCATATGCTAGTAATAGTTGAAATGAAAATAAAGGTAATAATGTTTCGCAACCCTAAGACGATTTCGTCGCCTCTTGTTTTTTTTTCAAATCTGCATGTCCTGGCGAACACTGCCAATGTCTTGATCGATCGCAATCGATCTCCTCAAACGGACGCAGTCGATTGTGATCTACTGCATCAGATCTGGCAGCATGGCGACACACACGATTAGTAACAAACTTCACTTCTACTCGCAGCAACATTGTGTGGCGACACAATCGAATAGCAAAACGAGGCCACCTTGTAGTCGTGCGGCACCACGTATCGCTAGGTCTCGCAAAATTTATGTGGAAGGGATGTGTGCCTAGCCTGGAACCTGCATTGTCGGTACTCACAGTCTTCCTCGCAAATTTTCTGTCATATTGCGCGGCGTGGGACGCGATCGCGAGTTGCGTGAGATCGGAGCAGCCTTACATGATCTGATCCGATCCGATCCGATCCGATCGATCATCGAATGCCTTAGATCGTCCCGACCAGGCCCCCAGAAGTCAGAGAAATTTCTCTGATTTGCCTAAAAAACTCTGATATTCAGCCTTTTTTTTTAGTGAACTCTGAAAGTTCTGCGTTTTTTTTGCTCTGAACTCTGAATATTCAGAAAAAAAAATCTATTCCTTGTCTGATATTTCAGACTTTTTCTCAGAGTGTACTCTGATCCCAAGAGCGTTTTAGCGGGTACCTACTGACCTGACAGCCGCGATTAGCGCTGGAAGTACAAATTTGTCGTGTCAGTCACACTGAAACAGTGACAACATCGCTGCGGCGAGGTTATCATCCCGTTTTAGGCTGATCAATCAGCTTCACTACTGATGTGAACTTTGGTTTATCAGACTTTTATACGATTGAACTCTGAAATTTCAGATTTTTTTTTTTGTACCAAGTCTGATTGATCAGACTAAAAATGTGTACTAAGTCTGACGAATCAGACAGCCCAAAAACGAATCTGAGGGCCTGGTCCCGACCTGCACCAGTCATTATTGTATGACCTATTACATTCATAACACAACTACATTCTAGAGTAAGGGTACGTTCTTGCCTCGTGTCTGACCTTGTCAGAAGACCCAAAGTGACCTCAAACTCTGGCAATTCAATGTTCGAAAGACCCAAAGTGGGCCACTTCGGGTCTTCCGAACCTCCACCCGAACCTCCACTCCGTGTCTGATACGAAGTAGGAATGCACCCTAACTTGATTCCGCAAGTACCTTCCTAAATCTTCACCTCCATTTCATGAGGGAAATAGTTTTATGGAGATGCATCACCAAGCTCCTAAAGTGTGACTTATTTTACATATTAATTTCATAAATATCTGAACATAGGCTAAATTATTATTATTTCTCCGTTCATGGTTGGTTTTCGTCTTTGCGGTAGCTCGTCAATTTGAATTTGTTGTATATGTATTCGCAAAAAAAAAACATACCGAATCCAACAGAGAAATTCTAACTTGAGAGGGCGGACATGAATACTTGTGAAGACAACTAAAGGGGTTTAAAATTGCACAGCGCGTATGCTATTATGACCCTATTTCTATGAGCTTGGAATTGACCCATGGACATGAGAAATGTGTATTTGCGGTAGGTGAAGTTATTAAAGCCAAAAGGAGCTCGACTTATTCAATTTGTGAAGAAATGAGGAATGAATGAACTGGCAAGAAGGTGGGTACAAGTAGGAAACCTAGAAATGTTGTACCCTATAGTGTCTACCCCACTACAGCCTAGATAGACCATAGCATATAAGTTTGACACACCCACATAGGCAAAGTGGGGGAGAACAAGAGGTCAGAAGACCAGTCAAGCAAAGCAAAGCAAGCTCAGGGTGGATCACAACGTCACCACACATTCCGAGCACAAGTTCAAGGCCACAAGGCCAGTTCACATGCAAGATCATATATATAAAGGTAAACAAGCAAGTGCAGGTATAGAAAGATCACAGTACAAGCAAGGTCAAGAAGTGAGCAAGTGAGGCAAGGTAGGTACAAGACCTAACAGAGTACAGAAGCGCTGATGGTCACAAGGCGCGAGTGCCTTGGTGAAGATATCAGCAGTGTTGGCCTCAGAGGCCACGTAAGCAAGACGCAGCTGACCTCGCTGCTGCAGCTCACGAGCAAGGAAGTAGCGAAGAGCGATGTGCTTCGTTCTGTGCTCCAGTCTGTGCTCCCGACACAAGGCCAGCATAGCCTTGTTGTCTACGTACCGAACTGGAGGAGAACGAGACGGCTCTCCTAGGTCAGTCAGCAGGTAGGTGAGCCAGCGTAGCTCCTGTGCAGCCATGGCCCCTGCGTAGATCTCAGCCTCACAACTGGAGCCGAGAACAAAAGACGAGCGGGTAGACCGCCACGAAACAGAGCCGGAACCAAGGCTGAAGGTGTAACCCTGTGACGACCGCTGCGTAGCCTGGTCGTCAGCCCAAGAAGCGTCTGCGTGACCAGTGAGGACCACTGGACTCCGCCCTCCAAGCACAAGCCCCATGCCCGACGTACTGCACAAGTAGCGCAACACCCTCTTCGCTGCAGCCATGTGCTCTGGTCTGTGTCTCCCAGGAGCAACATAGCGTTCCAGAATGCTGAGAGGGTATGCAAGGTTAGGTCGAGTGCAGGTCATCAGGTACATGAGGCAGCCAACAAGCTCTGGGTACGGGCCACTCGACTCTACGGACTCATCCGAAGGCAGAGCTGAGAGCGAGTGGCGAGTAGACAGAGGAGTGGGCTGAGGCGAGGAGTACGTGAAGCCGAAGCGCTGAAGGACCTGCTGCACCATGTGTGATTGAGTCAGGGTAATGGTGCGCTGTGCTCTGTCCCGGGTGATCTGCAAGCCAATGTAGCTGCGCAGTTCACCCAGATCTGTGCACGTGTGTCTCTTCTGCAGCTCGGACTTCACGTGGGCGAGTCCAGCAGTGTCAGCTGTGGCAAAGACCAAGTCGTCGACGTACACGAGGATGTAGAACGGCGGCAAAGAAGTGTCGGTGCGCAGAAACAGCGACGGGTCGGCAGTAGAAGGAGCAAACCCAAGAGCCGCAAGTGTAGTCCTCAGTGTGTCGTGCCACTCACGAGGTGCCTGGCGGAGACCGTAGACTGGCCGCCGGAGGCTCCACTGGGTACCAGGAGGAAAAGACCCAGTGAAGCCAGGTGGGCGGCGCAGCCAGATCTCCTCGTGCAGGCTGCCCTGCAAGAAAGCAGTGCTGAAGTCAAGAGAGTGAAGCTCGTAGTCACGGTGAGCGGCTATGTGCAGCAGTACCCGAAGAGTGGTCATCTTCGGGGTGGGAGAGAAGGTCTGAAAGTAGTCAACTCCCTGCCGCTGACTGAAGCCACGAGCCACGTAGCGCGCCTTGAAGACAGGCGGAGAACCCGGCGGCCGCTTCACCCTGAAAATCCACATGCCACTGACGATGTTCGCCCCAGGAGGGGGAACCTCGTCAACGTAGGTGCCAGTGGACTTCCAGGAAGCCATCTCTGCATCCATGGCTGCCTGCCACTGAGAGGAGTAGGGACCCTCTATCGCCTCCGCGTAAGAGCGCGGAGTCGGGATGTCTGGTGCATCCGGGTCTCCCTCAGGAGCAAGCAGCATGGACACAAGATGAGGTGAAGCAGCAGCAAAGCACTGGAACTCCTCCTGCCTGTCCTCAAGGACGTCCGTGCCAAGGGCACACTCACCCCCGACGGACGGAGGACAGGCAGACCCAGACTCAGCGACAAGACTAGCAGCGTAGTCTAGGCGACAGCGAGCAGCGAAGTCGACAAGCTCAGAAACTAAGGCAGACGCAGCAGCGGACTCAAAGGAAGGGTCAGTGATGACAGTAGCAAGGAGACGCGTGACAGTAGGACTGGCAGCGCGAAGGGAGTCCGACTCCGGGTCAGCAAGAACAGGAAGAGAGGACTCAGGAGGAGAAGGCAAAGGGGCACGCAGCGGAGCAGTGGAGGGACGCAGAGACATCCGGTGCGTGCCGGGGACAGGGGGAGGACGCGGACGCGAAGCACGACCACTAGTGCGAGCAGCACGGACAGGCGACGCAGGACGAGACGCGGGCTCACGACGCTCAGCAAGACCTCCAGTAGGACCAGTGTAGGAAGAAGGAGCAGGCAGTGGGGAGGCTGGCTGTAACTGTGACTCAGACTGGACAGGCGGCGGACACTCTAAGAGAGGAGCAGGACTAGTAGAGGGCGGAAGACCAAGAACCTGCTCAAGGAGCGGAACGAAGTACGGTTGCGGCCGTGCAGCACCCCCAGAACCAGCAGGAACAGCGCCAGCACCACGAACGGCAACACCAGCTCCAGTAGCACCCCCAGCTCCAGCAGCGCCAGCAGCAGTAGCACCCCCAGCTCCAGCCGCGCCAGCAGCACCAGCTCCAGCAGCACCAACACCAGCACCCTCAGAAGCACCAGCACCAGCAGCACCTCCAGCGCCAACACCCCCAGCAGCTCCAGCTCCAGCCGGACCACCAGAAGACGCAGCGGGTCCAGCTCCAGCACCCTCAGTAGCACCGACGCCCGCAGCACCACCAGCTCCAGTACGAGAAGCACCCGCAGGCCCAGCAGCTCCAGTACTCCCAGTACGAGCACCTCCGGGACCCGCGGCACCAGCACCCTCAGCAGCAGCAGAACCTCCAGCACCCGCAGCACCTCCAGCTCTAGCAGCTCGCCTCCAGCGCCGGGCAAACCACTCACGCAGCTCCTGTGGAGAGAGTAGCTCCCGCCGGGACCACGCACCCGAAGAACCTCCAGGCCCAGTACCGCCAGACGCCACACGAGCAGGCCCAGTACCCTCAGACTCCACACCCCCAGACGCAGCACCCCCAGGCGCAGCACCCCCAGACGCAGAACCCCCAGGCGTAGCACCCCCAGGCTCAGCACCCCCAGAGTCAGCACCCCCAGGCTCAGCACCCCCAGAGTCAGCACCCCCAGACCCAGCACCCGCAGGCTCAGCACCCCTAGCAACACCAGAGTCAACAGCTACCTCGACAGGGTCGACTGCGTCTACCTGAGACACACCTGAGGGGGCAGGACCCTGAGGGGGGAGGGGGTCTACCGGAGGGGGACCTGGTGTAAGGAAGAGCGGCGGGGGGGGGAGGGACGCAGTGCGGTAGGGGAAGAGACGGTAGTAGGGAACCGACTCGTCAAACGTGACGTCCTGGGAGGACAGAACACGGCGCGAGGTGGGGTGGTAGAACTGCCAGCCCGGCGCGTCAGGGGGGAAGCCAAGGAAGACGCAGGGAACAGCACGAGGGGACAGCTTGTCCGCAGACAAGTCGCGAACAAACGCCCGAGATCCCCAGACACGGAACGCAGACGCATCGCCAACCTTCCCCGTCCACAGCAAAGCAGGGGAGGTCTCCGGCATGGAGACCCGGGGCTAAAGGTTGATCTGATGCACCGCGTACCGAACCGCAAACGGCCACAGAAAATGGGGGGCAGCCGCATGGACCATGGACGTACGAGCGACGTCCATGACCATGCCAATGCGGCGCTCAGCAATCCCATTTTGCTGTGGAGAGTCCGGAAGCGTGAAGGTCTGGCGGATGCCCCGTGCACGACAGAAGGCTCGCAGAAGGTCAGAGAAGAACTCTCCGCCTCTGTCAGAGTGCAGACGCAGAACAGGAAAGTCCGAGCCGAAACTCTCTCTGAGCTGGAGACGAGCTGCGCGGATCCAGGAGATCAACACCTCAGTGACCTCACCCTTGCTGCGCAAGGGGAAGACTGCGGTGTAACGCGAGTAGTCGTCAACCACCAGCAGGAAGTAACGCTCGTGACCCTGTCCACGGACGCGGGCTGGGCCCCACACGTCCATGTGAAGCGTCTGCAGCGGAGCCTCTGTCGGAGGAAACTCGGAGGAGTGAGGAGCGGCGCGCTGCCGCCCCTCGACGCAGGGAACGCAGGTGGGGCCAGGCCCCGGAGGAAGAGAAGGGAGGGACCGGGGGAGACCCGAGACAAGGAAACGAGAGGCCATGCCTCGGAGACGAGGCAGGGAGGGGTGACCAAGGCGGTGGTGCCAGAGGAGAGTCTGGTGAGACAGGAGACGACACGAGCAGGGGGCAGACTCAGGACCAGACCTGGACGCTGCAGCAAACACCTGACTCGACGCAGCTACCTGAGGAGACTCAGTAGTCAGTGTGTATAGGCTCGACCCCGGCTGACGGGTAAACGTGGCCAAGTGTCGGCCCGTCCGAGCACACGTACAGTGGGTCACTCGCTGACGCGCAGGAGTGAACTGGTCAACCCCTGCGTCCTGTAGGTCAGCACCACTCACCAAGTTCGTAGAGAACGAGGGGAGGTAACGACCTGACAGGGAGCCAGAAGGGGCCGCCGGACACGGTAAGACAGTGGAGAAGTGGGCAAGGACGGGACCCCCAGAGGGGTCTGCCAGGGAGACTGCAACCGGACGACTAAGCGTCGTGAGTGTGGTGCGGTCTCGAAAGAAGGAGCGAGAAGCACCCGAGTCAAGGGTGAAGGTGTGTAACACCTGAGACGACGTGGTACCTGAGAGAGCAGACTCACCCGCACCTGGGGCAGCAGACTCACCAGCACCTGGAGGAGCAGACTCACCAGCACCTAGAGCAGCAGCCTCACCAGCACCTAGAGCAGCAGCCTCAATGCCCGGGTCAGGCGGAACACACAGGTAACAGTCACCCAGATCACTAGTAGGCAGTGCATACATGGCAGTGAGGATAGCATCATAGTCAAGAGCATAGATATCTACCCTCTGCCTAAGCCGCTCCACCCAGTCGGGGAGCTCAGCGGCGTCGCCAAACTCCGTACGCCAGACGTCGCTCAGACGGGTGAAGCAGCGGGACTCGGCGTGACCAAGCGTCCCGCAGGGCTGACCAGTCCGAGCACCAGTGCGAATGACGTACGGACAGCGAGCAGTACTCCGTGACCCTTCACGCTGAGCGTACCACTCACGAAGTTGCTGGGGCGAAAGGACCGCGCGCGGACTACGATGCAGCTGCGCCTGGCCTCTACAAGTAGCTCCCGAACTCCTCACGCCAGACCGACTCCCACTACGGCCACCCCGACAACCCCAAGTAGCGTACCACTCACGAAGCTGCTGGGGCGTGAGGGACTCACGCGGACGTCGCTGGAGCTGCATATGGCCACAGCCAGGAGCAGGAGGAGCAGTGGTAGCCGCAGTAGCAGCAGTAGAAGCAGTAGCAGTAGTCGCAGCGCGGCCACCCCTACAACCCCAACTAGCATACCACTCACGAAGCTGTTGGGGGGCGAGGGACTCACGTGGACGGCGCTGGAGCTGCATTTGGCCACGCCAGGAGCAGCAGTATCAGTAGAAAGAGCAGTAGCAGCAAGAGCAGCAGTAACAGCAGTACGGGCAGGGCAGTGCTCACCAGTGGCGAGAAGGGCAGGCATACGACTGCGGCAATGGCGAGGCGGCTACCACTGCAGGGCGAGGGCTCCACGGCTGCTGCAGGGGCGGCTGCTCCAGGGGCGGCTGTCGCAGGGGCGGCTGCTCCAGGGGCGGCTGCTGCAGTGGCGGCTGCGCCAGGGGCGGCTGCTGCAGTGGCGGCTGCTCCAGGGGCGGCTGCTGCAGTGGCGGCTGCTCCCGGGGCGGCTGCTGCAGGGGCGGCTGCTCCAGGGGCGGCTGTCGCAGTGGCGGCTGCTCCAGGGGCGGCTGCTGCAGTGGCGGCTGCTCCAGGGGCGGCTGCTGCAGGGGCGGCTGCTCCAGGGGCGGCTGCTGCAGTGGCGGCTGCGCCAGGGGCGGCTGCTGCAGTGGCGGCTGCTCCAGGGGCGGCTGCTGCAGTGGCGGCTGCTCCCGGGGCGGCTGCTGCAGGGGCGGCTGCTCCAGGGGCGGCTGCTGCAGTGGCGGCTGCTCCAGGGGCGGCTGCTGCAGGGGCGGCTGCTCCAGGGGCGGCTGCTGCAGTGGCGGCTGCTCCAGGGGCGGCTGCTGCAGGGGCGGCTGCTCCAGGGGCGGCTGCTGCAGTGGCGGCTGCTCCAGGGGCGGCTGCTGCAGGGGCGGCTGCTCCAGGGGCGGCTGCTGTAGTGGCGGCTGCGCCAGGGGCGGCTGCTGCAGTGGCGGCTGCTCCAGGGGCGGCTGCTGCAGTGGCGGCTGCTCCAGAGCGCGGGTTAGGGCAGGGCGCCGCGACGGGCAGGGGCGACGAGGGAGCCGCAACGGGGCCGCGAGGGAGCCGCGGAGGGGCCGCGACGAGCCACGAGGGGCCGCAAGGGGCCGCGACAGGGCCGCGAGGGGCCGTGAGAGGGGCCGCGAGGGGCCGGGAGAGGGGCCGCGAGGGGCCGCGTACGGCCGCGGAGGGGCCGCGAGAGGGGCCGCGAGGGGCCGCGAACGGCCGCGGAGGGGCCGCGAGGGGCCGCGAACGGCCGCGGAGGGGCCGCGAGAGGGGCCGCGAGGGGGCGGCTAAGGGGCCGCGAGGGGCCGCGAACGGCCGCGGAGGGGCCGCGAGGGGGCCGCGAACGGCCGCGGAGGGGCCGCGAGGGGCCGCGAACGGCCGTGGAGGGGCCGCGAGGGGCCGCGAACGGCCGCTAGGGGCTGTGAGAGGGGCCGCGAGGGAGCAGCTAAGGGGCCGCGAGGGGCCGTGATAGAGGGGCCGCGAGGGGCCGTGAGTGGGGCCGCTAGGGAGCGGCTAAGGGGCCGCGAGGGGCCGTGAGAGGGGCCGCGAGGGAGCGGCTAAGGGGCCACTAAGGGCAGGGGACGCGGGGCGCGACTCGGGCAGGAAAAAAATTCGAATTTTCGGTGGGCCCTAGGAAACGTTCCCACTAGGGAACCTGCTCTATACCATGTGAAGAAATGAGGAATGAATGAACTGGCAAGAAGGTGGGTACAAGTAGGAAACCTAGAAATGTTGTACCCTATAGTGTCTACCCCACTACAGCCTAGATAGACCATAGCATATAAGTTTGACACAATTTTCCTAGATGGTCAGACAAATTTAAAAATCATGTGGGGCATTTTGCACATCCATGCGTCTGCAATGCTTCATCGCACTAGCATAATCAAAATTACATATTTATCGATACAATTGAGTGTGTTGGTTGGTTAAAAATGTGGACAAAACTGCAAATATGATGACATGGGTACTAGTAGAGTGGAGTTGAGTGGTTGGGTGGGCGAGCACCATGAAGAGGGTGATGGCAAGGAGGGAAAGGGAGCTAGGAGACTGAGAGAACTCTATACCCCAATGAATCAAGCTCCACATGTGTAAGGAAGATGAGGAAGGAAGGAAGAGGAAGATGGGGGCGTTGAAGGAGGGCAAGACTAAGGTTATGAAATAGAGGAGGTTGGAAAAAGTACAGGTGGGAAAATGGAAGAAGAGAAACCAGTGCATGTATAGGGCATGTATGGGTTGCAACAAAATGTTGAGTGCAATACATAGTTTGCACGACAACCTACCGCCTATGTGTCGACATAGAGTGAAAGTGAGGTGTTTCGTCTCAAGGTAATTTGTTGTGTGTGAGTTGTGCATTTATGTGCTTCACGTTTCTGTGTTTACGGCTCGTGAATCGGCTCAACGGTTCATGAGTTATGTGAGTTCCCGTGAAAGGTTGCGTTCCTGAGTGTTCGTGAAGGTCCGTGTGTGAATGCGAGACTTCGTGTGCGTTTGCGTTGCTTCGCGAGTTTTCATAAGCGTGTGTTAATTCTGTGTTCGTGAATTTCTGTGTTCGTGACTGTGTTCGTGAAATTCCGTGAAGTCTGTGCGCTGTTCATGAATGTTTGTGAGTGTTCATGTTAGTTTTCGTTTTTCTGTTTTCGTGTGTGCTCATGAAGTATCGTGGGTGTTCACGAGGGGTCAATGTTGACCCTTAGAATTCTCGCGATGGTCAAGGTCAACAGCGCGAGGAAATCGGGACCCGTGCGTGGGGTCATGATCGCGCGTGTGGGCCCTCAGGCCCGCGCTTGTGCCTTCGCACTGTTGCGAGCGTGGCATGGCCCACGATCGCAACAGGACAGGGCGAATGATCGCCCTGCCCACGCGTAGTACAGCGCAGCCGAAATATCGGTCGTGCATGATTGCAGCCGTGGGGGTGCTCGGGATTACGGTTGAAAAACCGTATCCCGCGTTGACTCGACTTACAGGTAACTTCGCTGGAAAGATCGCGCGCGTAAAGGGACAATTTCGATACAGGAGAAAAACGGTGAAAGCCGTTTTTCAACTGTGAGACTTCGTGAAAACGGTAATCTCACACGAGCGTTTATGATTGCGCACGAGAAGTCGCGAACGTTCACGAGGGGAGTCAGCAGGGGAATTTGGCAGACATGAAATTTGAAGACAGTTATTCTACAGGGGAGAACCAAGCCAAATTCCGAAGCAGTTCGACAACCGTTTTCCTTGGCGCATCTGGCGAAGTCCTGAAGTATAGTTAAACAACTGCTTTGTGCTTTCTTATGCTTGTGTGCTAGGCGAAATATAAATGCGTGCTTGTGTTCAGTTGTAATCAATCCTTTTGAGTGAAGTTATTCTCTATCATCGTATTGACGTGAAGAGAACTTTCTGCACACGACCAGTTCGTCGTCATAACGCTGCGCAAGGAGTTCTGAGAATGCTCTATTGCACATGATCGTTTTCATACTTGGCGTGTCCCTCTACAACACACGGACCCTTGGTTAGGGGCTGGCCTTGCCAGGCACCCAAGGACCCTTGGAGGTGACCCCGTGGGGACTGTTAAGTGTGAATTAAAGGTGTGCATAGTAGCTTCCAGATCTCAATAGTAGTCAACACAAAAGAATAAACAAGAGCAGCAGGAGGTGGTAGTACGTATGCGAGGAAGGTACAGCACGCATACAACTGGAGCATCAAACACAAATACACACAGACACGCACCCGCACGCACACGCCCATACGCACACACATACATCCCTCTCTCTCTCCCTCTCTCTCTCTCTCTCTCTCTCTCTCTCTCTCTCTCTTACACACACACATATACACACATACATACACACACACACGCATACGCACACACACACACACATACACAAAAATACATATATCACACAAATACACACACACACACACACACACACACACCCCCATATACCAGCATAGCTTGACATGTCTCAAAGAACTTTGAAATGGCAACCAGTCACACAGATTTATTTAGGGAACCTACACACATCACAACGTATGAGAGATGCATCGCAGGTCAACCGGAGCGCATGAAGAACAGATCGCTCCAACACGTCATAGCTTAAAATTATGCGAATATTTGAGCTACCTCAAGAACAACTCACTCTTTGCACGTTTGTATGATCTACAAGAGAGCGGGGAGAGACATGCGGCCAGAACGATGGTTCAAGGCAAAGAATTTGAGAAGTTGGTGGGATCAAAGGGAAGCTGCTGCTGCTGTACCTGCTGCTGCTGCACTTGCTGCTGCTTGCGAAGGCTGCCGCTGCTGCACTGGTTGGTGCTGCAGCTGCTGCTGCAGTGTCCTCGCCACACCCCCAGGACCAGCGTCTCCTCTGTGCGGACCAGCAGCCTGGTACTGCCTCCAATGTTGGTTCCCCCAGGCGCACGAGGACCCCCACCTCCTCCACCTCCGCCACCCTTCCCGCCCTTCTTACCTCCCTTACCACGTCTCTGCCCACCACAACAGCTGCAATCTCCCTAGTAGCTAGAGACTCGGCAGTAGCAAGAGACGCTGTAGAGGTGGGGAGCTGGGGCAGAGCGCACCCCTCAAGGGGGTGGGGGACGACTGGACCGATAGCAGAGGTGAAGGAGGAAAGGAGGTTCTCAAACTCATTGAAGCTAGTCTCAATTACTGCTATGCGCGCTGGCGCGCAGTCTGCTGGGCGCGCTAAAGTGCGTGTTGCTGTGTGCGCTGGCGGGCTGCTCACGGGCACGCTAGTAAAACAAACCAACCACAAAGAAGACCTACGCCAACACATTTCCAAAAGTGGCAAAATTTTCAAGAGTCATGCTCCATATGGCATGGGTGAGGAGGGGGGGAGGGAGGGTTGAGGGAGGGGATCAAGGCCTTGTACATTGTTCAGGGTAAATCATGCATTTACACTGAACCAAAAGTGTGGCTTCAATCATTACCCTGACAGATCAGGGAAAATGTGTTATATACATGTATACACATTTATATTTGTGTAGTGTGACCAGCAAAACCAACCAAGCTGATAATAAGCGTACCGGGGTAATTTACACTGATAGAAATAGCCCTTCGTCATCTTACGACCAGGAGATCATGAGTCAAGGTTCGCATTTCCCAGCCTTGATCTTGACTTGGTCCGGAATGCACACTCTAGTGGATTTGACGAGCTTATCGATGCAATCGTAGCCGTTGGTCTTCCTGTAGCACCCTTTGATTCCACGGAAGTACTTGACCTGCAGGCCAGTGCAGCGGTCGCCAGTCCCAACCACGTACGCACGAGTCTTGGGGCACACTCCTTGCGTGAAGCTGAATGAGCTGCCTATGCACGCCTACGATTGTCATGCAGTTGGGTGTGCGTGGGGAGAAGGGGGGAAGAGGGCGGAGGGAGGGGGTGAGAGGGGGTTAGAGAGCCAAGTGTGAACTGCAAGTGCGGACTGCAGGTGTGTTTTGCAGTGTGATCTACAGGTTTGAAGTGGAGACCGAAATAGAAACACCAGCGACGCAAAACAAACACTAAATGTCATGGAACTGCATGGAACCGGCATGGCTGTGGGTGAAACTAGGTGGGAAACCTAGGAACTTTTAGCAGGATTTGGGAAAACGAGAGGCAAGAGGAGAGGGCACATACGAGTGGGGGGAGGGCGAAGACGGGAGGAGAGGATAAAGCAGGGGAGAGGGTAGTGGGGAGAAAGAGGAGAGCAGAGGGAGACCTCGAAGCCTGTGAGGCTGCCGACGTCAGTCTTGGGCACGAGGCGGCTGCACTTGATGCCGGGGTTGAGGCGGAAAAACTCGAGAGGGGAGAGCGGCGGGGAGGGCACGGAGCGGATCTGGTCGCACGTCTCCCTGGCCTGCACCAGATAGAACTGCGAGCACACCGGGATGAGCAGCGCCGCTGCACTCTCCGCCCGCCGCTCCACACACACCGCCTGGCTGCCCACCAGCTCCCCGCTGCCGGAGCAGTCCAGCCCAGGGTTGAGCGTCTGGAAGGCCTCTGCGCAGGGCTCGGTGGGAGTGGGGCAGCCGGCTGTGAGAGAGAAGTAGGTGGCTAGTGACTCGCATGTGTCGCCCTGGGGGGATGGGAGCGAGGGGTGGGGAGGGGGGGAAGGGGAGGGAAGGATGAGAAGGGGAGGTGAAGAAATGATGAGAGGAGACAAGAGAGCAGGGGACAGGGGGAGGGTGAGAGGGGAACACGGGAAGGAGAAGCACGGATGTGAGGGTTGGGTTTACGCAGGGAGTCTGGTGGATAAGGAGACAGTGTAGGCTTTTGAGTCGACTCAAAAGCGGATTATGCAGGGAGTCTTCTGGATAAGGAGACAGTGTAGGAAAATTGGAAGGAGGGAGGTAGGGAGGGAGGGACGGAGGGCAGGAGGGAGGGAGGAGGGATGGATGGAGGAAAGCAGGCAGGCAGGGAGAGAGGAGGGGGGCGACCTGGGACGTGGTGTAGTAGACGGAGCAGGGCGTGAGGTCGGCTGGCTGGACCACGTTCACCACCGTGCCGACAGCGAGAGGAGCACTGCAGCTCAGACCCTGGAGGGGAAGCGGCGGGTGTGGTGCGTGTGGTGGGGTAAGTTCAGACGGCCACAATTCAAGAAGAATCTTCTAAAGAATGTGAAGAGGAAGCGGGAAAGCAGAGGCTTAGCAGGGATGCCGCACGGAAGCTGAAGAAGAAGCAGGAAAGCAAGGGCCCTCCATGCTCTGGTCGTAAAACTGTCCGCATGGGTTTCGGAGATTGGAACTGCTGCTAGCAGCACGTTCAAAGCAGCAAGCCAGTCTGAAAGGGCTTTGTCTACACGCAGCAGGAAAGAGAGACCACACTGGATTCTGAGTGAGTAACTGCCAGCTGTGGCTCACCGAGTTCTGAGTCTGCAGCTGGGCGAGAGTGAGCCCATACACGGGGTGGATGTCGGCACACGTGAGTCCCTCCAACACCACCGTGTACTTGCTGCTGGAGTCGCCTGTGCAGTGCGGTGCAGCGTGGTGTAGATGGGTGTGGGCCGGTGCGAATGGGTAATGGATTTGAGAGGACATGGAGGAGATTGTGGTGTGTGGGGGGTAATTATGATGAACAACAGGCCTTTACAAAATTCTTTGTTGCGACATGGAATGTGAAAGGCTATGGTTTGTTGGTGGTAACATAGCATGAATAAGAGATGAGAAACACGTGTCGGGTTTAAGATGCCTCGAAAACAGTTTGGTGGTTGCATAGTGAAGCATTGAAATGTGAAATTCCACACTTGGTGGTAGCATACTGTGAAAAAGAGAGGATGCCTTTAAACTTCAGTACAAGAGAGGCATCTGGAGTGCAAGAAACGAATGCTGCCTGCAGCAAAGGGAAGGTTTCCTGCAGCACAGGTGAAGGTTACCTGGACCACAGGAGAAGGTGCCATCTACGGTGGTGCCCTGCCTGAAACCCGGAGGGCACACACACGAGTACGACCCCTTGCCATCATTCACACATGTGCCCACTGCACACGGATTGCGCACCGCCGCCCTGCATGCATCCTCTGGTGAACAAAACAAGAGGTAAGAGAGGGAGATAGCCAAGGCGATCATGCTTTGAGGAGACTGAGAGCTTGTGGCTGAGACTTATCAAATCAAACGCATGGTCTGGTGTGCACCTCTCAACACATGAGATTGAGAAGAAAGTGTAAGGTACAAGCTTGCTTGGACGGATAACACCTTCGTTTATCCTGACCAAGGCACTAATTGGTAGCAACAGGTGGCAGGAATAAAGGGTCACATGCATGTCAGACAAGACTCACGTGCAATACATACACGAGAGGAGCAGCACATCAAGATAGAGCAGCAGCACCCGAGACATGTGAGTAGAACAGCACACGACTCACACAACACCCAAAATGAGAGAGCACTCACTAGTGGAGGAGCAATGAAATCAGCTTAAGGATTTGGGAAGGGATACATGGATGATGGAAGGATGACCTGGGATAGGCATGGGCAAAAGGCGAGGCGAGTAATACTTGCCTCGATTTTTGCTGCCTCTTTTGAGTAATGGGGCGAGGCGAGTATTACTCGCTACGAGAAATTTTGCCCTCGCCAAAATCGCATCTTGTGCAAGAAGACGGGTTTTTGAACTTGTTACGAGTAAAAAATGTCGCAGCAACGCACGTAATCCGCAAAAACTCGCCTCGCCGGGAGCATCTCCTAGGTAACTCAAGTTCGCAAAAGAAAATATTCAACCGCGCCTTCCCTCATGTCGACTTGGGAAAGGGAGGACTAAGGAGAGTGTTAAAAAAAATCCGTGATCTTGGAACGGTAGATTGCTAGAGCGATCAGAAAATATGTCGCAACAGGGTGGGTAAGGAGAGATCCGGATCTTCTTCACAGCGGTAAGGTGGAGTGATTGGGTTCGGTAGAGAGAGTAGGATTTAATTCAGTTAGAAGGATTAGATGTAGAAAACTTGAGACCAAGTACCCTCTATGCACAGCAATTAACTAGCACAGATAAAGATCACGCGTTCACTTCCACGGGTCATCGGGTGCCTGATAAAACCATTCCTTAACCAAGGGTCCGTGCTTGTAGAGATAACTATCAATTGGGTAATCAATTAAGGGCACTAGAGCACTTTCACAATTGAATGCGAAGCGTTACGACCAGCATTGTCCGACGATCATCGTCCGACCGATAGCGTTACGACAAGAGATATCATGGCCAATGAGCATTGTCTCTGTCTCATAATTTCCTTGTCGACGCTACGCCTGACTGCAGCAGATGGCGAAGCGTGGGAAGATCGCCCTGCGGTACATCCTGATCGATGAGCAGCCGGCCGACTGCATGACGAAGGCGCTGCACTTTCCGGCCTTCAACTGGTGCTCCGTCGCCTCGGCCAAGTGCGTCTGGCCAACGTCAGCGACGGTGACGACGACGTGCAGCAGTAGGTGCTGTGCTCTTCTGCACGGCTAGTGCGGTGGCGGCGTGCTGTGTGTTCTGTGCACGCCGACGATGCGTTTTCTCACTGTGTTCCATCCCTTGGGTTCTGAGCGGCCCTAGTATGGGGTGTAAAAGCGTGAGCGCGGCAGGGGAGTGCTGACAGGAGTTGGACCTGCCCTCGCTTGGACGAAGCCGACTTCGTGGTCGGGTGCGCTAGAGGTGCAGCCGACTTGAGTGCGCAGGTCGACGAAATTGGTCCACCTACTCGGGACCAATGTGACGACGCCAACGACGGGAAGTCGGCGGCCGACTTTGACTGGCACAGTTGACGAAGGGGTTTGTCAACCTGCCTGGTCGTCACCCTTGGGTGGCAGTCGTCGAGGGAGGTCGTCGACCTGGGGACGCCGACTTGGAGGAGTCGACAAACAGCTGGTGTGGTCGACGAAGGCGTTCATCAACCTGCGGAGTTGCCAAGTTGGTGAATTCAGCGGACGAGTGTCGACCTGGGAGGTCGTCGAGAAGGTACAGCAATTGACAGGTTCCAACCGCCCAACGCCGACTTGGCGGTTTCTCAGTCGACCAAGTTACCGGGGCGACGAGGTTCTGCGGAGTGCGCGTCCGTCGCCCAAGAGGTTCTGGCGAAGCCGACCTCGGACTGGTATACTGAGGTCGACGTGGCTCATCAGGCGCAATTAACGGCACGTGGCCCACTTGGAATCTGCGCCGTGCACGCGAAGGTGCACGTCGCGCCAACTGTCCACAATAGCAACAGTTTGTCATGCAGATTCGCGAATTGATGAGCCAAGTAATGATGGTTTTGACCTTCTTATCAGACTTGAAGCCCCGCAAAACATTACATGGGGGTCATGTTGCGACGAATAAACAAAAACTAGTAGTGAGTATTTTTCATCTCACGATGAGTGCTCTCTTACTCATTTATTTAATGATTAAACAGCAAGTGCATGTTTACTTGCACCCTGACACTCGCCCAAAACGAGGCAATTAAGAAACTCGTTGCGTCGCCCATCTCCAGCTTGAAGGTTATGCTCGTTCTCACCCACAAAGAAGCAAGCCATTTTAGTTCAGTGGTTAGCACCAAGTTTAAACTACATGGCAATAGAGCCAAATATTATGAGCTCGAACTCTGTTGTGTGCTTCGAAAGTAGCCTGTGATTCAAACTTTACCTCTATGAGGGAATGTGTTGGAGGAGCACTACGATCGACCTAAGGTTCTGGGAAAAAGATACTAACAAGGATAGCCTAGTGGATTATGGTCGTGCACATCCGCAATGAAAAGAAAGAAGAGAATAAGAATGCTCACTGTAAGCACAAGTACGTGTGTTGTCAGGATTGCGAGCCTCGATAAACCGCGGGTCGTTGCAATCGCAGCGGTTGCTGCTTCCATCAACAGCGCATGTGAAGTTGCCACATGGGTTGAACAGCGACCCAAACTCCTCCTTGCTCGTGCTGTTGACGTTGCAGGGGTCGGCAGCAGCGCGCACCACCGGGTAGATCCCAGGCAGCGTGTTGATCCCACACACGCCATCGCCCCCCTGGATGTCCATCCGCATGTACCCGCCATCACCCCACTGTGCGCCCCATGAGTTGCGGATGATCCAGAAGGGCGGTGCCATGTGTGGGAATGTGGGGTCTGAGCCGGTGAGGCGATAGCCCACCAGCAGCACCACGTGGTTCAGGTTGTATGTGAAGCATTCTGGGTCCGCGTACTTGGATAGCTGGGGGGGAAACAAGGAGGGGAGTTAGAGAGGGGTCTGCTTAGGGTTTATCTCCCTTGCCGAACCATTTAGGACCTGCCTGTCATGATTTAGCAAGGCACAAGTGCAGGGCATGCAAGTGCGTGCGTGCCAGGTCGCGTGCGGGCGGGCGAGCGTGCAGCCAGGCGGGCGTGCATGATTGTGAGTGGAGCACCCTGTTGTGATTCAGATGGAGCACCCACCTCGCTCCATGTCCACTCATGCTCACCCCATCGTAGTTGAGGAAGGAGGGGGCGGTGGCCTGCACATGCACCACCACGGGCTGTCGCTGCACTGCCAGCAGCAGCCCAAACCAGCCATGGAACGCCGTGCGCTCAAACCCGTTCACTCTGAACGGCCCCCCCGATGGCTTGCTCTGCCGTGGGGCAGGGGAGGAGGGGTAGGTGGGGAGGGGTAGAGGAGGAGAGTTATGAGTGGTGAGGCATGTGAGGAAGGGAAGAGGACAACAAGGAAGGGGGAGCAAGCAGTATGCAAGAAAAAATCACTATTCATAACAGCCTTTTCTATGGTGTGTGTCTGTGTGTGAGCAGTCCAATTGCTTACGATCTCTGTACCCAAGTAGAAGTTGCTTTTCTTTCTTTCTTTTCATGATCAACGCATTGTCAACTTTGTATGTTAGAATAGTCAACTCCCCCAAATCCGTGAAAGCAAGGATCACGAGGACCTTTTTTTTTTTTTTTTTTTTTTTTTTTCCCCACACACATACGAACAGGTCTTTAGATCAGGTCAACGTACAAAAACAGCAAACGGAAAGAAAGAAAGAAACAAATCAGGATAAGAACTGTAACCTACCGACCCAGTGGTGCGGCGTGGACCACCACACGAGATCCCAAGCACTTTCACAAGCTGAGCAAAGACAGGAATTCCACAGAGCGGACTTGGGCTCGTGCTGCCTTTCTTATTTCCCCCGCCCCCGCTAACCACCGCCCCCCCCTTCCCTTCCTCCGTCAGCCCAATGTTGCTCTTGGCATTGAGGGTGATGAGATACTGGAAGGCCTGGGAGGGCGAGTTGCCCTGCGAGCATGAGGAGCCGAGGGCTTCACGCAGCTGGGAGACGGAGAGGAGCGGCACGGCGGAGAGGTTGGAGAGAATGCTGTAGGCCATTTCTATGCTGCCCACCACCGCGTACGCCCAGCAGTCGCCTAGGAGGGGCGAGGCGAGCAATGGAAAGAGTGGAGAGGTTGAAGAGGTGAGATGAACAGGAGAGGATGCCGTAGGCCAATTCTATGCTGCACAGCACACCACAGCGTACACCCAGCAGCCGGCTGAAAGGGGTGGGGAGTGGGGAGTGCGGAGTGGGGACAGGTGGTGAATGGGGAGAGGGGAGGGGTGGGGAGTGGGGAATGGGAGACGATCCTGTAGGTTGCTTCGATGCAGCCTGTCGCCACATACGCACAGTATGTGGGAAGAGGGAAGAGGGAAGGGATCTCGGGGGATGGGGAAGACGGAAGAGGAAAGGGAAGGGGAACGGGAAGAGGGAAGGTGAAGGGGAGAATAGGAAAGTATGGAACCATCCACTCCAGTCACCATAGTACATTCTCACCACACAGCGTCCCTCCTTTCCTCTCACCCCCTTCCCTCCCCCTCCAACCACCCTCCACCCTAGTAAGCCATTCCCATCCCTTCCCATCCCATCCACCAAGGTGCAAAAAAACGACGTTTTTTTTCATTTTTTTTGTCGTTTTTTTCGATATAGTAATTTTCGATCGTATAAAACGGAATAAAACGAAAATATTGATTAGTCCTTTTTTGGTGGAAAAAAACGATCGTTTTTTACGATCGTAAATTTCGTACCACAATTTACAGTTGCAATTATCTCCGGATAACGCACAACTCGCAGTGAAGGGTTTCACTCTATACACGAGCAACACAAGGGGAGAGGTAGCGGGAGGATTCATGAGGGAGCACAGGCATGTGGGTTGAAGTGAATCCACCCAGTACAGAGAGGAATCGTGGGTCAGAAATTTAGACCCACGTTCGAGGCGCGGCATGCCAACACTTCGCTTCCCTGCTCTCGCTGATTTCGCAAAGCCTCGAGGCCACTTCGTGCACCCTTAAAAATGAATTCGTGCATGTGCGAAACACGAATGTCAAGGAGGAGGAGGAGGAGGAGGAGGAGGAGGAGGAGGAGGAGGAGGAGGAGGAGGATGAGGAGGAGGAGGAGGAGGAGGAGGAGGGGGGGGGGGTCCAACGCATGGGACTTTAGTGACATCGATGGTGTTAGATAGAGAGTGATGAGCTGTAACGACCTTTCTATATTTTATTTTAATTGCAATCAGGCTAGAAAACTTATCAGCACTGACTTGCCAGAGAGTGTTGGTGGCTGGGGATTTGTAAGGTTGGTTTTTTTTTTTCTGAATTTTTTTTTGGGCCTAACAAAAAAACGACGTTTTTTCCCAAACTTGACAGTAAAAAACGATCGTTCTTTTCAATCGTTTTTTACCGCAACCGTTTTTTTCCACCTTGCCATCCACTACACCGTCTCCCATCCCGTCCCTTCCCACCGCACCCCACCCCCATGAGCACATGCTCACCGCAGGGACCCTGGTTTTTAACGGGCCAAGGCAAACTCAGGTCGGCCCAGGAGAACGCCTGGCTCACAACCCACACCTCCTCGTCCTCCCCTCCTCCTGCTGCTGGCGCCTGCAGAGGCTGCACGCCCCCACTGGCATAGCGGAAGAAAGGGTTAGCCCCCACTGGCTTTAGGGATGCCTCGCTTAATTGGAACCCAAACTGCTGGTCTGGGGGGAGGAGGAGAGTGTAGTGTAGGGTTGGGTAGGGTAGGGGTGGGGTAGGAGAGGGAGGATGACAAAGGAAGAATTCGAGGTGGATTTTAAGGTGGCAATACTCTTAATGCAGATAAGGCTTCGAACAGAAGTACACGAGATGCAAGACGGGCTGAAATGCAAAAATGAAAATCAGGACTGCATACAATGCGATTCGATCTTAGTTGGAATTGTATGATAACGCTGGTTCACGTTTACGCAACTTAACGAAGTAAACTTACGTTTACGTATGCTTGCCTGATAGGGGTTTACGGTCAGCACAAAAACCTTTCAGCCTGCCCGGAAAGGTGTGCTGCAGAAAAGGTCCCAATTTTGTAACGAGTCCACACATTTCCGTGTGCGTAGAAGGTGTGCACGAAGGTGTTGGTGATGGAAACGCGTTTGTTGGTTTCACGGAACATTTCGGCAGATTGGCATAGTTGGCGAAAAACGTTTCCGTTGACTCGATTCGTTTTCAGCTTTGCGACAGATCCGCATGTTCGTCAAAATCCCAAACAGTTGACTCAACAAACCACTCATACCCCACGCATCGCAACTATCCTATGCACGGCTATTTCGTAAAGCAGACTTCCAAGTCATCCTCCCGTCATCCGTAACCTAGAAGTCTAGTTTCCTAATAGACTTAGTCGCGCGACCCAGCAAGGCTTAGATCCTGTCCGTTGTACCCAGTACCTAACGCAAGCTTAGTCCGTCCAAATATCCGCATTGTAATGCAGTCGTCATTCGCGTAATAAGACAGAATCTTTGGTTGTCGATCTTGCATGCAGAAATTCCAGGTCCCTTTTTTTTTTTTCAGCTGCACGTTCGAGTTCACGTAAAATTACGCGTACGGAAACGTAAACGTAAAGGTAAGCGTAAATGTACATTGACGTGACCCGTATGGACGTAAAGTACCAACTAAGGATTCGATAAAAGGAATGAAGGGTTGGGCTACATCTTGCTTGCACACTAAAGATAAATACCAGTGTTTCCAGTAACCAGGAATGCTACCATTCAACAGGTCATAGTAACAGAGCAGTGTAGGCATGAGCAGCAAAACGAATCGCAGTTCAATTCGGTTTTTTTTTACCAGAACCAAACCGTTTTTTTGGGCGGCCAGTTCGTTTCCGAACCGGTTCTCGTCGGTATGGCCGGTTCGTTTGCAACAATCAGCCAAGCCGCGCCGCCTCGAACCAGTTCGAATGTAAGACTAAAAATCAGAGAGTTGAAGCTCATTTCGAGCTCCAACTCTCTCATTGTCTACTTCGCCCCCTTCCACCTAGCATTGGTGTGTTGCCCACAGTTCGTTTTTCGGTTTCAGCTTGTGGTAACCATAGTGAAAGGGCCCTGGCTGGCGAACCGAACCGACCCGGTTCGGCCGAACTCGTTTGTTCGGTTTGTTGCCTTGTATGACGAACCACGAACCAGCTCTATGCTAAACCGGTTCGTTCATGAACCAGTTCGGTTTGGTAACAAACTGGTTTGGTTTTAAAGAGTATAAAACCGAATCGGTTCAGTTTGGTACCCAGCTCAGGTCTAGTGCAGTGGAGAATATAGGGAAAATGCTTTTGCGACGTCTAAAAAGGAGGGATTGTGCGAGGAATTTATGGAGAATGCCGGCTCAAAGATTGAGCAGAGGACTGGAAGCACAGCTGGGCGATTGGAGACTTGAAAAGAAGAAGTTCAAGCCAATAAAGGAAGCCAAAAAAAAAAGGAAGAACAAACCGGAAAGGAAGCCTGATTGGGTCAAGCCAATAAAATTCTAGTCAGTACAGATCGTCCATACCTTTGAGAGTGGTTGTTTCTGGCAGGCCTGGATAGAAGGGATGATGGAAGGAGAGAGGAGAGAAAAGAAAGCACTGAGAAGAGAGGTGAGGCTGGTAAGAGGATAGCTTTTGTTGTGCCACCTGGGCAAGTAATGGAGATGTGACCAGCAAAGGACATGTAAGCAGGGAGCAGGGAGTGGAGCAGCAAGAAAATACCTGCGTTGATGGTCCAGGCGAGGATGGAGTGCTGCTGTGGGGAGTCAGAGGCAGAAGCAGTGAATCCCATGAGGAACGAATCCTCCTGTTTGGTGGGCTTGAGGTAATGGCACAGGGACACCTGCACCGACAGCACTGCCTTGCTCGGTTGGGGGGATGCCTTGGCCGAGAGGAACACTTGCAGTGACCCCGTGCCCTTAGCAATAGCGGCGTTGGCAGCTGTGGTGGAAGTAGAGGAGGAGGAAGGAGAGGGATCAAAGACAACCCAGGCGTGTTTTGGAGTGCCGTCGTTGAGAGTAAGGCCTGCTTTGGCTGTTGCGATGGAGGTGGTTTTTCCCTTGACACTGAGCCCCACGTGGTTTCTGTCTGGGTCATTGGCATCAGTGCTCTTAGAAGTGTCAAACTCCACGGCTATGCTGCGCTCATCCATGCCTGCATACCCCAAGCTGCCGCCGCCACCACTGCCGTCGCTACTGCCGCTGCTACCGCCTGTTACAGTGTCACTCGCTGCAATCACAAACGCAAACCCGTCCCCTGTTTCTGCAGCAGCGTTGGCTGTGGTAGGCTTGAGAATGGAGAAGGAGAAATAGACGGTGAAGGCGAAGGGGCGACCGCAGGCACCGGCTTTGAGGGAAAAGGAGAAGAGCGAGACGGGGAGTTGGAAAAACGCTGCGCCCCACGTGTTGGGCTGAGAGGCTGTGAGCGTGATGCGCCCATTGCTTGCCACTGCTGCTTGCCCTTTGACTGCTGTCTGTGCTGCTGTTGGCACAATGTCCACTGGGTCACCTGGCACGCCTGGCGGAGAGCGTGGGTAAGGGCAGATGAGGTGGGGAAAGGCAGGTGAGCAACGGGGCAGAAAGGACAGAGGAATGCGACGGGCAAGGGCAGATGAGGTGGGGAAGGCAAACATAGGTGCTTCGGAGGCCTGGAGGACGGGAGGGTGAGGGCAGGGAGCGAGTGGACAAAAAGCAGCGTGCAGTGGGTGAAGTGACAGGAGGGCACGTGCAGCACAGGTGAACTGGGCAGTGGTAAGTCAGGGCGGGGAGTTAAGAGCTGCGATGGGAAGAGAAGGAGGCTTGCTTGCTAGATACTATGCCCACACTCCATTAGTCGCACTCGCATGGTCCCCCTCATCACCCCTCACTTGCCTCATCTCATCACTCTCCTCTCATCACTCCCTCCCCTCCTCCCTATCATTCCTCTCGCCCTCCCCCTACTGCACTCACTTCCTTCAGGAACGCAGCTTCCAGGAAGCTCCCCGTTGACAAATCCGGAATCGCAGTTACACGTGGGTACTTTGTTTGGGCCGGCCGCATAGCACGAGCCATGCCCGCTGCATGGGGGATCGGCAGCACTCACGCCACAGAAGGCATTACAGAGTTCCTCCGGCCGCTGCACCGCTGCATCCGCAGCAGAGGGCGTGGCAGGAGTGGGGCAGGAGAAGCCTTGGGTTTGGAGGCAGTTGAAGCGGAAGGAGATGGCGCCTTGGGAGCAGTTAGGCGGGGAGGAGAAGCCTGAGGAGAAGTAGTTGAGATCGAGATTGTAGGAGGTGAGGGATGCTGGGATGGGCTGCAGTATGGGGCCTGTCAGCTGGTTGTTGCGCAGGTTGCTGTGAGCGGGGTGGGAATTGTGTGGAAGGGGTTAGTGAGGAAGGAAGGGAGGAGGGAGGACAAAGGGAAATTTTAAAAAATGCCTCAGGATTGTCAGAATGTCTTTCCTCTTATATCTTGCATAGTATACTAAACTACTTTGAGCAATTAAGCATCCAACATAAATTGGGTGTACAACTAGTGAGATTCGTAATTGGAATCGGAAACCCTATATTGGTCCAATTTATTGACCTCCAGGGCCGGGTTGGGAGATGATTAGAGGTCCTAAAATATCTGGTTTTGCTCATGCCGATGCCCATGTTTACAGACAGCCAGCCCTCCTACCTAAGATGGGTTCTTATGTCCCTGGACCCTATGTACGGTAAACACACATAACTTGGATCCGGAACCGGAACGGTGAAAAAAAAAAAAAAAAAAAACAACAACACAAAAAAAAAAAAACAAAGCCCGCGTATTTTTCCCTGGAGAGGAATGTCGCTGCACTGCAGAACTGTTCAGGGCGCATACAGGCTGCTGATAGTTTAGGTCACACCTAAGAAGTCTCAATTACGGGTTCTAGGTCCTCGGACTACATCATAAATCTGAATAGCTACATTGGTCGTCGATCTATGTAGCTCTAACATCGAGTGTAGCCTTCTGAGTCTCGCGTACGTCACATTACTGGAATACGCATGGATAGGGAGGTCGAATCGAACTAAACATATTAATGGGGGGGGGGGGGCATTGACTGACACGCTATCGCATGAAATTAGGGGCAAACCACGAGTTGGATTCGTACTCCACACCAAAGTAACGTGCGTTACTTTATTATGCCTGAGTGTCTTTGTGTGTAGAGATTATCATGTACAGAGATACTGCCACATTCTAATCCCCTGGAAAATTTCACTATCGGTACAAGCCGGGCAGCTAAAGAAAACAAAATTACCCGCAAACGTAAACCCATTCCAGAACCTCGTGCATAAACGTACGGAAACGTAAATGTAACATGTTCGTGAGCATGGGCGTAATATCCAACAAAGGGGAGGACACACAGAAAATATGGAATGGTGGGAGGACGTGCAGGAGAGGAGGGATAATGGAAGGAAATGGAGGAGAGTGGATGGGATGATGTGGGGATGGACGCACAGGAGAGTGAGGCGGACAAGGCCGGTGAATTGAGTGGGGAGGGTTCCATGCAGACGGTTGTTGCTCAGGTCACTGCAGGGAGAGAGAGAGAGAGAGAGAGAGAGAGAGAGAGAGAGAGAGAGAGAGAGAGAGAGAGAGAGAGAGAGAGAGAGAGAGAGAGAGAGGATTAGCAATGGGTTTACACGGACCGCTTGAGAGAGAGAGAGAGAGAGAGAGAGAGAGAGAGAGAGAGAGGATTAGCCTCTCCCCTTCTACCCTCTGCCCTCTGCTTTCTGCCCTCTGCCATGAGTACTTAAGGCCACGGCGGCCTTTCCATCTCTCATTCTTTCAGTTAGTGCTGAAAATTTCGGCGCTTCGCGCCGGCGGCCTTCGGCCGCGCGTTAGGGATGGCAAGGGGGAACAACAAGCAGTAGTAGCTTAGGCAACCGATACAAGCAAGGCAAGCAAGAACACTTAGCAAGACGACGATGGAACGGGTCTACACGCGCAAGGGGGGAGCGCCTACATGCGGTCCGCGTCTACCGCAGCGAGCATTCCGCTCGTGTTCAACCACTAACACGGTGGCGCCAACAACGTCAACAGGAGTACCAGGACCTGCTACAAGCGTCCTCAGAGCCAGGGCCGAGTCAGCCAGCTGGCTGGCCGAGGTTGCTCCCGGCGAGGGCTCTACCTGCAGTGGCGTTACGAGCGCGAATAGCGCTGACGCCGCCGCATGGCAATCAGCTCGCGGCTTCTGAGAGAACCTGCTCGGAGGGCTCACCGGCATGGAGTCAAATGACTCCTGGAGAATCCGCTCAAGGCTCTGCAGGGACGCTGCCAGCGACCACAGGCGGGCCAGGGTCGCCGTGGGAACTTCCTTCATCGGCGGAAGCAACGCAGACGCGCGGGCACGGTGAGACGTCACGGCGAGATCACGCGGATCAGGAAGAGGACGCGGCGGAGCAAACTGAGCCCACGGCAGCCCGCCACCAGCGCCCACGAAGCCCATCCCCGCAGGCAGCGGCCGCTCTGAGCGCGCCGGGGATCCAAAAGGATTGTGGGGCAGGAGCGCGGAGAGAGGGACGACGGGAGCAGCGCGAGGAGCTGATGGTGACGCCGACCTCGCACGCGAGCGACGAAGCTCTTTCTCCACGTCATCAAGCCTATCCAGAAGACGGCGCTCCATTGCGGACGGCGCTGGACGCGCTTTTCCGCCACGACTGTCACCTCCCCGTCGCCCACGACGAGCACGCCCACTTGCGTTCGAGCGCACAGGCGACTGCAGGCGAGATGGGCCCTGCGGACGCTGGCGGCCAGGGAAACGGTCCCCGCGATGAGGGGAGTAGAGCCGTTGGCGCTTTGCAGGAGGGGGCGAACGCGGAGCTAGGGGCCGATGCCCAGCCGACTGGCGGGCAGGCGATCGCTGACGAGATGAACGGGGAGCGGGCGAACGATGACGATGCGAGCGGCGGTCACGGGACCGGCTCCGCGACGCCACGCGACGAGGCGAACGAGGCGACAGCGGCGAACGAGCCGCACCGTGACGATCGTCGCGGCGGCTCTCCCGCTTATCGTCGCGAGCTGCCGATGAGCGACGGCGAGGCGAACGCTCCCGGTGCGCCACAGCCTCTGCGCCGGAGCGCGCGACGGACCCCGCGCGCGGGGGCTCCTGCGGTGACAAGGACCTGCCCGCGCGCGGAGCCAACTCGCGCCGCTGGTCCTCGAAGCGGCGGCGGATCTGATCAGCGGACGCCGGCGGAGCAACAGGCACGCTCGCGGCAGGGCGTGCAGGAGGAAGCGGACGGGGAGCAGGATCGCTCTCCGCGGTGCAGTCGCGGCCCAGAGCGCCAAGGAAATCCATTGGCCAACGCTCAAGACGCTCCACTGGCACACGAGGAGCCGACAACGCCGATCTCCCAGGCGCAACAGGCGGAACCTGTGGCAGCTACCCCGCGGAGCGGACGGGGAAGCACGCGGGGGAGAGGCGGGCGACGAGGAGCGCGCGGAGGGCAGAGGAGCGCAGGCCAAGCAGGAAGGGGACCGCCCCGCCAGTTGCCGAGCCCAATCTGGTTGGGGGAGCCGGCGGAACGAGTCACGCGCCAGTCGTTCGCTAGACGCGGGGGGAGAGGAGGAACGACAGCGCAAGCAGTGAGAATCGGTGATACAAACTCAGAGGGGAGCGGCGACGAATATGTACCGTCAGATCTGAGGCAACCTGACAATCCAGACTCACCTCTCGCGGAAGCGGGGGAGGAGCAGGCGCAGCAGCAGGAGAGAGGTTCTAGCCGCCGACAGAACCACAGACCCCAACCCCCTCCGGACCAAGCCCTGTCAGCGTCCCAGCTGGCATCGAGGGAGGACCTCTTCGAGATCGCGATGAGCTGGGACTCTTCAACCCTAACATCGACCACTCACCTGCCTATCGTCCGCCGCCTGCCGCCGCAGATACTAAGCGATTACTCCACCTGTATGCTGGCCGCCCTCTTACGGATCTCTAAACTGCCAAACTGCGCGGGAGCGTGGCGTGTCCTCATGTTCCTGCCACGTCTCACCTTACGACTTAGCAGGAGGTCCAGCTCTAGGTGGAAGGTGCTGCGAGCACAGATGCACCTATTCAGATGTGGCCACTGGAACCAGCTGTACAATGACTACGTGGGGTCCCTGCACCAAGCTGAGCCACCTCAGCACCAAAATGACCCCCTGGGAATCTGCTCACGTGTGGAGGGGTTGGTGAAACGGGGTAACCTGCGAAAAGCGTTGGCAGCCCTTCAACCCTCGCCAGCTGCCCCTGCGACGATCGCAACACTGCAGCAGTTGGAATTGAAACATCCCCAACCCCAAATTGAGCTGCCCGAATGGGTCCACACCTACAAAACACCCACGCAATTTTCGTGCACCACGGAAAGTTTCTCAGACGTCCTCGGGGACTGCCCCAGCGGAGTTGGGGCTGGTCCATCAGGGTCAACATTTGAACACTACCGCGACCCAGCCCTATGTAACATCGAAGTACTAGGGCACCTGCACTCCGCCGTAACACACCTTCTCTCGACGAATCTCTCCACCGAGGTTGCAGCACTACTCTCACCATCCTGCCTCATCGCCTTCGCGTAACCAGGGGGGCGGGTACGCCCTATCACGATAGGGGAATCCCTGCTTCGGCTGGCAGCAAAGGTGGCACTCTCGGAACTGCAAGGAGAAACAAGGCGATTTTTCTTTAGGAAGTCGTCCGCATGGTCCTCCACGCCGCTTAGTGGCGACGCGCTTCCCGAGGGTCTTCCCCTCACCCACGACGGGGTTCGGGTGTTGGGAAGCCCTGTAGGGTCGCAGAGCTTCTGCTCTGACTTTGTCCGCAGCACCCTTACAGACGCGGCGGCACCCTTGGGCTCTCTGGCGACCATCCACCCACAACACGCCCTCCTGCTATTGTCCCGTTGCATCAGCCGCAGAATCGGCTACCTGCTGCGCACCACCCCAGCAGACGTCCTACCTCTCTCGGAATGGCATGCATGGTGCTCCGAACTGCTGAACACCGCTTTGACCGCCGCCAGCATTCAACCGCCCCGTCGAGAAGCCGAGTTCAACTTCCTTCTCCGACAGGCAACTCTCCCAGTAGCCCTAGGCGGACTGGGCCTTACGGACCCCACAACTGAAGCAGCACCGGCCTACCTGGCATCTACAACAGAGGCGCTACGCCTGCTCCGCTCCCTGGACCTGCCTGCAACCGCGCCACTAGGGTCCAACAGCAACGCCCTGCAGCCGTCTGCAGCGCACTCCGTGACCATCCAGGACATGGAGGGGCGACTGCCACCGCTGGCGCTACAAAACCTACGGGAGGAGCAGCAAACCCCGTCCCAAGACCAGCTGCAGCGCGCCCTCTCCCAGGAAGTGCACGCGGCAAAGGCCGACGCCCTAAGAGAGGAGTCACGCACAATACAGTCAGCCCCCGAAATGGGCCACACACTCCGCCTAGTCAGCCTGAGAGGAGAGGGAGCGGGAGCATGGCTGCAGGCACTACCCTTGACCCCGGACCTCTGCTTCTCACCGGGTCAGTTCCGAGCGGCCCTGGCCTTCCGCATGGGCATCCGACAGAATGTACCAACCGTGTGCGAGTGCGGAGAACTCGTAGCCGACTGCAGCCTACCCAACCACTTACTCCGCTGCAGCACAGGCCCCGACAGGACACGCACACACAACCAGCTGGCCTTCGCCATGGCTAAAATGGCGAGGGAGGCACAGCTGGTGGTATACCTGGAGAATGCGATGTACTCACCACCGGATGACCCGAAGAAGGCAGATGTGATTGTACAAGACCCGGACAGCGGAGAGACCTGGATCACAGACACCACTATCACTGACCCTGTGCTGCAGAACCGAGACCCCACGGCCCGCAAACCCCCAGGCTGGGCTGCAAGGGAGGCACAGAAGCGGAAGGAGAGGGACTACTACCGACACACTGAACACGTGGTGTTCTGAGCCCTGGCCGTCGAGACCTATGGGGCAAACGCGCCCCCCACGACGGCGTTCCTGAAGCTGCTGGCCACAGCAGCAGCTAGGAACCGATTCAGGGCCAGCCCCTTGGCGAAATCCGCCAAGAAGATGGCCTGCCACTTCAGCCAGCGCTGGTCAGTGGCCCTCCAGCGCTCCCAGGCGAACGCCCTGCACACCAAGGCCAGGGCTGGGATTCAGGCAGCACACCCCCAGATGGCAGCGGATCCCTGGCCGCTGCACCTGGGGGACATCCTCCACACGCTGGAAGGCTAGAAGGTCACTCGGGGGGGGGGGGGGAAAGAGGGGTGAGTTGATGGGCTTATGGGTTTGAGGTTATCACGGATAGAACTGCATGTCTGTACCCCTGCTGAATTAATACAACGGACCATTTGAGAGAAGAGAGGAGAGAAAGAGGGTGTGAGAGGTGATTAGAGCCAGAAGGAGAAACACATTGAGTGAAAAGGGGGAAAGAGTTTCCCTTTGGATGGTACTTCTTCTTTAGGAAAACAACCGCGCAACATTGTTGTTTGTGAGTTGTTGCTGGAGCGAGGGAACAAAGGAACGTTGGAGCAAGGAACAGTGGCAACACAATACTGGTGGCAGCAATCTATTCCGGAAGAAAGAAGCGGATACCAAAACAGGTTTTCCCCAGTCCAACCCTGTGTAGTGCGTGCATGACACGAATTGCCACAAATTTCTTATTCAAGCTGCAATTCAGTTGCTGAGGAAATGTTCATATAATTATCATTCTAGGTACCTTGTCTCAAATCGATTCAAGTAAACTTTGAGTGGAGAGCGAGCTTCTATCAGCATAGGTCTTTGAGGCGCCTCAGGAGTAAACCATTCTCATCAGCACGATCCATTCAACAAATAATAGAAAACATACATGCTCGCAGGATGGCCTGGCCAGCGACCACTCACTCGCATGGCAGAAGCAGAGGGAACAGAGAGCACTCACTCACATGCCATGAAGCAGAGTGATTAGAGTGAGCAGAGTGAGCAGGTGTGAGCAGAGAGCACTCACAGGGTTTCCAGCTTCAACAGACCTCCGAGAAGAGTGGGCAGGGTGCCACTGATCTGGTTGCAACAGAGCTTGCTGCAGGGAGCGCGCAGAGGGCATAGAGAGAGGGCGTAGAGAGGGGCGTAGAGAGGGGGTGTAGATAGAGGGGACGCAGAGGGAGGGGGCGGCGAGATGGGGCACACACGTCGGTAAGTTGGTCGGTAATGGCGGGCGTAAGGGTGGAAAGGGGAGTTGTGGGACCAAGGGTGAAGGGCGACTGGTGGAACGGGTGTTGGGGAGCTGATAAAAGGCAAACGAACATAAGGTAAATAATGCACTTACTAATAGTGCCAATGACTAATATAAATAACGCACTTAGACATAGTGCCAACGATAAGGGTAAGTAACGCACTTACTTCTAGTACCAACGATAAGAGAATGTAACGCACTTACACTTAGTGCCAACTATACGGGAAAGTATCGCACTTATCGTAACTACCAACGCTAAGGGTAAGTAACGAATTCAGTATTAGAACCAACAAAAAATTGTAAGTGACGCACTGGGAGAGAAGGGATGCAGGCAAGCAGGGGACACGGTGATGGGAGGGGAAGAGGGAGGAAGGGGAGATGCGGAGAAACAAGGGAAGCAGGGAAGAAGGGGAGTAGGCATATGTGGCATTCACAGAACATCAGGTGGTGGAATACTGACAGAATTTTAAGCTCGGTGAGAGTGGAGTATTGCGAAGGTATTGAGCCGGTCAACTCATTGCCATTTAGATTGCTGCCGTCAGGGAGGTGCCGGTGGGAGAGAGGGGGGAGGGAGGTGGAGGGGAGAGGGGAAGGTAGGGGAGAAGGGAGGGGGGAAGGAGACGGGAAGGGAGAGGGGAAGAGAGGGGGGATGGAGGGGGGAAGGAAAGTGGGAAGAGTGGGGGGAAAGGAAAGAGGGAAGGGAGGGGGGAAGGGAAGAGGGAAGGGAGGGGAAAGGGAAGAGGGAAGGGAGGGGGGAAGAGAGGGGGAAAGGGAGTGGGGAAGGGAGGGGAGGCAAAAATGGGAGGACGAGGGGTTACAAAAAGAGGACGAAAGAAGGATGAATACGACACGTGAGAAGAACTGTTATATAGAATTCACAGCAACGGGCTTTGCATGTTCATGTGCAAACCCTCCGCCATGCCCACAGAAGCAGGGGTGAGTGAGGCGGGAACGGGTAGTGCGGAAGAGGGAGGGAAGTAGGTGGGGGAGAGAACAGGGCAGAGCAGTGCAGTGCTGACAGGGCCTTGGGGTGTTGAAAAGACATTTCACTGGCAGGGCGTTGAGCCATTTGAGAGAACCATCAAGAGCCACCCACTCACAGGGACTTGAGGGTGGTGATCTCGCTGATGCTCGTTGGCAGCGGGCCAGACAGGTCGTTGTTGCTCAGGTCACTGCGGGGTGGGCGTGCACAGAGGTTGAGCTGGGTTTAATTGGGTAGGGTTGGATTGGATTGGTTGGGTAGGGTTGGGAAGAGCGCCACAGAGCGTTAGGTAAGTAGAGCGACGCGGAGTGAAAGTAAGGCAGTGGGTAGGAGGGGTGGGTGCGTAACCTACTCAGGGATAGACATTCAGTGTGGCATGCGATGGTGAAGAGATGAGAAGTGACCAACTGCTTGGACTTGCCATGGAATGGCATGGCATGGCATATCATGTCATATCATGTCACGTCATGTCATGTCATGTCATGTTATGTCATGTCATGTCATGTCATGTCATGTCATGTCATGGCATGGTATGCACGACTATGGCAAGAGCACGTGCGAGAGGCGCATGGGAGCAAGCCACGCAGGATTACATGCTAGTGATGGCAGTCAAGCCAGTGATGCCTGCAGGCACGGTTCCCACTAGCTTGTTGTACCCCAGGTCGCTGCAAATGGTCATGCAGTGGGGGTGTGGGAGGCGGTTTGAGGGAGAAGCGGCAAGGAGGCACAGAAAGGGAGAGGGCGCGAGAAGAGAGGGGCCGATACGAAAACTGCAAGAGCTGACGGAAGGGGGTGGGATAGAGAGGCTGAAAGACATTGAGATATGTTAATAGAGTGATAGTGAGTGGGAGTAGGCATGAGCAAAAGGCGAACATGTTTGTGTTCGGCCGGGCTCGAGCACTCATGTTTGGCGAACCGAACATGTTCGTGTTCGGCATGGAACAGCATAAATGTACGATGTACACAACGCAAAAGAAAATTGCAACATGCATACGGGATCTGCAGTTTGTTTGCTTATTTCTTCGGTCTTGTGTGTGGTGGTTTGGTTATTCACGCTAGGTTGGATGTAGCAGCTTTCATTAACCACTGATTCTGCGGTTAATCGTGCAAAAATAGGATTCAGACGATGGGGTTCACGCAATGCGGTTCACATGAAGAAAGAGGGATGGGATTCATGTGAAGTGAAGCGATGAAATTGAAGAGATGGGAGGGATTCATACAGCTTTTGCAGGCTGGTAATTCGTGTGAGCACTCCTACTGGAACAGAACCTGGGAGGAGATTGTTGGACAGGGAACTAGAGAGAGCAGCAGAGAGACATTGAGACAGAGTGGAAGAGACAGAGGGATGGAGACACAGAGAGACGACCGCATAGGAAATGAAATCCATTTGGTGGGAGAAATGCTGGTAAGGAATGAAATTAGTATGCAGCAGGCAGCATGCTGCAGGGCACATGTGGAGCAGGCCACGTGTGGAGCACATGAGAGGATGGTTGGTTAGAAGGCGAGCTTCCTGAGACACCTCAAATATAAGGGTGCTTGAGCAAACGAGGGGAGTGCTGAAGCGGGAGAGCAAAGGCGGGGAGAGCAGAGGCGGGGAGATCAGAGGGGGGGAAAGCAGAGGCAGGGAAAGCATAGGCGGGACGAGCATACATACAGCGTCTTAATGGCAGAGAGGGTGCTGATGGAAGAAGCAATCGAGTCGGAGAGACGGTTGAAGCTCAAATCCCTGCGAGCGTGAGATCAGGGGGAGGATGGAGGGGAGTGGGAAGAGGTGGAGACATGGGGTGGGGGGACGTGTGGGTGGGAGAGAGAGAGAGGAGTAAAGGGGGTTGGGAGGAGTAAGGTTGCTTGCTTGAACATGTGGAGCCTGAAAGAGGTGGTAGTGGAGAGTGACGCCGGCATTTGCAGGATAATTCGAGCACATGGGTATGTGAACACACATGCACGGACATGCACGCATGAACACATGAGACCAACCCAAGCCCAACCGATCTCCTTCAACCCCAAAAAGGTGAGCCTTCATAATGACACCAGTACTATGCTTCACCACAGATTTGAAGACAGTATTTTTTCTCTGCAATGTTCATGCTACACACACAGAGAAATAAGAAAAAACCAGGGAATAAAAAACTATAAATGGCTACTATATAGAAAATAAAAACGAAAAAGGTCACAAGATGAGGGAAAGGTAGTGGGCTAACAGGTTGGTGAGTTTGGTGAGGAGGGAGAGGGACGAAGGCATGGATCCTGAAAATTGGTTGTGACTCAAGTCCCTGTGGCACAGGATGGCATGGTGTGGTGTGGTGTGGCATGACATCGGATAGCATGGCACGGCATGGCATGGCATGGCATGGCATGGCACGGCATGGCATGGCATGGATGGCATGGCACAGCATGGCATGGCATGGCATGGCACGGCATGGCATGGCATGGCATGGTAGGTCATCATGTGGGTCAGAGGGAGGAGAGAGGAGAGTGAATGACAAGAAACATGCGAGAACCTTGAAGGCACAATAATAACATAAGCAGACGATGAGGAAAAGCGTGCAGGTCTTTGCAAATAGCCCCGCGGCTCTCCTCCCCCCCCCCCCCCCCCCCCCCCTTCCAGAACGCACACATTGTGAGAAATGCACAAGTTAAGGTGTGCTGCTACTGTTATTACACGTGGAAGGCAAGGGGAACACACACAGCCATCTCCACCCATCCCCACCGCACAGTCATTCTGCACCCATTCCCACATCGGATCCTAAAAGCAATTGAACACTCCTCCAGCACTCACAGCTGAGGTGTGTTGGTGAGCGCAGCGATAAGCGGCTCTGGGATGGAGCCTGAGAGAATGTTGGACGACAGACCCCTGAGAAGGGAGGGGTGCAGTGCAGTGGTGAGGTGAGGGGTGAGAATGGTAGAGGGAGGAATGATAGTGGCTGGGCACGACGAGCGAAGAAGCGAGATACAACAGGTTGTGGGACGGGTTGAGATGAGATGCAGTGCAGAGTGATAGACTGGATGGGGTGCGGTGAAGCGAGGTGCAATGCAATGCAATGGGATGGGGTGGAGCCACCCACACTGCCTATCTGCTGCATCGCATACTGACAGGGAGCCACACACACGCTACCTCGTAGCATACTGACAGGGTGGAGAGCGGCTGACAGGGTTTGACGCACGCTACTGAGTGGTACTGACATGAGGAGAACACATGCTCTTTCCTGGCATACTGACTGGGTGAAGAGCTCTTGACAGGGTGCGACACACACTAGTGCGTGGTACTGACTGACAGGGTGACACACACACGCTTCCACAAACTGACAGGGTGGTGAGCTGGAAGAGGCGGCTGTAGCCCAAAGGCAGCAATCCTTTTGAGGCGCCTCAAAAATGCGACACACACTGCTGCGTGGTACTGACTGACAGGGTGACACACACACGCTTCCGAGGACTGACAGGGTGACACACACACGCTTCCGAGGACTGACAGGGTGGTGAGCTGGAAGAGGCGGCTGTAGTCCACAGGGAGAGATCCTGAGAAGATGTTGCCGCTGAGGTTGCTGGGGATGGGGACGAGGGGAGAGAGGGGGGAGCAGGGAGGGGGGAAGAGAAGGGGGGAGAGGGTGAGAAGAGGAGGGAGAGAGGGGAGGGGAGAGGGTGGGGGAGAGTGGAGAGGGAGGAGAGGGAGGAGAGAGAAGAGGGAAAGCGAAGGGTTCGTTTTGGGAATTCTGTGTGTCTGTGGTTTCTAGGGGAGATTTATTAACGAAGGGGGAATGGAGGGGGACTTTGCATGTATTCCGACTACTAAAGAAAGGAGCGAGGTGAGGGCAGGGGGTTGCAGATTTACGTCAAAACAAAGTTGGCAAAGAACGAGAAGTGCGTACCAGAGAGCCAGACCAGAGGATTATAAGGTGCCAGAGGATTATAAGGTGCCAGAGGGACTGTGGTGTGGGAAGCGAGAGCGAGAGACTAACAGGTGAGAGAGGGCAGTGGCAAGACTAACGACGGTGGGCAGTGGCCCTGATATCTGGTTGGAACCCAGATCCCTGCACGTGCCAAGGAGAAGGGGGGTAAGGGAAAAGGGGCATGCATGACTAGCGTTGTAGTAGAAATCCTGGGTAGAGAAACAGGCGGAGCGGACTTTTGAGTCGACTCAAACTGGGGCACGCAGAGATGTAGAGAAACAGGCGGGGCGGTTCTATGGGATGACGGGTGATTTTCTAGAATTCTCAAAACGGAGCTCTGAAGGTGGGGACAGAACAGGACCGTAACACAAGGGAGATGAGGCAGCGGACAGGGAAGCCACATATGGGGGAGGATGGGAGAGACGAAGGTGGGGAAGGAAGGCGCAACTGCGCTCTTCTTTGTACACGGTGTGTGTATGCTTTCATGTCTCACAGCTGTTCAGGAACCTCACAAGTGCATGCGTGCAGCGTGCTTGCTTGCGTGCTTGCACTCACAGTTTCCTGAGGTCCGTGAGTTGGGTGAGGATGGGAAATATGTCTCCAGAGAGCTGGTTGGATGCGAGCACTCTGAATGGGGTTGGTTGGGGCACACATGACTTTGGCTGGTGTGACGCGCGTGAATCTGCTCGTGAGCGACTGGTGTTTACGGTGGTGGGTGGTGATGGGTGGTGGTGGCGATGGGTGGTGGTCATGGGTGGTGGTGATGGGTGGTGGCGATGGGTGTTGGTGATGGCTGGCGGCGGTGGCAACAGCAGAGGCTAGCCAGCCATGGATGAGTCATGCTGCCATCGATCAGCTGGGGCAAGCCCACTAGTTACTGTGAATTCTGACTAGATAACAAGCCGGCAGCTGATCAGGCGTGTGGCTCCACGGATGAAGGCAGGCTTGTAGGAGGAGGATGAGGTGCCTTTGGCTCGTCGACGAGTCGGTACCTTTGGCTGTCGCTGCGCATTTCAGTTCAGTTCAGTGATTGCAATTCGGTAGAGCCTTATCCCAATGTGCAGATTCGGGCTTGATAAGAATGCACACGAATGCGAATGCGCATGAATGCGAAAGTGCATGAATCTGGCACTATTTCCGAGCTGACTAAGCCAGTCAGATAGATTTGATGAGCTGCCGAGCTGGGTCTTGACAGGTGATGTGATTCAACGGCTATGGCATGACATAGATTGAACAGCATGGCTCGACAACAGCATGCTATGAGTAAGGAACCCCATAGCTCACAGATTTTGAAGTTTTTTTAGTCTAGTGAAGGAAGCAGGAATGGAGCCATCAAGATCATTGCCTGAGATATCACTGCAGGGATACAAGGGAGAGAGGCGTTGGGAGGTGTGAAAGGAGAGATGGAGGGGGAGAGGAGGAGGGAGGGGGGCCGGAGGGAGAAACAGAGGAAGGGAGTATGACTCAGAGCAACCCTTGTATAGGTGTGTGTATGCATGCGTGTAAGCCGTGCCATATCAATATAAGGACCATTTGATGGAGGGAGCGAGGGAGGGAGGGAGGAAGGGAGAGAGGGAGGGAAGGAAGGGGAGAAGGAGGGAAGAAAGAGATGGAGCCTGGAGGGAAGGCAAGGAGGGAGGTGGAGAACCCAGGGGATTGTTTTGCAACCCTGGAGGGCTTGATAGGGAAGGGAATAGTTAGTCTTATGTAGGCTCATTTAGGCTCCTCTTGCTCTTGACTGTACTCCAAGTTCTATATCAGCGAAAGGACCATTCGAGGGAAGGGAAGGGGGAAGGGGGGGAGGGGAGGGGAGGGGGGAAGGGGGGAGGGGGGGAGGGGAGGGACGGAAGACGGGAGGGAGGGAAGGACCAGAGACGACAAAAGACAGCGGTAAGAAAGGGATACCATGAGCGGATTCACAAAAAAGATTCGTTGAAGGCAAGTGTATTTACGAACCCTAACATTGTGGGCGGGTGAGGAAGAAGAGGGGAGGAATCATTGCAAATCAACAAAAAGATGAGGCACGGAATATAAATTGATGGGCGGGTGGGTGAGGGTGTGGAGGAGAGGGGGAAGGAAAATCTGGGGGGGGTTAACAGGTTAGATTCATGCAATGCCTTACATCGTGACTGCACCAGCAACATTGGAAAGACCCTCCGGAAGAGACCCTGAGAGAGCATTCCCGGACAAGTCACTGTGAAGAATGGTCAAAGGGGGGAATGAATGGAGTTGGAGAGGAAGGAAGGGGGGGCTTGTGCGATGGAGTGAAACGGAATGGGAGAGTGAACGCGCAAGCAAACGAGAAGAAATAGAGAGTGCTTTGAGGAGTACAAGCTGTACAAGAGGAGGGATTGTGGAATGTTGAAGTGAGCTAGAGATCGCTCTGCTATGAATGAGATTCAAATCTTCATTACAGGATCAGAACATTGGTAAACTAGTTTCGGCTTTTGCAAGCACTTCTCAAGTCACCTAGAGCTCGCTCTGCTATGAATGATGACCCTGTAGGGCAAGTTTCCACTTCAGGTTCATTCTAGGTTCATTACACTTCGCTGTTGTTGTGTTTGGACAAACTCAACTTGACCTATGTTCGCATGATTATTTCAACCCAGCCTGATGCTTGTAACTCTGCAATATTATGGACCTGGTCCATGATGAAATCTCGCTTTCCATCACTTGAAAGGCTCTTTGCTAGCACTTCGGACTAGAAGGCTGCAAAGACTGGTTCGACAGTCCATTGTTTGGTTTGGGGGCGCACGACACACGTGCGGGTGTTGACTTTTGAGACGCCTCACCTCACAAGCCCTTTTGACTATTGAGGGGCCTCACAGGCCTAATTCAACAGGGCATGGTTTGGTTGGAGGGACACGTACAGGTGTGTGAATCTGGTGTTGCGGGCTGTTGGTACAGGAATGGAGCCTCCAAAGCCACTTTTGGCCAAATCACTGCACACAGAGACACATAAACACACGCACATGCACATGAACGTGCACACACACACACATACACATGCGCGCGCGCACACACACACACGCACAAATATGAGACAAAAAAAAAAAAAGGAACAGGAAAATAGTTCAAGAGACTCCTCAAAGGGGCATATCTGAAAGGGATGGCAGTGGGTACAGGGTACAGGTACAAGTTTCTCGCCTAGTACTCAGTGAGTTTACCTCTCAGATTAGTCATCACTGGTCGGTCAAACGGAGCTTGCTGCTTTCTATCCGTTTCTCATTTCAGATAGCAGTGTGTGCAGGTCCAGGTTTCAGAGCCTTTTGGGAGCACCAGAGGAATAGAGGGAGAGGGAGAGAGGGAGAGAGGGAGAGAGGGAGAGAGGGAGAGAGGGAGAGAGGGAGAGAGGGAGAGAGGGAGAGAGGGGGAGAGGGAGAGAGGGAGAGAGGAGTGGCGGCTTACAGAGAGGCAAGGGCCGTGAAGTCGAGGAGGAACTGCGGAATGGTCTCTGTAAGAGGAACTTGGTTGTTGCCGTAATCACTGTGATGAGGACACGGGGGCACGAGATAGAGGCAGCGGCGCGAGGGGTAGGGTAGAGGTGGGGACAGAGGTGTGAGAGGTGGGGACAGAGGTGTGAGAGGGGGGGACAGAGGAGTGAGAGGTGGGGACAGAGGTGTGAGAGGTGGGGACAGAGGAGTGAGAGGTGGGGACAGAGGTGCGAGGCGCGCCCATGTGGGGTGGGCTGGGTGGCCATCTCATTGCAATTGGCTATGAGAGCACAACCATGAGATGAGAGCAGAGCAGAGCAAGGCACAGCACAGCACAGCACAGCACAGCACAGCACAGCACAGCACAGCACAGCACAGCACAGCACAGCACAGCACAGCACAGCACAGCACAGCACAGCACAGCACAGCACAGCACAGAACAGCACAGCACAGCACAGAACGGCACAGCACAGCACACCACAGCAAAGCAAAGCACAGCACAGCACAGCACAGCACAGCACAGCACAGCACAGCACAGCACAGAACGGCACAGCACAGCACAGCACAGCAAAGCAAAGCACAGCACAGCACAGCACAGAACGGCACAGCACAGCACAGCACAGCAAAGCAAAGCACAGCACAGCACAGCACAGCAAAGCACAGCACAGCACAGCACAGCACAGCACAGCAAAGCACAGCACAGCAAAGCACAGCACAGCACAGCACAGCAAAGCACAGCACAGCACAGCACAGCACAGCACAGCACAGCACAGCACAGCACAGCACAGCAAAGCACAGCACAGCAAAGCACAGCACAGCACAGCACAGCACAGCACAGCACAGCACAGCACAGCACAGCACAGCACAGCACAGCACAGCACAGCACAGCACAGCACAGCACAGCACAGCACAGCACAGCACAGCACAGCAACCGTGTTGCAGCAAGAGAAAGGAGGGACTCACAACGCCTGGAGGTCCTCAAGCTTGGAGAGAGAGTCGGAAGGGGGAACCATGAAACCACAGTTTGACAGGCCACTGCCAGCAGACAGGGAGGAGAACCGGCAGAGAGGCAGGGGGAATGGGTTTCAAGGGGAGGGATGGGATGGGATGGGATGGGATGGGATGGACATTGGAAGGTGTGACGACGAGGCCAGTGAGGCAGGCTCCAGAGAGTATGGAAGGGAAGGAGGGAGCAAGCAAAGAAAAAACAACAGCAAGATGTTATGCAGCGTAACAAGGTGCAGTGCGGTGCAACAACATGGTATGGTCAGAGGTGATTGTGGTGAGAGGAAGCAAGCGCTCACAGGTAGGAGAGGGTTGTGAGTTTGGAAATTGGATCGGCGTAATCTGCGATACTGTTGCCACTCAAGTTGCTGGTTGGACGAGGAAATGCAGGGCGGCGAAGGTGGATGGCGTGGAGGATTGAGGATTGAGATGGAAAATGAATGAGATTAAGAATTTACGTGGAAGGGAAGTGAATTACAATGAATGGCCACGTGCGGAGGGGGTGGGGGAGGGGAAGGGAACGGGGGAGGGGAAGGGGGGGGGGGCGGAGGAAAAGGGGGAAGCGACAGGGAAGGGGAACGGGAGGGGGAAGGGAGAGGGGAAGGGGAAGGGAGCGGGGGGGGGGGGGAGGGGAAGGGGAAGGGAGAGGGGAGGGGTAAGAGGAAGGGAGAGGGGAAGGGGAAAGGGAAGGGAGAGGGAAAGGGGAAGGGAGAGGGGAAGGGGTAGGGGAAGGGAAGGGGAAGGGGAAGGGGAAGGGACGGCAGAAGGGAAGGGGAAGGGAAACGCGAAGGGGAGGGATGTATGACGAGAGAATAGTGTGAGATCTGAAAAAAGATCGGATTAAGTGATTCTAACATTGCTCAAGACAGGAGAAGAAGCTTGAGAACATTCAAAAGTGATTCTAATATTGCTTGACACCCCAAATTGCATGAGTTGGGTGAGGAGCGGAGGAGGGAGGGACAAAAAAGGGAGGAGGGAGGGACAAAAAAGGGAGGAGGGAGGGGGGGTGGGGTAGGGAAGAGGGAGGACGGAGGGAGGAGGGAACGTGGAGAGGACATGAAGGGAGGAGGGAGGGAGGGAAGGAGGAAGGGTGTGGGAGGTAGAACTTACAGCTGTCGGAGGAAAGACAAGCTGCTAAGAGGATCTGGCAAGGGTCCCAAAATCCGAGTGTCGCTAAGGTCCCTGCTATGCCATGCCATGCCATGCCCATGCCCATGCCCATGCCCATGCCCATGCCCATGCCCATGCCCATGCCCATGCTCATGCCCATGCCATGTCATACCATACCATTCCATCTCAAATTATGGCACCAAGCCATACCAAAGAGACAGTGCCATGCCATGTTACCTCATGCCATGTGATGCCATGTGATGCCATGTGATGCCATGTGATGCCACGTGATGCCACGTGATGCCACGTGATGCCATGTGATGCCATGTGATGCCATGTGATGCCACGTGATGCCATGTGATGCCACGTGATGCCACGTGATGCCACGTGATGCCATGTGATGCCATGTGATGCCACGTGATGCCACGTGATGCCATGTGATGCCATGTGATGCCATGTTATGCCATGTGATGCCACGTGATGCCACGTGATGCCATGTGATGCCACGTGATGCCATGTGATGCCATGTGATGCCATGTGATGCCATGTGATGCCACGTGATGCCACGTGATGCCATGTGATGCCATGTGATGCCACGTGATGCCACGTGATGCCGTGTGATGCCACGTGATGCCACGTGATGCCATGTGATGCCACGTGATGCCACGTGATGCCATGTGATGCCACGTGATGCCATGTGATGCCATGTGATGCCATGTGATGCCATGTGATGCCATGTGATGCCATGTGATGCCACGTGATGCCACGTGATGCCATGTGATGCCATGTGATGCCATGTTATGCCACGTGATGCCATGTGATGCCACGTGATGCCATGTGATGCCATGTGATGCCATGTGATGCCATGTGATGCCATGTGATGCCATGTGATGCCATGTGATGCCATGTGATGCCATGTGATGCCACGTGATGCCACGTGATGCCATGAGGCACATGAGGATGGGAATGGCATGGCGAGCAGAGCACACAGGGCGACGCATGGAGAGACACAAATGGTGCATGAGGAGGTGGGGAAAGGGCGATGGGCAAAATACTCAGCAAAGAGAATGACTCAGAGCAATGCATGAAGAAAAGGATTACAAGAATGGAGATGCATCAGTTTCATATCATGCCCCGTAGGGACTGAGTTGGCATGTGCAAGCCAGCTGAGTGATGGCAAATCCACACATGAGCCCTCTCGGCCCATGCCATCTCATGCCATGCCGTGCAACGCCATGCCATGCCATGCCATAAACCCTGAACCCTACACCCTACGTCAACCGTAAACCTCAAACCCTAAACTTCTGGAGACGGTAAGTGGTGGGAGGAATAAGTGGGAGGCTAACAGCCGAGAGAGGCTAGTGAGGCACTTTCGAGTCAACTCAAAAGACACCTTGTTACTATGGCGTGGCACTCACAGGATGCAGAGATTGGTGAGGGAAAGGATCTCGCCAGGAAGTGCGCTTTGGAGCTTAATCCCCCCCATACGCCTGAGGCGAGAGCAAGGTGAAAGGGGAATGTGGTGTGCGAGGACAGTGTAGATTGCGAGCAGGGATTGTGCGGGTTGGAGTCAGAGGGGGCGGGACCGAAACCAGGTGTGCGGTGATAAGAACTGATAGGGCGACAGAAGGAGTAGCAACTGATGAGGAAGATTATGAAACGAGTTTTAGATATTGAAAAGAACAGGGGTGGTTCGGGCCTTGCTGTGTTCTCTGAGGAGAACACAGCAGAGGTAGCATGGCGAACGAGTGAAAGAGGAATGCTGAGTTCCTGGTGCAATTGTGGTGATGCTGCTGGTGCTGGGGCTAATGCTGGTGCTGGTGTTGGCGGTGGTGCTGCTACTGTTACTGCTACTGCTGCTGGTGCTGGAGCTGGTGCTGGTGCTGGTGACACTGCTGCTGCTTGTAGTGCTTCTTTCTAGTGGTGGTATGCGTGCGAACAATGACTCGTTACTGAGTGCTCTGCTAAACGCACAGAACTCGCAAATTGGAGAGGTCGCTTATCGCTGGTGCAAGGGTTCCCGAAAATTGGTTGTGTGAAATATCTCTGGTGGGACACAAAAAAGAGAGACAGGGATACGAAAAACGAACAGTATAGCACACGTAATGAGGCGGTGGGGGGGGGGGGGGGGGGGGAGGGGGGGGGTGGAGGGGTGGGCGGGTGGGGGGGGGGAATGGAAAGCGGGAAGAGAAACTCAGAGAAACCGGGGGAGGAGAAGGAGGGAGAAAGTCTACTTTTGAGGCGCCTCAAAAGTAGAAACTGGGGGAGGAGAGGGAGGGAGAAAGGAAAACAGGGAGAATGTGACGAAGGGAAGGATGGGGGGGTGAGACGAAGGGTAGGGGCGGGCAAAATGGGGAAACGGGAAGCAGAAGATGGATCGTATGGGAAAGGGCCGTTTTTTACCGTGAAAATGCATGTTGCATTGCATGTTCCATCCGGAGCACATGGTGAAAGATGTGCATGAAAGAGCATTTTGAGGCGCCTCAAAATGCACATGGTGAAGGATGTGCATGAAAGAGCACATTTTTGGAGTCGTGTTTTGAGTTCCAAAACATGTGAAAAGTGTTCCATCCGGGGCACATGGTGAAGGATCTGCATGAAAGAGCAGCCACTCTCACCGACTCTCACCCCACCCACCCGATCCGACTGCAACCCCCATCCTTCCTCCCGCCTCCCTTGAGACACCAGTTGGTTGTCTTCTTAGGCGACCCAAAATTCACCATACAGCATGCAGTGAGTGAGAGAGTGAGAGCGCACGCACAGTACACTGACGGTGGTGAAGCCAGCAAGAATCACGTTCACATCGTTTGACACTAGCTGGTTGTTGGCGAGAGACCTGTGGGGGAATGGCGATGGCGATGGGGGGGGGACATACGTTTCACCAGGGCAAGGAGCAGCAGTGCGTACTACTAAACACACTTGCTAGGAGTAAGTTATTGCAAGAAGGCAGCAAGCAAGCAAGCACCGTGTTCGCATCGTTTGGCACTAGCTGGTTGTTGGCGAGTGACCAGTGGGGGAATGGCGACGGAGCATCAGACATATTGCACTGCTTAAGCGATAGATAGGGAGGGGGCGGCAGTGCGTACTAGACACTACTTAGTGATAGGTTTACGCAAGTAGGAAAGGAAAGGATCAGTGTAAACTGAGCTAGCGGGTGGTTGTTGGCTACTTGACTGTGGCGCACAGGGCATGCGTGCAAGAGAGGGTGGGGGAAAGAATGTGGGGGAGGGGAGGGCTGTTGGAGTGGGCTAGTTTCCGCTCTGCATGTGATCTGGCCTTATTTTTTGTTTTTTTGGCCAGTTTTAGACTTTGTTTCAGTTCAGGTTCAGTTTAGGTTCAGTTTGGGGCTTGTTCCTTGACTGAACGCACCCTAAGTTCAATTAGGGTTTTCCATGCTTCTCCCTCTGAATGTATCTCGACACTTCTTGCTAGTACAGTTTCTTCTCTCGTCATTCATGTCTTCCAAGTGCTTCTTCTTAACAAGGGCGAGGGTGGAGACGGGTCAACGCAGCAGAGATTGGTGGAGTGCAAAGAGGGACAGGATGGGGCCAGGGGATGGGCAAGTGGCAATGGCAAGGCAAGATGACAGAGAGGAGGTCGCGAGTATGGGTGAGGGAGGCAAGGAGGGAGATGAGTGTATAATGGAAGTGGGGGAGTGGGAGAGGGGCGAGAAGAGGAAGAGGGGGAGAGGGATGAGAACAGGAGAGGAAGAGGGACATCTCTCTCTGCTCCACCCCCTGCTCCACCCCCCTGCTCCACCTCTCTGCTCCACCCCCCTGCTCTGCCTCTCCGCCCTAACTCTCTGCCCTACCTCTCTGCCCTACCTCTCTGCCCTACCTCTCTGCCCTACCTCTCTGCCCTACCTCTCTGCCCTACCTCTCTACCCTACCTCTCTGCCCTACCTCTCTGCCCTACCTCTCTAGCTTGCCTCCCTGCCACAATGCCACTGCCCATAGAGGGTACACACAAACATGAAACCTGTCAGTGGGGGAACTCACACACGGGAGAACTACTCACAATTCCACAATGTTATTCATTCCCGTCATTGCAGTGGGAAAACTTCCGGTAAGGCCATTGTCATTGAGATACCTGCAGGGGGGGAACACGGACAGTTGTGCTGTGTTTTGAGACGCCTCAAAACTGAAAACACGGACACTTGTGCTGTTGTCTGCAGGGGGAAAACACGGACACTTGTGCTGTTGTCTGCAGGGGGAAAACACGGACACTTGTGCTGTTGTCTGCAGGGGGAAAACACGGACACTTGTGCTGTTGTCTGCAGGGGGAAAACACGGACACTTGTGCTGTTGTCTGCAGGGGGAAAACAACGGACACTTGTGCTGTTGTCTGCAGGGGGAAAACACGGACACTTGTGCTGTTGTCTGCAGGGGGAATACACGGACACTTGTGCTGTTGTCTGCAGGGGGAAAACACGGACACTTGTGCTGTTGTCTGCAGGGGGAAAACACGGACACTTGTGCTGTTGTCTGCAGGGGGAAAACACGGACACGGACTCGAATGCACGAGAGCAAGTTCAGCATGGTCAGCCGCCTTACCGTGCTTGCATGGTTGGCTACACAAGGGCAGAGCAGCGGGGGTGATGGTATTACTTTGAAAGGGTTGGCTCGCAAAGGTAACATCTACACAAGGGCAGAGGGGGTGATGGTGTTGCTTTTGAAAGGGTTGGCTCGCAAAGGTAACATCTACACAAGGGCAGAGGGGGTGATGGTGTTGCTTTTGAAAGGGTTGGCTCGCAAAGGTAACATCTACACAACGGCAGAGAGGGTGATGGTGTTGCTTTTGAAAGGGTTGGCTCGCAAAGGTAACATCTACACAAAGGCAGAGGGGGTGATGGTGTTGCTTTTGAAAGGGTTGGCTCGCAAAGGTAACATCTACACAAGGGCAGAGGGGGTGATTGTGTTGCTTTTGAAAGGGTTGGCTCGCAAAGGTAACATCTACACAAGGGCAGAGGGGGTGATGGTGTTGCTTTTGAAAGGGTTGGCTCGCAAAGGTAACATCTACACAAGGGCAGAGGGGGTGATGGTGTTGCTTTTGAAAGGGTTGGCTCGCAAAGGTAACATCTACACAACGGCAGAGGGGGTGATGGTGTTGCTTTTGAAAGGGTTGGCTCGCAAAGGTAACATCTACACAACGGCAGAGAGGTGATGGGAGTGCAGAGCAGTCGGGATGATGGGGGTGCAATAGGGATGATGGGAGAGCAGTAGGGAACCTTACAAGTAATTCAATCTTGTCAGAAATGCTAGTTGCGAGGGAACAACCCCTGTGATCTGATTCTTGCCGATTTTTCTGGCGTTGACAAGGGGAGAAACACGAGGTACAGGGAAAGGAATGCCGGGAGAATGGGAGGAGTCTGTTTCCGAATCACAACACACAACAACGGACGTTTTTGGAAGAAATTCGAGTGAGGAGTGGAGCAAGAGCAGCTGGCAGGCAGAGAACTGCGCTCTAAATATGGAGACGTCTCAAGAAGCGACTGGCAGGGCAGGTAGACGCCTCAACACCCTGCCAATAACACCCTGCCAATAACACCCTGCCAATAACACCCTGCCAACAACACCCTGCCAACAACACCCTGCCAATAACACCCTGCCAGTAACACCCTGCCAATAACACCCTGCCAATAACACCCTGCCAACAACACCCTGCCAATAACACCCTGCCAATAACACCCTGCCAACAACACCCTGCCAATAACACCCTGCCAACAACACCCTGCCAACAACACCCTGCCAATAACACCCTGCCAATAACACCCTGCCAATACCACCCTGCCAATAACACCCTGCCAATAACACCCTGCCAATAACACCCTGCCAACAACACCCTGCCAACAACACCCTGCCAATAACACCCTGCCAGTAACACCCTGCCAATAACACCCTGCCAATAACACCCTGCCAATAACACCCTGCCAATAACACCCTGCCAACAACACCCTGCCAACAACACCCTGCCAACAACACCCTGCCAATAACACCCTGCCAATAACACCCTGCCAATAACACCCTGCCAATAACACCCTGCCAATAACACCCTGCCAATAACACCCTGCCAACAACACCCAGCCAACAACACCCTGCCAACAACACCCTGCCAATAACACCCTGCCAATAACACCCTGCCAATAACACCCTGCCAATAACACCCTGCCAACAACACCCTGCCAACAACACCCTGCCAACAACACCCTGCCAATAACACCCTGCCAATAACACCCTGCCAATAACACCCTGCCAGTAACACCCTGCCAATAACACCCTGCCAATAACACCCTGCCAACAACACCCTGCTAACAACACCCTGCCAACAACACCCTGCCAACAACACCCTGCCAACAACACCCTGCCAAGAACACCCTGCCAATAACACCCTGCCAATAACACCCTGCCAATAACACCCTGTCAACAGCATCCTGCCAATAACACCCTGCCAATAACACCCTGCCAATAACACCCTGCCAACAACACCCTGCCAACAACACCCTGCCAACAACACCCTGCCAATAACACCCTGCCAATAACACCCTGCCAATAACACCCTGCCAAGAACACCCTGCCAATAACACCCTGCCAATAACACCCTGCCAATAACACCCTGCCAACAACACCCTGCCAACAACACCCTGCCAACAACACCCTGCCAACAACACCCTGCCAATAACACCCTGCCAGTAACACCCTGCCAATAACACCCTGCCAATAACACCCTGCCAATAACACCCTGCCAATAACACCCTGCCAAGAACACCCTGCCAATAACACCCTGCCAACAACACCCTGCCAACAACACCCTGCCAATAACACCCTGCCAACAACACCCTGCCAACAACACCCTGCCAATAACACCCTGCCAATAACACCCTGCCAATAACACCCTGCCAATAACACCCTGCCAACAACACCCTGCCAATAACACCCTGCCAATAACACCCTGCCAACAACACCCTGCCAATAACACCCTGCCAACAACACCCTGCCAACAACACCCTGCCAATAACACCCTGCCAATAACACCCTGCCAATACCACCCTGCCAATAACACCCTGCCAATAACACCCTGCCAATAACACCCTGCCAACAACACCCTGCCAACAACACCCTGCCAATAACACCCTGCCAGTAACACCCTGCCAATAACACCCTGCCAATAACACCCTGCCAATAACACCCTGCCAATAACACCCTGCCAACAACACCCTGCCAACAACACCCTGCCAACAACACCCTGCCAATAACACCCTGCCAATAACACCCTGCCAATAACACCCTGCCAATAACACCCTGCCAATAACACCCTGCCAATAACACCCTGCCAACAACACCCAGCCAACAACACCCTGCCAACAACACCCTGCCAATAACACCCTGCCAATAACACCCTGCCAATAACACCCTGCCAATAACACCCTGCCAATAACACCCTGCCAACAACACCCTGCCAACAACACCCTGCCAACAACACCCTGCCAATAACACCCTGCCAATAACACCCTGCCAATAACACCCTGCCAATAACACCCTGCCAATAACACCCTGCCAATAACACCCTGCCAACAACACCCTGCCAACAACACCCTGCCAACAACACCCTGCCAACAACACCCTGCCAACAACACCCTGCCAAGAACACCCTGCCAATAACACCCTGCCAATAACACCCTGCCAATAACACCCTGCCAACAACACCCTGCCAATAACACCCTGCCAATAACACCCTGCCAATAACACCCTGCCAACAACACCCTGCCAACAACACCCTGCCAACAACACCCTGCCAATAACACCCTGCCAATAACACCCTGCCAATAACACCCTGCCAAGAACACCCTGCCAATAACACCCTGCCAATAACACCCTGCCAATAACACCCTGCCAACAACACCCTGCCAACAACACCCTGCCAACAACACCCTGCCAACAACACCCTGCCAATAACACCCTGCCAGTAACACCCTGCCAATAACACCCTGCCAATAACACCCTGCCAATAACACCCTGCCAATAACACCCTGCCAAGAACACCCTGCCAATAACACCCTGCCAACAACACCCTGCCAACAACACCCTGCCAATAACACCCTGCCAACAACACCCTGCCAACAACACCCTGCCAACAACACCCTGCCAAGAACACCCTGCCAATAACACCCTGCCAATAACACCCTGCCAATAACACCCTGCCAATAAACACCCTGCCAACAACACCCTGCCAACAACACCCTGCCAACAACACCCTGCCAACAACACCCTGCCAATAACACCCTGCCAATAACACCCTGCCAGTAACACCCTGCCAATAACACCCTGCCAACAACACCCTGCCAATAACACCCTGCCAATAACACCCTGCCAATAACACCCTGCCAATAACACCCTGCCAAGAACACCCTGCCAATAACACCCTGCCAACAACACCCTGCCAACAACACCCTGCCAATAACACCCTGCCAATAACACCCTGCCAATACCACCCTGCCAACAACACCCTGCCAATAACACCCTGCCAATAACACCCTGCCAATAACACCCTGCCAACAACACCCTGCCAACAACACCCTGCCAACAACACCCTGCCAATAACACCCTGCCAATAACACCCTGCCAATAACACCCTGCCAAGAACACCCTGCCAATAACACCCTGCCAATAACACCCTGCCAATAACACCCTGCCAACAACACCCTGCCAACAACACCCTGCCAACAACACCCTGCCAACAACACCCTGCCAATAACACCCTGCCAGTAACACCCTGCCAATAACACCCTGCCAATAACACCCTGCCAATAACACCCTGCCAATAACACCCTGCCAAGAACACCCTGCCAATAACACCCTGCCAACAACACCCTGCCAACAACACCCTGCCAATAACACCCTGCCAACAACACCCTGCCAACAACACCCTGCCAACAACACCCTGCCAATAACACCCTGCCAGTAACACCCTGCCAATAACACCCTGCCAATAACACCCTGCCAATAACACCCTGCCAATAACACCCTGCCAACAACACCCTGCCAACAACACCCTGCCAATAACACCCTGCCAATAACACCCTGCCAATAACACCCTGCCAATAACACCCTGCCAATAACACCCTGCCAATAACACCCTGCCAACAACACCCTGCCAACAACACCCTGCCAACAACACCCTGCCAACAACACCCTGCCAACAACACCCTGCCAAGAACACCCTGCCAATAACACCCTGCCAACAACACCCTGCCAACAACACCCTGCCAACAACACCCTGCCAAGAACACCCTGCCAATAACACCCTGCCAACAACACCCTGCCAATAACACCCTGCCAATAACACCCTGCCAATAACACCCTGCCAATAACACCCTGCCAATAACACCCTGCCAACAACACCCTGCCAACAACACCCTGCCAATAACACCCTGCCAATAACACCCTGCCAATAACACCCTGCCAATAACACCCTGCCAATAACACCCTGCCAATAACACCCTGCCAACAACACCCTGCCAACAACACCCTGCCAACAACACCCTGCCAACAACACCCTGCCAACAACACCCTGCCAAGAACACCCTGCCAATAACACCCTGCCAATAACACCCTGCCAATAACACCCTGCCAACAACACCCTGCCAATAACACCCTGCCAATAACACCCTGCCAATAACACCCTGCCAACAACACCCTGCCAACAACACCCTGCCAACAACACCCTGCCAATAACACCCTGCCAATAACACCCTGCCAATAACACCCTGCCAAGAACACCCTGCCAATAACACCCTGCCAATAACACCCTGCCAATAACACCCTGCCAACAACACCCTGCCAACAACACCCTGCCAACAACACCCTGCCAACAACACCCTGCCAATAACACCCTGCCAGTAACACCCTGCCAATAACACCCTGCCAATAACACCCTGCCAATAACACCCTGCCAATAACACCCTGCCAAGAACACCCTGCCAATAACACCCTGCCAACAACACCCTGCCAACAACACCCTGCCAATAACACCCTGCCAACAACACCCTGCCAACAACACCCTGCCAACAACACCCTGCCAATAACACCCTGCCAGTAACACCCTGCCAATAACACCCTGCCAATAACACCCTGCCAATAACACCCTGCCAATAACACCCTGCCAACAACACCCTGCCAACAACACCCTGCCAATAACACCCTGCCAATAACACCCTGCCAATAACACCCTGCCAATAACACCCTGCCAATAACACCCTGCCAATAACACCCTGCCAACAACACCCTGCCAACAACACCCTGCCAACAACACCCTGCCAACAACACCCTGCCAACAACACCCTGCCAAGAACACCCTGCCAATAACACCCTGCCAATAACACCCTGCCAATAACACCCTGCCAACAACACCCTGCCAATAACACCCTGCCAATAACACCCTGCCAATAACACCCTGCCAACAACACCCTGCCAACAACACCCTGCCAACAACACCCTGCCAATAACACCCTGCCAATAACACCCTGCCAATAACACCCTGCCAAGAACACCCTGCCAATAACACCCTGCCAATAACACCCTGCCAATAACACCCTGCCAACAACACCCTGCCAACAACACCCTGCCAACAACACCCTGCCAACAACACCCTGCCAATAACACCCTGCCAGTAACACCCTGCCAATAACACCCTGCCAATAACACCCTGCCAATAACACCCTGCCAACAACACCCTGCCAAGAACACCCTGCCAATAACACCCTGCCAACAACACCCTGCCAACAACACCCTGCCAATAACACCCTGCCAACAACACCCTGCCAACAACACCCTGCCAACAACACCCTGCCAAGAACACCCTGCCAATAACACCCTGCCAATAACACCCTGCCAATAACACCCTGCCAATAACACCCTGCCAATAACACCCTGCCAACAACACCCTGCCAACAACACCCTGCCAACAACACCCTGCCAACAACACCCTGCCAATAACACCCTGCCAATAACACCCTGCCAGTAACACCCTGCCAATAACACCCTGCCAATAACACCCTGCCAATAACACCCTGCCAATAACACCCTGCCAATAACACCCTGCCAATAACACCCTGCCAATAACACCCTGCCAGTAACACCCTGCCAATAACACCCTGCCAATAACACCCTGCCAACAACACCCTGCCAATAACACCCTGCCAATAACACCCTGCCAATAACACCCTGCCAATAACACCCTGCCAATAACACCCTGCCAATAACACCCTGCCAATAACACCCTGCCAATAACACCCTGCCAACAACACCCTCCCAATAACACCATGCCAATAACACCCTGCCAATAACACCCTGCCAATAACACCCTGCCAGTAACACCCTGCCAATAACACCCTGCCAATAACACCCTGCCAATAACACCCTGCCAATAACACCCTGCCAATAACACCCTGCCAATAACACCCTGCCAATAACACCCTGCCAATAACACCCTGCCAATAACACCCTGCCAACAACACCCTGCCAATAACACCCTGCCAATAACACCCTGCCAATAACACCCTGCCAATAACACCCTGCCAATAACACCCACCCTGCCAACAACACCCTGCCAATAACACCCTGCCAATAACACCCTGCCAATAACACCCTGCCAATAACACCCTGCCAATAACACCCTGCCAACAACACCCTGCCAACAACACCCTGCCAATAACACCCTGCCAACAACACCCTGCCAACAACACCCTGCCAACAACACCCTGCCAACAACACCCTGCCAACAACACCCTGCCAATAACACCCTGCCAATAACACCCTGCCAATAACACCCTGCCAACAACACCCTGCCAACAACACCCTGCCAATAATACCCTGCCAATAACACCCTGCCAACAACACCCTGCCAACAACACCCTGCCAACAACACCCTGCCAATAACACCCTGCCAATAACACCCTGCCAATAACACCCTGCCAATAACACCCTGCCAATAACACCCTGCCAATAACACCCTGCCAACAACACCCTGCCAACAACACCCTGCCAACAACACCCTGCCAACAACACCCTGCCAATAACACCCTGCCAATAACACCCTGCCAGTAACACCCTGCCAATAACACCCTGCCAATAACACCCTGCCAATAACACCCTGCCAATAACACCCTGCCAATAACACCCTGCCAATAACACCCTGCCAGTAACACCCTGCCAATAACACCCTGCCAATAACACCCTGCCAACAACACCCTGCCAACAACACCCTGCCAATAACACCCTGCCAATAACACCCTGCCAATAACACCCTGCCAATAACACCCTGCCAATAACACCCTGCCAATAACACCCTGCCAATAACACCCTGCCAATAACACCCTGCCAACAACACCCTGCCAATAACACCCTGCCAACAACACCCTGCAAATAACACCCTGCCAATAACACCCTGCCAACAACACCCTGCCAATAACACCCTGCCAATAACACCCTGCCAATAACACCCTGCCAATAACACCCTGCCAATAACACCATGCCAACAACCACACATTCTTTGTGCGCAAGAGCCTCTCATACACACAGCCCTTGCAGGCAATTCCGTCATGCCCTTGCAGGCAATTCCGTCATGCCCTTGCAGGCAATTACGTCATGCCCTTGCAGGCAATTACGTCATGCCCTTGCTGTGTAAGGGCATGACGGTTAAGAGCCTTCCGTCATGCCCTTGCTGCAGGCCGCAAGAGCCTCAAGTCATGTCAGCATATTTAGGTGGCTCAACATTGAGGCTCACAGTAACTGAAGGTTAGTCAGGAGGCTCAATCCAACAGGCACGTTCCCATCAAGCTGGTTACCACTCAAGTCTCTGGGTGAAAAAGGGTGCAGAGGGGTGCAGAGGGGATGGAACACGGGAGACACAATGGGACGGAGTGACAGGGATGCATTGGCATGGGCAGATTGATTGACAGGAAACACCAACGTGTGTGGATGGATAAGGAATGTGACGGACGCAAAGGGGTGGGAATCCAATCCAATCCAATCCAGTGTCGAATGTGACGTGCTACATCTGCGAGGTCATGTCGTGTAGACTAACAATCAGGGACTGATGAGTCGACAACGGTCAACAGAGATCAACAGAAGTCAACAGAAGTCAACAGCAGTCAACAGAGGTCAACAGAGGTCAGCAGCGGTCAACAGAGGTCAACAGCGGTCATGGCCGCATGGTGCCTCAAAGAACATTTGGGCATGGCACGCGCATCCCATGGTTCCTGCCTGCGAGCCTTCCAGGCTAGAGCCGTACAGTTTCTGAAAGGAGTCGCCGCCCGCAGCATGCTTGATTCTTCCTAGCAGCAATAGCACCCGAGAACATTTGAGCTGAGGCGCATCAGAAACAAAGACTTACAAGAATTGAAGAGGTTCCAAGTTGCTTATTCTGGCAGGAATCGATCCCGTGAGCTGGTTGTTGTGGAGGAGACTGGGAGGCATGGAGGGTGAGAGAGGGGGAAAGGTGGGAAGGAGAGGGGGGGGGGGGGGGAGGGAGGGAGGGGGGGGGAGAGGGGGAAACATATACGGTAGCAAAGGGAGGGGTTAGGAGGAGAAGGGAGTGAGGGGGGTGGGAGATGGGGAGAGGGGAGAGGGGGCAAGGAAGGTGAAGAAGAGGGGGAGGAAAGAGAAGGGGTGGGGGGGGGGGGCGAGAGTGGGTGTGGTGTGGGGAGACGAAAAAGAGTGGGGGGGAGAAGAGCTGGAAAATAGAAACAGAAAGATTGGTCTGGATGAATAGTCAAAAATGTACAAGGAGGACAGAATCACAGAACCAACAGATAGGGGTAAGGGGGAAGAGGGGAAAGGGGGGGGGGAGAGGGGGGAGGAGGAGGGACAGACAGGGTAAACTCTAGAAAACAGCAGATAGATAACAGTTTCTGCCAAGGCAAGCACCGGACAACTATTGAAGCGCCTCAAAAGGAGGGTCCCGGGTCCGTGTAAACTCTAGAAAACAGGAGATAGATAACATGCTGTGCTCCAGTTTCTGCCAAGGCAAGCCCAGGACACGCTGTAAGCTTTACAGAACAGGAGCCAGAGGCCCGTGGGGTTACAAGGGAAAAAAAAATTCAAAGTCACATTTTTTTCAAAGTTACATTTTTTCAACAAGTGACTGTCGTTCTTTGCTAAAGCGATCCTTCAAGCAGGCTGGCTGTTGCTGCTCTTCTTCATGACCAGTGTCAGTAGCAGGCAGTATCGAAAGCAAGTACCAAGGAGGGGACATGCTTCGTTAGACTTCCAACCAAGGCCTTGGAGTTGCTGTGATGGTTGGCATGGCATCTCTGGAGTGTCGGAGTTACTCCCCTCTCCTTACTCACTCGTCTCTTGCCCTTGCCTCTTCCCTGCCTTCTGTCCTCACCTTCTTCCCTTCCTTCTTATTCTGGCCTTTCCCCACCTTGTGCTGTCCCCACTCCTGTTCCCTTGTTCCCTTCTGCGTTCTCAGCCACTACCATGAGAGGTTCACTCTCCCACACGATGGCTGCCCACAGTGGCGTAGTCACCTAGCTAGAGTAGCCTTGTTGCAGTAACGTTATCCACTATATGAGGCAAACAAGTCGAGAGAACAAGATTGCTTTGCTCAACTAGGCTACTTGTGCCTGGCTTCCCAGTCGCACAGTTCTCTGCGTGATGGGTTGGGCCCGAGCCGCCTGGGCCTTGGATTGGCCCTCACCAGAATTCCTGTCTCCCAATGTCCCTGGAATTGCACCCGCAGCGCCCTGCAACCCCCAATGCTACCAACCCTTCGCTTCTCCCAACACCCAACTACCTCCCCTATAGGTTGAATAGCAATTGCTACAGCACTTCTACACCTCAATTAGCGTATGTCCAGAATATGATGCACTTACCATTATATTCGGTGACAGCTGTCGGAGTTACTCCCCTCTCCTTACTCACTCGTCTCTTGCCCTTGCCTCTTCCCTGCCTTCTGTCCTCACCTTCTTCCCTTCCTTCTTATTCTGGCCTTTCCCCACCTTGTGCTGTCCCCACTCCTGTTCCCTTGTTCCCTTCTGCGTTCTCAGCCACTACCTGCCCCCTCCTGTGCGCGTGCTCGAGCTGCTCGGGCACGAGTCACAGGACTCTCAGCTGAGGACGGCTGCTCCTCAGTCCTGCCGTGCGGGTCTGGTGGTCCACGGTCTGTTCTCCCTTCTCCTTCTCCAGCACTAGCACTCCCACGCCTCACACTGCTTGCGCCCTTCCCTTCACTCTTCCCTAGTCCACATCTAGTGTGTCCTTCTTTGCCCCTCTCTTCCCGTCCCACCTCTATAGCCGCCCTTATCCCCTTGCCTTCCTGCTGCTGCCACTGCTCACGGCTGCACGCATCCCTCAACTGCACGGTATGTAGGTCCCCCACCGATACCGGTATCACCTCCTCCAAGTGTTCCGCTGCCTTAGCTCGCTCCCATGCCGCCCGGTTCTCCGCCTCTTCCATTGTATGGTCTGCCTTTTCCCCTGTTGCTAGGGGCTCCCCTGCCCCCACTTCCTTACTCTCCTGCTCTGCTTCCCCCAGCAGCTCTGGCCTTCCTCCCCGCAGCTTCCTCACATGCTGCTCCGCCAGCTTGTTTCCCTGCGCTTGCTCCTCTGCTTGCATCCGATCCTCCATTGTCACGCCAGTCTTTGCCCCTGCCCTGATTTCCCCGAACAACTCCGCTGTCCTTAGCGCTGGCTGCCAACCACTCCCTCCCATGTCTGTACTGCTCGGCTCCTTCTTCCCTCCTTTCTTCACCGCTCCCTCCTTCTCGCCCTTCCCTTCCGCATCTGCTGTCGCTGGTACACACGGCCTTGCCGCCGCCTCTACGTCCCTCTCTTCTACTTCTCCTGTTGCAAGTTCGCTCACTCCTGCCCCCACCTGCTCGTCCTTCTCCTCTGCTTCCGCGGCTGCTGGTACGCACGCCCAGGTCCCCTCCCTCTCATTCTTCCCTTCCCCTTCTGTGGCTGCCCATTCCCTCACCTTCTCATTCTTCCCTTCAGTGCCTGCTGCTACAAATTCACACCCTCCCGCCTCCTCCTTCTCGTCCTTCTCTTCCCCTTCTGCCACTGCCCATTCCCTCACCTTCTCATCCTTCTCCTCCTCTTCTGCCACTGCCCATGCCCTCACCTTCGTTGCTCGCTCCCTTCCTCCGTCCCTGCCCCCACTGCGCAGCCCCATGACTTCACTGCTACGAAGCACCGCACAGGAATATTCTGGCTCCTGCTCCTTTTCCTCTTCCTCCTCTTCCTCCTCTTCCTCCCTTACATACAACCCCACCTGCCTCTCTGTTCTTTCTCTGAGCGCCCGCCCTTTCCTTCCGTCTCTGCCCCCACTGCGCAGACCCAGTTCCTCAAGGCTACGTAACGCCAGGCATGTGTACTCTGGCTCCTGCCCCTCCTCCTCTTCTGCTCCTTCTTCCCTCGCGTACAACCCAGCCTCCTTCTCCTTACTCCCTCCCATGGCCTGCAACTCCGCCCGCAACTTCCTTATCTGGCTCTCAATCTCCTCTGGTGACCCTTTCCTTCCGCCTGTCCCTTTATTGCAGTCCCTTGCCTCATGCCCCCTTTCCCCGCACTCTTTACATGTCGTTGCCTCCGGGCAGTCCCTTCGGCGGTGCCCTGGCTTCCCACATACATCGCAGTTCCTGCAGTGCATCCTTATGTGCCCCGGCTGCCCACAGCGGTAACAGGTGCGTGTCTCTGTCCTTTTCTCCGGCCTGCTCTCTTCTCCTGTTCCCTCCCCTGGTATCATCGCCGCAGCCCAGGTAGGACTCTTCTTCTCTATCGTTCTTGGCAGGTATACCTCGTACTTCCTCTGCCCGAGCTCCACCCGCTCCGCTAACTCGAACACCTCTTCTGGTGTTGCATCTGCTCCTAGCTCATAGACTCTCATTCTCAACCCTCCTGCCAATCCCTTGTCTAAACCGTTCAGAAACTTGCTAATGATCATGCTGCTGTCCGTGCACACCACATCTTCCGCCAGGTTTGTTAACCGTCCGTAGTATGTCAGCAGTGACTCCTCATCCCTCCGCCTAAACTCTTGAAATTCCCTAATGCGCACCGCCGTATGCCCAGGGAACTGCTTCCTTAGGCGCTCCAGGAACAGTACTGTTGGGTCCTCGTCATCCTTTTCTGCCCTCCTCAGCCATTCACCAATCTTCATGCGATACAGAGTCTCTGCTTCCCCTCCCAACGTGCTTGGCAGGCTCAGGAAGAACTCGATCGGGTCCATCCCGCTTCTGTCGCATCGGTATTTGACATTGCTGATCTGCATCAAGTAATTCTTCAGACTTGGACCGGTTTTCTCGTTTCCCGTGAAGCGTACTGGCACCTCCACTCGCGGCTGTGCTGTTGCGCCCCACTTCCCTGTTTCACAGCTCTCCGTCCCTCCTCGCTCAGACACCATAACCCCTCTCCTCCTCTCCTGTTCTCCCCTGCTGCCTGTGCTGGTTCCGTACAGCACTCGCTCTAATCCTTCCCTAGCCGCTCTTGCTCCCGCAGATCCTTCGCTGTGACGCCCAAGCCTCCTCGGGCACATCGGGCTAGGGCTCCTCCCTCGGGCATCTTCACGCTCCTCCCAACGCCTCTCTGGATCTTCCCGACGCTTCTCTCCCCTTGCAGGGGACCGCTCCTGGTACCGCCGCACTCTGTCCTCTCGCTGTCGCTCCTTCTCTGCTGCCCTCGAGACCTCTGGTGACCGCACACCTTCTCTCCTGCCTCGCCTGTCCTCCTCGCGCCTCCACTCCCTTCCTCTTTCCTGTGAAACCTGCCTCCTTCTTCAGCACCGCATCGCTCTCCCCTCCTCGGCAGTCCTAAGCCTATCCAGTCACCTCTCGCCATACGCCGCTTGTGCTCATACCCCTGCCTCAGGTCGGGCGAGTGGAACACTCCAGCAGGTGCGCCATGGCTCCTTTCTTTCCCTTGACGTTCTGTGGCCTGGCGCTCAACTCCCTCACCCCAGCCCTGCTCCCTATCATTCCTTTTCCGTGCTCCAGGTATGCGCTCTTCCTTCCTCCTTCCCCTTTCCTCGTTCCATGCTTTCTCGCGATGCCTCTGTCCGTCACCCTCTCCCATTCTTTCTCCATTCCCGCCTCCCCGCGCAGCAGGGGAATCGTCTCCGTCGGCGCCAGCGCGCCTCCCGCCTCCCCGCGCAGCAGGGGAATCGTCTCCGTCGGAGGGAGGGAGGGAGGGATGAGGAAGGGGGATGTGGGGGTGCCAAGGGAACACGAGGGAAAGAGGGAGGAAAATAAAAGAAACATTGATAGGTGACATGAGGAGGACTTGTGGGAACAGATTATGTATGGAAGAGGAACGTGGTAAGACAGAGCGGAAGAAGAGAGTAATAATGGCTTCTGGAGTGCTAATGCTCTTCTACACCCGCACTCCCCATAACTTCCTGCAAAAGACAACATTAAGAATGACGTAACACTCCCTCGCTGATACGCACTTGTGTTGCTACTGAGTCGCTCAATAAGAGCAGCCAGTTGTGTCAAATCGGAGAAGTCCCTTAAATCGATGAAAGAGTATGGAGGCGCATAGTTAAAGACATCTGGAGCTCCATAGTAGATTGGTACAGAGCATGGCACAGCAACAACACCGACAGGCATCATTCTACGAGAAACAGAGGAGCTGCTGAAGCAGAAATTGAACGACCGGACCAAAAATAACGATGACAAAAAAAAGGGAGTGAAAAGGCATAAGGATTACGGCACGGAGGTTAAGGACAGTGGCAAGTACCGGCTTCTAGGGGAATGAAGAGCTTCTCAGTGACGTATCCAGGGAGTACGGCTCCCTCTATAGCGAGTACAAACTTGTACCGGGACATTACACAGTGCGCGCGAGATTGCCACGTGTCTGGATCCGATCTGATGCATGGGGAGAGGGAAAGGGGATGGTGGGAGGGAAAGGGAATGGAGTGAGGAACAGGGATGGAGGGAGGGAAGAGGGTTGGAAGGAGGGAATGGGGATGGAGGGAGGGAATGGCAATGGAAGGAAGGAGAAGGGTCATACCTGCACCCAGGGTGTGCCTTCTGCTCTGTGATTGGCCGCATGTTGTTGCGACAGGCTCCAAAGGAGTGATGACGTGGCAGTGCTGCCAGCACAGCTGTCGCCAGGTCATCGCGCCATGTGGGAGAGCAGCGTGAAGCCAGGTGGAGAGTTGGAGTGGACTGAATTAGGATGCGGATAGGAGAGGGAAAGGGGGAGGGAGATGCAAGGAGATGAAGGGGGATGTAGGGCGATGGAATGGGATGAAGGGGGAGAATGAGGGAGAAGAATAACGAAGTGGGAAAAAAGGGAGAAGATGGGAGGGTGAAGAGACACTCCTAAAAAGATTTGTGTCACAATGAATTCGGGGTGAGAAGAAACGGAGAAAGGGGGGGCGGTTGAATTAAGAGTCACAGGAATAATGATTGCCTGTGTATTAAGAGAGATGGGAAGCTGTGAGGCAGGAAGAAAGAAACGAAAAGAAGGATGCTGGATGGAGGGGCGGATATGGGACACTATGAATGTGGGCAGGGGGAACAGAAGTTTTTGCATGTTAATGCATGGACATTGGACATGGCCTCGGCGCATGTGAGATGGTCCTATCCATGTGCATGCATGCACACCAGCACATGCACACACGCACACACACTCACGCACACACATGCACACATGCACCACACGCACGGATATGCACACACACGCACGCATGTAAACATGCACGCACGTGGCACACACACACCTGCATTTTGGTAGCGGAGCGCATGTGAGGGCGTGTGAGGTCGCCGTTAATGCCCACGTAGGTCAGCTGGTTGTGAGGCATGGAGAGGAGGAGGAGGCATGGGGAGGAGCGGGAAGCATGGGGAGGAGGGGGTATGGGGAGGAGGGGGTATGGGGAGGAAGGGGTATGGGGAGGAGGGGGTACGGGGAGAAGAGGGCATGGGGAGGAGGAGGCATGGGGAGGCGGATGTGTGAGGAATGAGGTTACAGAGTAGAGAATTTCTGTGTTGAGATGAGAGGTGACACGGAAGCACAAGGCAGCACAAGGCAAGGTACATACATGCATTGTTCAAGAGAATTTCCTACTGAAAGCATTGTTCAAGAATGTGTGACCAAGGGTCGGCAATACACCATGCTACCTGCTCTCGACGACACACCATGCTCAAGGCTCACCTGAACGTCACTCTCTGTGGTATGAAATCAACACATCCCAATCAGCACCAGCATCACCAGCAGCACCATCATTGGGCTTTTCTCCTCGGCCTTCGTCCCTCCCGCTCCCCCTCCCCCTACCCGGCACCAGCAGTGGTGGTGGGGGTGGCTCAAGGTCAAGGAAAACCGTCACAGGGCGAGGCAAGCTGCTGCTTTCCCTGGGACCGTGGCTTGTGCTGCTGCTGCTACTGCTGCTACTGTTGCTGCGTATTGTGGGTATTTTACTGCTGGTATTGGTGCTGGTTGTGGTGCTGCGATCAGTGCTGGTTTCTGCGGTTTCACTGGTATCAGTGCTGCTGCTGCTGCTGCTGCTGTCATTCCTGCTGTCTCCTCCAGCGTCGCCGCCTGTCTCTCTTGTTTTGCGCCGTTCCTGCATCTCCTTCTCACTCCTCACAGGCATACTAGTAGCACTACCGCCACCAGCAGCAGCAGCAGCAGTGCTAGCCTCTGCGCCCCTCACATGCAGATGGGCATGAGCGGTGGCAGCAGTGGCAGGGTCCCAAGAGACCTGCACATATATGGGATGGGAGAGGTGGGAACACGAGGGACCTTTCCAAGGTGAATACATCTGTGTGTGTGTGTGTGTGTGTGTGTGTGTGTGTGTGTGTGTGTGTGTGTGTGTGTGTGTGTGTGTGTATTTCCGTTTGTCACTTCTTTTCACTAAGGAAGAGGATGACGGGAGAGATGTGCTGGAAGTAAACACACTGAGAAACAGTTACAGGGCAAAGAACTGCAGAGGGCAAAGAACTGCAGAGGGCAAAGAACTGCAGAGGGCAAAGAACTGCACAGGGCAAAGAACTGCACAGGGCAAAGAACTGCACAGGGCAAAGAACTGCACAGGGCAAAGAACTGCACAGGGCAAAGAACTGCACAGGGCAAAGAACTGCACAGGGCAAAGAACTGCACAGGGCAAAGAACTGCACAGGGCAAAGAACTGCACAGGGCAAAGAACTGCACAGGGCAAAGAACTGCACAGGGCAAAGAACTGCACAGGGCAAAGAACTGCACAGGGCAAAGAACTGCACAGGGCAAAGAACTGCACAGGGCAAAGAACTGCACAGGGCAAAGAACTGCACAGGGCAAAGAACTGCACAGGGCAAAGAACTGCAGAGGGCAAAGAACTGCAGAGGGCAAAGAACTGCAGAGGGCAAAGAACTGCAGAGGGCAAAGAACTGCAGAGGGCAAAGAACTGCAGAGGGCAAAGACCCTGTCCCCTTCCACACTCTTCACCATCAGCTGTATGCTGAAAGCATACATGGCAAAGACACGTGTATGAAGAAGTATTTGAGACGTCTCAAAACACTTCTTCATACATGTTCCCTTCCACACTCTTCACCATCAGCAGTCTGCTGAAAGCATACATGGCAAAGCACTGCACAGCTGATGGTGACGAGTGTGGAAGGAAAGAGAGGAGCAGAGAGGGGCATGGAAGAGAGAGAGAGAGAGAGAGAGAGAGAGAGAGAGAGAGAGAGAGAGAGAGAGAGAGAGAGAGAGAGAGAGAGAGAGAGAGAGAGAAAAAAAAACCGGAAACGAGAGAGCAAAGCTCTCCTCCTCTTGAGGGGACAAACAAGAGAGCAAAGCCACAGCGGCTGCAGCAGCAGCAGCAGCAGCAGCAGCAGCAGCAGCAGCAGGTACAGCAGCACGGACAGAGCAGGAGAGGTTGCAGCGAGGGCAGTGGTGGTGCCCCTGCAGGCCCATCGCAGTGCCGTACTGCGAGCTGAACCACGCTGGGTGCGCCCTCACATGCACTGCCACGTGCCTCCCGTACACGCGCGGGCAATCATAAGGCGGGTCTCTCTGGCGGGGGAGAGGGAGCGGTGGGATGGGAAGACAGGTCGGAGGGGAGAGGGAAGAGAGAGGTTATAAGAGTGATCAGGCCCATCGCAGTGGTGGTTGCCCTGCAGGCCCATCGCAGTGCGATGCCATACTGCGAGCTGAACCACGCGGTGTGCGCGCTCGCTCACATGCACTGCCACGTGCCTCCTTGCGCACGTGCGTGCAACCCAGGGTTGGGTCCACCTACCGGGGGAGAGGGAGAAGGAGAGGGAGAGGGAGAGAGGTGTGGGGAATGGCAGTGCTGTGGTACGAGCTGAACCATGCGGGGTGCGCCCTCACATGCACTGCCACGTGTGTCTGCTGTGCGTGCACGTGCAGGCAGGTGCGGGGTGGGATCGTCTGGTAAGAAAGAAGGGTGTGATGGATCATGGAAGGATAGGGGGTTGCATTGCAGTTCGCCTGTTAACAACGGGGATGATAGAAGGACGGGGGGCATGGGAGGGGTGAACTGATAGAAAAGTACGGATCCAGATCAATGGCAAGTACAGTACAGAACTTCCATGGGTGTGCCAGTGTGCAGCATAGTGCAGTGCGGTGCGATGCGGTGCAGTGCGGTGTGGTATGCAGCAGCGAACTGCAGTGCAGTGCGGTGCAGTGGCGTTACCTGAAGGGACATGTTCGCAGAAAAGGCACGATTGGAAACATTTCCTCCCTGCTCCCAGTCTTGCTGCTGCCCTTGCTGCTGCTGCTGCAAAAGCTGCTGCTGCTGCTGCTGCTGCCACAGCTGCGGCCCTTGTCTCTCTTGCTGTCGCAGTGAAAGCTGCTCCCACAGATAATCCCACATCTCATCCTCACTCCGCCCATCTGTACCCCTCTGCACACGCCCATCCTTTTCCTCACCCCCACCATCCCCACCACCTCCACCGCTTCCCCCACCACCATTCCCCCCACCATCACCCTTCACAAAAGCAGCAGCATCACCAGCAACAACATCAGCATCAGCAGCAGCAGTAGGGCTCCTGGTTTGGGTGTGAGGGTTGGCGGAGAAGTGAGCGAGGAGAGAGAGCAGCAGCGGACGCAGGTCAGGGCCGGAAGCAGCAGGGACTGGTGTAGCATCCTGCCCACCGGAAATTCCTGCGTCACTGCTGCTGCTGCTGCTGCTGCTGCTCTCAACACTGCTGCTGCCGGCACCACTGCTGCTGCTGCTGCCACCGGCGCCGGTGTGTGCATAGGCGTGCGGTGAGGACGGAAGGTCATTAATGCCCAGGTCAAGCGCCATGCGGTGCACCAGACGCATGCAGCCGCCCTGCTGCACCCACTGGCTGGCTGGACGGCGCGAGTGAGGGGGAGAGAGGGAGATTGAGGGAGATTGAGGGAGATTGAGGGAGAATGAGGGAGAATGAGGGAGAATGAAGGAGAATGAGGGAGAATGAGGGAGAATGGGGGAGAATGAGGGAGAATGAGGGAGAATGAGGGAGAATGAGGGAGAATGGGGGAGAATGAGGGAGAATGAGGGAGAATGAGGGAGAATGGGGGAGAATGAGGGAGAATGAGGGAGAATGGGGGAGAATGAGGGAAAATGAGGGAGAATGGGGGAGAATGAGGGAGAATGAGGGAGAATGGGGGAGAATGAGGGAGAGAGGGAGAATGAGGGAGAATGAGGGAGAATGAGGGAGAATGGGGGAGAATGGGGGAGAGTGCGGAGTGGGGGGGAGTGGGGGGGAGAGTGAGGGGGAGGAAGAGAGTGAGGGAGTTGGGAGAAGGGAGAGTGAGATGAGTCAGGGGGGGTGGTTAGGGAATGAGTATATGCGTGAGGGAGTGGGAAAGTAAACAAGGAGGGAGGGAGTGGGTAAGCAAGGACGAGCGAGAAGGATGACGGAAAGAAGTACAGAAGTATAATAACGATTCACCAGATTCAGCAAAAGTACCAAGCGATTGATGACTAGGAGGGAAAGTGAGCTCCGGATATATTTGCCCAGCTGATAAGGCATCAGACCGAGCAGGAGGGGGCATGATCGCCCGTTCACCAAGCTCGTTCAGGGCATCTTTTCCTCCTTCCCTTTCTCCCCGCTCCCCCCTCCCTCCCCACTCTCCTCTCCCCTTCCCCCCAGCCCCCCTCCCCACCTTCCGCCCCTCTCTTCCTCTCTACCCCACCCCAACTCGGCCCCCTCAGCCCCGTCAGTCCCCTCAACCCCCTCTCTAACAGTTTTTTGCCCTCTCCCCTATCGGCCCCTCGCCCCCTTTTTTCTCACTCGATTTCGGAGGGCATGTGCAGTGCGCCTTCGCCCCACATGTCCTCGTGAATCCGCCGCACGTAAGGGCTCTCCAAGAACGGCCGATCCATTTCCTCTGCACTCAACGCTCCGTGCATCGCGCCGTCTGTTTCGCTGTGGAATGCGCCGTACTTCCCGCCGTGAATCCCGCCGCCGGTTTCCCGCGAAGATTGGTCACCGATCCCTCCCGCTTCGCTACCGAACCAGGCTATCATATCTCCAGCTCGCGTGAGAGGCGACGCGGAGAACAGCAACGCGAGGAGGGAGAGACACGTGGCAGCAGCTCCGATCGCGAGCCAGGGAAGCAAGCGGAGCATCCTTCTCGATGACGCGGAGCCTGCTGACGTGGCAGGACCGTCGCCCAGGACGTGGGTTGTGGCATCGGAGACGATCGCGCGAATGGCGGACGGACGTAGTTCTGAGGCCGTCTGACGTGGCATCGACATGGAGTACCTGTTGAGTCGCGATCAGCTACTATTCTGCATTTAATAAATCAGCTATTATATGAAACACCAGTCCCTAGTATCCTGCAAAACGTCATGTACACACTCTTACGCACCCACCATAGCTCCTAATATGTTTGTGATATGTTTGGAGTCTATTCCATTCATAGAAGCGATGGAGAATTCATTCGCCTCATACCCGCTAAAAGACCCTCGTTTCCACAACCCTCTATGCGTCCTGAATTCCCTACTTAGGGCGCGGAACATTTGGAAATTTGCAAATTTCCCTTACCGTCGTCCGGTTAGGATGATTAGCAGGTTGATGTCAGAAAGAGCGTGTGTAAAACCAGGGTACACATTCAACGCGACTCCAGGCTAAATTTTGGGCGGCATGTTTGCGGGAACTGCTGATTGGTTGACGAGTAGCGAATAAATAGTTGAGAATGGGCGAGCATGGGGCTTTTCGTCCGTGAGAGATGAGGCTTGGCAGGGGAGAAATTGATAACACTTGGATCTAGAAATTGGGGATCAAGGGGAGGGCAACTGGGTTAGCGGAAAGGGGAAAGGGGGTGAGACGATATTGTGGGGGAAGGGGAAACAATTTCGGTGGGAGCGGAATAGGTATGGGGAGGGGGGAAACGAATTGGCGGAAGCACATTCGATGACTTCGGTATACATTTGCCAAATCTCGAGGGTTCAAATGTTCACCTGCTGAAGCGAACACTACCCCCAGATATTCCTAAATCACTGAGTAACCCCGAGGTCAAAGGTTAACCTTTGACAGAAATCCAATTGAATGTGCACCCTGGTTGTAAGCGAGCGAGCGAGCGAGCGGGCGAGGTGTGTTGTTCGCGCGCGAAAGCGCGAAACAGTGGTAGTTGGTGGCGAGAAGCAAATAGTTGTAGCGTTACTGTAACTGGACGAGCTGTCGAGACGCTGGAAGCATAACGCTGTACGCGGTAGCAGGCTGACGCGAAGCAAGTGTTATTCGTTACGCCCTGGAACGAGCAAATGAGGTTTGCACTAAAGGGTCAAGAAAATAGTACCATATGAAGACACTGAATACGAAAAAAATAGTAAAAGGTAACATGCAAAAAATAATATATGCAACGCTGGAATCAGGTTTTGAAATAGTTTTTATAGAGAAGAAAAATTAGGTGCGTGCGACTTAAGGACACTCTAAATCCTTTACACCTACATAACATTACGTCGATCTAGTATTTAACAATAATCTTACTAAAACTTTGATAGCGAATATACTTGACTTCTCAATAGCGCGACGGGAGACTGGCAGTGGGGTCAAAGCTGCATTCGCACCCCAGATTCTCGTCTCCTCCGCACCCAACGTCTTCGTGTCAAAAATTATTTCCTAGGATGAACGAGGCCTATATTACGAGCTCCGCTTCTCCTGTCTCGCTGCTATGTTGTGCGCCTCGCTTGAGAAGCTATCTGGCGGTGTTTTTACTCGCGCTTGCGTCGTAATCGCGTCGCAAGTGATTTTCTCCTAGGCGTTTAACGGCGATTTCATCTCAGCGACGTTATGACGGTCGCCGACGACGTAACCAGCAAGGCCGGAAATATTTCCAGCAATATGGTTGTTAACGGGTCTACTCTTAACGGAGACCCCTGGGGCCGCTATAACGAGTACGAGCACCAGTACAAGCCTTTCCAGTCCCGCAGCGCCCAGCTGAAGCAGACGGCTCGTGCGGTCATGGATGCGACGAGGAGCGCGGCGCGAGAGGCGTGGGGAAGAGGCGCAGAAGGATTCAGTGCGGTAGTTGACCGAGCCGTGGGCTGGGCGCGCGAAGGAGGCACGTGGCGGTGGATTGTTCTAGGAACTGTAAGCTGTTCTTTTCAACCTTTTCGAGTGATAATTGATTTAGTTATTCGACTCAGTCGCCTGCAAGGAGCCGTTCTTAATTGGTCAGCTGATGAAAGTTCTCCGTTTTGTTTCCCCAGGGATTGATTTACCTTCTGCCTTCGAATATCTTGTTCCTTTTAGTCCACCCTCGTTCCACAACGAACGCTCTCCTTTTTCCCCTCCTCCGTCTCCCTTTCTCAGTGCCCTTGCTCCTTCCACCGTTCCGCCTGAATTATTGTCCTCTATTCTGTCTGCTCCCGTCTCCCTTACCCTCTCATCCCCATCGGTACCTCTCTCAACGGTTAACTTCCTCCCACCCCGCTCTCACTCCTCGCACCTCTTCCTCACTGCCTCTCTGTCCCTCTCTCTCTCTCCCTGCTTCTCCCCCGGACATCTCCTTGAATTCCCTCACAACAGACCTCAGCGTCTCTCCTCTCGCTGCTCGCCTGCACAGCCGTGTCCCTTATCGTCACCGTCGCTCTCACCACTGCTGCGCTAGTCGTCTGCTGCGCCTCTGCCATTGCCGCTGCTGCTCTCTTTCTCTTCCTCATGCTCTTTGGGGTTACTGCTGTGCTCTGTGTTGCTGCGTCTGCTGTGGCCTTCACTGCCATGGCTGTAGCTTCAGCAGCAATCACATGCATTCTCTTTGCTGCTGGTAAGGCTTTCTCTGCTTCTTGTTCTTCTTCCTGCTGTTGTTCATGTTTTTACTCTTGCTCCTGAATTTTTTCTCATCCTTGTTTGTGTTCGTGTCCTTGTTCCTCCCCAACAATCACCCCTGTGAGATTTCTAGTTATTGGCACGTTGTCTGCCTCCCACAGTCCACCTCTGTTCCCACATGCTCTTTTTGCCCTTCTCCTTTCCCCAGGAACGGCCCTGTCAGCATGTGCATGGTGGTGGGTGTTCACACACGTCACCTCTGCCCTGCGCTCTTCTGCTGCTGCCACCAAAAGCTACATCCTGCCAGCTCCCCACACTGCCACCCACACTGGTGCCCGTGCACATGCTCTGAGGATTCCCCTGGTAGCTGGAGCAGCTGCTTCATGTGCTGGCAGCAGCGGTGGGAGAAGAAAACAACGACACTTCGCCTCCACCTGCAGCAGCAGCAGCAGCAGCAGCAGCAGCAGCAGCAGCAGCAGCAGCAGCAGCAGCAGCAGCAGCAGCAACAGAGGCAGCAACAGAGGCAGCAACAGAGGCAGCAACAGTGGCAGCAGTGTCAGCAGCAGCAGCAGGAGCACTTGCAGAAATGCCATTGGGGTTACAGCCAATGTAGCACCAGCTACAGTAGCAGAGGGGAAGTTTTTTCCAATGTGGAACACATACAATACAAGTGGCTTGGTTCAATATGGCCATGCACTGATGTAGGGGTAGCAACGGATATGTTTGCTGCTACGGTGGAGCTTTGTGTCTGCAAACCTTGGGTAAAAGCATTGTTTCACTGTCTTGCTAGGGTCTCTTTGTATATTACCGGTATATGTAGTGTCCTTATGTCGTGAATTGTGTTATGCTGATGAAATATCCTAAACTGCTATCCAAGAAGGCGGCTTCAAAGCTGAGTTGAAAACTCTAAGCCTGTCAATCCGTAGCAGCAGTACACTGCTGCCAGCAGGCCAATTTCCTCCCTGTACGAGCTCCACATAGTATGTTATTGAATGCCAACGAATCTGCACTGCAACCCCTGGAAAATCTTGCGAGGGAGCCCTCCGCAAGTGAGCTCTATTAAGGACAAACAAGGAATGTCAACAAGTGGCAATAATTGGTGGGGAATTTCCTAAAGCTGTCAAGGCTAACAGGCGGACAGCTTGCTAGGCTCGTCAAGGGTCGGCTGGCTTAGCAGCCATGTCCAAAACAGCGTCAGCTGGGACCTGAAATCGGAAGCAGTGGTTGTGACAGAGAATTGGGAATTAAATACTCTTGTTAATACTCTCGAAATTGGAACACATCATGTTGACGGATGGCGAGCAGCAGCAGCAGCATGGCAGAGACATAGGTGACAAGCATAACGACGGTTGGCAAGCAGAAGAACAGAGACATAGAGCCCATGGGACACCCACACACCCACTCACACACACCCATACAGCATAGCTTTGGGTGTACCGCACACCACCACAGCCCACAACGACTCACTGACCAGCAGGCGGATGGCGAGCAGCAGCAGCACGGCAGAGACGTAGGTGACGCCCATGAAGATGGTTCCAGCGACAGTGTTGGCGCCCAGCTTCGTGTTGTCCTTGTGCGGCACAAACGAGTTCTTGAGCGTGTTGGTCAGCTCAAACAGCCGCAGGGATACCTGCAGACGGGGGATGGGGAGAGGAGGGAGAGGGAGAGGGGGAGGGGAGGTGGAAGGAGAGAACGTTTCAGTGTGCGGACATAACCAGTTGTTGAGTTGGATTATCGGTCAGCTGAAAGGGAAAGACATCATCAGAGAGAGATTGTCAGCTGAAACAGGCAAAGGGAGAAGAGAGAAGACAGAAGAAGGGATACGTGGGAAGTGAGAGGGGCACAGAAGGTAGAAGAGTGTGGTTAGTCAAGTCCGGCCGGCGTGAATGCAGCAGGAACGAGTTTTAGAGGGGTTAGCTTATGGTTGAGGTCTAGCTAGGGTTGAAATCCCCAGGTTGTGACGCAGTGAAGGGGACATGAGGGGAATGCACAATGCAGCGTGGTGAGAAATGGTTGGTGAGAGGGACTGAGTTGGGCACAAGGGTGAAGAGATGGGTGGTGGAGGGATGGACAGTGGTGATAGAAGAAAAGAATGCAGGATGCACGTGCAAAGGAGAAAGACAAACAGCCAGGCAGGCCAAGGAGATGCCTAGGTTCCAGGGGGCAGTGCGCAGTGCACAGGGGGCAGGGGGCAGAGAGCAGGGGGCAGGGGGCAGAGAGCAGGATGCGGGTGCGTACGAGGATGTAGATGGCAGTGGAGAGCATGAAGTTGACGAGGGGGTAGTCCCGCACAAAGCTCAGCAGCATGGCCGGCTGGCCGTTGGGCATGCCCGTCCTGGGAGGGGAAGAGAGGGAGAGGGGCGTGAGGGGAGTGAGGGGAGAAGAGGGAGAGGCAGGGGAGAGAGTGTGAAGGGACAAGTACCAGGACCATACAGCAATTTGCTGCAATATGGTATGGTACCATACATCATGACATGATACAAGAGAAGATGCAGTGCAGTGCAATGCGGTACGGTACGGTGCGGTACCTGAGCCAGATGTGGAACTGGCCAATGTAGGTCTCGAGAGTGATCTTGCCGAGCCAGCCAAAGAGAGCCAGAGACCAGTTGCGGAGAGGCTGTGTCAGATTGCGCAGCGCAATGTAGATGCTGCAGGGACGGGTGGGAGGAAAAGGGGATGGGGAAGGGTTGGTGGGGAGCGGGGCTCTTGAGAATTGTGGAAAGTGACTCAGATTTGTGAAGAGGCTGGGTCTGATTGCGCAGCTCAATGTAGATGCTGCAGGTACGGGCGGGTGGGTGGGGATAGGAGGTTGAGGGGACAGGGGAAATTAGAGGGGGAAGGGGAGCAGGGGCAAGGGCAAGGGCAGGGGCAGGGGCAGGGGCAGGGGCAGGGGAAGGGGAAGGGGCAGGGGCAGGGGCAGGGGCAGGGGCAGGGGCAGGGGCAGGGGCAGGGGCAGGGGCAGGGGCAGGGGCGGGGACAGGCCAGGGAGCAGGGGTGGGGGCGGGGGTGGGGAAAGGGGGGAGTGAGGTGGGGAGGGATAGTGAGGATGGGAGGATTTGATGTCTTAAACATGTGTGCGGGTGTTGTTGTGAACTGTGCCAGCCATGGGATTGGACGTGAGTTTTGAGACGTCTCAAAAGTCGATTTGATGTCTTAAACATGTGTGCAGGTGTTGTTGCGGAGAGAGAGAGAGAAGGAGAGAAGCATGTCTGTACCCCTGCTGAATCAATACAACGGACCATTTGAGAGAGAAGGGGCGGGAGAGGAAGGAGTGAGAGTGAGAGTGAGAGTGAGAGAGACTCACGTGATGGGGATCCAGGACGTGTATGGATGGATAGCATTGTAGGCGAATTTGTCCAAGCAGTAGACGTTCACATACCACACATAGCCCACCTGCTCAGTCATGCGCAACCATACATCCCATCATGCATGCACACAGCATTGCCATGAGCACGCGCACACAGACAACCATGCACAGACCCACAAGCAAAAGGCAACATGAGGAAGAAACGGAAATCTGTCAGCAGCAGCACGAGCAAAGTGCTCTGGAAAGTATCAGAACCAGCAGCAGCATGAGCAGTAGGGCTTCCCTGACAGTGTGGAACCTCTCTCCACTCTCCCTATCTCTCCCCCTCTCACACAGCGTTACACTCGCTCCACACTCTCTTTTGCCTTGAGGCAGCACTGGGCACATATCCCCGCCCGCGTACCCGCCCACTCCTCCCATGTATACCAACATCTTCCAGTGTTCACATCTCTTGGTACGTCCTCTTGTTGATAAGGTGACTTTTGAGTCGACTAAGAAGTCACCTTGTACCAACATCTTCCAGCGTTTACATCTCCTGGTACGTCCTCTTGTTTATGCATGCGAATCGTCACACGTTCTCAGTTCAGAGCATTTACGGTTCATTCAATGTATCCACACTCAATTCCGTCATGTTTAGTGACCAGGCCAGTGTGTCAAACGTTGCAACATGCATGTCACACACTGCACACACACACATGATGCATGCCATGCCATGCCACAGCACAGCGCGGCATGGCATGGCATAGCATGGTATGTATGGCATGGCATCCCCACATACCGAGAGGCAGACAGCGACAATAGCGGCGCGGATGGCGTTGCGGGTCATGTGGTGCATCTCCTCGAGCTTCTCAAGCCAGCGCTCCACCATGGGGTGGAAGTAGGCGTAGATCATGCCAATGATCCAGATGTACCGGTCCAGCCCCGACCGGAAATGCCACTCGTGCAGCAGCGGCAGGTCCGGCTTGCGCGGGTCGATGTACCCTGGGGGGAGGGAGAGGGGATACGGGGGAATGGGGGGCCGCGGAGGATGGGGGGAAGAAGGTTCGTTTTCAAGGGGACTGGGCATGAGGGGGACGGCAGCGGAGAGGGCTGAGGAGGAAGGTGGGTGGGGAGAGAATTGTAGGGAGTAGACGGCAAGAATGGAAGCGTGAGGCGAGGTACCTCGAGAGGGAGGGTATGGCCAGTAACCAAGGCCAAGGGGAGGGTGGGGAAAACGAAAGAGGAAGAGAGGGAGGGGTGGGAGGGCGGAGGCGGATAGCGGGGGGGTGGGAGGGAGGAAACTTGACAGGGGAAAGAATGCGAGGTAAAAGAGTTGCCTGTGACAGACCTCTGACGCCCCTCTCCCACCTTCCTCCCTTTCTTCCTTTTCTTCCCTCCCTGCTACACTCCATCCCCCTAATCACCCCTCCTTTCCCACAATTCTTCTCCACACCCTCCATTCTCCTTCCACCGTTCCCCAACACTCCTCTCACTCGCTTCCCTAAAACCAACTCGCCAATGTCTCACTCACCCATGAGGAACGTGAAGGGCCCCCACACGAGCTCGAACACGCCCTGAACCTCCCAGAGCAGGAACACCACGACAAAGCAGATGGCAATCTTCATGCCAATGACAGCGGGCAGCTCGTTGTACTTGCTGTAGATGCCGAGCGCGGCGTAGACCATGACGGTGAAGAGCGTGTGCATGGGGCAGATGTAGTACAGCATGTAGTCGTTTGTGAGCGCCAGACAGCAGAAGAAGACGAGGAAGTTGAGCCGCCACATCATCTGGAAGGGGGGAGAGGGGGTGTGGCGGGCGCAGGGGAGGGTGGCGACAGGGATGGGGGGAAGGGGGGGGCCGGGCGGGAAGAAGGGAGTTAGAAATAAGGGCGGAGAGGGGGGGAGTGGAGGGGGAGGAGTGTGGGGGGGGATGCAAGGGAGAGGGACCGACAGACACGGGGTGGGAGAGGATAGGCTGGAGGATGGGAGCAGGGGGGAAGGGGTTGGGGGAGAGGGAGATTTTGGTGCCAATAATGACAGGGCGCTTGTTGAGTGGGATTTTTTTTCAAAGCACAAAGGGGAGGAGAGACTAGGAAGGATACAAAGAGGCTTCGCGCCGGGAAAAGGGGAAGGGTGGGAGGGAGAAGAGGAGTTGGATGAAAGGGTGTGTAGGCAGAGCGAGATTCTGGTGGCAATTTACTCGATCAGCTTGCTACGGTTCCCCCTACCCCCTGCCCCTGCCCAGCCCCACCACCCTAGCAACAAAGAAAGAAACAATCTATTACACGTGCCAGGAAGCGGTAGGGACGGCAGGGACGGCAGGAGGGCACAATGGGCAGGGGCGGGGGGCAGGGAGGGGATGGCAGTGAGGAAAAGGCAGGGTAGGCAGGGTAGGCAGGGTTTTGACCTGGCAGAAGCGGCCGAGGCCAAAGTCCTTGCGGACATAGTAGTAGGAGAAGTTGCCGAACCCCGTCATCCACACGTAGGCTGCGATAAAGAGGCGGATGGAGTTGTAGATCTCACGCGCCTCCCAGTAGTGGTACATGAGGAAGATGATCTGCGGGGCAGGGCGGGCAGGGGAGGACAGGGGAGGGCAGGCAGGGGAGGGAGGACAGGTGGGGGAGGACGGGCAGGGAGGACGGGAAGAAGAGGGAGTTAATTTATCTCGCATGCCTCCCAGTAGTGGTACATGAGAAAGATGATCTGTGGGAGAGAGGCGGGGGAGGACGGGTAGGGGAGATCAGGTCGGGAAGGACGGGTAGGGGGGGACGGGTAGGGGGGGATGGGCAGGGGAGGATGGCAAAGGGAGGATGGGCAAGGGAGGATGGGCAAGGGAGAACAGGGGGAGCAGGGAGGTAAAAGTTGAAAGGGGAATAAGGGGGTTCGAGCGACTAATAGAGCAAGCAGGGAAGGCAAGGAGGGTGCGAATTGGGCGAGAGGGAGAGGGTTCAGGGTATTGAATGGTAGCCAAGCGAAGAGGAAGGGGGGAGTGGGGGGGGGGGAGTGGGGGGGGGGGGAGTGGAGGGGAAAGGGAGGGTGACTAACTGACTGTCTTGCAAGACACTGCACGCACGAAAGATGTTGGACGAATGGAACATAATACCAACGATGATCGAGAACGTGGTGGCATATGGATGGAATGGCATGGCATGGCAGCACAACATGGGACGCCCGAAAAAAACCCATTTGGAGGGTGTGTTGAGGGGAGTGAAGGGGGGGAAAGGAGGAAAGAGGGGAGGGGGAGGGGAGGGAGAGGGAGGGGGAGGGGGAGGGGAGGGAGAGGGAGGGGGAGGGGAAAGGGGAGAAGAGGGGAGTTCACGTGGTGTGTGGGGGGAACCGCACCTGCATCCATCCCTTCCACTCCTCCGTCTGGTGGCGGTTGAGGTATTGGATGGACTTGCCCGTCGCCAGGGACGCGCCCGTGTGCTTCGTTAGCGATGTGAAGAAGCACGTCAGCACCAATAGCGCGTACAGGAAGATGAACAGGTCCCGGCTGTAGTGCTGCCGCGTTGGATGACGGCGGGGGGGGGGGGATGCAATGGGTACCAAGTGGTACAAAGGGGTGGAGATGGAAAGGGAATGAATATGCAATCAGTATGAATGAAGAATAGGAGCGACTATGTTTGAACATGTGGACGAATTCCACGAGTGAGGGACAAGGGGGGCGTGAAATCAGCAAATCGGCAGAAAAACGTCACAAAGCAAGGGATTTGACGGGTAACCCTACCTTGGTGGATTCGCCGAAGATGTCTGTGCGATCGCAGATGAAGTAGTAAAGAATCAGGCCTCCAAACTCAGCACTGCAAGGCCAACAGAGCGAGAGTCAGCAAGCACTTTGAACCCAGTCACGACCGACGGAATAACTAGAGACTTTGTTTCCCTGTTGTACTTTTTCGTACAGCGAATTAGCAGTTAGTAGGCGCACCGACTCTACTGCGGAAATCGATAAAGGACGCGGAGTAGTCAGTCCGAGGATCGTTCACAGTGACATTATGTGATTGTAAAGCGGGTAAATTGCACTGTGTGAGATTAAAACCTATCTACTTGCTACCAAACGAGAGACGCACATGGCGCGAAGGGTGAGGCGGTTGTCGAGAAGAAACGACTCGTTCATGGTGAGGAACCTGCGGATGGGAGGGAACCAACCAACCAACCAAACCATACAAGCCGCATCATCATCAACGCCAGAAGCACTCAATGTCAGTGTCAGTACCAGCGCTGGCACGAGCGCATGGCAGATGCGCTCTCGCAAACAGCGAGGTGGATTTAAACAACGACGTGAACACACGCTGGGGTGAGAGGAAAAGCGAGAGCGGGAAGGGGAAAGGAGGGAAGGAATCATCCAGATTCTCACATCACAATCGGTCGGTTCTGTTGAGTCATTCCCTTTCGCACAACCCCCACTAGATCCGTCACATCGATTTTCAATGGCAATTGATCAAACGGGGGAAAATTCACACATCCGACTAGGCTATGATTTACTTTTCGCGCTCACCGGACTATGTATTGTCGCACGATGCCGCCGATCGTGGTGGGTGTGGTATTAGCGAGCGCTCTGCTGCTGGGCGTTCCTGGTGACGCATCGACGAGCGGCGTCGACTCCTCGTCTGTAGGCTTCTTCTCGTCATCCGCATGGCTGAAGACGGAAGGGAAAAAAGAATGAAGGGAAGAATGAAGGAAAAAAAGAGACGGAAGAAAGTCAGGTCTGGGGTAAAGATGCGAGAATGGAAGGATCTCGAGAATGGATCCATATGCCTTGGGTAAAGACACGCGCCGATTACGATTTCCGGTAGAATTATAAAACGAGAATCGTTTGACATGTGTTCAGCTTTGGGACGTTAGCTGCTGAATAAGAGCAGCAAACGTATCACAACCAGGACCGACTGTCGGCGAAATACAGTCGACACCTTCGCAAAAGTAAAAGCAAACCTGAAGGGAGAGCACGAGAAAGAAATACAGGAAAGGAGGCTACGAACGAGCGCAATTACGGGCAACGATCTCGTGAGTAATCTTAATCTAGGACCAAGGCTAGGCGGGCTTTGATCGATCCCCAATGCTGACATAAACAAGACGAGCAATTCAGGGCGGGATCGCAGCAGCTCGACGTGCGGGTGATCAGAAGCTAATGAGATGAACAAATGAAAACGAGATAAACGGATAGACTCGGTCACGCATCGTGCAGCGAGGACCACAGCTTGCACGCATCACGCCGAGGTGAAGCGGATAAACTTACGCTTTTGGACGACTGGACTTGTTGTATTCGAGATATTCAGCGTAGGCCCAGTAGGACAGCAGTTGAATGTATCCAAGTAGACATGCCACCTGAAGTCCAAATAGAAAAGGTCGCCCAAAGACAGCAGGAGAAAGTGGATTTAAGCGGGGCGAAAAAACTTGGACCGGCAAAGAGACAAGGTTCAGTGCGGAGGCAACACACGATATGAGCAGCAAAATGGCGGGTGGAGCCGAAAGCAAGTCGCGCAACAAGGAAATGAATGTGCGGCCCCAGAAACAGACATGTGTGTTTAGTCTTCAATTCTGACAGTGCAACGGATGAGGTTAGTTTTGCAGCACATAAAAAAGACGAGATCTTTAGGGCGGTGCATTCGCATGTTTAATAGGTAGACGATACTCCAGTCATCGCATTCACCAGGAGTATGTTTGGACCGAGCTCACGCAAAGGATCTAAACAGATGCGCTTAGGACTGACTTATTGAAACGCAGCAAGATAGAGGTCACGTACTTGGGCTGCTGTGATTGGCGTTAACAACTTCATCTTGCCGTCCCAGTCAACGCGCCTTGGAGGGAAGCCACGTGTGCTGACCTTCCTGGTAATACGAAGCTCAACTCGGTGCTAACTTGGAATCGAATAACAATTACGCTAGCTTGACTTGGTCACCTAATCTCCACAGCCTCAACCCCAGGGTGCTCCGCTCTGTGAGCAAAGGAGGCAAACGTTAGGTGGAGGCGACGGGTGAAATGCAATCTGTGATGGCACATGAGGAATGGCCAATGAGTGATTGGTGAATTATGTGTCGTCCCTCAACAACTGTTCTTCACGGTTGCTGCATTCTCCTCCAATTCCTCCAATTCCTCATATGGGAGAGAAGGGTCTCGCTCTGCTTTCTGAGACTTCACCTCTCCCACCAACCCCAATGCGTAATACTCCCGTCCATCCTCAAACTCAGAGCACCTCATCGCATCTCATTCCGCCTTGTCGAAACGCATCAAACCCAGTCTCACCTCTGCCTGCGGCTCCTCGTGGTTTGTCATTGACACCTCGGCTTCGCTAGTCCGTGCGTGGCGGTGGTTGAGTGGACGATCCCACTTGCCTTGAGACCGAGTGTGGCATCCTCCCACACAAGCGGGTTCGGAAATGTGATTCTGTGGCGAACAATGCTTGCCGGGGCTGTGCTTCGACGAGTCGAACCTATATTAGGCTTGAAAGTACACTCAGCTTTCCGAACAAGGCCGGGGACGGGCGTTCTTAACAAGGTTGTTGAGGTATTTCCAGCGTGTGCGAGATCATCGGGATTCGGGAGAACGAATGAGGTCTGGTTTGGACGAGAGGCGCGACGCCGAGGCTTGGTTCGGCAGATTCAGACAATGCCACGCTGATTTTTCGCCTGCCATTGGGGCTTGCAAATGCCTCTGGTGACCTGCGCGGGTGTGCGATGAAGTCGCTCACTTTCGTCACCACATCAAACCATACTTCCTCCCAAGCCTCCGAAGGTTGTGGTAACTGTTGGATTGTGCTTGCAGTCCCTCTGCTCTCATGGGTGCAGCTGTGCTTTCACATTTTGGGCTTCGAGTCGCAGGGTGAAACTGTTGGGAGACACCCAGGTGTTCGTTACTGGATGATTCAACGGCGACATCTCGTTGCTGAGATACGGTAATGGAGTTACCAACTCTTCAAAACGCAATGAGAACTAGTAAAATCAAAGTGCAAGAACAGCTGTAAAGGTAAACAGACAAAATTATGACTGAAGTAATTAATTTCGCATACTAATCTGCATAAATCACCAAAAAAGGGTACAAATCACTCAAGCATACGTGACATTTTTCAACATGGATCTTTTTTGCATGGTAATAAATCCGTACATTCTTTCGGTGCGTGTGCAATGGCCATTTGGACGTGCCTCACGATGCGGTGTTTACCGCCTTGGTGTGCAACAAACCGGTGTGGTGCACATCATCCATGGAGGCAGCAGGCAAACAGGTGCACCTGCTTACCTTGGTGCAAACCAAACGGATTTATACACTTCTTTGCATTCGCGTCAACAGCTCAGGCGGGCAATCTTTATGCGATTCATCAATTGCACTCGTAGCGTGCGTCCTATTATGGAATACTTTGCTGTTCAAGAGTTATTTACTGCAAATAATGGCTCCAACCATCCTGTTGAAGAGGTCACACGCTCCTTGTGGCGGTGCGTACTGCTGCTCGTATTCGCGAGTAAGACGCACATCCTTCTGCATACATTCGCGAACCAGAGACTCCCATGCGAGTTATAACATCCCCTGTGGCGGCTTCTGTTTATGCCTGCAACAAATTTTGCGGCCTGCATGGTTGTTGTTTCGCACACCCGGGGTTGCTTGGATGTCGGAGTATACGCATGCGGGGTTGTAGAATAGTGCGTTTGCCATGAGTAGGAGGTAGTTCGAGGATGTTAGAGACATGTGTTAGATGTTTGTTGCTTGGAATACTACTCATATTACTATTCCGGAAAATGCTTGACAGTCGGGATTCTCCTTCTTAATGTGCGCGACAAGGCGCGCCTAGTATTCGGCTCCTTGCTTACCCTTCAGCTGTTTCATCTCGTCCGTTGTGAACCAGCGGGCCGCAACGAAGATCGCGTTCTCATGTTTCGACCAGACGCGCGTATCACGCGAAACATCCACCCGCTTCTTCGCCGACCTGCACGGCTTATTGGTCGTTGGAGATTTGCCCTTATCCATCGTGCTGCTCGTGGTCCTGCTAGCATCACGATGGTTTGGCTGCGTCACGGTGAGTCTCTCCATCGTCCGCATTGTCGTCATCTTCTTCGCCGTCGTTGTCGCCATCTTCTTCTTCTTCGTCGTTGTCGCCGTCCGTGCCGACACCATAGTCGTTGAAGTTCAAGTCGTTGTCGTCGTCGTCTTTCCCCGCTTCAGCAATATGTAAAGTCGCCTCTCACGCAAGCGCACGACGCACTCGTGAAGGCTCGGCGCGAGGTGTCTGCGAGGTATTGCCCTCTAGTTGTGAGAGTACGACGGCTTATGACAGCTATGCTTGCTTGCCTTTACTTTATCATGCTATTTCTAGCATGGGATAATTATATGCATGCATGAATTGCTTGATTTCCTAGGCTAGGTGCTTTCCTATATTTTATTATAGTTATAGCACCGAGCTAGGTTGCGTGCACCGAATTCTGGCTTTTCGGTTGCCACCGAATTGCCTTCTACCGAATTCGGGAAGGATCTGTTCGGGACGCTTCGCGACCCGCGGAACCTTCGCGTAACACCTGGTTACGGGGCCTTGTGTCGAGCCTATATATAGCCTCGTGTTGTACCCAGGTGATCATTCAATTACAATTCTCTTTTCTGAGCTCGATCCTAGATCCTCACACTAGTTGTGGTGCGTTTGGCGCGAGATATCCGGCAGGTGCATGTCAAAATGAACAAGAGTGAGGAGCCATAGCTAGGGTTTACCTAGCTAGGCAAGAGAGAAATGAGCAAAGGGGAGTGTTCACTAGCAAGCAGGAGGATACATATAGGAAACCCTAAGGGGTCGTACTCACTACAGAGTACCCCACTGCAGGCTAGACAAACTACATTCTGACACACCCCCATAGTCAAAGTGGGGTATAATCAGCACAGCAAGCAGGTATAGAGTAGGTTCACAAGTGCAAGCAAAGCTAGAGGCATTCACAAAGGGCAAGTGAGGAGGAGGAGGCGGGACTGTAAGAGGAGAGAAGATAGGAGGCGACGGCTGAAGCTGCAGACACACGGGCAACAGGAGCGGCTGGCACAGTGGCTACCGGGACAGCGCCCCGAACTACTGGAGTGACTGGCTCGGCGGCTACGAGGAGCGGGAGGAGCAACGGACCCACGGGCGACAGGCGCAGCAGGCTCTCTGGGCTACCAGGACAGCGCCCCGGACTACAGGTGCTGCGGACGACAAGACGGCAGCCTCCGCTCAACCTCCCCAAACTGTCCCACCCCCTTTTCACACACCCCTTGCTGCACCCCTAGCTCCACTCCCACGTCACCCCCCTTAAACCCTAAACCCTCGGCTCCCACACACCCACCCCCCTCAGCGGCAGCTGCAGCAGTGGGAGACGGAGGAGGAGGAGGAGCTGCAGGTTACCCACACCATGCACCCCCATGCCTGCCACCCCAAACCCTAACGCAGGCAGGCGTGCGGGAAGCAGCAGGGGCGGTTCACGGAGGGAAAGGGAGGCGGCGGGGGGGTCTCCTGGGCGCCACGAAGGAGCAGGGCGCGGGCCCCCCGAGGGCGCCACGGCGGGTGACGGGAGGGGGGCCGTGCACGGGCCCCCGAGGGCGGCTCGACGGGCGACGGAAGGGGCCGCGCGCGGGCCCCCAAGGCGCCGCGACGAGGCGACGGGAGGGGGCGGCGCGCGGGCCCCCAAGGCGTCGCGACGAGGCGACGGGAGGGGGCGACGCGCAGGCCCCCAAGGTGCCGCGACGAGGCGACGGGAGGGGGAGGCGCGCGGGCCCCCGAGGCGCCACGACGGGCGACGGGAGGGAAGGGGCCGCGCGCGGGCCCCCAGGGCGCCGCGACGGGGCGACGGGGGGGGATGGCGCGCGGGCCCCCGAGAGCGCCACGACGGGCGACGGGAGGGGGTGGCGCGCGGGCCTCCGGGGCGCCTCGGCGGACGGTTAAACCGCCACGCGCACCGAGCGCGCGGCGGGCAGAAAAAGCCGCCACGCGCTCCGAGCGCGTGGCGGAAAGAAAATAACACGTCGCGCACCACGGGGCGCGCGACAAACAGAACGACAGCGGAAGCAGTTGGTGGGCCCGTTGAGGTAAGCGGCAGGAACGTGCTCGCTCTAGATACCATGTCAAAATGAACAAGAGTGAGGAGCCATAGCTAGGGTTTACCTAGCTAGGCAAGAGAGAAATGAGCAAAAGGGAGTGTTCACTAGCAAGCAGGAGGATACATATAGGAAACCCTAAGGGGTCGTACTCACTACAGAGTACCCCACTGCAGGCTAGACAAACTACATTCTGACAGTGCACGGTCGCTCGCACCGCGGTCAGCGCTCTTACGCTTACGAGCCATGACGGTCCCTTTATACTCTAAGAACAAGCTAATGCAGAAATCACAATTGCGACTACTGTATGCGGTTGCTGTATGAGGAGGGGGAAGATATGCACAACCTTTGTAAGGTGAAGTTGGGAAGGGGAAGGGGAGCGAGCATTTCATTTTGGCGGTCAAATTGTTTTTTGCCTGATCGAACTTGTTCCATCGTTTTCGTGCTGAAAACGGACTGTGAAGGGACGTTTTGGTTTCGCACGTGTAATTCACATCGTGAGGGGTGGCTAGGTGCATTCCGTGGTGGCCTGAAAGTCAAGCCGCATGCGATGGTTGAACACTGACGGGGCTGAATGCAACTCGTCGGCGACAGTAGCGTGCTTTACGCTAACCAATGTAACATATAGTACAGGTCGCACGCAAGCGCTCTTGTTAGTAGACATGCAGTGTGAGATCCCCGATTGATCCTAGGGGGATTATAGACTGTCAGAGGTGCACTGATGATCCCCGATTGATCCTAGGGAAGGGTTACAGGCACGTTGGCCTGGGGGGTTATGGGCGCACTCACCCGCTACACAAACAAACCCTTTTATCCCAGTGGTTAGTGGCTGGGATTCTGACATGGTATCAGAGCGAAGGTCTCGGGTTCGAATCCCAGTGTGTGCACTTCGGGCATCCCAGTGCGGGGGGGTGTCAGAGGTCCACTGATGATCCCCGATTGATCATAGGGAAGGGTTATAGGCACGTTGACCTCGGGGGTTATGGGCGCACTCACCCGCTACACAAACAAGACATTTTATCATAGTGGTTAGTGGCTGAGATTCTGACATGTACATGTTATCCCAACGGTCTAGTTGTTGGGACTCTGACATGGTATGAGAGCGGTCTTGGGTTCAAATCCCGGTATATGCACATGCAGGTCGTTGCCGCTGTTTTAAGTCATGGGCTCTCAAGTGTGGGAGGGTGTCAGTAGACCTACCCTGTGAGATCCCCGATTCATCGTTAGGGGGGTTACATGCATGTTAGCTTGAGGGGATTTGGGCGCACGGACCCGCATTTGGAACAAGCCATTTGATCCCAATGGTCTGGTGGTTGGGATTTTGACAAGTCTGTCTTCCTGACACCTGGCAATGAGAAGAAACAAGGAATGAATGAACTATGAATGAATTGGGTACAAGTACTAACCCTAATTGGGTTGTACCCCTTATGGGCTACCCCACTATAGCCTACACAATATGCATGAGCTATAATGTTCTGACACACCCCTATAGGCAAAGTGGGGGAGAACAAGGGGTCACAAGACCAGTCAAGCAAAGCAAAGCAAAGCAAGCTCAGGGTGGATCACAAAGTCACCACACATTCCGAGCACAAGTTCAAGGCCACAAGGCCAGTTCACATGCAGGAGTACATATATATAAAAAGACTAGACAGGCAAGAGCAGGTATATATATATGTAACAGTACAAGCAAGGTCAAGAGGTGAGCAAGTGAGGCAAGGTAGGCACAAGGCCCAGCTGAGTACAGAAGCGCTGATGGTCACAAGGCGCAAGCGCCTTGGTGAAGATATCAGCAGTGTTGGCCTCAGAGGCCACGTACGCAAGACGCAGCTGACCACGCTGCTGCAGCTCACGAGCAAGAAAGTAGCGGAGAGCAATGTGCTTCGTTCTGTGCTCCAGTCGCTGCTCCCGACACAAGGCCAGCATGGCCTTGTTGTCTACGTACAGCACTGGAGGAGAACGAGGCGGCTCTCCGAGGTCAATCAGCAGGTAGGTGAGCCAGCGAAGCTCCTGTGCAGCCATGGCTCCTGCGTAGATCTCAGCCTCACAACTGGAGCCGAGAACAGAAGACGAGCGAGTAGCCCACCACGAAACAGAGCCGGAACCAAGGCTGAAGGTGTAACCCTGTGACGACCGCTGCGTAGCCTGGTCGTCAGCCCAAGAAGCGTCTGCGTGCCCAGTAAGGACCACTGGACTCTGCCCTCCAAGCACAAGCCCCATGCCCGACGTACTGCACAAGTAGCGCAACACCCTCTTCGCTGCAGCCATGTGCTCCGGTCTGTGTCTCCCAGGAGCAACATAGCGTGCGAGAATGCTAAGAGGGTATGCAAGGTCAGGTCGAGTGCAGGTCATCAGGTACATGAGGCAGCCAACAAGCTCTGGGTACGGGCCACTCGACTCTACGGACTCATCCGAAGGCAGAGCTGAGAGCGAGTGGCGAGTAGGCAGAGGAGTGGCCTGAGGCGAGGAGTACGTGAAGCCGAAGCGCTGAAGGACCTGCTGCACCATGTGTGACTGAGTCAGGGTAATGGTGCGGCGTGCTCTGTCCCGAGTGATCTGCAAGCCAAGGTAGCTGCGCAGTTCACCCAGGTCAGTGCACGTGTGTCTCTTCTGCAGCTCGGACTTCACGTGGGCGAGTCCAGCAGTGTCAGCTGTGGCAAAGACCAAGTCGTCGACGTACACGAGGATGTAGAACGGCGGCAAAGAAGTGTCGGTGCGCAGAAACAGCGACGGGTCGGCAGTAGAGGGAGCAAACCCAAGAGCCGCAAGTGTAGTCCTCAGTGTGTCGTGCCACTCACGCGGTGCCTGGCGGAGACCGTAGACTGGCCGCCGTAGGCTCCACTGGGTGCCAGGAGGAAAAGACCCAGTGAAACCAGGTGGGCGACGCAGCCAGATCTCCTCGTGCAGGCTGCCCTGCAAGAAAGCAGTGCTGAAGTCAAGAGAGTGTAACTCGTAGTCACGGTGAGCAGCTACGTGCAGCAGTACCCGAAGAGTGGTCATCTTCGGGGTGGGAGAGAAGGTCTGAAAGTAGTCAACTCCCTGCCGCTGACTGAAGCCACGAGCCACGTAACGCGCCTTGAAGACAGGCGGAGAACCCGGTGGTCGCTTCACCCTGAAAATCCACATGCCACTGACGATGTTCGCCCCAGGAGGGGGAACAGCGTCAACGTAGGTGCCTGTGGACTTCCAGGAAGCCATCTCTGCGTCCATAGCTGCCTGCCACTGAGAGGAGTAGGGACCCTCTATCGCCTCCGCGTAAGAGCGCGGAGTCGGGATGTCAAGTGCATCCGGGTCTCCCTCAGGGGTAAGCAGTACGGACACGAGATGAGGTGAAGCAGCGGCCAAGCACTGGAACTCCTCCTGCCTATCCTCAAGGACGTCCGTGCCAAGGGCACACTCACCCCCGACGGACGGAGGACAGACAGACTCAGACTCAGCAACAAGACTGGCGACGTAGTCTAGGCGACAGCGAGCAGCAAAGTCGACGAGCTCAGCAACTAGGGCAGACGCAGCAGTGGACTCAAAGGAAGGGTCAGTGACAACAGTAGCAAGGAGACGCGTGACAGTAGGACTGGCAGCGCGAAGAGAGTCCGACTCCGGGTCGGCAAGAGCAGGAAGAGAAGACTCAGGAGGAGAAGGCAAAGGGGCACGCAGAGGAGCAGTGGACGGACGCAGAGACATCCGGTGCGTGCCAGGGACAGGAGGAGGACGCTGACGCGAACCGCGACCACTAGTGCGAGCAGCACGGACAGGCGACGCAGGGCGAGACGCAGGCTCACGACGCTCAGCAAGACCTCCAGTAGGACCAGTGTAGGGAGACGGAGCAGGCAGTGGGGAGGCCGGCTGTAACTGTAACTGCGACGGGACAGGCTGTGGACACTCTAAGGGAGGAGGAGGACCAGTAGAAGACGGGAGACCAAGAACCTGCTGAAGGAGCGGAACGAAGTACGGCCGAGGCCGCGCGGCGACTCCAGACACAGCAGGGACAGCACCAGCACCCCCTGTGGCAGCACCAGCACCAGTAGCAGCTCCAGCTCCAGTACCCCCAGCAGCACCAGCAGTACCCCCAGCAGGACCGCCTCCAGGACCGACAGCAGTAGCCTCCGCGCCAACACCCGCAGCAGCTCCAGCTCCAGAAGTACCCGCAGGTCCAGCAGCTCCAGTATGCCCAGTACGAGCACCTCCGGGACCCGTGGCACCAGCTCCCTCAGCAGCAACAGAAACTCCAGTACCCGCAGCTCCTCCAGCTCCAGCAGCTCGCCTCCAGCGCCGGGCAAACCACTCACGCAGCTCCTGTGGAGAGAGTGGCTCCCGGCGAGAAGAAGCACCCGGAGAACCGCCAGGCACAGCACCAGCAGGCCCAGCTCCCTCAGGCTCCGCACCCCCAGGCTCAGCACCTCCAGGCGTAGCACCCCCAGGCTCAGCACCCCCAGGCGTAGCACCCCCAGACTCAGCACCCCCAGGCTCAGCACCCCCAGTCGTAGTACCCTCAGGCTCAGCACCCCCAGGCGTAGCACCCACACGCTCAGCACCCCCAGAGTCAGCACTCCCAGGCTCAGCACCCTCAGCAGCACCAGAGTCACCAGCGACCTCGACAGGCTCAACAGCGTCTACCTGGGACACACCTGAAGGGGCAGGACCCTGAGGGGGGAGGGGGTCTACCGGGGGGGGACCTGGTACAAGGAAGAGCGGTGGCGGGGGGAGGGACGGAGTGCGGTAGGGGAAGAGGCGGTAGTAGGGGACCGACTCGTCGAACGTGACGTCCTGGGAGGACAGAACACGGCGAGAGGTGGGGTGGTAGAACTGCCACCCGGGGGCGTCAGGGGGGAAACCCAGGAAGACGCAAGGAGCAGCACGAGGGGACAGCTTGTCCGCAGACAAGTCGCGGACAAACGCCCGAGATCCCCAGACACGGAACGCAGACGCATCGCCAACCTTCCCCGTCCACAGTAAAGCTGGGGAGGTCTCCGGCATGGAGACCCTGGGCTGAAGGTTGATCTGATGCGTTGCGTACCGAACCGCAAACGGCCACAGAAAATGGGGGGCAGCCGCATGCATCATGGACGTACGGGCGACGTCCATGACCATGCCAATGCGGCGCTCAGCAATCCCATTTTGCTGTGGAGAGTCCGGTAGCGTGAAGGTCTGGCGGATGCCTCGTGCACGACAGTAGGCTCGCAGAAGGCCAGAGGAGAACTCTCCGCCTCTGTCAGAGTGCAGACGCAGAACAGGAAAGTCCGAGCCAAAGCTCCGCCTGAGCTGGAGACGAGCTGCGCGGATCCAGTCGATCAACACCTCAGTGACATCACCCTTGCTGCGCAAGGGGAAGACTGTGGTGTAACGCGAGTAGTCGTCAACCACCAGCAGGAAGTAGCGCTCGTGACCCTGTCCACGGACGCGGGCCGGGCCCCACACGTCCATGTGAAGCGTCTGCAGCGGGGCCTCTGTCGGAGGAAACTGGGAGGAGTGAGGGGCAGCCCGCTGCCGCCCCTCGACACAGGGGACGCAGGTAGGGCCAGGCCCCGGAGGAAGGGGAGGGAGGGACCGGGGAAGACCAGAGACAAGGACACGGGAGGCCATGCCTCGGAGACGAAGCAGGGAGGGGTGACCAAGGCGGTGGTGCCAGAGGAGAGTCTCGTGAGACAGGAGGCGACACGAACAGGGGGCAGACTCAGGACCAGACCTGGACGCTGCAGCAAACACCTGACCCGACGCAGCTACCTGACCAGACGCAGTGACTGGAGGAGACGCAGTGGTCAGGGTGTACAGGCTCGACCCCGGCCGACGGGTAAACGTGGCCAGGTGTCGGCCTGTCCGAGCGTCCGTGCAGTGGGTCACCCGCTGACTCGCAGGAGTGAACTGGTGAACCCCCGCATCCTGTAGGTCAGCACCACTCACCAAGTTCGTAGAGAACGAGGGAAGGTAAAGACCAGACAGGGTGCCAGAGGGGGCCGCCGGACACGGGAGGACAGTGGAGAAGTGAGCAAGGACAGGACCCCCAGAGGGGTCTGCCAGAGAGACTGCAACTGGCCGGTCAAGCGGCGTGAGTGTGGTGCGGTCTCGAAAGAAGGAGCGAGAAGCCCCCGAGTCAAGGGTGAAGGTGTGGGAGGCCGAAGCCGACGCAGAACCTGAGAGAGCAGACTCACCAGCACCTGAGGGAGCAGACGCACCTAGAGCAGCAGCCTCGCTAGCACCTAGAGCAGCAGCCTCACCAGTACCTAGAGCAGCAGTCTCAATGCCCGGGTCGGGCGGAAAACACCGGTAACAGTCACCCTCATCACTAATAGTCACAGTATACATGGCAGCAAGAATAGCATCAAAGTCAAGGTCAAAGACAGCGACACCCGCCCTAGACAGCTCACCCCAGCGGGGGATCTCAGTGGCCTCAGGGAACTGGTGACGCCAAGCGTCCGTCAGGCGGCCAAAGCAGCGCTGGGTGGAGTGCGCACCCCCGCACTGCTCACCCGCGCGGTCGCCGGTGCGTAGGACGTAGGTGCACGGGCCAGTACCCCCACCCCTCTGGCGTGCAGTGTACCACTCACGGAGCTGCTGAGGGGAGGGGATGTCACGAGTGCGCTGCTGCTGCTGCTGCTGCTGGCGCTGACCACCACCGGAGCCGCCCCTCTGTGCAGCGCCACCCCGACCAGCTCCACCTCCTCCGCCGCCTCCTCCTCCACTGCCGCCACCTCCGCTCCCACCGCCACCGCCACCGCCGCCTCCGCCTCCACTGTCGCCACCGACACCTCCGCCCCCGCCACCACTCCCACCACCACCCCCACCCCCTCCACCGCCTCCACCGCCACCTCCACCGCCCCCGCTAGCTCCTCCAGTGCCCCTGCCCCCCTTGCCCTTGCCAGGGCGACGTCTCCCGCTAGGGGTAGACGCCGCACCGACCGACTCAAGCCCAACGAGGTCGGCCGCAGCAGCAGAGGCAACAGAGGGCAAAAGGGGGGAGGGGGAACACCCCTCAAAGATGGGGGTGCGAGGGTCACCACGAGAGGCTCCTACAGCGACTATGCTCTTCTCTGCTGCTAGGAGGGACTTCTCGAGGAGGTCAACGGTGAGAGTGGTGGGGCAAACGGAGAGGAAGTGGTCCCTGACTACGCGAAGGGAGTCAGGGAGCCGGGTGACTATGTAGTAGAGGGTGATGTACATGGGGGGGGGGTTCTTGGCGCAGAACTCAGCAGGAAGCGCAGCGCGGTAGCGAGTGTCACTAGTGCGGAGGTGCGTAATGAGGTCAGCGACTGTGGGAAAGGCAGCAAGGTCAGGGAAGAGGTACGGTAGCATGAGGCGGCTCAGTGCAGCAGTGGCAGGGGAGGAGTAGCGCGCAACTACAGCGTCGTACAAGGTCTGAGCACTCTTGTACTGGCTAAAGTGCGCACGCTCAGAGGTAGGCAGGTGGCGACGCACAGCAAGACGTGCAGCAGCATCGCGAGTGGCCCACTGTGAGCCTACAGTGGCGTCGGCATCAGCAGCAGGGGCAGGAGAGGCACCAGAGGTGAGGTCAAAGAGGGAGAGACCGTCTGCCCTATCGCACTGTAGGAAAAGCTGCAGGTCATCTACCCAGACGTCAAAGTCAATGGCCCGACCCTCAGCGTCAAAGGCGAGGATACTAGGGGTAGCCATGACAACAGTAGACTAGCAGCGCAAACAGTAGGGTGAGGGCAGTGCAGGGACAGAGGCGTTGCACTTACCGGACAGGGCGACTCGGGTGGCTCAGCTGCTCGGCGGCTCGGCAACTCGGCGGCTCGGGCGGCTCGGGCGGCTCGGCGGTACGGCGGCTCGGCAGCAAGCGCGGCTCGGCGACACGGCGGCTCGGGCGGCTCGGGCGGTACGGCGGCTCGGGCGGTACGGCGGCTCGGCAGGCCCGGGCGGCTCAGGTGGCGCGGCGAGGCCGCGTGGGGAGCGGCGGCGGGGCCGAGTGGAGCGGCGTCGGCGGGTGCAGTCAGCTGCGGCAGCAGCCGCGGCCCCGAGGGAGGTGGTGGCGGCTGCTGCTGGCGACGGCTGCGGCTGCTGCTGCAGGGACGGCGGCGGCCGCTGCGGTAGGGGCGGCGACAGTGGGCCGGAGAGGGCGGTGCGAGGGGCCGCGTCGCGAGGAGCCGCGGAGGGCGGCGACGGGCCGTGAAGGGGCGGCGCGAGGGGCCGCGGAGGGCGGCGACGGGCCGTGAAGGGGCGGCGCGAGGGGCCGCGGAGGGCGGCGACGAGTCGTAGGGGGGGGGCCGTAAGGCCGTGGGAGGGGCCGTAAGGGACGGCGCGAGGGGCCGTAAGGGGCCGTAAGGGGCCGCTGAGGGCGGTGCGAGGGGCCGACGGGCGGCGCGAGGGGCCGTAAGGGGCCGTAAGGGGCCGCGCGAGGGGCCGTAAGGGGCCGTAAGGGGCCGACGGGCGGCGCGAGGGGCCGTAAGGGGCCGTAAGGGGCCGTAAGGGGCCGCGCGAGGGGCCGTAAGGGGCCGTAAGGAGCCGACGGGCGGCACGAGGGGCCGCGCTAGGAGCCGTAAGGGGCCGTAAGGGGCCGACGGGCCGCGCTAGGGGCCGTAAGGGGCCGTAAGGGGCCGCGCTAGGGGCCGTAAGGGACGGCGCGAGGGGCCGTAAGGGGCCGCTAAGGGCGACGCGAGGGGCCGTGAGGGGTCGTGAGAGGGCGCGACTGTGGGAGCGAAGCGCGCTCCGGGCAGGAAAAAAAAAAAATTCGTGGTGGGCCCTAGGAAGCGTTCCCACTAGGGAACCTGCTCGATACCATGAGAAGAAACAAGGAATGAATGAACTATGAATGAATTGGGTACAAGTACTAACCCTAATTGGGTTGTACCCCTTATGGGCTACCCCACTATAGCCTACACAATATGCATGAGCTATAATGTTCTGACAGGCAACATATGCTGGATTTACGTATCACGATAGTTTGTGATGCGTACATTATGGACATGTCACGTCCGAAATGAACCCTTCCTAGACAGACGGACCACTTCCTACGGAAATTGGTGCAGTTAACAGTGACAACTCGCGGAAAAAAATTGGGACATCTGAATCTGGACCGTCCTCAACTTAGGTACAGTATGTAGTGGGTCGCTAGCTAGTGTGAACGTTTTCAAACCCGCCAGCGTACCAAAATAGATGAGAGGACCTTAGATCAGTCATCTACGTTGAACAACGTGGACATTGTTGATCGCACAGCCGTGCTCCTTAGTGAAGCTTCGTGAAGTTATTGTCAAGATTCTCATAGATAACGGAGTTAGCCACTTGTTCGTCTCTTCTTTGCTAGTTAGTCATCCCCATCTCGAAGCGGATTTCACATGCTGATTCACGGACACTCGTATGGTAGATGGGACGCTTCATCACATGGGACCATTGATTTGCAAGTTGCGCGTAGTGCTATGCTCGATAATAGCTAGACACAATCTTGACATTGCGATGCTCGACGGCAACGATTTGATATTCGGTAGAGATTGGTTGCAGACAGTTAGTATCGAATCGTGAAACCCTAACGTATTGTACACTGTTACGAATAGTAAAGAATGAAGTGGTACTGTGCATTCCTGACAGTAGCAATCAAAGCATGCGGTACCGAGGCTGAAAACGAAAAGGCAAAAGTGACTCGAAGAGTCGAACGGTTACGAAACATCTGGACCGTCAGGGCAGACAGCATCCGGCAGCAGCAGTGGCGATGATTCTGCCCGAGCAGTCGCGCGGTTGAGTTTCCCTGCAATAAAGGAATGTACCCCTTATAGTGCATGACTAGCTAAGACGCTTCGTATTCCAACTTGTACTCTTATTTACATGTTTGTATTTTCATGTTTTAAATCATCTCAATCATTTTACATTCAGTCTGAATTGAGGTCAAGGGCCTACCAGCACCACTCAATCGTGTGCAAACCTTCCTGAGGTGATCCTGGGTACGATCAACTTTTGATCGCAGCATACACATTGAAAAACAACTCAACCTAGCCTAAACTAACCTAGCCTACTTATAGTTTGACAATCCAACCCCATCAACTTTATCCACATCCATCTATCCAAGATTTCCATGCGGCCACGTGACACTAGTTTTTGTTTTGTTTTGTTTGTTTGTTTTTTTGGTTTTTTTTTTCAACCTGTTACGAGTGCAATTGAGCGAGCGAGCGAGAATTGCACCATCGAAGCAAAACAGTACAGCAAGTGAGAGAATGAGCGAAGAATATATAGCGAAGCCCAAGCGGTAACGGTAATGCGTGAAAATGGGGTGTGCTACGGGCCTAGCGCTGGGGCTGGGAATTGTCGAGGCGGAGGTCCGGAGTGTGGATCACCAACCGAACCGTGAGGTTGGGCCGCGTCGTGAACAGTAGAGGGAACAGTGGAGGGAACAGTGGAGGGAACAGTGGAGGGAACAGTGGTCGAGGCGAGTGTCGAGCACCGTAGTGGATTGAAGGTGGGTTGGACGGTTCAGATTTCACCGTAGTTGTTGGCTCATCAGCTGACTTGTTGTTGGCTGGCTCCATGGCACCACCCAACATCGAAGCAGCAGTGTGGGTAGTAGAGCCGCCACCGCCACTCTGAATCATAGAAAACAATGATTATAATGTTTCATGCCGCTTCTAACACCTTTTGACGACAAACAGCCTCCTAGAATTGTTGACACTACAGGACACACAAATGGTGTCTGTCTGGTCTAGTGTGCACTGCTGCTGGGCTTACAGTTAGTTGCACCAAACCATTGCCATGCCTCAGCTCTTCTTGTCCAGCCCAGCGGTAATTAGGTGGACTAGTTTCCTTATCGTCCTTAACCCATTTTCACGTCCGATCCGTCAAATTACCGTACCGATTACTGGTAATTCTCGAGCCAACCACCATCTACACTGTTCTTAGTCGTAGCTTCACAGCAACACTTGCATTATCGCCGATGGACTGAGCTGTATCACACCACTCCTGCTTCAATCGCGGTGTCCCCCACGCCTGTTTCCTTTCTTCTTTCCTGTTTCACAAAATGCGGCCAGCCATGCCGCCTCGGCCACCTCAGTTAACGAAGCTCCAGCAGCGGCAGAAGCGGCTGCTGAACATTTTCACCGTCACCATCCTCGCGTTCCTCGCATTCGTTGTCCTCTGCGTATTCACTCCTCTCGGCGACGGCCTTACGAATCAAGGCGTCTCCATGCTTAAAGCGGCCACTTCGGGAGTACCCACGCTCGCGCCGATGCAATCCTTCCCGCCATGCCCTTCCAACTGGACCAACCACCTCCCCTGCTATGACCCAAAAATCGCCATCCTCTACCCTCGCGAAAACAACGAGTTTCGCGAACGGCATTGCCCCGGGAAATCGGATCGGCGACGGTGCCTGGTGCCCGCGCCGTCAGGATACCGCCGACCGATACCATGGCCTGAAAGCCGCGACTGGGTACGTGGATTCTCACCGGCGCGCGTTAGATTGCGACCCGTGTTAGAGAGCATCATTGCGGATTACATCAGGGTTTTTGACTGAATTTCACATTTGTATAATTTTCCACGTGCTTCTGCGGTTTCTCCGTTCCCTTCCCCCGTTCGTTTCTTCTGGTACCGACCCCCCTTTGTTTCTGCTCCCTTTCTCCGGTTGACTCCGTTCGGCAGTGCCTCGTTAGTATCCTCCTTGCACGAATCTTCTCTCCTCTAAGCGCATCGCGTACCCTCTTGTCGTGTACCCGTCTACCATCTTGTCGACTACTCGTCTACCCTCTTGTCGTCTAGGCTCCTGTGGTCTAGCCCCTTTCCGTTTCAACTCTTGTCGTTCCGCCTCTGCTCGGCAATGCCGTCCTTTTCCGGTGCCGTTGCCACGACTTGTGGCATGATCGCTCGGCGAACAATGCGTCGTACTGGTTTCCCAATTCGCGAATTTCGTTTCCCGTTCCCTTTTCCCCCACATGCGCACCTGAAACCTTGCCTTTTCCTTTCCCTTTCCGCTCCCCCTCCCACTCTGCCCCGCCATAACGCAACACAAACTTCCCATCCTGTCCTCCTCCTTTCCATTTTTCCCTCCCCACTTCCCTCTCCACCCTCACCCCATTTCCCCCCCCCCCCCCTTTCCCTTCCGTTCCCCCTCCCGCTTCCTTCCTTCCCCGCGCCCCGTTCCCCGCCTCCCGCGCAGGTGTGGTTCCGCAACGTGCCGCACACGACGATCGCGGACAACAAGCGCAACAAGAACTGGATGGCGCGCCAGGGCGACAGGTGGCACTTCCCGGGCGGCGGGTCCATGTTCCCCGACGGCGTGGAAGGGTATCTGTACCACCTGCGCCAGATCGTGGAACTGGGCCCCAACGTGCGGACTGCACTGGATATTGGATCAGGGGTGAGTGCGGGTGGGCGAAGGGGGAGAAAGGGGAGAGGGGGATTGGGAGGTGAGGGCGGCGGGTCCATGTTCCCCGACGGCGTGGAGGGGTATCTGTACCACCTGCGGCAGATCGTGGAACTGGGGCCGAATGTGCGGACAGCGTTGGATATCGGCTCAGGGGTGAGTGCGGGGGGGAGGGGGTGGGGCAGGGGGAGTGGGCGGGTCCATGTTCCCCGACGGCGTGGAGGGGTATCTGTACCACCTGCGCCAGATCGTAGAGCTGGGCCCCAACGTGCGCACGGCGCTCGATATCGGTTCGGGGGTGAGTGCTGGGGGTGGGAGAATAGGGAGAAAGGGGAGGGAGGCAGAAGGCGAGTGGAGGGGTATCTGTACCACCTGCGCCAGATCGTAGAGTTGGGGCCGAATTTGCTCATGGCGCTGGATATTGGCTCGGGGGTGAGTGCGCAGAGGAAGAAGGGGGAGGGGAGCGGGGGAGGGGGCAAGGGGGGACGGGGGAGGGGGCAGGGGGGGACGGGGAACAGGGGACGAGGGAAGGGGGACGAGGGGAGGGGGACTGTGGTTTAAGGTGGGATGAGAATAAATTGCAAGAGCGCTCCTGGCGTGGTGTTGGATGGATGGAGTCAGGTCATGCGGGGTGAGGGAGGTGGGTGTGTAAGGCACTATCGGAATGAGGGTGAGTGTGTGAGTGTGAGGGTGAGTGAGAGTGTGAGTGGGGGGTTAGGGCGAGTGTATGAATCCCCTCCTTGTCTGTCTTCAGACCAAAGCCATCCCTTCTCTCCCCGCCTCCCCCCCTCTTCCCATTTCCCGCTAAACCCTTTCCCACCCATTCGCGCCCTCCCCTGCGCCTTCCACAACCCAAACACATTATGCTTCTTCATGGCCGGACCGCTTCCCCCTTAGGAGTGGTTGTCTTGTGGGGAAGTAAGGGGTGCTGTGCTGCTGAGCTGACCAAGGCAATGGGCGATCTGCCATGTGCCACGAAGGGCAAGCACCCGTCCCTCCCTCGTGCCCCCCGCTCCATCTCCCCGCGTCTCCCCTCCCCACCTCCAAAACCCCTCCTCTCTCCCCGCTCCCTACCGTCTACCAGATGCCCTCCTTATGGCGTGCTGTGCTGGCCGTGTCACTCGCCCTTAAACGACCACCATGCCCCCCTCCCTCCCCGCGCCTTTCTTTGGCCCTTCCCTTCGCCCTTCCCCCCACCTTCCCTCCTTCCCTGCCCTCGGCCCTCCCCATCGTCCACCCCTTGCCTCCTCGCCCCAACACCGCGTTCTGGTCTTCCCTTGTTGTTCCCACCCAACAGGTGGCCAGCTTCGGAGCGGCACTGCTGGATTACGGCGTGCTGACCATGTCCATCGCCCCCAAGGACTCGTACCGCGCCCAGATCCAATTCTCCTTGGAGCACGGTCTGCCTGCCTGCCCGCCATGATCGGGCTGCTCTTCCCCCCAGCTTCAGTGCCTCCCACACTTCTCCTCTGCACCACATCCCTGCGTCCCCCTTCACCACCTCTCACCTCCCTCCCCCCTTCTCTGCCCCCCTCCCCCTCTCCGCCGTCTTCCCCTCCTCTTCCTCCCTTCCTGCACCCCAACAGGTGGCCAGCTTCGGAGTGGCTCTGCTGGACTACGGAGTGCTGACCATGTCCATCGCCCCCAAGGACTCGTACCGCGCTCACACCCTCCCTCCCCCCGTGCCTTACTCTCTCCCGTCCCTTGTTCCCTTCCCCAGGTCGCCAGCTTTGGGGCGGCTCTGCTGGACTACGGAGTGCTGACCATGTCCATCGGCCCCAAGGACTCGTACCGCGCTCACACCCTCCCTCCCCCCGTGCCTTACTCTCTCCCGTCCCTTGTTCCCTTCCCCAGGTCGCCAGCTTTGGGGCGGCTCTGCTGGACTACGGAGTGCTGACCATGTCCATCGCCCCCAAGGACTCGTACCGCGCTCACACCCTCCCTCCCCCCGTGCCTTACTCTCTCCCGTCCCTTGTTCCCTTCCCCAGGTCGCCAGTTTTGGGGCGGCTCTGCTGGACTACGGAGTGCTGACCATGTCCATCGCCCCCAAGGACTCGTACCGCGCTCACACCCTCCCTCCCCCCGTGCCTTACTCTCTCCCGTCCCTTGTTCCCTTCCCCAGGTCGCCAGCTTTGGGGCGGCTCTGCTGGACTACGGAGTGCTGACCATGTCCATCGCCCCCAAGGACTCGTACCGCGCTCACACCCTCCCTCCCCCCGTGCCTTACTCTCTCCCGTCCCTTGTTCCCTTCCCCAGGTCGCCAGCTTTGGGGCGGCTCTGCTGGACTACGGAGTGCTGACCATGTCCATCGCCCCCAAGGACTCGTACCGCGCTCACACCCTCCCTCCCCCCGTGCCTTACTCTCTCCCGTCCCTTGTTCCCTTCCCCAGGTTGCCAGCTTTGGGGCGGCTCTGCTGGACTACGGAGTGCTGACCATGTCCATCGCCCCCAAGGACTCGTACCGCGCTCACACCCTCCCTCCCCCCGTGCCTTACTCTCTCCCGTCCCTTGTTCCCTTCCCCAGGTCGCCAGCTTTGGGGCGGCTCTGCTGGACTACGGAGTGCTGACCATGTCCATCGCCCCCAAGGACTCGTACCGCGCTCACACCCTCCCTCCCCCCGTGCCTTACTCTCTCCCGTCCCTTGTTCCCTTCCCCAGGTCGCCAGCTTTGGGGCGGCTCTGCTGGACTACGGAGTGCTGACCGTGTCCATCGCCCCCAAGGACTCGTACCGCGCTCACACCCTCCCTCCCCCCGTGCCTTACTCTCTCCCGTCCCTTGTTCCCTTCCCCAGGTCGCCAGCTTTGGGGCGGCTCTGCTGGACTACGGAGTGCTGACCGTGTCCATCGCCCCCAAGGACTCGTACCGCGCTCACACCCTCCCTCCCCCCGTGCCTTACTCTCTCCCGTCCCTTGTTCCCTTCCCCAGGTCGCCAGCTTTGGGGCGGCTCTGCTGGACTACGGAGTGCTGACCATGTCCATCGCCCCCAAGGACTCGTACCGCGCTCACACCCTCCCTCCCCCCGTGCCTTACTCTCTCCCGTCCCGTGTTCCCTTCCCCAGGTCGCCAGCTTTGGGGCGGCTCTGCTGGACTACGGAGTGCTGACCATGTCCATCGCCCCCAAGGACTCGTACCGCGCTCACACCCTCCCTCCCCCCGTGCCTTACTCTCTCCCGTCCCTTGTTCCCTTCCCCAGGTCGCCAGCTTTGGGGCGGCTCTGCTGGACCACGGAGTGCTGACCATGTCCATCGCCCCCAAGGACTCGTACCGCGCTCACACCCTCCCTCCCCCCGTGCCTTACTCTCTCCCGTCCCTTGTTCCCTTCCCCAGGTCGCCAGCTTTGGGGCGGCTCTGCTGGACTACGGAGTGCTGACCATGTCCATCGCCCCCAAGGACTCGTACCGCGCTCACACCCTCCCTCCCCCCGTGCCTTACTCTCTCCCGTCCCTTGTTCCCTTCCCCAGGTCGCCAGCTTTGGGGCGGCTCTGCTGGACTACGGAGTGCTGACCATGTCCATCGCCCCCAAGGACTCTTACCGCGCTCACACCCTCCCTCCCCCCGTGCCTTACTCTCTCCCGTCCCTTGTTCCCTTCCCCAGGTCGCCAGCTTTGGGGCGGCTCTGCTGGACTACGGAGTGCTGACCATGTCCATCGCCCCCAAGGACTCGTACCGCGCTCACACCCTCCCTCCCCCCGTGCCTTACTCTCTCCCGTCCCTTGTTCCCTTCCCCAGGTCGCCAGCTTTGGGGCGGCTCTGCTGGACTACGGAGTGCTGACCATGTCCATCGCCCCCAAGGACTCGTACCGCGCCCAGATCCAGTTCGCCCTGGAGAGAGGCCTGCCCGCCATGATCGGGCTGCTCGCCACGCACCGCCTGCCCTTCCCCGCTCGCTCGTTCGATTTGATCCACTGCTCCCGCTGCTCTGCTTCGTTTGGGGATGAGAGTGAGTGGGGGATGGGGGGAAGGGGGGCGGGGGGCGACGGGGCGTGGGGAAAGAATGGAGGAAATGGGGTTGAAGGGGAAGGGGGAGAAGGGGAGGGGAAGGGAGATTGTGCAGTGGTCATGGGTTCAGGGGTAAACAGGGTTAGGAGGCAAGGGCATGTGAATGAGAGAAGATCAAACAAACCCATCAATGGGGGCAACGACGGGGCATGGGAGGGGTCTGGAGGAAGGGTGGTAGGAGGGTGGGAGGAGGGTGGTAGGAGGGTGGGAGGAGGGAATTAGGAGTGAGGGAGCAAGCATGGCGTGGTACAAGGTATGAGGCTGCAGGGCTCAACGTTTAAGAGGTGGATGCATTGTCTTCTCATCTCATCTCCCCCCCCCTTTTATCGGCCTCCTCCTCAGTCCCGTCCTTCTCCTCACTCCCTCTCCCTCTCCCTCTCCCTCCCCCCTCCCCCCTCCCCCCTCCCCTCCCCAGACTCCACGCACGTGTACGAGGTCGACCGACTCCTCCGTCCCAACGGCGTGTTCATCTTGGCGGGGCAGCCGGTGGGCTTCAGTCAACTCTCCAGTCTCCTCCTCTGCCTGCCTCCCCCACTCCCTCCCCCCCGCCCCCTCCCCTCCCCAGACTCCACGCACGTGTACGAGGTGGATCGACTCCTCCGTCCCAACGGGGTCTTCATCCTGGCGGGGCAGCCGGTGGCGTGGCGCGGCAAGATCGCGGAGTGGAAGCGGCTGCGGCTGCTGGGCAAGGCGCTGTGCTGGGAGCTGCTCAAGACCGTGGGGAACGTGGCCGTGTGGCGCAAGCTGGGAGGCGACGCGTGCCGCGTGGGCGTGGAGGGGGATGGGCGGGATGTGCCGCTCTGCTCGCCTGCTCTTGATCCTGATGATGCCTGGTATGGATGGGGATAAGGGGTGGGAGGGTTGGGTTTCACTGTGGATGGGAGGGGATAGGGGGTGGGTTTGAGAGGAGGACGGGTGGTGGGGAATGAGGGATGTGCCGCTCTGCTCGCCCGCTCTTGATCCTCATGATGCCTGGTATGGGGAAAGGGAGGGTGGGGTTTTTCTGATGCTGCATGGAGTGGACGGGAAAGGGGATGGGTTGTGAGAGGTGGCGGGTGGCGGGGAGGGAGGGAGGGGGAGAGAGGGGACGGAAGGGGAGGGCAAGTGAGTGAGTCAGGGTCAAGTCATATCATGCCTTTCTTTCTATCCAGGTGTGCTGTAACTTCATAAAGTCACTTCCACTCACTTTAGTCACTTCCTTCTCAGGTGACCTGTGAGCCAATTCACAGCTTTGCATTGCTGTGCTGCACCCTCACTTACCTGCCGTGCCCACCCTTGCAACGCTCCCCTCCCTCCCTCTTCCCCCCTTCCTTGTGTATTTATTTCATCTCCCAGTGACCCCATACATAACCTGTCTGAGCCGTGTGTAATATCAGATCTTCCTTACTCTCTCCCTGCCTTCCTCCACCTCCCCTTCCCCCCCCTCTTCCCCTCTTCCCCACCCTTCCCTCTTCCCCCCCCGCCCTTCCCTCCCCCGTCCGTCTTCCCCGTTCCGCCCTCCCCCTCTCTCTTCTTCCCTATCCCTCACCTCACCAGGTATGTGAAGCTACAACCATGTGCAGTGCCCTCCGCGCCCCCCTCCTGGCCCACCCCCCCCTGGCCCATGCGCCTGCACACCCCCTCCCCCCGCGTGCAACTCGCCCTCCCCGCCTCCTCCAAAGCCTCTCTCTCCGACTGGCTCGCTGAGTCTTCTGAAAACGGCCAGACCTCTGCCTCCTCCTCCTCGTCTTCCTCTTCTGCTTCGTCTGCTGCTGCTGCTGGTGCTGCTGGTGGGGGTAGCAGTGGGGGGTTAGATAGGGCTGGTTTGAATGGGGAGAGAGGGGCGGAGGGGGGCGGTCGTGGTGGGGGAGGGGGAGGGGGAGCAGGGGATGGGGGAGAGGGCGACGACAACCGGAACGTAGTGGGGAGAGTGGAGCTGGCAAGCGCAGGAGCAGTGAAAGTGGTGGTGGATGGGATACTAGCACAGGGAGGCAAGGAGGACGACGCAGAGGAGGACCGGGAAAGCGGTCGGGGAGGGGGAGGGGGAGCGAGGGAAAGCCGCAGGGACAGCGGCAACAACCCTCAGCGCCGGCTGTTGCTTTCAGTCGACGAGGAACGCGAGGGGGGAGGGAGCGGGGGCGGCGGCGGGGGAGGAGGGGGAGAGACGGAGCAGTTCAAGCTGCTGTCTCTGGAGCGCAAGCGGTGGCGCCGGCGGTTGCTGCACTACCAGAAGCTCTTTCTTGGACCGCTGCTCTCCTCGGGGCGTGTTCGAAACGTGCTGGATATGAACGCGGGGATCGGGGGCCTGGCAGCTGCTTTGGAAGATGAGCAACTGAAGGCCGAGAGGGAGAGGGAGATGGGGAGGGGGGTGGGGAGGGGGAGGGGGAGGGAGTTGCAGCAGCAGCAGGAGGAGCAGCAGCGAGGGGGAGTGTCTCCGGTGTGGGTGATGAATGTGGTGCCTAGTACGGGGCCCAACACACTGCCTGCTATCTATGACCGTGGGCTTGTAGGCACTGTGCATGACTGGTGAGCTGGCTTTTTCCTTTCCTTTTTTTTTTTTTTTTTTTTTTCCTTCTTCTTCATTTGTTCGTTCCTTGGTTGGAGGGTAACGGGGGGAAGGGTCAGGACAGTAACAGACATGGAGAGGACAGCGACCGCCATTGATGTAGTGTGTTGTGTCTTCATTCATATTCTGAAGGGAGATGGTTTCAGTAGCTGGTCTGATTGAGGTTGGGCGAGCGCGATTATTTCCCACACTGGATTAATGCCCCTTTGTCGTTTTTTCCCTTTCTCCTGCTAACTCTACCTCCCCTTCCCCCTTTTCCTCCTCTGTACCCCTGCGCTGTGCGTGCATGTGTCAGGTGTGAATCATTCTCATCGTACCCTCGCACCTACGACCTCATTCACCTCCTCTCCACCGCGCCTCTCATGCCCTCCAAGTAATTCCCTCCACTCTCACTCACTCTCAAATTCGCATTCATGCTCTCACACTTGCTCACTTCCACATATGGATCCTGTTTGGGGTGTTCAACTAATCCAACAAACCCCAAATCCGCATGCTGGGACTGCATGCACCTGTATGATTGGAAAAACATACGGTGTCAAGATATTATATTCTGGACCCATCTAAATAATGTCATATATGACTTTCTCCTTTCCTCTTTCCCCCCTCTTCCCCTGACCTCCCCTTCCCTGAACCTCCCCTCCTCTCAACTCTCTGCACCCATCCTGCACCCCAAAGGGAGCGCTGTGAGATTGCAGACATAGTCGTGGAGATGGACCGACTCCTCCGCCCAGGAGGCACTGTCATTGTGCGCGACCTCCCCGGGCCTCTCGCTGTGGTGGCCCAGGCAGCTAGAGCCGCCCAGTGGTCTCTCGCCTTCTTCCCTCCGGAGACCAAGAAAAGCCCGGAGCGCATTCTTGTGGCCACTAAGCCAGTGCCGGCTGGGTTTGAAGGGACAGACTCGCTGGGAGGAGACGGGGAGAGTGATGGGGAAGGAGAGGTGGAGGGTTCTGATGGGTTGGTAGGGGGGGGTGAGGGTGGGGATGGTGAGGAGCGGGGTGGGGGAGGGAGGAGGGGGTCTGATGGGGAAGGTGGAGCGGGTGGGGGGGTGGCGTTTGAAGGGAGATCGGGTATGGCTCATGCAGCTGCAGCTGCGGCGGCGGCAGCAATTGATGCCAAGGCCGGAAGGTCTGGCAATAACTAGATGTAGGGCTGAAGATTGTTAATCAAGTAGTTTCGATGTTTGATCGGGGTGTTTTTTCTTCTCCGTGGAGGAAGGCACAGATCTGCCATTTCTATGAGGGATATATCTTTGTAATTTCAGGAGCTGGCAATAATGACTTTTTCTTAAAGTGTGAGCAAGCCCTTGATGATCCTAGGTAAATTAGTCTGTCTAGATCAAATGTTGTGATTTTTTGTAGATCACCCTATAGCTGTTGTAAGTCTCTGTACCCGTTATTGAGCAATTCAGCACACGCATCAGTTTTCATGCACCACTCTTCTGCAATAGAGGTCGCAGAATCGCAGATTGAGGCTCCGACTAGAGCTTTTGTTTAGGCGGGCACCTCACCTGATTGTGTTGTGTTCTGGATGCGAGTCTGTCTCACATAAGCTGTTCGAAGAACAGAACTTATCACTTCACAATCTCGAAGGGAGTCTTCAGATTTTTCAACGCTTGTGGAAGCGAATCTTACCATTTGTTTTCCATCCTGACATCGCCAATTTCCAAATAATGGAGACTCCTGTAGTACCAATGTAAGGTGCCGCCATTGGTTTTTACCTCTACTGATGGGATGCACGCTTATGATATTAATTTCAGGAATGACATAAGTCCGCCATTAAGCCCACGCGAGGACACCAGACTTTCTGTTGAGGACTCAGACCTGGCCGTCGCGACTCCTCAACATGCAAATCCTCCAAAATATGCCAAACAAATATCTGAACGGCAGGTCTTTATGACAATTTGTACTGTTCTATCAGTCATAACGGCAGTATCATCTGTTGCCTGTGCCGTTGTCAATGGCATCTCGATGGTCGTCAGCGCTATTCCTCCTGGAGTGAATGTACGTGCTCATAGTACCTTTACCTTTCTCGAGCACCACCTTTGTATATTGACTGCGCCTACTTCAGGTTTTCCTTGTGCTGTTGCAAGCATATGGAATGGTGTTTTCTCTTGCTTCTGCGTTGCTGGAAGCGGAGCTGGACGTAGTCACGAAGTTCATGGAGGTAAGAAAGTCAGAAAAGTGCCCCTTCAAAGTCTCTGCAATGAGCAATAACTCGTGACACCGGTTTTCTCAGATCTTGAAGTTCTGGACAGCAAGGGGAATGCTGCAAGGATTGTAAGCGTTCCCCTTAATCATAGAATTTGACCTCTCTTCTGTCAACTTAAACGCCAATCTGTCATTTGCAGCGTTGCAATTCTGACAAAGGCCATAACAAGGACCTGCAGCAAGTCGATTTTTGAAAAGATTTTTGACAATGGAGCCATTTGGCTTCTCCTTGTTTGTGGAATACTCCATTTTTGCGGGGTATGTGATTTCCTCACCAGTTTTTTAATCGTGCATTCAGAGTTTCATTCTCATGCTCCAACGACAGGGGATAGTGTGCGTCGGTCAACTGAAGAAGGACATCCAGAAAGAAAAGGAGAAAAAGGAAGAGGCAAAGAAGGAAGTAGAGGTGGGTGATAATTGCACACATCAATTCCATCATGCAGGGCCTTGCTTACCCTCATCACATGCAGGATTTGGAATCGAGGAGGAGAAAGCTTGAGCATGATCTTGCATGCTATGATTGAGAGCCCAAAGAAAGTGACAGATGGCTCATCAGTGAAGACTGAACAATGCATGGTTCCAGGAGATACCGTACCAGCATTTTCTAAATGTTAAGTTCTGTACGGTATTTACAGGGAACAAAAGACCTGCTTTTTGACGAATCTTGTCAATTGAGAACGACTCGCAAACTGCAAGTGCACGGTCTAATATCAGCTGCTTTTTTTGGGACCCCTGATTGCCATTGACAACCACCATGTCACATGTCAAATCTGGATTATTTCCAGCAGTCCATCATCTTGAAAGTCATCATCAAACCCATCCCTCCCACCTTCATTTTTCCGTCGCTCTCTCTCCTTTTCCCTCATCTCTGCCAGCTCTTTGCATCTGGGACAGGCAACCCTGCCCTGCCCTTGACATGCCTTGCATACCAGACGTTTTGAGAGCCCATCGATGCTCCCTCCATCTACTCCTGATCCTGCCCCAAGCCCTGAAACCTGTTCGCTAGCAGAGAAAAAATCCAGGGCTTGCAGTTCCTCCTTCTGCAGCCAGCCCATGGCCCAATGTCTCCGATCCTGAAACGGAAGCGATGAGAAAAGGCATGAGAAGTGGAAATGGGGATGATGAGAAGGCAGGAATTTGAGAATGCAAGTAACTGACATGCCATGCCCTGTAGCATGCAGCACACTACAGGAGAATTAATAAGCAAGATTATGTGGCAGTAGGACTTCACGTTAGTTATCTGTAAGAATTATAACCAGGCAAACAAAAACAAAAAACTTCAACCCACTCACCTTCAGGTTGTGTGCATTCACCCAAACTCGAGTGCTAGGGTCACATGTCGCCACCATCTCCACAAACCAGTCACTTTTCGAGCCTAATCCCGAGCTAGAAGCAGAATCCCCAGCAGCCTTCCACACAATGATTGGATTGCCAGCCCCATCCACAACTTTCTCTGCAGGCATCTCAGCTTCACCCATTGCTGTGCCTCTGTGTCTGCCTGCAGCATTGCCTCCCATCCTTCTCTTGGATTCAACTCTGAAGTGGTGCCAACCATGCGTGCGCACCATGGCTGTCCACTTGGATCCTGGAGGATGGAACATTGAGCAGGAGGGAGGAAAACATGGAGAGGATAACATGAGGGATAATATGAAGGATCCTCAAGGAAAGAAAATATAAGCAGGGAAACGTGAAACACTGAAAGGCCAACGAAGGAACTGAATGTGAACCTAGTACCACATTCATAAATGCTGATGGAAGGGAACTCGCATCGGGTGGAGGCGTGGGGGTCACCGGGGACTCTTGCCTAAGGTAGGACTAAAGCAAAGTAAAAAGAAAAGCATCCAACCTTGACTTCGCAGAGTGCCGCATGCGCACTCATATATGCAGTCGGGCTATGGCGGTAAAAGTAGAAACCGCTATGCTGTGTATGTGATGCCTAGGAAGTATCCTTCACCTATGATTCTTGAAACAGAGACTGGGTTTTTCTTCTGGAAGCCTCCGCGAGCCAGTGTGCCAACACCATTACAACATGCACACTCCACCAGCTTAGTATCTGGCACAGAGCAGGGAGGAAGGATGGGAACGGTTGGGGGGGTCAAAAAGGAGGAAGAGGGAAATTAAGGGGCTGGTTGAAATGAGCTGCCGTAAAGAAAAGAGGAAGCGCATGGTGGTGGTCGCATTGAAACTTGGCTAGGGGAAACCATTTTCAGTGTTCCACTCGATTCCCTTCCCCCTTCACTCTTCAGAACACACTCCTCGTCCCATCACACTCCCCTTCATCCCCCCCACTCCCCAGACACCACCCCCTTGCACCTTGGCAGACGCGGCAGGGCACACGAGGGTAGAGCGTGGAGAGGGGTTTCACGAATGAGGACGACGAAGGAACAGCCGAGGGCACTCCATCCCGCACAACCCACGAAGCTCCTGCTGCTGTTGCTCCTGCTGCTGTTGCTCCTGCTCCTGCTCCAGCTGTTGCTGCTGCTGGTTGACCTGTGCCGGCTGGGGTTGTCACAGCTTCCCTGATACCAGCGGCTGCACTCGACTCTCCGTAGCAGGTACCGTTAGAATGGCTGTCTCCCCAGTAAAGGGGGTGCTACTAGTGCTGGGAGTACCGCCATTCATTCTCATCCTTTCACCCCCATTCGCTCTGCTCCCCTGCTGCTCGCCCTCCTTGTCCACGTCAGCCGCTCTGTTTCCCCGAGCGCGTTTCGAGTCTTTCGCCTTCCTGCGGGTCGCACGCGCTCCCTCCTGCTCCGCGTTCTCTCCGCGCCTCCCCCCTCGTCTCCCCGCCCGTCCGCCAGCGCTACTGCCGCCTTCCCACCCCGCAAACCGCGGATCGTCCACGTCGTCATCGAACCAGACCGCGGCTACGATATGCGCTGCACAGACCGGGGGGATCGTCCACGGGCGCGCAACGGAGCGGTCTGGTCGGCCGCGAAGAATCGGCGGCGGACGCGCGGGTTGCGGAGCGGGGACACTTTCCGCAGCGCAACGGTCGCCGGGAAAAGGAGCGCGTTGCGAGACCACGGAGCCAAAGAATGAAGAATCAAGGGAACGCACCGCCATACTGCCGTGGGGGTCGCAGAGGGAATTCTAGACTAACGGTCTCCACTGTCTCGCCGTAAAAAAACAACTGCCGATGCTGCGTCGCCTGGCAAGCAAGCACCCCAGGAAAGACAAACGTGCCACGAAATAATCGCGATTGCGATTGCAATTGCTGTAGACTCTGTAAATTGGGCCCAGTTCGGCAGGCATTATGGCCATTATGGCCATTATGGGCATTTTTAACGGGCCCCCAAAAAATGGCCCCTCGAAACAGCTGCGAAGTCAGACTGTAGCCGCAGTTTAACTTCGGAAGAATGGGCCCGACTGTTCGGTTGGCATTAAATGGGCCTGGATTAATGGCATCAACCCAAAATGACACTTCGCAGAAGCTCGCATGCAGCTGCGCTGATGGAGCCCAGAATCACTGTACTGGCAGCCCGGGCAGCCCTGCAAACCAGTGGTGGACGTCGAAAAAAATCGGGCAAGAGAATCTGTGCGTTCGATGTGTTAGTGATGGTGTGTTGGTGATGTGTGATTTTCCAGTTGGCAAGAAGAGGGGCATGAAAGACCCGGATTTGTTTTTTTCAGGGCAATGTGTGATTGCCCCGAATCACTGATACCCCGTGTGGTGCGGGCTCTCGAGGCCGCATGGTGCGGCGTATCAGAAAATGGACCATTTGCCTGAGAAATAGGGTTCGAGGAAGATTCCTCTGGTGGAAAATGCCAGCGTCAAAAGGGGTGTTCGGCTGGCATTCCATTATTGTCTGGTTCGGCGATGATCCGCTTATATCGAGCCTAGATAACCTTTCACGCGCTTATCAAAGAAGGTTCCAGGGTGGTCGGTTTACTGTAGCCCATACGGGGAAACCGTTTTTTTAATGCCTGCCGAACCGGGCCTTGGTCTTACTGTACTGTTCTACAGACAGCCGAAATTTGGATTCGACGACAACCATACCATAACAGGTCTACCACCATTCGTTCATGTTGTGGTGTGCTGTCTGGCATTCCAATCAGGGCTGACGATTCAAGGGCAAATGCCCTTAATGCCCTGATTATTAAGGGTTGGGTTTGGCCCAGCTTCCGAATTTTAAGGGTTGGATTTGAGGGCAGCCCTTTCCCGCAAAGTGCTGGTTGTGGGCCTAACCCGGATTTCAAGTGCAGATCCCGCGGCTAGCCCTTATCGTCCCATACTAATACCTCCCTCCCTCCCATTCGCTCACCAGTCCCCCCACCTCCTCCCAGCCACTCCCCTACTTCCTTCTCCCATCCCCCTCAAATCCATCGACATGTTTCGTACCTCAGCCTATTGCCTAGTTGGCTCTTAGTAGTTTGCCTAGGATACGGTATCCCTGGCGAAGTGCAAAAAAGTTGGTAGCCCTGATTTCAAGTGCCAGGTTTGCTCTCAGCCCGGAAATTTCAGGGCAACTTTTGGGGCACCTCAGCCTCTCAAGTTCTGGCTCCAAACCAATCGACAGCCCTGATTCCAATTTCCATGGCAGCCGAATGGCAAGCTTGTCGTGCTAGGGCTTGATCGTTACTGCGTCTAGACGTTATCGTGAATGAAACGACGGTGACAATCAGAGTGTGGTTTCAGACAACGTACTCACTAGGCACAAACGCGCTACAGTAATACTGACACCGGATCCACAGGTCATTTGATTTAACACGCCTTGTTGATGTTGAAGGCTGAGGGGCTCTCAGCCACGAGGTCACTGTCGCGTTTGACGTGTAGCTAAGACATGACGCCACATCAACAAGGTGAATGAATTTCCCCATTATAATGGGGATCATCAGCAGAACATCAACTGACCTCCCTCACGTGTGAAAATACAAAATAAAGCGCTTCTATCCATTTGACAATACTAAATAAATCAATGCACTATCCATCAATGGGTACGTAAGTGCTTGTTTTATAATTATTAAACATGAAAAACGGATCAATACTAAAATATTGTTTGCAGCCTAAATGTATCCCATATGGTTTTTTATTTTGAAGGATGCATTTCACTAATAAAAGTGGTTACATCCACAGTGGTTGTATCCCATATTGTACAACCATAAGACACTACAGATAGTTACAAAGATTGCACAGTGTGACACGAACTGTTATTGGCGTGGACGCACCCCAGGGTACTCTCGAAGCCCAAAAAAGCTCATCAAACCCCCAGTTCAGCTCCCCCGCGCAAAACCTGCCCAGCCTCGAACACATCCCGCCCTCGTTTGCCACCGCCGCGATTCCGCCCATCGTCGGGCGAGTTCTCTTTCCCCGCCCCGTGTGCGCTCCGAACATTCCCCCAATATTTTCCCTGCACGCCCGCCTCCCTGCATGCCCGCCTCCCTGCGCGCCCGCATCCCTGCCCGCTTTGATTCCCCTGCTCCATCCTCCCCTCCTCCCCTCCCTCGTCCCCTCACCTCCAGCTGTCAACACCTCGCGCTCACCATTTCTCTCCACTTTTCGCCCACGCTTGCTCTCTTTCCTCCCTCTACTCCTCGCCCTGCGATTTCTTTCTCTTTCCTTTCTCGCCCAGCTCTCTTCGTCAGGCTGCCCTCGCTTGTCGCCAGCCATGGAGGTACGAACCGCACCGCTCTAAGCTGCGCAGGCTTTTTCGAGGGATGAGCTCGTAGTGTCGCAGGGTGATTAGGTCCTCGTCTAGTTAACCCTGCTCCGAATTCCGGCGCTGCCGACCCGTTTTCCAGCGTTAGGGTTTCGTCTAGTGCAGCGGCCGCGGCTCCATACAATTTAATATTGTTGGCGGAACACCTCGTTTAGCATGGCGTCGAGGGAAGAACCGTCAATTGCTGCGGGAGGGCTGGTGATCGTTGAAGCCCGAACTCTTTCGTTTTTTCTTGTTTCGTATATCTTCGTACACATCTGGCCTGAGATAAGCCTTCTGGGAGTTTTGTGTGTTTTATTTTCATTTCCAAAATGTTTCAATTTTTGCCTTCCGGCTAATCGCGTGCTGGCTTGTCGGACTTAAACATATGTCTCTCGTCAGATTAGGGTGAGAGGGGCTTTGCCGAAGCAATGCGTTTAAAGCCATGCCATTGCGTCTCAAGTCATCATGTCCGTCATGGTGGCGGGCCATGCTATGACTAGATCCACTAGCCGACATGGACAGCCTCATCAGAAGCAAGCAGTCGCTGTAGCTGACGCGTGAGCACGTATAAGAAGAAGGGGATGCGGGTGTGTCTTGTCAAGAACGCCTCCAGGGGGTCGTTCTGCTCTAGCCATACACGAATCTCGCATCGTGCTGTTGCAGCTCCCAGCACACGCCGCTCGAGGTCATTGTAAAGCCAGTCGTGCGAGTGGGGTCGGATGGGAATCGGAACTGTCTTGAGGTCAGATAAAGCTGGACAAACGGTCCAAATAAGTAGACTGTTTTGATGGGATAGAAGCGACGCTGCGATAGAGTGGGCTCGCTAGGTGTAGATCAGCTGAGAACCTGTGCGTAGTGCTGGTGATCAGTCAGGCGTGCATTGCCGTTATTCGAGAATGGTCCCTCGTGCACTCCGATCAGGCCACCCGTTGGCTGCGTGTCTGATCCGTCAGTGCTGATCGTTCTTTTATTCGGTCTTATTCTACTCTTGACCTTTCCTTCGTCTTCTCTCTCCCCTCCTGCCGCTCCTCTCTTGCAACCTGCTTCCCCCCTGTCGTTGGCCGCACTCCCACTCCCTGTCTTTCCTCTCTCCGCCCCCCGTTACAATTAATTTCCTCTTTTTGAACGATATCTTAATTGTTGTCCATTCCTTTCTTTGCCCCCCGTCTCCCTTCCCCCCCCTCTCTCGAACTCCCTTCGGTGCGGCGTTTCGCGGTCGTGGTTGATGCTGTGTCATATCTGCGTCGCTGCAGTCGGTGCAGTGTTTCGGTCGCAAGGTGCGTTGTCTCCTCATTCTTCCTTACCTCCTCCTCAGACTATCACTGGCGGCTCTTCCAGGAAACTGAAACATAGGAAAGCCATTTCCTGTTACAGAATGTTTAAAGTGGTCCCGGATCACTCCGGATCCACTGCGGGGACAGAGCGATCATTACCGCATCCTGGGGCTTTGACCTAGGGCGTTTGCCTAAGGCGTTGACCTAGGGTTATGTCCTAGGGCTGATATTCATTAACGCTGCACACGGAATCTCGATGCCGTATTCCTTAATGTTCAACCTCCTTCTACCTTGCAGTTCTTCTCGACCTTACGCCTCTCCTTCCCTCCGTCCCAATTCCCTCTCCGCTGGTTTCTTGAGAGCAGAAGACAGCAGTGGCAGTGGCTCACTGCAAGAGGGGCAAGGGTCTTATTCGCCTCAACGGTTAGTTCTTTCGCTTGCTCCACATCCTCTGCTATGTATCCTCTCCCATTCCTAACCTTCCCAGATTCTTCCGAGAGCTTCGACTTAAAGATGTCAGAACCCATTCCTGCTCCCTCGTTCTTAAGGGTTTTTATTCTGGTTCCCTACCTTTGACTCAACACTGACTTCTAGACCTCTTCCCTCCCCCCCCTCCCCCCCTCTCCATCCTTTTCACCTTCCCCCGCATCAACAAACCAACCCTCCCCCTCCCTCCTTCCCCCCTGTCGCAACGTACCCTGTATAAACTCTACCCCTTTTTCTCCCCTTCTCCAACTTCTCCCCGTCTCCCCCTTTCCCGGGCCTCCCCCTCCGCTTCTCCCCCTGCGCGCAGGGTCGCCGCTGGAGCTGGTGGAGCCTGATACGCTCCGCGCCAAGGCGTTCGAGCCCGTGACGGTGCTGGGCAAGGACAAGTTCGCCAATGTCGACATCCGCATCCGCGTGCAGGGAGGAGGACACGTGTCACAGATCTACGGTGCGTTGCGCCAACTTTGTTCCGCCAACTTCGCTTCACTCCCAAAATGCCCTTTCTCGTGTGGGGCCAGTTAGAGTTGTTGGATTCGGTCTGTTCCTACACCCAGGTTCTCTGTGCAATTGATTCGTTTGTACGACTGAACCATTTTTCCTACACTGTCGTTGTCTTCCTTACTGAGTCCAGAACCTTTGCTCTTTCCCTGTGTGTCCTTCCCCATCACAGCCATCCGTCAGGCCATTGCCAAGGCCCTCGTTGCCTACTACCAGAAGTGTACGTGATCTCTATAGGCTGGGATGTTGAGTGGTTGTGGAGTTCTGGCATGAATGATGGTGTGTGTTGTGGGCTGCATGGGCTGTGCTGAGTGTTTCAATACCTTGCAACCTTACTCTTGCACAGCACATCTACTTCTCTTGCCATTTCCCCCTTGTCTTTCATATTATTTTTTCCGTGTTTTTTTCCTCACTTTCAACCATGCATATTTCTTTTTGGTACAAGCAGACGTGGACGAGCAGTCCAAGCGGGAGCTGAAGAACTTGTTGTTGCGTTACGACCGCACTCTCCTCGTTGCTGACCCCCGCCGCTGCGAGCCCAAGAAGTTCGGTGGTCGTGGTGCCCGCGCCCGCTACCAGAAGTCTTACCGTTAAATGCGGAGACTTGCGGATCTGTTTTAGCCAACAGATGTCAATGCTCACTCCGTTTACTGGCTTATTGCTTGTTCTACAGTTGCTGCTATGGCTTCAGGCAAGGCAGTGGCTAGCAAATGCGATTCATCCTTGAATGTGTTTCGATTGTGTCTATGCAATGGGCTGCAATGAAATTGTTGATGCTTTCTTGAAAGTCCTTGGATCAAATCATGTAAACCTGAACAAGGTTTAGCATTGGCATTTGGGATGACCGAAGTTGTTGGATGGTTATGAAGATAGCGAACGAACTATTTGGGGTAACATCCACAGGTTATGTATTGTTAAAGCCCGTAGCTAAAATAGTGACCCCCCCCTTCTAGTTGGGTCCATTTGAAGACACAAGCTTTTTTGGAACGTTTTGAGAGGTTGAAGTGCTATAAGTTTTGTTTTTACACCCCCAGTCGAGTCTCGATGTGAACAGGGAACATTTGGAACTTTTCTAGAATTTTGATTGGCAGCGACTTTCACTCACTTGCCTGTGCGAATTTGGCGCAAGTTTTCAATGCTATGTCTTCAGACAAGGAGTTGTCAAACTTCACATCAAGCAACAACATTGGCAAAATCCAGCGCACGCACATATGCACGAGATGACAGTGGAACACCATAAAGGTTGTCCGACGAGCTAGCAGAGATGTGAAAAAAGTGTTTCTTTGGACTTGTAGTCGAGGCGATAGAATAGGGAGTTGAGAAAAAAAGAACGAACGGAAAAAAAAATGATGAACAAGGCGAGGAGGAACGACGGGATAGGAGGGGAGAGAGGCGAAACGACGGCATAGGAAGGGGAGAGAGGCGGAACGACGGGACGGGAGGGGAGGGAGACGGAACGACGGGATGGGAAGGGGAGAGGGGCGGAACGACGGAATGGGAGGGGAGAGAGACGGAACGACGGGATGGGAAGGGGAGAGAGCGGGAACGACGGGATGGGAAGGGGAGAGAGGAGGAACGACGGGATAGGAGGGGAGAGAGGCGAAACGACGGCATAGGAAGGGGAGAGAGGCGGAACGACGGGACGGGAGGGGAGGGAGACGGAACGACGGGATGGGAAGGGGAGAGGGGCGGAACGACGGAATGGGAGGGGAGAGAGACGGAACGATGGGATGGGAAGGGGAGAGAGCGGGAACGACAGGATGGGAAGGGGAGAGAGGAGGAACCACGGGACGGGAAGGGAGAGAGATAGAACGACGGGATGGGAGGACAGTGAGGAGGAATGACGGGATGGACGGGGAGAGAGGAGGAACGGTACGGGACGGGATGAGAATGTGCGAGCGCGAATGGTACGGGAGACGAGGAACGTGAGCGCGATGGCGAGGGGATGGGAGAAGGTGAGAGCGACGGGAAGGGATGGGAGAGAGCGAGATCGACGGGTAGGAATGGGAGAGGGCGAGAGCGACGGGAAGGGATGGGAGAGAGCGAGAGCAGCGGGAAGGGATGGGAGGGCTATTCGAAACGAGCGTGACGGCGCAGAGGTGGGTGATGGCAGGGGCGAGAGGAAGAGCGACGGGAGGGCGACTGGGCGAGAGCGCCACGGCAACGAGGTGGGTCATGGGAAAAGAGAGAGGAAGGACGGCGGTAGGGCTATACTAAACGAGCGGAACGGAAATGGCGTTGGAAGGGCGGTGCGATAGGAGATGAAGTGGCGAAGGAGAAAGGCGACGGGATGAAGAGTGCGAAGGCGATGGGAGGGAGAGTGGACAGGCGACGGGAAAGAAAGTGCGAAGGCCAAGGGAGGGAGGGCGGACAGGCGACGGGGGAGAGCGCGAAGGCGACGGGAGGGAGAGCGGACAGGCGACGGGAGGGGGAAGGGATATCGCGAGGGCGACGGGAAGGAACGAAGGAAAAAGGGGACAACGAAGGCAACGTGAGGGAAGGGAGATAGTGAGGGCGACGGGAAGGAAGAGGGGACATCGAAAGCGAGGGGCGGGAGAACGGGAAGGCGACGGGCTCGGAGGGAACTCGCGAGGGCGAGGGGACAAGAGGGGTGAACGGGAGAATAACCGGGAGGGGAGACCGTGACGACGACGGGAGGGCCGTCGCGTGTGCGTTTGCGAGGGCGACGGAAAGGCGACGGGACGGACTAGAGAGCGAGGCGTCGGCGGACCCCACCAGCAATGGCGAGACGGGAAACGGGCACTGCGCTACCAGGCCACGTAAACCTACATTTCACACTCTCGCTAGGTCGACAATTGACGCACTCGTCGGTAATTACGTGGCTATGACACGATCGCATGTGCTTTCAGCTCTACTACTTACTATGCTATGCGGAAACTAGTGATGAATGGAGTGACAGAAATCTAGTAATCCACCCACCACCAGCTTGAAAATGAGGTTGGGCCTGCGATGGGAAACCATCGCCTGGGGTTTGTCGTGCGGATGCGGCACGCAAAAATGCGACGGCTGAAATGTGAAAAAAAGTTCATTTTGGCGGGAACCATTACGTTCCATTGTGGCGAGGGCCAATGACATGAGTTCACTCTGCCCATACAAATCGTTTGAAACAGTGTTTTTGAGACTGGTTTCATCCTCACATGAAACTCCTCATTCAAGTTGGGACAGGGGTCACTATTTTGCATGCGGGCTTTAACACATTTCACTGCATACTGTCAAGAATGAAAGTGTTGTGTTATTGATGAGGGTTGGGGTACATATAGAAAACCCTAACATTTGTACCCCCTAACACAAACCTCACTACAGGCTACAACATTTGACACACCCCCATAGCCTAAGTGAGGGGTGCCAAGCAAAACCAAAAGTGTACGGTCACAAGACCAGTCACAAAGAAACAAAGCTCAGGGTGGATCACAACGTCACCACACAATCTGAACACAAGCAACACGGGCCACAAGGCCAGTCCAAGAGTTCACAAAGGTGTATGGCAAGAGTACAAGCAAAGCAAACAGTAAACTCAAGCCTGCACACGACTAGAACTTGTGTCAACAAGACCTAACTGCACACAACACCTCTGGTGGTCACAAGGCGGAAGCGCCTTGGTAAAGATGCCTGCAGTGTTGGCCTCTGACTCCACAAATTCGAAGCGAGCCTGTCCACGTCTCTGCAACTCACGCAGAAGAAAGTACCTGACGTTAATGTGCTTCATTCTGTCAGAATCTAGCAGCAGGAATGGTTGAACTATGGAAAAGTTGGGTACAAATATGAAACCCTAAAGTGGGCTGTACCCTATATTGGCTACCCCACTACAGCCTAAGCATGTATAGCAGATATAACATTTGACACATCCCCATAGGCAAAGTGGGGGAGAACAAGGGGTCACAAGACCAGTCAAGAGAAGCAAAGCAAGCTCAGGGTGGATCACAACGTCACCACACACACTGAGTACAAGCAGAGGGCAACAAGGCCAGTTCACATGCAGAGGTATATATGCAACAATAACAACATAGTGATCTCTACCTAGCAGAGTAAGGATGCAGGTATATATATAGATCACAGTACAAGAAAAGTCTATAGCAAGTGAGGAAACGTGGGCACAAGGCCTAACAAAGTGCAGAAACGCTGATGATCACCAGACGGAAGTGCCTTGGTGAATATATCAGCAGTGTTGGCCCGAGTGGCCACGTAAGCAAGACGAAGCTGACCACGCTGCTGCAACTCTCGAGCCAGGAAGTAACGCAGAGCGATGTGCTTCGTTCTGTGCTCCAGTCTGTGCTCCTGACACAAGGCAATGGCGGCCTTGTTGTCGACGTACAGCACTGGAGGAGAATGAGGCCGCTCTCCCAAGTCGGTCAGCAGGTAGGTGAGCCAGCGCAACTCCTGTGCAGCCATGGCTGTGGCGTAGATCTCAGCCTCACAACTGGAGCTGAGAACAGAAGACGAGCATGTAGAACGCCAAGAAACTGAACCAGAACCAAGGCTGAAGGTGTAACCCTGTGACGACCGCTGCGTAGCCTGGTCATCAACCCAAGAAGCGTCTGTGTGCCCAGTGAGGACAACTGCGCTCCGCCCTCCAAGAACGAGCCCCATGCCCGATGTACCGCACAAGTAGCGCAGTACCATCTTCGCAGCATCCATGTGCACCTTTCGGTGCCGACCAGGAGCCACGTAGCGAGCCAGAAGGCCAAGAGGGTACGCAAGGTCAGGTCGAGTGCAGGTCATCAGGTACATGAGGCAGCCCACTAGCTCTGGATACGGGCCACTCGGCTCTACGGACTCGTCCGAAGGTGGAGCTGAGAGCGAGTGGCCTGTAGCCAGAGGAGTGTGCTGTGGCGAGGACCAGGTGAAGCCGAAGCGCTGAAGGACCTGCTGCACCATGTGTGACTGAGTCAGTGTGATGGTGCGGCGTGCTCTGTCCCGGGTGATCTGCAAGCCAATGTAGCTGCGCAGTTCACCCAGGTCTGTGTACGTGTGTCTCTTCTGCAGCTCCGACTTCACCAGGGCGAGAGCCACAGTGTCAGCAGTGGCAAAGACCAAGTCGTCGACGTACACGAGGATGTAGAACGGCGGCAGCGACGTGTCGGTGCGCAGAAACAGCGACGGGTCAGCAGTCGACGGAGCAAACCCAAGAGCCGCAAGTGTAGTCCTAAGTGTGTCGTGCCACTCACGTGGTGCCTGGCGGAGACCGTAGACTGGCCGCCGGAGGCTCCACTTGGTACCAGGAGGGAACGACCCAGTGAAGCCAGGAGGGCGGCGCAGCCATATCTCCTCGTGCAGGCTGCCCTGTAAGAAAGCTGTGCTGAAGTCAGTGAGAAGGTCATCTTCGGGGTGGGGGAGAAGGTCTGAAAGAAGTTAACTCCCTCTCGCTGACTGAAACATCGAGCAACGTAACGAGCCTTGAAGACAGGCGAAGAACCTGGCGGCCGCTTCACCCTGAAAATCCACATGCCACTGACGATGTTCGCCTCAGGAGGGGGAAACTCGTCAACGTAAGTGCCTGTGGACTTCCAGGATGCCATCTCTGCGTCCATGGCTGTCTGCCACTGAGAGGAGTACTCACCCGCGATCGCCTCAGCGTAAGAGCGCGGGGTCGGGATGTCTGGAGCATCCGGGTCTCCCTCAGGGGCAAGCAACATGGACACGAGGTGAGGCGCAGCGGCTGCAAGACACTCAAGGTCCTCCTGCCTGTCGTCAAGGAAGTCCGTGCCAAGAGCACACTCACCCCCGACGGACGGAGGACAGACAGACTCAGAATCAGCAACAAGACTAGCGGCGTAGTCTAGACGACATGCAGCAGCAAAGTCAACAAGCTCAGCAACAAAGGCAGAAGCAGCAGCAGAATCAAACGACGGGTCAGTGACAACTATGGCTAGCAGACGCGTGATAGTAGGGTGAGCAGCACGGGTGCGGTCAGACTCAGGCTCAGGAACGGTAGGCAAAGAAGACGCAGGAGGGGACGGCAGGGGGACACGCTGCGGAGGAGAGGAAGGATGACGAACGACGAGGTGGGTGCCGGGGACAGTCGGCTGACACGAACGAGGAACACGACCACCGGAACTACTAGAACGGACAGGCGAGACAGGACGCGACGCAGGCTCACGACGCCAGTAAAACCCCCTGTCTGCTCAGTGTAAGGAGAAGGAGCAGGCAGCGGTGAGCCAGGCTGTAATGGAAGACCAGTAGACGAAGGGAGACTAAGAACCTGGCGAAGCACAGAGTCAGGCGGCGGCTGAGACGACGGAGACGGTGGAGCGAAGAACAGGCGCGGTTGTGCAGTGCCACCAGCACCAGCAGCTCGAGCACCCCCAGCAGCTCCAGTACCTCCAGCAGCTCCAGAACCCTCAGCGCCAGCTCCTCCAGGACCAGCTCCACCAGCAGCAGCACCCCCAGAACCAGCACCTCCAGTCCCAGGGTCTCCAGCCGCAGTGTCTCCAGCAGCAGCACCCCTAGACCCAGGGTCTCCAGCAGCAGCACCCTCAGGCTCAACAGCACCTCCAGCCCCAGTAGCTCCAGTACCTCCAGTACGAGCACCTCCGGGACCAGCACCACTCCCAGCTCCAGTGACGACAGCAGAAACACCTCCAGCGGCAGAGCCCCGAGCTCCAGAAGCGCGACCCTGACGGCGACCGTACCAGTCGTGCAACTGCTGGGAGGTGAGAGGCACACGCGGACGAAGGCGGCTACTCCAGGGAGACCGCGCAACAGCAGACTCACAACCCTCAGCGCCAGCACCCGCAGCAGCTCCAGAACCTCCAGCGTCAGCACCCGCAGTAGCTCCAGAACCTCCAGCGCCAGCACCCGCAGCAGCTCCAGAAACTCCAGCGCCAGCACCCGCAGCAGCTCCAGAACCTCCAGCGCCAGCACCCGCAGCAGCTCCAGAACCTCCAGCGCCAGCACCCGCAGCAGCTCCAGAACCTCCAGCGCCAGCACCCGCAGCAGCTCCAGAACCTCCAGCGCCAGCACCCTTAACAGCTCCAGAACCTCCAGGCTCAGCACCCCCAGGCTCCGCACCCCCAAGCTCAGCACCCCCAGGCTCCGCACCCCCAGACTCAGCACCCCCAGAAACAACACCCCAAGCAGGACCACCCTCAGCAGGACCTGAGTCACCAGTGACCTCAACCGGCACAGTCAAGAGAGGAGGGTCTACCTGAGACACACCTGAAGGAGCAGGACCGGGAGTGGGGAGGGGGTCTACCTGGGGAGCACCTGGAGCGAGGAAGAGCGGCGGGGAGGGGAGAGGGGCAGTGCGGTAGGGGAAGAGACGGTAAAAGGGAACCGACTCGTCGAACGTGACGTCTTGAGAGGGGAAGACACGGCGCGAGGTGGGGTGGTAAAACTGCCAACCAGGCGCGTCAGGGACAAAGCCAAGGAAGACACAAGGAACAGCGCGGGCGGAGAGCTTGTCCGCAGTGGTATCGCGGACAAAGGCACGAGCACCCCAGACCCGGAAACGCGACGCATCGCCAACCTTCCCTGTCCACAGCAGTGTGGGCGAGGTCTCCGGCAAGGAGACACGGGGCCAGAGGTTGAGCTGATGCGCGGCGTACCGGACCGCAAACGGCCACAGAAAATGGGGGGCAGCCGCATGGATCATGGAGGTACGAGCGACCTCCATGACTAAGCCAATGCGGCGCTCAGCAACCTCATTCTGCTGCGGAGAGGGGAAGACACGGCGCGAGGTGGGGTGGTAAAACTGCCAACCAGGCGCGTCAGGGACAAAGCCAAGGAAGACACAAGGAACAGCGCGGGCGGAGAGCTTGTCCGCAGTGGTATCGCGGACAAAGGCACGAGCACCCCAGACCCGGAAACGCGACGCATCGCCAACCTTCCCCGTCCACAGCAGTGTGGGCGAGGTCTCCGGCAAGGAGACACGGGGCCAGAGGTTGAGCTGATGCGCGGCGTACCGGACCGCAAACGGCCACAGAAAATGGGGGGCAGCCGCATGGATCATGGAGGTACGAGCGACCTCCATGACTAAGCCAATGCGGCGCTCAGCAACCTCATTCTTCTGCGGAGAGGCCGGAAGCGTGAACGACTGGGTGATGCCGTGCTCCTCACAGAAGGCTGCCAAGAGGTCGGAGGAAAACTCACCACCTCTATCAGAGTGCAAACGCAGGACGGGAAACTCCGTCCCGAACCGCTCGCGGAGCTGGAGACGAGCAGCGCGGATCCAGGGGATCAAAACATCAGGGACCTCACCCTTGGTGCGCAAGGGGAAGACCGTGGTGTAACGCTTGTAGTCGTCGACGACCAGCAGGAAGTACCGCTCGTGGCCATGTCCACGGACGCGGGCTGGGCCCCACACGTCCAGGTGGAGAGTCTGGAGGGGAGCCTCTGTGGGAGGGAATGAGGAGGAGTGAGGAGCGGCGCGCTGCCGCCCCTCGACACAGGGAAGACAGGGAGGAGCAGGCGAGGGTGGGAGGGGAGGGAGAACCCTGGGAAGACCAGAGACAAGGACACGGCGGTGCATGCTGCGAAGGCGTTGCACCGAGGGGTGACCAAGACGGTGGTGCCAAAGGAGGGTCTGGTGCGACAAGGCACGACACGAGCAGGGGGCCGACAACTGACCTGACGCAGACGTAGACGCAGCTACCTGAGGGGACTCAGTGGTCAGTGTGTACAGGCCCGACCCCGGCTGCCGAGTGAAGGTAGCCAGGTGACGACCCGTCTGAGCACACGTGCAGTGTGTCACACGCTCGTAGGCAGGGGTGAACTGGTGAACACCCGCGTCCTGGAGCGCAGAACCCGCCACCAAGTTCGTAGAGAACGAGGGGAGGTGAAGACCCGACAGTGTGCCGGACGGGACAGCAGGACAAGGGAGGACAGTGGAAGAGGTCGCACGGACTGGACCCCCAGAGGGGTCTGCCAGAGAGACTGGAACCGGCCGACTGAGCGGCGTGAGGGAGGTGCTGTCGCGAAAGAAGGAGCGAGAAGCACCTGAGTCAAGTGTGAAGGTGTACAAGGCCTGAGCAGGCGCAGCACCAGAGAGAGCAAACTCACCAGCACCTGGAGCAGCAGCCTCACCCGTACCTAGAGCAGGAGACACATTAGTCCCTAGAGCAGCAGCCTCACCAGCACCTAGAGCAGTAGGCTCTATACCTGGGTCAGGCGGTACGCACAGGTAACAGGCACGGTCGGCACTAGTAGGCAATGCATACATGGCAGTGAGAATAGCATCATAGTCAAGAGCAAAGATATCTACCCTCTGCCCAAGCAGCTCCACCCAGTCGGGGAGCTCAGCCTCGTCGCCAAACTCGGTACGCCAGGCGTCGCTCAGACGGGCGAAGCAGCGGGACTGTGTGTGACTGAGCGTCCCGCAAGCCTGACCAGTCCGAGCACCAGTGCGAATGACGTACGGGCAGCGAACGGTACTCAGAGACCCTCTACTCTGAGCGTACCATTCGTGAAGCTGCTGGGACGTAAGTGTCTCGCGTGGACGCCGCTGCAGCTGCAGCTGGCCACTGCCAGACTCTCCCAACTGACCAGCTCCAGGGCGACAGCTACGACGGCTACCGCGACAACCCTAACTTGCGTACCACTCACTAAGCTGCTGGGGCGTGCGAGACTCTCGCGGACGTCGCTGGAGCTGCATCTGGCCACCGCCAGTAGCAGCAGTAGCGGTAGTAGCAGCAGTAGCAGCAGTAACAGCAGTAGCAGCAGTAGTAGCAGTAGCAGCGCGGCCACCCCTACAACCCCAACTAGCGTACCACTCACTAAGCTGCTGGGGCGTGAGGGACTCACGCGGACGTCGCTGGAGCTGCATCTGGCCACCGCCAGTAGCACCAGTAGCAGTAGTAGCAGCAGTAGCAGCAGTAACAGCAGTAGCAGCAGTAGAAGCAGTAGCAGCGCGGCCACCCCTACAACCCCAACTAGCGTACCACTCACTAAGCTGCTGGGGCGTGAGGGACTCACGCGGACGTCGCTGGAGCTGCATCTGGCCACCGTCAGTAGCAGCAGTAGCAGTAGCAGTAGCAGTAGCAGTAGCAATAGCAGTAGTAGCAGAAGCAGCGCGTGAAGGGCAGGCGCGGCAGGCAGGCAGGCCGGCAGGCAGGCCGGCAGGCAGGCAGGCAGGAAGGCAGGCAGGCAGGCAGGCAGGCAGGCAGGCAGGCAGGCAGGCAGGCAGGCAGGCAGGCAGGCGGTAGCGCACGAACAAGGTAGGTGCTCACCAGTGGCGGGAAGGGGAGGCGCACGACGGCGGCGACGGCGGGGCCGCTACAGCTGCGGCAGAGCAGGGCCGCGTCGGCGGTAGGGCAGGTCCGCGACAGCTGCTGCAGGGCGGGGCCGCAACGGCGGCAGAAGGCTCCGCGGCAGCTGCTGCAGGGCAGAGCCGCGACTGTGGCAGGAGGCTCCGCGACAGCTGCTGCAGGGAAGGGCCTCGACGGCGGCAGAAGGCTCCGCGGCAGCTGCTGCTGGGCAGGGCCGCGACTGTGGCAGGGCGCTCCGTGGCAGCTGCTGCATGAGCGACGGTGGCAGCTGCTGCAGGGCAGCGTCCAGGGGCAGCCGCGAGGAACAGGGGCAGCCGCGGCGTGCGAGGCTGCGGCGCGCTGCGTGAGCTGCGGGCGCGGCGCGCGGGGCTGCAGCGCGACGCGCGGGCAGAGAACGCGGCGCGCGGGGCTACAGCGCGACGCGCGGGCAGCGAACGCGACGCGCGGGGCTGCAGCGCGACGCGCGGGCAGCGGGCGCGACGCGCAGGGCTGCAGCGCGATGCGCGGGCAGCGGACGCGACGCGCGGGGCTGCAGCGCGACGCGCGGGCAGCGGGCGCGACGCGCGGGGCGGCGACCTGGCCTGACGGGCTTGCAGGGGCGGCTCGCGGGCCTGACGGGCCTGCAAGGGCGGCTAGCGGGCCTGACGGGCCTGCAGGGACGGCTGGCGGGCCTGCAGGGACGGCTGGCGGGCCTGCAGAGACGGCTGGCGGGCCTGACGGGCCTGCAGGGGCGGCTCGCGGGCCGGACGGGCCTGCAGGGGCGGCTAACGGGCCTGACGCTCCTGCAGGGGCGGCGCACGGGCTTTACGAGGCTGTAGGGGCGGCTCGCGGGCCTTACGGGCCTGCAGGGGCGGCGCGCTGGCCTAGGGCAGCAGTAGGCAGCGCGAGGGCTGCAGGACGGCTCGCGCAGCGCAGCACGTCACAAGGCAAGGCAGGCGCAGGACAATACGTGGGGTAGCGTGGTAACCGCAACGGTAGGTGGGCCCGAAAAAAAAACGGTCCTACGGACCTAGTGCTCTGAAACCATGTCAGAATCTAGCAGCAGGAATGGTTGAACTATGGAAGAGTTGGGTACAAATATGAAACCCTAAAGTGGGCTGTACCCCATATTGGCTACCCCACTACAGCCTAAGCATGTATAGCAGATATAACGTTTAACACATTCTGCTCTCCATTCGCGGCTCTCGTTGTTGTCAGTGAACAAGGTCGGCGAGAAAGAAGGTCAACCAACGCAGCTCTTGTGCCGCCATGGCACCAGCGTAGATCTCAGCGCCAGCAGTAGAGGTCGAGACCAAAGAGGAGCGCGTGGACCTCCACGAAACAGCTCCAGAACCCAAGCTGAAACAGTAACCCTGAGTAAACCTGTGAGTCTCAGCGTCGTCGGCGTAAGAAGAGTCACAGTGACCAGTGAGTACGACAGACTGCTGCCCTCCAAGAACTAGCCCCACGCCTGATGTCATCGCTAGGTACTTCGCCACCCTCACAGCTGCCGTCCAGTGAACAGGACGGTGTCTCCCTGGTGCAACAAAGCGAGCAAGGATGCTGAGAGGGAAGGCGAGGTCCGGGCGAGTACAAGTCATCAGGTACATGAGGCAGCCCACCAGCTCTGCGTAGGGACCACTAGACTCAAACGGCTCGTCAGGAAAGGGTCCAGTAAGTCTGTGGTCAACAGCAAGAGGTGAGCGCTGTACTGTGGAGTGCTGAAGCTCGAACCGCAGAAGAACCTGCTGCACCATGTGTGACCGTGAGAGTGTAATGGTGCGAGCAGCTCTGTCCCTGGTGATCTGCAGGCCAAGGTAGTGGCGCAGCTCACCAAGGTCAATGCACGTGTGTCTCTTCTGCAGTTCGGACTTCACGTCTGCCAAGGCAACCCTGTCAGCAGTGGCGAAAACCAGGTCGTCGACGTAGACCAGAACAAAGAAAGGCGTGGAGCCACGACGGACGAACAACGACGGGTCGGCAGAAGACGGCTGGAAACCAAGGTTAGAGAGGGTAGAACGAAGGGTGTCGTGCCACTCACGAGGAGCCTGACGGAGATCGTAGACAGGTCGCCACAGCCTCCACTGGGTCCCAGGAGGGAAAGTGTCAGTGAAGGCAGAGGGACGATGCAGCCAGACCCCCTCGTGTAGGCTGCCATGAAGGAAAGCAATGGAGAAGTCGAGAGAGTGTAACTCGTAGTCTCTCTGTGCTGCTACGTGTAGTAACACCCGAAGAGTGGTCATCTTCGTGGTAGGCGCGAAGGTCTGAAAGAAGTCAACTCCCTCGCGCTGACTAAAACCTCTAGCCACATAGCGCGCCTTGAAGACCGGAGGAGATCCCGATGGCCGCTTCACCCTGTAGATCCACATGTCATCGACTACGTTCGCCCAAGGGGGGGGGAACCTCGTCGACGTAGGTGCCTGTGGATCTGTAGGAGGCCATCTCTGCGTCCATGGCAGCTCTCCACTGAGAGGCCCAAGGCCCTGACACTACCTCAGCGTAAGTGCGAGGAGTCGGTATGTCAAGGGCGTCGGGGTCTCCCTCAGGGGCGAGCACCATGGCATAGAGATGAGGGGAAGCGGCTGCCAGGAACTCTAGCTCAAATTGCCTATCCTCTAGGGCGTCACAGCCAAGGGCAGACTCACCCCTGACGTCCAGAGGACTGGTAGGAGGAGCAGCCACGAGACAAGTGGCGTAGTCAAGGCGGCGAGTAGTGGCGAACTCAGTGACGGCGACAGTAAGGGCGGAGACAGAGGACAGAGAGGCACAAGGGTCCGTAACAAGAGAGGCGAGAAAACGCGGGAGAACAGGTCGGTACGTGCGGTAGTAGTCAATGACAGGAGTAGAGAGGGAAGCAGTGAAGGCCGACTCAGGAGGAGAAGGAAGCACAGACTAAGACAAACGAGGCGGACTAGGACGGAACAGGGCAGTACGAAGGTCAGAGAGAGCGACAGGGGACGAGGGACGAGCACGAGGAGAGCGACGAGAGGGCCAGGCGGCAAAGGAGGAGGAGACAACGGAGTCGGAGAACGAGGGAGAACAACTGGGGAGGAGTCAGGAGGAGGAAACGTGGGACCGTAGACAGGAGGAGAGGGGGAGGAGGAAGGAAAGGGAGAGGGGAGACCGAGGGTCCGAAGACCAGAGACAGGAGGAGGAGGTGGCGGCTGCTGCTGCTCCTGGTGCGGCTGCGACCTCTGCTCCTCCAGCGGTGGCTGCTCCAGCTGCGACTGCTGCTGCTGCTCCCGCGGCTGCTGCTGCTGCTCCTCCAGCCTCTGCTGTTGCTGCTGCTCCACCTCCAGCCGCTGCAACTCTCTCTCCTCCCCTCTAACTCCAGCTGCTCCTCACGGGCACGGCGAACACGAGCCTGGTGCCGGGTCCAGTAGGGGTGGGGGGGAGGAGTAGTGTCCGGGGCAGCGGCAGCCCCAGGACCACCCTCCAAAGCACCCGGCGCACCACCCCCAGAGGTAGTACCACCAACAGCAACATGACAAGGCTCACAAGGACCCGAAGGGGGCGCACCCGCACCCCCAGACGTAGCACCCCCAGAGTCAGCACCACCTACACCAGCTCCCGGAAGACGAGAGTCTCCTGCAGCCTCGGGCTCAGCCCCAACTCCAGCACCCCCAGAGCTAGCACCGACAGGGTCCTCGCCACGAACACTGGCTCCCGCAGGGTCTGCCGCAGGCTGCGAGGAGGACTGCGGGGAAGGAGGCTGTACCTGAGGGGCTACCGAGGGGGGAGGGGTAGCGTGGGACACACCTGACGGGGCTGGACCAGGGGGGGGAGGCTGTACCGGGGGAGCAGGAGGGGGAGCGGAAGTCAGGAAGTGAGGGGGAGGAGGAACCGGGAGACCTCGGCAGGGGTACCTGACGTAGTAGGGGACGGACTCGTCGAGACTGACGTCACGGGAGTCAAAGAACCGGTGAAGGGGAGGGTGGTAAAAGGTGAAGTCAGAGGAGTCCTCTGGGAAACCAAGGAAGACACAGGGAACGGCGCGAGGCGAGATCTTGTCCGCGGAGGTGTCGCGAACAAGAGCCAAGCAACCCCAGACACGAAACCGCGACGCAACACCAGGGGACCCGGTCCAAAGACTAGTCGGTGAAACCTCTGTCCGAGAGACACGTGGCCAGAGGTTCAGCTGGTGAGCGGCGTACCTAACCGCGTAGGGCCAAAAAAAATGGGGGGCACGGGCGTGAGTCAAGGAGGTGCGGGCGATCTCCATGACCAAGCCTATGCGGCACTCAGCAACCCCATTTTGCTGTGGGGACTCTGGAAGCGTCCAGGACTGACGAATGCCCTGCTCGCGACAGAATCCAGCGAGAATGCCAGAGCGAAACTCACCCCCACGGTCAGAGTGAAGACAGCTGACTCGACGACCATGAGTGCCCTTAGTGGTAAGCAACCACCTGATCAGCGTAGAAGTCACCTCAAACTTCTTCGCAAGGGGGAACTCTGTGGTGTAGCGGGAGTAGTCGTCAACGACCACCAGAAAGAAACGCTCACGCTCAGGGCCAAGGCGAGAGGCGGGGCCCCAGACATCCAAGTGGAGCGTCTCAAAAGGCTCGGTGGCCGGACGAAGGGAGGAGGAGTGAGGGGTGGCGCGCAGCCGACCCTCGACGCAGGGACCGCACGGCGGTGCAAGCGAAGGCAGCAGCGACGGCAAGACACGCGGGAGGCCTAAGACAAGACGCTGACGAGACATAGCGCGTAGACGAGGGAGGGACGGGTGCCCCGTCCGGTGGTGCCACAGAACGGTGGGGTGTGCAAGCGATCGGCAGGAGCACGACGCAGCAACTGGACCAGACACGGGAACCTGACCAGACACAGCTACCTGGGGGGACGCAACAACCTGGTGAGACGCAGGGACCAGACTGGGGGAAGTAACCGGGGCCGGGGGCAGGAGTCGCTGCTGCTGCTGCTGCTGCCGCTGCTGCTGCTGCTGCCCACCTGGGCCAGTGTGAAGTGTGTAGAGACCAGAGCCCGGCTTGGCAGTAAAGGTGGCAAGGGGCGAGTAAATGTCGCCGTCAACACAAACCGCCGTCTCACCAGAGGGCTCAATCCACACACCCACGTGCTAACTCACAAGAGGCCTTACGCCCACCAAGTTCCTCGAGAACGAGGGGACGTGGAAGCTAGTCAGAGACCCGGAGGGAACAACAGGGCACGGAAGAGTAGTAGTGTAGCGAGCAGTGACTGGTCCCGAGGTGGGATCAGCCAGCGCTACAGAGACTGGCGCAGGAAGTGGAGTAAGTGTTGTGTGGTCGCGGAAGACGCAGTGCGAAGCCCCAGAGTCCAAAGTGAAAGACAGCGAAGCGTCCTCCGAAGTAGCACCTGGATTAGTGTCTACACAAGTGCCTACACTAGCAACAGACAACTCAGCAAGACTAGCACCTAAGCTAACAACACTCGAGTAAACAGAGTCAGAAGCACTAGAGTCAATAGCAGCATACATAGCATGAGTTCCTAAGAGATCAACCAATTGAGAAGCTGACATGCCCCAAAGAGTGGAGCCGTACGTCTGAACAAGAGGAAACCAGTCAAGGGCAGGGCCGCCAACGCCGAAGGCCAAGCGAACTGTGTCAGTGAGCTGAGCAAAACACTGACCAGGAGGGTGGGCACGGCCACAAGGCTGGCCTCGGCGAGCACCTGTCAAAAGCTGATAGGTGCACGAAGGGTGACCAACACCTCGCTGGGGCTGGCGCTGTCCTGGCCCCGAAACCTGCTGCTGCCGCTGCTGCTGCGAGGGCTGCTGCAAGGGGAGGGGCTGCTGCTGCTGCAGCTGCTGTTGCCGCTGGGCCAGGTACCACGCTGCTGCTCCACCCGCCGTGGCCGGCAGACCAGAAGGTGGCAGACGAGCCTGGGTGTCGCCTCCACCAGCTGCAGTAGGGGAGTCACTGGCCGCTGCACGAGACGCCTCTCCAGGCCCTGCGCTCCCTCCGCCACCAGTCGGCACGCCACCCCCGCCACCTCCGCCGCCAACGCCTCCACCGCCGCCGCCACCTGTACCCTGACCGCCCCTCTTGCCACCTCTACCTCGAGACCGCGAAGAAGTCGTAACAGCAGCTGCGGTCACGTCAGTAGCAGCAGTGGCGAGAGAGGCTGTAAAGGTGGGCAGCTGAGGGACAGTGCACCCGTGGAACAGAGGAGGGGCACATCACCAGAGGCGGAGGCTACGGAGCGGAGGTTGCTCTCGACGTCCTTGAGCGCAGACTCAAGGACCTCGATAGTGAGCTCACTAGGGTGCTTCAGAAGAAGCGTGTCACGGATCGAGGCAAGGCGGTCAGGGAGGCTAGTGGCGATGAAATAGATAGTAATCGCCATGGGGGGAGGAAGCAGTGCAAGCTGTGCCTCAGTGCAAGCAGCGCGGTAGCTAGAATCAAGCGAGCGGAGGTGAGCAATCAAGTCAGCAGAGCGCTCAGACGAGGCGAGGTCAGGGAACAGGAATGGTAGGAAGAGTCGGCCAAGAGAGACAGTGGTGGGAGTAGCGTAGCGGGCCTTAATCGTAGTCAGGAACTCACTAGCAGTGCGAACCTGAATGAAGTGGGCCTCCTCAGACTCAGGGAGGAGGCTGCTAAGAGCAATGCAGGCCGCAGCGTCACGCGACTTCCACGCCGTCAGGTCAGCACGCTGGCGGGTAAAGCGTGTTATAGTCACAATAGCCTTGAATGTGCCTAAAACGAAAGATAGAGTGCACAGACGGATTTCTGCACAGCGGCTTCAAACGTTGATAGCGTTCTGCTCACAGCTGCAAATGACTTGATTCAAATTGGATCTGGAGCTTCTTGACGTCGCCTACAATAAGCAATTTAGATTGCACGATTTCATAAATAATTGACGACACAGCGTCGGTTTGAACGAACGGTACTATGGCAGCCACTATAGTCTTAGAACACAAGATAGGAAGAGTTACGAGTTGGGAATGACTCCCAGCTCCTACAAACCCCAAGAGCCGAGGTACAGTGATGTGGAACAGTGCCACACTGTCCCCAACCACGAAGGGTCTCGAAACTACCCTTCACTAGGGCCTACACCAAGTGAAATGTTACACTACACAAAGTAATGTAACTATCTTCAATATCTTGAGGTGTACCCTTTTTGGCGAGCTTCGAAATCACTTGAGGCTTGACACCAAGGCTCGGGCTCTTCATCACAAACTCATCCTTGAGTTCTTGATGGGTCTGCTGCACACACCTGCGACACGCCGAACGCTCGACACAGGACAAAATAGAAACCGCGCACGACAAAATAGAAACCGCGCGCGAGACACAAACGACCGCGTAACACGCGTCTAGCGATAACTCGCTATTGACTCGACACACACACTCGACATCATGACTCAACATTCACACACAATTATAAGCATAAAATATATATTATCCCATGCCCTCATACCATTCCATACACACACACATTCACGCACACGGACAACAAGCCCAGTGCAAACCGTAGGGTTGCACCAACAAAGCGGTCCCTGGCTGCGTCGTCAGGGGCGGTGCCTAAAGGCGTAGGGTCGTTGGGCGCTGGAAGGTCACTAGTAGCGTGCGCCCAAAGGGACTCGCCCGCCTGAACCTGACTCTCTAAAAGGCGACGCGCGCGTAGGAGTTAGACCGGAAACTCGAGCGGTCTACTGTCAGCGTCAAAGCGAAGAACCTTAGGGGTCGCCATAGTGTAAGTAGAAGCGACAAGTCCGGCGGCGGGTGGCACTAGTAGGGACGGTGGGCGGCTAGGGCAAGTCCGTGACGGGCGCAGAGCGCGGGCGCAACGGGGCTAGGGGCGGTCCCGTGGAGGACTGAACGAGTAGGCACAGCGATGCGAAGGAAGGGCCTAACGAGCGGGCCCGCAGCGGGCTTAACGAGGAGGCGCGGCGGCTGGCTGAACTGGCAGGCGCGGCGGCTGTAAGGGAGGGCCCACGGCGGCTGTAAGGGAGGACCCGCGACGTGCGTAACGAGCAGGCACGGCGCCGGGCGGTACGGGCAGGCGCGGCGGCTCTAAGGGAGGGCCCGCGGCGGGCCTAACGAGCAGGCGCGGCGGCGGGCGGTATGAGCAGGCGCGGAGAAGGACGCGACGCGACGGGCAGGGTGGGAGGGCACGTCGCGACGAGCAGCGGGGGAGGGCGTGACGGGACGGAAAGCCGGGGAGAGCGCGACGCGACGGGCAGGGGGGGGGGAAGGCGCTACGCTACGCGGAAAGCGGGTCGGCGGAGCGGGCGCTAACGAACGAGTGAGACTGGATCGGGCCGGCGCTAGGCTTGGGCATGACGGGTACGACTAGTACGAGAGAGCGAGACTTGATCGGGCCGGCACGAACGAGGTCGGGAGGAGCGGGATCCCACAGGATCCTAACCTAGGTGATACCATGTCAAGAATGAAAGTGTTGTGTTATTGATGAGGGTTGGGGTTCATATAGCAAACCCTAACATTTGTACCCCCTAAGACAAACCTCACTACAGGCTACAACATTTGACACATACCACGTGAAATTGAAGTATACTAGTATCATGTCAATTATCTATTTCTATGTGGTGTACCCCTCTTCCCACCTTGTTATTCCTATATCTTGTATTGGTTTCTGTCAGATTTATATGACATAGCTACTGTAGGCTATAGTGGGGTAGCACATATGGGGTACAGTTTTCTAGGGTTTGCTTTTTGTACCCAACTTTCACTTAGTCATTTCATTCCTCGTTTCTTCTCATGGTATCGAGCAGGTTCCCTAGTGGGAACGATTCCTAGGGCCCACCACCACGAAATTTTTTTTTTCCTGCCCGGAGCGCGCTTCGCTCCGGCCCGAGTCGCGCCCTGTGTGCTCTCCCTACCGTCGCGCCCTCGCTAGGCCCCTCACAGCCCCGTTGCGTCGCCCTTAGCGACCCTCTCACGGCTCCCTAGCGCCGCCCTTACGGCTCGTCGCGCCGCCCTTACGGCCCGTCGCGCCGCCCCTACGGCCCGTCGCGCCCGTCGCGCCGCCCTCACGGCCCCTCGTGCCGCCCTTACGGCCCGTCGCGCCCGTCGCGCCGCCCTCACGGCCCCTTGCGCCGCCCTTACGGCCCCTCGCGCTACCCTTACGAGCCCCCCCCGCGGCCCCCTTCGGCCCCTCCCGTCGCCAGTCAGCCCCTTACGCCCCCCCCCCTCGCGGCCCCTCGAGCCGCCTTCCGCGGCCTCCTCACGGCCAGTCGCCGCCCTCGACGGCCCCTTGTGGCGCCCTTCGCGGCCTCTCCGCCGCTCTTCGCGGCCCCTAGCGGCCGGCAGCCGCCGTCCCTGAGGCAGCAGCCGCAGCCGTCTCTGCAGCAGCAGTCGCCACAGCTTCTACGACTGCTGCCGCGGTCGTCACCAACCACACCAGCCGCCGAGCCGCCCAGCAGCCGAGCACCCGAGCCGCCGAGCAGCCCTGCAGCCGAGCAGCCGAGCCGCCGAGCCGCCGAGCCGCCCAGCAGCCGACCGCCGAACCGCCCGGGCCGCCGAGTTGCCGAGCCGCCCGAGCCGCCCGAGCCGCCGAGTCGCCCGAGCCGCCCGAGCCGCCGTGTCGCCGACCCGCCGTCCTGCCGAGCCGCCGAGCCGCCCGAGCCGCCCTGTCCAGTAAGAGCAGCGCCTCTATCACTGCACTGCCCTTACCCTACTGTTCGCACTGCTAGTCTACTGCTGTCATGGCTACCCCTAGTGTCCTCGCCTTTGACGCTGAGGGTCGGGCCATTGACTTTGACGTCTGGGTAGATGACCTGCAGCTTTTCTTACAGTGCGATAGGGCAGACGGTCTCTCCCTCTTTGACCTCACCTCTGGTGCCTCTCCTGCCCCTGCTGCTGATGCCGACGCCACTGTTCGCTCACAGTGGGCCACACGCGATGCTGCTGCACGTCTAGCTGTGCGTCGCCACCTGCCTACCTCTGAGCGAGCGCACTTTAGCCAGTACAAGAGTGCTCACACCTTGTACGACGCTGTAGTTGCGCGCTACTCCTCCTCTGCCACTGCTGCACTGAGCCGCCTCATGCTACCGTACCTCTTCCCTGACCTTGCTGCCTTTCCCACAGTCGCTGACCTCATTACGCACCTCCGCACTAGTGACACTCGCTACCGCGCTGCGCTTCCTGCTGAGTTCTGCGCCAAGAACCCCCCCCCCATGTACATCACCCTCTACTACATAGTCACCCGGCTCCCTGACTCCCTTCGCGTAGTCAGGGACCACTTCCTCTCAGTTTGCCCCACCACTCTCACCGTTGACCTCCTCGAGAAGGCCCTCCTAGCAGCAGAGAAGAGCATAGTCGCTGTAGGAGCCTCCCGTGGTGACCCTCGCACCCCCGTCTTTGAGGGGTGTTCCCCCTCCCCCCTTTTGCTCTCTGTTGCCTCTGCTGCTGCGGCCGACCTCGTTGGTCTCGAGTCGGTCGGCGCTGCGTCTGCCCCGAGCGGGAGACGCCGCACCGGCAAGGGCAAGGGGGGCAAGGGTGTTGGAGGGGCTGGCGGGGGTGGCGGAGGTGGCGGTGGCGGCAGTGGAGGGGGTGGGGGTGGTGGTGGGAGTGGTGGCGGGGGTGGAGGTGTCGGTGGCGGCAGTGGAGGCGGAGGCGGCGGCGGCGGTGGCGGTGGGAGCGGAGGTGGCGGAGGTGGCGGCGGTGGAGGAGGCGGCGGCGGAGGAGGTGGAGCTGGTCGGGGTGGCGCTGGGCAGAGGGTCGGCTCCGGTGGTGGTCAGCGCCAGCAGCAGCAGCAGCAGCAGCGGCAGCAGCGCACTCGTGACATCCCCCCCCCTCAGCAGCTCCGTGAGTGGTACGCTGCACGCCAGCGGGGTGGGGGTACTGGTCCGTGCACCTACGTCCTACGCACCGGCGACCGCGCGGGTGAGCCGTGCGGGGGTGCGCACTCCACCACGCGCTGCTTTGGCCGCCTGACGGACGCTTGGTGTCACCAGTTCCCTGAGGCCACTGAGATCCCCCGCTGGGGCGAGCTGTCTAGGGCGGGTGTAGCTGTCTTTGACCTTGACTTTGATGCTATTCTTGCTGCCATGTATGCTGTGACTATTAGTGATGAGGGTGACTGTTACCGGTGTTTTCCGCCCGACCCGGGCATTGAGACTGCTACTCTAGGTACTGGTGAGGCTGCTGCTCTAGGTGCTAGCGAGGCTGCTGCTCTAGGTGCTCGTGCGTCTGCTCACTCAGGTGCTGGTGAGTCTGCTCTCTCAGGTACTGCGTCGGCTTCGGCCTCCCACACCTTCACCCTTGACTCGGGGGCTTCTCGCTCCTTCTTTCGAGACCGCACCACACTCACGCCGCTTGGCCGGCCAGTTGCAGTCTCTCTGGCAGACCCCTCTGGGGGTCCTGTCCTTGCTCACTTCTCCACTGTCCTCCCGTGTCCGGCGGCCCCCTCTGGCACCCTGTCTGGTCTTTACCTCCCCTCGTTCTCTACGAACTTGGTGAGTGGTGCTGACCTACAGGATGCGGGGGTTCACCAGTTCACTCCTGCGAGTCAGCGGGTGACCCACTGCACGGACGCTCGGACAGGCCGACACCTGGCCACGTTTACACGTCGGCCGGGGTCGAGCCTGTACACACTGACCACTGCGTCTCCTCCAGTCACTGCGTCTGGTCAGGTAGCTGCGTCGGGTCAGGTGTTTGCTGCAGTGTCCAGGTCTGGTCCTGAGTCTGCCCCCTGTTCGTGTCGCCTCCTGTCGCACGAGACTCTCCTCTGGCACCACCGCCTTGGTCACCCCTCCGTGCTTCGTCTCCGAGGCATGGCCTCCCGTGTCCTTGTCTCTGGTCTTCCCCGGTCCCTCCCTCCCCTTCCTCCGGGGCCCGGCCCTACCTGCGTCCCTTGTGTCGAGGGGCGGCAGCGGGCTGCCCCTCACTCCCAGTTTCCTCCGACAGAGGCCCCGCTGCAGACGCTTCACATGGACGTGTGGGGCCCGGCCCGCGTCCGTGGACAGGGTCACGAGCGCTACTTCCTGCTGGTGGTTGACGACTACTCGCGTTACACCACGGTCTTCCCCTTGCGCAGCAAGGGTGATGTCACTGAGGTGTTGATCGACTGGATCCGCGCAGCTCGTCTCCAGCTCAGGTAGAGCTTCGGCTCGGACTTTCCTGTTCTGCGTCTGCACTCTGACAGAGGTGGAGAGTTCTCCTCTGGCCTTCTGCGAGCCTACTGTCGTGCACGAGGCATCCGCCAGACCTTCACGCTTCCGGACTCTCCACAGCAAAATGGGATTGCTGAGCGCCGCATTGGCATGGTCATGGACGTCGCCCGTACGTCCATGATGCATGCGGCTGCCCCCCATTTTCTGTGGCCGTTTGCGGTTCGGTACGCGGCGCATCAGATCAACCTTCACCCCAGGGTCTCCATGCCGGAGACCTCCCCAGCTTTGCTGTGGACGGGGAAGGTTGGCGATGCGTCTGCGTTCCGTGTCTGGGGATCTCGGGCGTTTGTCCGCGACTTGTCTGCGGACAAGCTGTCCCCTCGTGCTGCTCCTTGCGTCTTCCTTGGCTTCCCCCCTGACGCGCCAGGGTGGCAGTTCTACCACCCCACCTCTCGCCGTGTTCTGTCCTCCCAGGACGTCACGTTTGACGAGTCGGTCCCCTACTACCGTCTCTTCCCCTACCGCACTCCGTCCCTCCCCCCGCCACCGCTCTTCCTTGTGCCAGGTCCCCCCCCGGTAGACCCCCTCCCCCCTCAGGGTCCTGCCCCTTCAGGTGTGTCCCAGGTAGACGCAGTCGAGCCTGTCGAGGTTACTGGTGACTCTGGTGCTGCTGAGGGTGCTGAGCCTGGGGGTGCTGACTCTGGGGGTGCTGAGCGTGGGGGTGCTGAGCCTGGGGGTGCTGAGCCTGGGGGTGCTACTACTGGGGTTGCTGAGCCTGGGGGTGCTGAGCCTGGGGGTGCTACGCCTGGGGGTGCTGAGCCTGGGGGTGCTACGCCTGGAGGTGCTGAGCCTGGGGGTGCGGAGCCTGAGGGAGCTGGGACTGCTCGTGTGGCGTCTGGCGGTGCTGAGCCTGGAGGTTCTCCGGGTGCTTCGTCTCGGCGGGAGCCACTCTCTCCACAGGAGCTGCGAGAGTGGTTTGCCCGGCGCTGGAGGCGTGCTGCTGGAGCTGGAGGTTCTTCGACTGCTGAGGGTGCTGGTGCCGCGGGTCCCGGAGGTGCTCGTACTGGGAGTACTGGAGCTGCTGGGCCTGCGGGTACGTCTGGAGCTGGAGCTGCTGAGGGTGTTGGCGCTGAGGCTACTGCTGTCGGTCCTGGAGGCGGTCCTGCTGGGGGTGCTACTGGTGCTGCTGGAGGTACTGGAGCTGGAGGTGCTGCTGGCGCTGGTGCTGCCGCTGGGGGTACTGGTGCTGTCCCTGCTGTGTCTGGAGTCGCCGCGCGGCCTCGGCCGTACTTCGTTCCGCTCCTTCAGCAGGTTCTTGGTCTCCCGCCTTCTACTGGTCCTCCTCCTCCCTTAGAGTGTCCACAGCCTGTCCCGTCCCAGTTACAGTTACAGCCGGCCTCCACACTGCCCGCTCCTTCTCCCTACACTGGTCCTACTGGAGGTCTGGCTGAGCGTCGTGAGCCTGCGTCTCGCCCTGCGTCGCCTGTCCGTCTTGCTCGCACTAGTGGCCGTGGTTCGCGTCAGCGTCCTCCTCCTGTCCCTGGCACGCACCGGATGTCTCTGCGTCCGTCCACTGCTCCTCTGCGTGCCCCTTTGCCTTCTCCTCCTGCGTCCTCTCTTCCTGCTCTTCCCGACCCGGAGTCGGACTCTCTTCGTGCTGCCAGTCCTACTGTCATGCGTCTCCTTGCTACTGTCGTCACTGACCCTTCCTTTGAGTCCAGTGCTGCGTCTGCCCTAGTTGCTGAGCTCGTCGACTTTGCTGCTCGCTGTCGTCTAGACTACTCTGCTAGTCTTGTCGTTGAGTCCGAGTCTGTCTGTCCTCCGTCCGTCGGGGGTGAGTGTGCCCTTGGCACGGACGTCCTTGAGGACAGGCAGGAGGAGTTCCAGTGCTTGGCTGCTGCTTCACCTCATCTCGTGTCCGTACTGCTTACCCCTGAGGGAGACCCGGATGCACTTGACATCCCGACTCCGCGCTCTTACGCGGAGGCGATAGAGGGTCCCTACTCCTCTCAGTGGCAGGCAGCTATGGACACAGAGATGGCTTCCTGGAAGTCCACAGGCACCTACGTTGACGAAGTTCCCCCGCCTGGGGCGAACATCGTCAGTGGCATGTGGATTTTCAGGGTGAAGCGACCGCCGGGTTCTCCGCCTGTCTTCAAGGCGCGTTACGTAGCTCGTGGCTTCAGTCAGCGGCAGGGAGTTGACTACTTTCAGACCTTCTCTCCCACCCCGAAGATGACCACTCTTCGGGTACTGCTGCACATAGCTGCTCACCGCGACTACGAGCTGCACTCTCTTGACTTCAGCACTGCTTTCTTGCAGGGCAGCCTGCACGAGGAGATCTGGCTGCGTCGCCCACCTGGCTTCACTGGGTCTTTTCCTCCTGGTACCCAGTGGAGCCTCCGGCGGCCAGTCTACGGTCTCCGCCAGGCACCGCGTGAGTGGCACGACACACTGAGGACTACACTTGCGGCTCTTGGGTTTGCTCCCTCTACTGCCGACCCGTCGCTGTTTCTGCGCACCGACACTTCTTTGCCGCCGTTCTACATCCTCGTGTACGTCGACGACTTGGTCTTTGCCACAGCTGACACTGCTGGACTCGCCCACGTGAAGTCCGAGCTGCAGAAGAGACACACGTGCATAGACCTGGGTGAACTGCGCAGCTACCTTGGCTTGCAGATCACCCGGGACAGAGCACGCCGCACCATTACCCTGACTCAGTCACACATGGTGCAGCAGGTCCTTCAGCGCTTCGGCTTCACGTACTCCTCGCCTCAGGCCACTCCTCTGCCTACTCGCCACTCGCTCTCAGCTCTGCCTTCGGATGAGTCCGTAGAGTCGAGTGGCCCGTACCCAGAGCTTGTTGGCTGCCTCATGTACCTGATGACCTGCACACGACCTGACCTCGCATACCCTCTTAGCATTCTCGCACGCTATGTTGCTCCTGGGAGACACAGACCGGAGCACATGGCTGCAGCGAAGAGGGTGTTGCGTTACTTGTGCAGTACGTCGGGCATGGGGCTTGTGCTTGGAGGGCAGAGTCCAGTGGTCCTCACTGGGCACGCAGACGCTTCTTGGGCTGACGACCAGGCTACGCAGCGGTCGTCACAGGGTTACACCTTCAGCCTTGGTTCCGGCTCTGTTTCGTGGCGGGCTACCCGCTCGTCTTCTGTTCTCGGCTCCAGTTGTGAGGCTGAGATCTACGCCGGGGCCATGGCTGCACAGGAGCTTCGCTGGCTCACCTACCTGCTGACTGACCTCGGAGAGCCGCCTCGTTCTCCTCCAGTGCTGTACGTAGACAACAAGGCCATGCTGGCCTTGTGTCGGGAGCAGCGACTGGAGCACAGAACGAAGCACATTGCTCTCCGCTACTTCCTTGCTCGTGAGCTACAGCAGCGTGGTCAGCTGCGGCTTACGTACGTGGCCTCTCAGGCCAACACTGCTGATATCTTCACCAAGGCACTTGCGCCTTGTGATCATCAGCGCTTCTGTACTCAGCTGGGTCTTGTGCCTACCTTGCCTCACTTGCTCACCCCTTGACCTTGTTTGTACTGTTGCATATATATATACACCTGCTCTTGCTTGTCTAGCCTTATATATATATGTAATCCTGCATGTGAACCGGCCTTGTGGCCTTGAACTTGTGCTCGGAATGTGTGGTGACTTTGTGATCCACCCTGAGCTTGCTTTGCTTTGCTTGACTGGTCTTGTGACCCCTTGTTCTCCCCCACTTTGCCTATGGGGGTGTGTCAGATTTATATGACATAGCTACTGTAGGCTATAGTGGGGTAGCACATATGGGGTACAGTTTTCTAGGGTTTGCTTTTTGTACCCAACTTTCACTTAGTCATTTTATTCCTCGTTTCTTCTCAGTTTCTATATTGCAAACCACTCTTCCTCTCACACTACCCTAGAGATTCGTCCTCCTAGCCTAGGTTTCTCCTAAACCTAGGTTACTTCTGTTCTCAACATGGTAACTAGAGCTACTACGGTCTTTGGACCTTAAAATTTTTTTTTTCATTCCTAATTGCGCCCGTCAAGGCGCTCGTCGCCCGATGCCCGCCCAGCGCTGCTCGCACTGTCAGAATGTTATTATCTAGCCTGTAGTGGGGTGCTCTATAGCGGGTACAACCCAGTTAGGGTTTGCTATATGTATCCCAACTACTGCTAGTGAAACCCCTCCTTTCTTCAATTCTGTTTCTGCCTTCTAACTTTAACATGGTTTCAGAGCAGGTCGACCCCCTTGGGTCGATCCTGTGGGTGGGCCCACCACCTAACTGCTTCCGCTGCTGTTCTGCTTCTCGTGCGCCTCGGGCGCGCGACGTCTTCTTCCTGCCGTGCGCTCGGGGCGCGCGGCGGTTTTCTACACGGTGGATCCGCGCGCGCCCCCCCCGCCATCCCGTCGCCATTCGTGGCGCCCTCTCTCGTCGCCCGTCGTGGCGTCGCGGGGGCCACGCGTCCCCCCCATCCCGTCGCCCGTCGAGGCGCCTAGGGGGCCGCGCGTCCCCCCCGTTCTGTCGCCCGTCGTGGCGCCACGGGGGCCGCGCGTCCCCCCCCTGTTCGCGTCGTCACGTCGCGACGCTCTGGGGAGCCGCGCGCGGTCCCCGATTCCCCGTCGCGCTGCCCTGGGGAGCCGCGCGCGACCCCCCGCTGCCCCGTCGCGCCGCCCTGGGGAGCCGCGCGCGGCCCCCTGCTGCCCCGTGGTGGCGCCCTGGGGGCCGCGCGCCGTCCCCCCCGCCGTCCCCCGCGCTCCTACCCCTTGCAACCCGTCTTAGGGTTTTGGGGTGAGGAGTGTGGGGGTGGCGGTTGTGGGGGTGCCCGTTGTGTGCGCCGTCCCCTACTCCTCCTCCTCCGTCTCCCGCTGCTGCAGCTGCCGCTCAGGGGGGTGTGGGTGTGTGGGAGCCGAAGGAGTGGTGCTAGGGGGGTGACGTGGGAGTGGAGTTAGGGGTTCAGCAGGGGGTGTGTGTCAAGGGTGTGGGTTAGTTGGAGGAGGTTGTGTGGAGGTAGCTGTCGTGTCGCCTGCAGCGCCTGTAGTCCGTCGCCCTTGCTTCGGTAGCCAGTGAGCCTGTTGCACCAGTCGCCAGTGGGTCCGTTGCTCCTGCCGCTCGTCTTAGCCGCGGAGCCAGTTGTCAGATTTATATGACATAGCTACTGTAGGCTAGAGTGGGGTAGCACATATGGGGTACAGTTTTCTAGGGTTTGCTTCTTGTACCCAACTTTCACTTAGTCATTCTCATTCCTGTTTTTTTTTCTTGATTCACATGGTATAGAGCGGGTTCCTACATGGGACCGTTCCTTCCTAAGGGCCCACCATAAGAATTTTTTTTTTTTTAGCTGCCCGCGCACATTGCGCCTTGCCCTAAATTTTTTTTTTAGCGGCCCCTACGCTGCCTCTACGCGGCCCCTACGCCGCCTCCCACGCGCCCCCTATGCGGCCCCTGGCGGCGCCCTGACGAGGCCCCTGCCGGCGCCCTATCGCGGCCCCTGACGCGCCCCCTGGTGGCGCCCTGACGCGGCCCCTGGCGGCGCCTGACGCGGCCCTGACGCGGCCTGACGCGGCCCCTGGCGGCGCCCTGACGCAGCCCCTGCCGCGGCCCTGACGCGGCCCTGCCGCGGCCCCTGACGCGGCCCTGACGCGGCCTGCCGCGGCCCCTGCCGCGGCCCTGAAGCGGCCCCTGACGCGGCCCTGACGCGGCCCTGACGCGGCCCTGCCGCGGCCCCTGGCGGCGCCCTGACGCGGCCCCTGACGCGGCGCCCTGACGCGGCCCCTGCCGCGGCCCTGACGCGGCCCTGCCGCGGCCCCTGACGCGGTCCTGACGCGGCCTGCTGCGGCCCCTGCCGCGGCCCTGAAGCGGCCCCTGACGCGGCCCTGAAGCGGCTCTGCCGCGGCCCTGACGCGGCCCTGACGCGGCCCCTGACGCGGCCCCTGCCGCGGCCCCTTACGCGGCCCTGACGCGGTCCTGCCGCGGCCCCTGGCGGCGCCCTGACGCGGCCCCTGACGCGGCGCCCTGACGCGGCCCTGCCGCGGCCCCTGACGCGGCACCTGCCGCGGCCCCTGACGCGGCCCCTGACGCGGCCCCTGTCGCGGCCCCTGACGCGGCCCCGCCACCTACCTTTCTGGCCCCGCCGCCTCCTCTCAGCGGCCCCGCCGCCTCCTCTCAGCGGCCCCGCCGCCTCCTCCCAGCGGCCCCGGACGCCGCCCTCTCAGCGGCCCCGCCGAGCCGCCCAGCAGCCTAGCCGCCCAGCAGCTGAGCCACCGAGCCGCCCAGCAGCCGAGCCGCCGAGCCGCCCAGCAGCCGAGCCGCCCAGCAGCAGAGCCGCCGAGCCGCCCAGCAGCCGAGTCGCTGAGCCGCCCAGCAGCCAAGCCGCCGAGCCGCCGAGCAGCCGAGCCGCCCAGCAGCCGAGTCGCCGAGCCGCCCTGCAGCCGAGCCGCCCGAGCCGCCCTGTCCGGTAAGAGCAGCGCCTCTCTCACAGCACTGCCCTCACCCCACTGTTTGCGCTGCTAGTCTACTACTGTCATGGCTACCCCTAGTGTCCTCGCTTTTGACGCTGAGGGTCGGGCCATTGACTTTGACGTCTGGATAGATGACCTGCAGCTTTTCTTACAGTGCGATAGGGCAGACGGCCTCTCCCTCTTTGACCTCACTTCTGGTGCCTCTCCTGCTCCCGCCACTGATGCTGACGCAACTGTTCGCTCCCAGTGGGCCACGCGCGATGCTGCTGCACGTCTTGCTGTGCGTCGCCACCTGCCTACCTCTGAGCGTGCGCACTTTAGCCAGTACAAGAGTGCTCAGACCTTGTACGACGCTGTAGTTGCACGCTACTCCTCCCCTGCCACTGCTGCACTGAGCCGCCTCATGCTACCGTACCTCTTCCCTGACCTTGCTGCCTTTCCCACAGTCGCTGACCTCATCACGCACCTCCGCACTAGTGACACTCGCTACCGCGCTGCGCTTCCTGCTGAGTTCTGCGCCAAGAACCCCCCCCCCATGTACATCACCCTCTACTACATCGTCACCCGTCTCCCTGACTCCCTTCGCGTAGTCAGGGACCACTTCCTCTCGGTTTGTCCCACCACTCTCACCGTTGACCTCCTCGAGAAGGCCCTCCTAGCAGCAGAAAAGAGCATAGTCGCTGTAGGAGCCTCTCGTGGTGACCCTCGCACCCCCATCTTTGAGGGGTGTTCCCCCTCCCCTCTTTTGCCCTCTGTTGCCTCTGCTGCTGCGGCCGACCTCGCTGGTTTGGAGTCGGTTGGGGCAGCGTCTACCCCTAGCAGGAGACGCCGCCCTGGCAGGGGCAAGGGGGGCAGGGGCGCTGGAGGAGCTAGCGGGGGCGGTGGAGGCGGCGGTGGAGGTGGTGGAGGAGGTGGTGGTGGCGGTGGGAGTGGTGGCGGGGGTGGAGGTGTAGGTGGCGGCAGTGGAGGCGCAGGAGGCAGCGGCGGTGGCGGAGGGAGCGGAGGTGGCGGCGGTGGAGGAGGAGGCGGCGGAGGAGGTGGAGCTGGTCGGGGTGGCGCTGCGCAGAGGGTCAGCTCCGGTGGTGGTCAGCGCCAGCAGCAGCAGCAGCAGCAGCAGCAGCAGCGCACTCGTGACGTCCCCTCCCCTCAGCAGCTCCGTGAGTGGTACACTGCACGCCAGAGGGGTGGGGGTGCTGGTCCGTGTACCTACGTCCTGCGCACCGGCGACCGCGCGGGTGAGCAGTGCGGGGGTGCGCACTCCACCCAGCGCTGCTTTGGCCGCCTCACGGACGCTTGGCGTCACCAGTTCCCTGAGGCCACTGAGATCCCCCGCTGGGGTGAGCTGTCTAGGGCGGGTGTAGCTGTCTTTGACCTTGACTTTGATGCTATTCTTGCTGCCGTGTATACTGTGACTATTAGTGATGAGGGTGACTGTTACCGGTGTTTTCCGCCCGACCCGGGCATTGAGACTGCTGCTCTAGGTACTGGTGAGGCTGCTGCTCTAGGTGCTAGCGAGGCTGCTGCTCTAGGTGCGTCTACTCCCTCAGGTGCTGGTGAGTCTGCTCTCTCAGGTTCTGCGTCGGCTTCGGCCTCCCACACCTTCACACTTGACTCGGGGGCTTCTCGCTCCTTCTTTCGAGACCGCACCACACTCACGCCGCTTGGCCGGCCAGTTGCGGTCTCCCTGGCAGACCCCTCTGGGGGTCCTGTCCTTGCTCACTTCTCCACTGTCCTCCCGTGTCCGGCGGCCCCCTCTGGCACCCTGTCTGGTCTCGACCTCCCCTCGTTCTCTACGAACTTGGTGAGTGGTGCTGACCTACAGGATGCGGGGGTTCACCAGTTCACTCCTGCGAGTCAGCGGGTGACCCACTGCACGGACGCTCGGACAGGCCGCCACCTGGCCACGTTTACACGTCGGCCAGGGTCGAGCCTGTACACACTGACCACTGCGTCTCCTCCAGTCCCTGCGTCTGGTCAGGTAGCTGCGTCGGGTCAGGTGTTTGCTGCAGCGTCCAGGTCTGGTCCTGAGTCTGCCCCCTGCTCGTGTCGCCTCCTGTCTCACGAGACTCTCCTCTGGCACCACCGCCTTGGCCACCCCTCCCTGCTTCGTCTCCGGAGCATGGCCTCCCGTGTCCTTGTCTCTGGTCTTCCCCGGTCCCTCCCTCCCCTTCCTCCGGGGCCAGGCCCTACCTGCGTCCCCTGTGTCGAGGGACGGCAGCGGGCTACCCCTCACTCCTCCCAGTTTCCTCCGACAGAGGCCCCGCTGCAGACGCTTCACATGGACGTGTGGGGCCCGGCCCGTGTCCGTGGACAGGGTCACGAGCGCTACTTCCTGCTGGTGGTTGACGACTACTCGCGTTACACCACAGTCTTCCCCTTGCGCAGCAAGGGTGATGTCACTGAGGTGTTGATCGACTGGATCCGCGCAGCTCGTCTCCAGCTCAGGCGGAGCTTTGGCTCGGACTTTCCTGTTCTGCGTCTGCACTCTGACAGAGGCGGAGAGTTCTCCTCTGGCCTTCTGCGAGCCTACTGTCGTGCACGAGGCATCCGCCAGACCTTCACGCTTCCGGACTCTCCACAGCAAAATGGGATTGCTGAGCGCCGCATTGGCATGGTCATGGACGTCGCCCGTACGTCCATGATGCATGCGGCTGCCCCCCATTTTCTGTGGCCGTTTGCGGTTCGGTACGCGGCGCATCAGATCAACCTTCAGCCCAGGGTCTCCATGCCGGAGACCTCCCCAGCTTTGCTGTGGACGGGGAAGGTTGGCGATGCGTCTGCGTTCCGTGTCTGGGGATCTCGGGCGTTTGTCCGCGACTTGTCTGCGGACAAGCTGTCCCCTCGTGCTGCTCCTTGCGTCTTCCTGGGTTTCCCCCCTGACGCCCCAGGGTGGCAGTTCTACCACCCCACCTCTCGCCGTGTTCTGTCCTCCCAGGACGTCACGTTCGACGAGTCGGTCCCCTACTACCACCTCTTCCCCTACCGCACTCCGTCCCTCCCCCCGCCACCGCTCTTCCTTGTACCAGGTCCCCCCCCGGTAGACCCCCTCCCCCCTCAGGGTCCTGCCCCTTCAGGTGTGTCCCAGGTAGACGCTGTTGAGCCTGTCGAGGTCGCTGGTGACTCTGGTGCTGCTGAGGGTGCTGAGCCTGGGGGTGCTGACTCTAGGGGTGCTGAGCGTGTGGGTGCTACGCCTGGGGGTGCTGAGCCTGGGGGTGCTGAGCCTGGGGGTGCTGAGTCTGGGGGTACTACGACTGGGGGTGCTGAGCCTGGGGGTACTACGCCTGGAGGTGCTGAGCCTGGGGGTGCTGCGTCTGGGGGTGCTGAGCCTGGGGGTACTACGCCTGGAGGTGCTGAGCCTGGGGGTGCTACGCCTGGTGGTGCTGTGCCTGGCGGTTCACCGGGTGCTCCCTCTCGCCGAGAGCCACTCTCTCCCCAGGAGCTGCGTGAGTGGTTTGCCCGGCGCTGGAGGCGAGCTGCTGGAGCTGCTGGAGCTGGAGGTGCTGCGGGTACTGGAGGTTCTGTTGCTTCTGAGGGAGCTGGTGCCACGGGTCCCGGAGGTGCTCGTACTGGGAGTTCTGGAGCTGCTGGACCTGCGGGTACTTCTGGAGCTGGAGTTGCTGCGGGTGTTGGCGCGGAGGCTACTGCTGTCGGTCCTGGAGGCAGTCCTGCTGGGGGTACTTCTGGTGCTGCTGGGGGTTCTGGAGCTGGAGCTGCTACTGGTGCTGGTGCTGCCCCTGCGGGTGCTGGTGCTGTCCCTCCTGTGTCTGGAGTCGCCGCGCGGCCTCGGCCGTACTTCGTTCCGCTCCTTCAGCAGGTTCTTGGTCTCCCGCCTTCTACTGGTCCTCCTCCTCCCTTAGAGTGTCCACAGCCTGTCCCGTCGCAGTTACAGTTACAGCCGGCCTCCCCACTGCCTGCTCCGTCTCCCTACACTGGTCCTACTGGAGGTCTTGCTGAGCGTCGTGAGCCTGCGTCTCGCCCTGCGTCGCCTGTCCGTGCTGCTCGCACTAGTGGTCGCGGTTCGCATCAGCGTCCTCCTCCTGTCCCTGGCACGCACCGGATGTCTCTGCGTCCGTCCACTGCTCCTCTGCGTGCCCCTTTGCCTTCTCCTCCTGAGTCTTCTCTTCCTACTCTTGCCGACCCGGAGTCGGACTCTCTTCGCGCTGCCAGTCCTACTGTCACGCGTCTCCTTGCTACGGTTGTCACTGACCCTTCCTTTGAGTCCACTGCTGCGTCTGCTCTAGTTGCTGAGCTCGTCGACTTTGCTGCTCGCTGTCGCCTAGACTACGTCGCCAGTCTTGTTGCTGAGTCTGAGTCTGTCTGTCCTCCGTCCGTCGGGGGTGAGTGTGCCCTTGGCACGGACGTCCTTGAGGACAGGCAGGAGGAGTTCCAGTGCTTGGCCGCTGCTTCACCTCATCTCGTGTCCGTACTGCTTACCCCTGAGGGAGACCCGGATGCACTTGACATCCCGACTCCGCGCTCTTACGCGGAGGCGATAGAGGGTCCCTACTCCTCTCAGTGGCAGGCAGCTATGGACGCAGAGATGGCTTCCTGGAAGTCCACAGGCACCTACGTTGACGCTGTTCCCCCTCCTGGGGCGAACATCGTCAGTGGCATGTGGATTTTCAGGGTGAAGCGACCGCCGGGTTCTCCGCCTGTCTTCAAGGCGCGTTACGTGGCTCGTGGCTTCAGTCAGCGGCAGGGAGTTGACTACTTTCAGACCTTCTCTCCCACCCCGAAGATGACCACTCTTCGGGTACTGCTGCACGTAGCTGCTCACCGTGACTACGAGCTACACTCTCTTGACTTCAGCACTGCTTTCTTGCAGGGCAGCCTGCACGAGGAGATCTGGCTGCGTCGCCCACCTGGCTTCACTGGGTCTTTTCCTCCTGGCACCCAGTGGAGCCTACGGCGGCCAGTCTACGGTCTCCGCCAGGCACCGCGTGAGTGGCACGACACACTGAGGACTACACTTGCGGCTCTTGGGTTTGCTCCCTCTACTGCCGACCCGTCGCTGTTTCTGCGCACCGACACTTCTTTGCCGCCGTTCTACATCCTCGTGTACGTCGACGACTTGGTCTTTGCCACAGCTGACACTGCTGGACTAGCCCACGTGAAGTCCGAGCTGCAGAAGAGACACACGTGCACTGACCTGGGTGAACTGCGCAGCTACCTTGGCTTGCAGATCACTCGGGACAGAGCACGCCGCACCATTACCCTGACTCATTCACACATGGTGCAGCAGGTCCTTCAGCGCTTCGGCTTCACGTACTCCTCGCCTCAGGCCACTCCTCTGCCTACTCGCCACTCGCTCTCAGCTCTGCCTTCGGATGAGTCCGTAGAGTCGAGTGGCCCGTACCCAGAGCTTGTTGGCTGCCTCATGTACCTGATGACCTGCACATGACCTGACCTTGCATACCCTCTTAGCATTCTTGCACGCTATGTTGCTCCTGGGAGACACAGACCGGAGCACATGGCTGCAGCGAAGAGGGTGTTGCGCTACTTGTGCAGTACGTCGGGCATGGGGCTTGTGCTTGGAGGGCAGAGTCCAGTGGTCCTTACTGGTCACGCAGACGCTTCTTGGGCTGACGACCAGGCTACGCAGCGGTCGTCACAGGGTTACACCTTCAGCCTTGGTTCCGGCTCTGTTTCGTGGCGGGCTACTCGCTCGTCTTCTGTTCTCGGCTCCAGTTGTGAGGCTGAGATCTACGCAGGAGCCATGGCTGCACAGGAGCTTCGCTGGCTCACCTACCTGCTGACTGACCTCGGAGAGTTGCCTCGTTCTCCTCCAGTGCTGTACGTAGACAACAAGGCCATGCTGGCCTTGTGTCGAGAGCAGCGACTGGAGCACAGAACGAAGCACATTGCTCTCCGCTACTTTCTTGCTCGTGAGCTGCAGCAGCGTGGTCAGCTGCGTCTTGCGTACGTGGCCTCTGAGGCCAACACTGCTGATATCTTCACCAAGGCACTTGCGCCTTGTGACCATCAGCGCTTCTGTACTCAGCTGGGCCTTGTGCCTACCTTGCCTCACTTGCTCACCTCTTGACCTTACTTGTACTGTTACGTATATATATACCTGCTCTTGTTTGTCTAGCCTTTTTTATATATATGTGTACTCCTGCTTGTGAACTGGCCTTGTGGCCTTGAACTTGTGCTCGGAATGTGTGGTGACTTTGTGATCCACCCTGAGCTTGTTTTTTGCTTTGCTTTGCTTGTCTGGTCTTGTGACCCCTTGTTCTCCCCCACTTTGCCTATGGGGGTGTGTCAGATTTATATGACATAGCTACTGTAGGCTAGAGTGGGGTAGCACATATGGGGTACAGTTTTCTAGGGTTTGCTTCTTGTACCCAACTTTCACTTAGTCATTCTCATTCCTGTTTTTTTTTCTTGATTCACACCAGTCACTCCAGTAGTCCGTCGCCCTTGCTTCGGTAGCCACTGAGTCAGCCGCTCCTGTGCCCGTGCCTCTGCAGCTTCAGTTGTTGCCTCCCATCTTCTCTCCTTCTACAGTTCCTCCTCCTCCTCACTTGCCCGCTGTGATTACCTCTAGCTTTGCTTATTATTGTGAACTCCTGCTATGCCTGCTCATTGTGCTGATTACACCCCACTTTGGCTATGGGGGTGTGTCAGAATGTTATTATCTAGCCTGTAGTGGGGTGCTCTATAGCGGGTACAACCCAGTTAGGGTTTGCTATATGTATCCCAACTACTGCTAGTGAAACCCCTCCTTTCTTCAATTCTGTTTCTGCCTGCTAACTCGCACCGCGCTACCCGCCCTCGAACCCGTCCCGTCCCGCAGCCACGCGCGCGCAGGTGCACAAAGCCGCGCGCAGCCACGCGCAGCCGCACGCAGCAGCGTACAACCGCGCACAGCTGCACGCACCAGCGTACAGTTTCGCGCGCAACCGTGCAAAGTCGCGCGCAACCGTACAGGTTTTGAATGAGATGACCAAAAGAGGGGCTTCAATATTAGGCAAGGAAACAAGATATAGGAGAGGCAAGCGGAGAAGCAAGATAAATGGGTACACCACCACCAATAGGTTCTAATATCTAGCTAATACACTAACTGCAAGCTGTAGGCAGCTATAACAGGATATGCAATATAATTCCACACACCCCCGTAACTTCCTACAGCTATAGCTAGTAGTGTCCGGCAGCAGGTCACCAGGAGAGCAGTTGCTTGTAGCTAATGTCGAGGAGAAAAGGCCCCGCCCTCGCTTGGGCGAAGTCGGCCATGCTTTTCGGAGCACAACGGTGTTCGTTGTCATCGGCGACTTCAGGGACTTTTATCTCTGTTCGACGGGTCGATTTTCGAGAAGATTAAGTCGTCGAAATTGAAGTGTTGTTTCTGCTCTACGCAACTGCCCGTCGACAAGGCACTTGTCGAGGAGAGCAAATCGGCGTCGAAATCGGTGTCAGAATGTTATCTTATGCTCTAGCCTGTAGTGGGGTGCTCTATAGCGAGTACAACCCTTCTAGGGTTTGCTATTTGTATCCTCATTCTTGCTAGTGCAATCCTCTTCTTTCTTCTAAACTTTAACATGCTATCAGAGCAGGTCGATCCCCTTGGATCGATCCTGTGGGTGGGCTTACCACCTCCTAGCTTCCGCTGCAACTCCTACCACTACACTCGGTGCCGCACGCCCCGTGGCGTGTGGCAGTTTTCTTCCCGCCGTGCGCCCCGAGGCGCGCGGCGGTTTTCTTCCCGCCGTGCGCCCCGAGGCGCGCGGCGGTTTTCTGCCCGCCGTGCGCCCCGAGGCGCGCGGCGGTTCTCTGCCCGCTGTGCGCCCCGAGGCGCGCGGCGGGCTTCGGCCCCGTCAACCGTCGCGTCGCCCTCGGGAGGCGCCGCGACGGGCGACGGGGACCCGTTCGTCGCCCCCCGTCGCCCGTCGTGGCCTGCGCGCGGCCCGTACAGGCAGCGCGCGACCCGTACGGGCTGCGCCAGGCCCGCGCGCGACCCGTACGGGCTGCGCCAGGCCCGCGCGCGACCCGTACGGGCTGCGCCAGGCCCGCGCGCCACCCGTACGGGCTGCGCCAGGCCCGCGCGTGGCCCGTACGGGCGGCGCCAGGCCCGCGCGCGGCTCAGGCCGCCTACGCGCGGTTCGGGCGACCCTACCAGGCCCGTGGTGGGCCCGCTCCTTGCTGCCCCTGCCCTCCCTACTGTCCCCCAGCGCTTCTACTCGTGCCCCACCCCTCCTACTCCCCATTCTCCTGTATTAGGGTTTGGGGGTGCGGGGTATGGGGGTGCACCCACTGTGTACTGTTCCCTGCTCCTCCTCCTCCTCCGTCTCCCTGTGCTGCAGCTGCCGCTGAGGGGGGGTGAAGGGGGAGTGGAGCTAGCGGTGTAGCAGCGGGTATGTGCCAGGGGGGAGTGGGATAGTTTGGGGAAGTTGAATGGAGGTTGCCGTCGTGTCGCCAGCAGCACCTGTATTCCGGGGACTTCGTCCGGTAGCCCAGTCGTAGCCAGCTGTGCCAGCCGCCCGTGGGTCCGTTGCTCGTCTGCCGCTACTTTAGCCGCGGGGCCTGTTACTCCTGTATTTCGGGGACTTCGTCCGGTAGCCGCTGTGCCAGTCTGCCTCCTGTTGCCTGTGTGTCTGCAGCTTCAGCCGTCGCCTCCTATCTCCTCTCCTCTCACTCTCTCTCCTCCTCCTCACTTGCCCGTTGTGACTACCACTAGCTTTGCTCATAATTGTGAACTTAAACTATTGCTTCTTGAACTTGTGCTCAGAATGTGTGGTGACATTGTGATCCACCCTGAGCTTGTACTCCTTTGCTTACTCTGCTGATTACACCCCACTTTGGCTATGGGGGTGTGTCAGAATGTTATCTTATGCTCTAGCCTGTAGTGGGGTGCTCTATAGCGAGTACAACCCGTCTAGGGTTTGCTATTTGTATCCTCATTCTTGCTAGTGCAATCCTCTTCTTTCTTCTAAACTTTAACAATCGGGCCTTGGGGGTCGACAAAATTGGAGAAAATGGCGTTTCGACGAAACGCTGGTCGACAGAATTAAGCTCGAACGAGGCATCGTCGAGCAGAGAAATTCTGGTCGACCAAAATTACTTGTCTCCAAAAATCGCAATGTGCGCGAATTTCGACCAATTGCGAAACAGCAAATTTCGACCAATCAGAGCATTTCGGAAATTGTACTCCCCAGGAGATTTCGAATCAGTAAGGAAACTGAACCTGAAACACGTTTTTACTAACAGTAAAAACGTATACAACTCGGAACGTTGGAAACCTGAGAAGCTGCCAACTCAGGAGAAAGACACATGTGCTTGTCGTTTCACCTGGCGTTGCTGACTCGGAAAGGTCGAGCGTTCGTCGAGGAACGTTTATCCAGGGTTCATTGTGCTTGCTATTTGGGATCTCCTTCCTTGTACCATAATCTTGTTCTATCAATTTTCCTTAGTGAAACTATGCTCGAATTCTACTAAGTCATTCAAACACTCTGTCCAGAATCACTGCCAGAACTCTGACCGTGCGTCACACGCAATTCAGTTCTCCCTTAGAATAGAATTCTCCGCATGGTGCGGTGAGCGTGGAACGACCCCGCGTTAGAACCTTCATATTAGACAACATTTCGTTCTATACCTAAGTCGTTGTAGGCCGGCAACCACCTAGACCGCCATGGACGACCAAGGAGTCGATGCAGGAGTAGTGGGCGCGTGAGCATCCTGTCAAACATTATATATGTGTTATAGCTGTGTAGGCTATAGTGGGTTAGCCTTTAAGGGGTACACAACTCTAGGGTTTCATACTTGTACTCCAATGTTTCATAGTTCAATCACTTCTTGTTTCTGACATGGTATTAAGAGCTTAGGTTCTAGACCTAAGGGCCCACCGTTCCGCTAGAGGTGCCCTCGTGCGCCCCCTTTTCATTTTTTTATATTTTTAGCGCCCTCGTGCGCCTCTCCCCTAGTGCGCCCTCGTGCGCTCTCCTCTCACGCTGCCCGTGTACAGCCCGCTAGCAGCCCGAGCGCGGCCCCCCCGTTTTAGCGCGCGTAGGAAAACCGCCGCCTAGGGCAGCCCGATTTTTTTTTCCTCGCGAGCCCCAGCAGGCCGTCGCCCGTAGGCCCCACTCGCCCCTAGGCCGACGCGCGACCCACAGCCGCCCGCCCGCAGGTCGCAGCCAGCGCGCCGCGGCGATCGCGCGTCGGCTGCTGCAGCTAGCGCTTAGCCGCCGCTAGAACGCAGCCGCGGCCCGCGCCAGCTGCACCCTAGGCGCCGCCGCGCACCGAGCCTAGGCCCGCCGTCGCGCCGCCTTACCTGCCCGAGTCGCGTCGCCCGAGTCGCGCCGCCCGAGTCGAGCCGCCCTGACCGAGCCGCGCCGCCCTGACCGAGCCGCGCCGCCCTACCTGCAGCAACTGCTCCTACTGCTACTACTGTTGCTACTGCTACTGCTGCTACTACTACTGCTGCTACTGCTACTGCTACTCCTGCTACTGCCACTATGGCCAGTCCTACCGTTCTCACTTTTGACGCTGAGAGCCGTTCGATTACGTTTGACGTTTGGCTCGATGACCTGCACCTGTTCCTCCAGATCACTGCCAAGGACAATGTTTCCCTCTATGACCACACGTCCGGCGCTGCTCCCGCACCTCCTGCTACTGCTGACAGTACTACTCGCTCACAGTGGCAGACTCGTGACGCCCATGCTCGCCTAGCCGTTCGCAGCCACCTGCCGTTAGATGAGCGCGAGCACTTCGGCCAGCATAAGACCGCTAAGGAGCTGTACGACGCTGTAGTTGCCCGCTACTCCTCCCCTGCTACTGCTGCGATAGGCCGTCTCTCACTGCCCTACCTCTTCCCCGATCTGTCTGCCTTTGCCACTGTAGCTGACCTCATCACTCACCTCCGTACGAGTGATCTCCGCTACCGTGCCGCACTCCCCCCCGACTTCCTCGCCAAGAACCCACCCCCGATGTACCTCACACTGTACCACCTTGTCACCCGCCTCCCTGACTCCCTTCGCACTGTCAGGGACCAGTTTCTCGCCCTCTCCCCCACTGACCTCACTGTCGACCTCCTCGAGAAGGAACTCCTAGCAGCTGAGAAAAGCATTGTAGCTGTAGGTGCCTCTCGTGGTGACCCCCGCACCCCCTTCTTTGAGGGGTGCTCCCCCTCCCCCCTCCTCCCCTCCATTGCATCTGCTGCTGCTGTCGACTACCTCGGTGCTGAGGGGGTCGGAGCTGCGTTCGCTCCCAGTGGGAGGCGCAGGGGCGGCAGGGGCAAGGGGGGCCGGGGTGGAGGAGGCGGCGGTGGGGGAGATGGTGGAGGAGGGGGTGGAGGGGGCGGCGGCGGTGGCGGCAGTGGTGGTAGTGGTACTGGTGGTGCGGGGGGCAGTGGCGGAGCAGGGGGTACTGGAGGCGGCGGTAGTGGAGGTGGAGGTGGGGGTGGTGGCAGTGGTGGTGGCGGTGGAGCTGGTGGAGGGCGCGGTGGAGCGGTGCAGCGTGGCGGGTTTGGCGGCGGCCAGAGGCAGCAGCAGCAGCGTCCCAGCGAGCCCCCGTCGCCCCAGCAGCTCCGTGAGTGGTACTCTCAGCGTGGGGGGTATGGGGGTGGAGGTACCTGCCCGTACGTCATCCGCACAGGTGACCGCACTGGCCAGACTTGTGGGAGGTTTCACACGACGCAGCGCTGTTTATTTTGCCTCGACGACGCCTGGCGCGAGCAGTTTCCTGACGCCTCTGAGCTGCCCCGCTGGGCTGATCTGCTTAAGAAGGGGATTGATATCTTTGCTCTTGATTATGATGCTATTCTTGCTGCTATGTATGCATTGACTATTAGTGTTGAGGGTGAATGTTACCTGAGTGTACCGCCCGACCCAGGTAGTGGGACCAGTGAGGCTGCGGCTCTAGGTGCTAGCGCGTCTACTGCTCTAGGTCCTGGTGAGGCTGCTGCCCTAGGTGCTAGTGCGTCTACGTCTGCTGGTACCGCACCTACTGAGGCACTGCACACCTTAACACTGGACTCAGGTGCTTCCCGCTGTTTCTTCCGCGACCGCACTGCCCTAGAGCAGCTCCCTAGACCGGTTGCTGTCTCCCTGGCTGACCCCTCAGGGGGTCCGGTCCTTGCGACCTCCACCACTGCCCTCCCTTGTCCTGCTGTCCCGTCTGGCACGCTGTCGGGCCTCTACCTCCCCTCGTTCTCTACGAACTTGGTGGCGGGTTCCGCGCTCCAGGACGCGGGTGTTCACCAGTTCACCCCGGCCTACGAGCGTGTGACGCACTGCACGTGTGCCCGGACGGGTCGTCACCTGGCTACCTTCACTCGGCAGCCGGGGTCGGACTTGTACACACTGACCACTGAGTCCCCTCAGGTAGCTGCGTCTGCGTCTGCGTCAGGTCAGCTGTCGGCCCCCTGCTCGTGTCGCTCCCTGTCGCACAGGACTGTGCTCTGGCACCACCGCCTTGGTCACCCGTCAGTGCAGCGCCTTCGCGGCATGCACTCCAGGTACCTTGTCTCTGGTCTTCCCAGAGTTCTCCCTCCCCTGCCACCCTCGCCTGCTCCTCCCTGTCTCCCCTGTGTCGAGGGGCGGCAGCGCGCCGCTCCTCACTCCTCCTCGTTCCCTCCCACAGAGGCTCCCCTGCAGACTCTCCACCTGGACGTGTGGGGTCCCGCCCGCGTCCGGGGACAGGGCCACGAGCGGTACTTTCTGCTGGTCGTCGACGACTACACGCACTACACCACGGTCTTTCCCTTGCGTACCAAGGGTGAGGTCCCTGATGTCCTGATCCCCTGGATCCGCGCTGCTCGCCTCCAGCTCCGCCAGCGGTTCCAGTCGGACTTTCCTGTCCTACGTCTGCACTTTGACAGAGGTGGCGAGTTTTCCTCTGACCTCTTGGCAGCCTACTGTGCGGAGCACGGCATCCGCCAGACGTTCACTCTCCCGGCCTCTCCGCAGCAGAATGGGGTTGCTGAGCACCGCATTGGTCTTGTCATGGAGGTCGCTCGTACCTCTATGATCCATGCGGCTGCCCCCCATTTCCTGTGGCCGTTTGCAGTGCAGTACGCCGCGCATCAGCTCAACCTCTGGCCCCGTGTCTCTGTTCCGGAGACCTCGCCTACCCTGCGGTGGACGGGGGAGGTTGGCGACGCGTCGGTGTTCCGAGTCTGGGGATGTCGAGCCTTTGTCCGCGATACATCCGCGGACAAGCTCTCCTCCCGTGCCGTTCCCTGTGTCTTCCTTGGCTTTGTCCCTGACGCGCCTGGCTGGCAGTTTTACCACCCCACCTCGCGCCGTGTCTTCGCCTCTCAGGACGTCACCTTTGACGAGTCGGTACCCTTTTACCGTCTCTTCCCCTACCGCACTGCCCCGCTCCCCCCCCCGCCGCTCTTCCTCACCCCAGGTGTCCCGTCGGTAGACCCCCTCCCTCCCCAGGGTGCTGCTCCCTCAGGTGTTTCCCAGGTAGACCCGGTCGAGCCTGTCGAGGTAGATGTTGACTCTGGTCCTGCGCGAGGTGCTGAGCGTGCTGAGCCTGGTGGTGCTGAGCCTGGGGGTGCGGAGACTGGGGGTGCTGAGCCTGGGGGTGCGGAGACTGGGGGTGCTGAGTCTGTGGGTGCGGAGACTTTAGGTACTGAGCCTGGAGGTGCTACGACTGGGGGTACTGAGCCTGGGGGTGCTGAGACTAGGGGTGCTGAGACTGGGGGTGCTGAGCCTGGTGACGCTCCCTCTTCACAGCAGCTGCGTGAGTGGTACTCCCAGCGCTACAGCCTCCGTCGTGGGGCTACTAGAGCTGGGGGGTCTGCTGGAGTTGGGGCTGGTGGCCCCGCTGGTGCAGTGTCGCAGCCAGAGCCTCCCTCCCCTCAGCGGCTACGTGAGTGGTACGCTCGGCGCTGCAGCCTCAGGAGTGGAGCTCCTGGTGTTGCGGTACCACCAGCTGGAGGTCCTGCTGGAGGTGCTGCTGGTGCTGCTGGAGGTCATGGAGCTGCTGGAGGTGCTGCTGGTGCTGCTGGAGGTCCTGGAGCGGCTGGAGGTGCTGCTGGTGCTGCTGGAGGTTCTGGAGCTGCTGGAGGTGCTGCCGGTGCTGCTGGAGGTTCTGGAGCTGCCGGAGGTACTGCTGGTGCTGCTGGAGGTCCTGGAGCGGCTGGAGGTGCTGCTGGTGCTGCTGGAGGTTCTGGAGCTGCTGGAGGTGCTGCCGGTGCTGCTGGAGGTTCTGGAGCTGCCGGAGGTGCTGCTGGTGCTGGTTCGGCTGGAGGTTCTGGTGCTGTCTCTGCTGCTTCTGGGGGCACTTCACGGCCGCGACTGTACTTTGTTCCGCTCCTTCGACAGGTTCTTGGTCAGCCGCCTCCTCCTAGTCCTCCTCCCTCCGTAGAGTGTCCTCCGCCTGTCCAGTTGCAGTCCCAGCTCCCGCCTGCCTCGCCGCTTCCTGGTCCTTCTCCCTACACTGGTCCGACAGGCGGTCTTACAGAGCGTCGTGAGCCTGAGTCTCGTCTTGTGTCGCCTGTGTCTCGTCCTGTGTCACCGGTTCGTGCTGCTCGCACTGGTCGCCGTGGTCCGCGTGAGCGTCCTCCACCTGTGCCTGGCACACACTTTATGACCCTGCGTCCTTCCACTGCTCCACAGCGTGTCCCTCTGCCGTCTCCTCCTGCGTCCTCTCTTCCTGTCCTTGCTGCCCCGGAGTCTGACTCTCTTCGTGCTGCCAGTCCTACTGTCACGCGTCTCCTGGCCACTGCTGTCACTGACCCTTCCTTTGAGTCTGCTGCTGCGTCTGCCCTTGTTGCTGAGCTTGTCGACTTTGCTGCTCGCTGTCGTCTAGACTACGCTGCTAGTCTTGTTGCTGAGTCTGAGTCTGTCTGTCCTCCGTCCGTCGGGGGTGAGTGTGCTCTAGGCACGGACGTCCTTGAGGACAGGCACGAGGACCTTGAGTGTCTTGTAGCCGCTGCGCCTCATCTCGTTTCCATGCTGATTGCCCCTGAGGGAGACCCGGATGCTCCAGACATCCCGACCCCGCGCTCTTACGCTGAGGCGATCGCGGGTGAGTACTCCTCTCAGTGGCAGTCAGCCATGGACGCAGAGATGGCATCCTGGAAGTCCACTGGCACTTACGTCGACGAGGTTCCCCCTCCTGAGGCGAACATCGTCAGTGGCATGTGGATTTTCAGGGTGAAGCGGCCGCCGGGTTCTCCACCTGTCTTCAAGGCTCGTTACGTTGCTCGAGGCTTCAGTCAGCGAGAGGGAGTAGACTTCTTTCAGACCTTCTCCCCCACCCCGAAGATGACCACTCTTCGGGTGCTACTGCACGTTGCTGCTCAGCGTGACTACGAGCTTCACTCTCTTGACTTCAGCACAGCTTTCTTGCAGGGCAGCCTGCACGAGGAGATCTGGCTGCGCCGCCCTCCTGGTTTCACTGGGTCGTTTCCTCCTGGTACCCAGCGGAGCCTCCGGCGGCCGGTCTACGGTCTCCGCCAGGCGCCACGTGAGTGGCACGACACACTGAGGACTACTCTTGCGGCACTTGGGTTCGCGCCCTCTACTGCTGACCCTTCGCTGTTTCTGCGCACCGACACTTCGCTGCCGCCGTTCTGCATCCTCGTGTACGTCGACGACTTGGTCTTTGCCACTACTGACACTGAGGCTCTCGCCCACGTGAAGTCGGAGCTGCAGAAGAGACACACGTGCACAGACCTGGGTGAACTGCGTAGCTACCTTGGCTTGCAGATCACCCGGGACAGAGCACGCCGCACCATCACACTAACTCAGTCACACATGGTGCAGCAGGTCCTTCAGCGCTTCCGCTTCACCTGGTCCTCAGCACAGGCCACTCCTCTGGCTATAGGTCACTCGCTCTCAGCTCTGCCTTTGGATGAGTCCGTAGAGCCGAGTGGACCTTACCCAGAGTTAGTTGGTTGCCTCATGTACCTGATGACTTGCACTTGTCCTGACCTAGCATACCCGCTTGGCCTTCTGGCCCGCTACGTGGCTCCTGGCAGGCACCGAAAGGTGCACTGGGATGCTGCAAAGAGGGTATTGTGCTACTTGTGCAGTACATCGGGCATGGGGCTCGTGCTTGGAGGAGGGAGCTCAGTTGTTCTCACTGGGCACACAGACGCTTCTTGGGTTGACGACCAGGCTACTCAGCGGTCGTCACAGGGTTACACCTTCAGCCTTGGCTCTGGTTCAGTTTCTTGGCGTTCTACTCGCTCGTCTTCTGTTCTCAGCTCCAGTTGTGAGGCTGAGATCTACGGCACAGCCATGGCTGCACAGGAGCTGCGCTGGCTGACCGACTTGGGAGAGCGGCCTAGTTCTCCTCCAGTGCTGTACGTCGACAACAAGGCTGCCATTGCCTTGTGTGAGGAGCACAGACTGGAGCACAGAACGAAGCACGTCGCTCTCCGTTACTTCCTGGCTCGAGAGCTGCAGCAACGCGGTCAGCTTCGTCTGCGTTACGTGGCCACTCAGGCCAAGACCGCTGATATATTCACCAAGGCACTTCAGCCTGGTGATCATCAGCGCTTCTGCACTTTGCTTGGGCTGGTGCCCACTTTTCCTCACTTGCTGTAGGCTTTGCCTGTACTGTGATCTCTATATATATATACCTGCCTGGTTGCTTTGCTAGGTTGAGATCACCTTGCTGTTTGTGTTGCATATATGCCTCTGCATGTGAACTGGCCCTGTGGCCCTTTGCTTGTGCTCAGAGTGTGTGGTGACGTTGTGATCCACCCTGAGCTTGTTTGCCTTCCTTGACTGGTCTTGTGACCCCTTGCTCTCCCCCACTTCGCCTATGGGGGTGTGTGAAACATTATATATGTGTTATAGCTGTGTAGGCTATAGTGGGTTAGCCTTTAAGGGGTACACAACTCTAAGGTTTCATACTTGTACTCCAATGTTTCATAGTTCAATCACTTCTTGTTTCTGACACATCCCCCTCCCCGTGCTGAAGCGGACGGCGCGTCCGCCTCTCCCCGACCCATGCACAACGAAGGTGACGGTGACAATGTTGTCGGCGAAGGAAGCACGAGGGTTCGTGGAGTGATTCGGGTCGCTGACGTCGGCGTTGGCAGAGTGCAAGCACAAGTGCTGCGGTCGACGGCGGCTACAGGCAGCTCGAACGGCAACATCGATGGTCGACGTCAATCTCCTCAGCGGAGTGGAGCCAGGCCGACTTCGGCGACTCATGCGTCGGCTGGTCGAGACGGAGGCATCGCTCCGGCGTACGGCTACTTCAAATTTTCGCCGGACAAGATCGCTGTGCCGAAGCCGCTCGAAGGACGACATGACTTGATCACATGGATTGAGTCAATCGAACCCCAGCTAGAGATTGCCGGATTGAAGAAGTTTGTTGACGGCAAGGTGGAGATGCCGGACGAAGACGACTCTGAATTGTTGACGCAATTTTGCGCTGCTCACCTTCTGACTTTCATGGTCCTTTCGCGGTGCTGTTCGCCACTGGTGCATGTCGCGTTAATGCCGTGCCGACTTCGTGTGGACGCCGGCTACCAAGCGTGGCAGTACATCATGCGCACCTACAAAGCGACCGACGACCTCTACATCAGCCAACTGGAGAAGAAATTGGCCACCATTCGTATGGGCGAGCAGGAATCGGCGACCAAGTACTGCAATCGAGCGCGACGAATTTTGGCCGACATGCAGATGGCTGGCTTCGAGAACTCGGTGGCGTCATATGTCACGCATGTCATCAATGGCCTCCCCTCGAGCTACAATCTGATGCAACGGATGCTGATCATGCCCGGCGCGCGCGAGACTCTGAACGAGGATTCGCTTTCGAGTCACATCATCCAGGATGAGTTCATGCAGGAGTCTGAGCGGTCTTCAGAGCGGCTTCCGCAGGCCAACTACATTGCTCCGACAAAGCAGGGACGTCAGACGGGGCAGCGTGGGAAGTCGGGCGGAGGAGGAGGCAGTGGTGGAAAGTCGTCGAACACGAAGTCAACGGAGGGCGCCGACCGCGGGAAGTCGGCGAAGGGCAATGATCGCGGTAGAAGTGGTTCGCGTCGAGGAGGACGTCGCTGCTACATCTGCGGAGACCCTGACCATCTCTCGTACGACTGCCCTGATCGCGACGAGTCCGACGACGATCATCGAAGAAGCCGCGGGAAGTCTAACAGCGAGCGTCGTCGTCGAGACCACGAGCCGCGCAAGGAGAAGCCAGCGTCGTCGAAAACGCCGTCGACATCAGAGGGAGACACCTCGAGCGGCAAGGAAGCCTCTTGTTTGATGGTTGGAGTGGTTGAGCCAACAATTTCGCTGGCGCCGGAGGCTGGAGAAGACTTCCAGGCGGTCGCTGCAGCCGTGCAGGCGAATCCGAGCGTGGTGCTCCTTGACAGCGGCTGCTCTCATGATCTGATGGGAACGCGAGAGGCCTTCGTCGACATGAAGCCAGGACGTGAAATCCGTCACGTGCGCGGATTCAACGGGGCGCTTCAGCACGTCGAAGGCCGTGGCACAGTTGCTCTGAAAGGGGAGACCGGAAAGCAGATTCTGATCCCCGACGTGTTGTACGTCCCGGGCGTGCAGGCGAATCTGCTGTCGGCTGGTCAGCTGAAGGAAAACGGCGTGAAGCTGCAGAATGAGGGTGACGAGATGCTGCTCGTTTCCGCTGCAGGAGGTGTGCTCGGTCGAGCACGCTACAACGGCCGAGTCCTCTGCACCAACCTCCGACCCTGCTCCTCGAAATCGCCTACATCTGCGACAGAAGCAGTTGCTCTACAGACAATCGCATCGGCGACGAAGTCAAAGCCGGTTAAGTGGCACGCGAGGCTCGCGCATGTCGGCATTGACACGATTATGAGTTCGGCGAAACATGAAGTTGCCATTGGCCTGGACATCGAGAAGTCAACTGGAGCCGACGTGCCGTGTACCTCCTGTGTCGGCGGCAAGCTGGTGCGTCATACTTTTCCGGAGAAGGGATCGGACGCTGAAACCGCGCTCGAAGTCGTGCACATTGACCTCTGCGGCCCCTTTCGCGTGGCCGCCATGGATGGGAGCCTCTATTTTCTCCTCCTCAAGGACCGCAAGACTCGCTTTGTGTGGGTCCGTCCGATCGCGAAAAAGAGCGATGTGCTCGGAGTGTTCGAGAAGTGGCTGAAGGAGGTGGAGCGTCAGACGTCGAAGTCGGTGAAACGGCTGCGCTCTGACCGCGGAGGGGATTTCCTCGGTAGGGCCTTCACCGACCTGGTCGAGGACAAGGGTATCCTCCACAACCTCACCTGCCCCTACACTCCGCAGCAGAATGGCATGGCAGAGCGAGAGATGCGCACGGTCGTCGAAGCTGTGCGGACGATGCTGCTTCACATGCGGGTGAAGCATCATTGGTGGCACCTCGCCCTTCGCCACGCCGTCTGGGTGCGCAACTGCCTCGAACGGGCTTCACTTCCTCCGAGGACGACGCCGTACGAGCTGCTGTTTGAGAAGAAGCCGGATCTCACGCTGGCGCGCGTGTGGGGCTGCATGGTGCAGTTCATGCTCTCGGAGCAGCAGCGCGGCGGAAAGTTGGCACCAGGCACGCTGGGGAATTCACCTCGGTGTTTCGCCGAAGAGCAAGGGATGGGAGGTGCTAGACCTCACCGCCAACCGCATTGTCACAACCGTGGAGGCAATCTTCTATGAGGCGATGTCTCTGGAGGAGTGGAAGGTGGAGCACGGGCCTGCGTCAGAGCGGACGAAGATTTCTCCTCCGACGAATCCGTCGCCAGCAGCGATTTCGTTACTCGATTCCGAGGACGATGGTCCTTCTGACGATCCCTCTCCCTCCATCCCGCCCTCGTTGACACCTCCTCCTCCTCTTCCCACCTCCCTCCCATCGCTCCCCCCCGGCTTGCCTAAGTCGGCATCGACGTCGGCCGCCAGCGATGAGGGGAGCATTGGTGCGTCGCCTTTGGATCCGCCCATCGGCATCGCTGGCGGTCGACATGATCTGGTTAGCGAGCAAGTCGGCGCTGGAGTGAAGTCTCCGCCGACAGGGGAGCCGTCGAACAAGGAGCGCGTTTCAGAAAAGCGGGTGTCAGAGGAGACGCCAACAGGGGAGCGAGTTTCAGAGTAGCACGTGTCAAGGGAGCCGTCGAACGTGGAGCACGCTTCAGAGGAGCGGACGACAGGGGAGCAGAGGAGCGACGTTGTTGAAGTCATCGGCGGCGCTGATGGGGAGCTGTCGACCGGAGAGCAGTCCAGCGACAGCGATGTGGTGGAAATCTCGGCCGACAAGCCTGCAGTTCGATGTTCCACCCGCTCCAACTTTGGCAAGCCTCCAGAGAGGCTGAGCTACCATGCGTGCCTTCCGCCGATCTCCTACAGCACTCTGCTCGACGATGCACCGTCCGACGTCGACTTGCCCGAGCTCGACCCCGATATGCATGCTGACCCGGAGCACCGCTGGGACATCGCCAACATGACGGTGAAGGAGGCGTTGGCGAGCTGGAAAGGCAAGGCGGTGAAGGCCGCCATGGACGAGGAGATTCGAAGCCTAATCACAAACGGCACATGGGAGCTGGTCGAGCGTCCACGCGGCGTCAATGTCATGAAGAACCGCTGGGTTCTGACGACGAAGTATCACATCGACGACACGGTCGCACGCGAAAAAGCCCGCTTGGTGGTGAAGGGCTTCACGCAGGTCTACGGAGCTGACTACGACGAGACGTATGCACCGGTCGGGAGCTACGTTACGCTACGGATTTTCCTTAGCATCGTCGCCGTCCTCGATCTGCACCTCATGCAGCTGGACATGAAAAATGCTTTTCTGTAGAGCAAGCTCGACCGCGTGCTCTACATGGACCAGCCGGGTTACTACAACGACGGAACCGGACGAGTCTGCAAGCTACTGAAGAGCCTGTACGGGCTGAAGCAGAGCCCTCTGCTATGGTACTCTGCGCTCGACTCTGTGCTGACTGGCGCTGGTTGGAGCAAGAGCCAGGTCGACGAGGCCCTCTATTTCCGAGTTGGCGACGACGGAGTGGCGTGCTGGGTGCTCATCTACGTCGACGACCTACTCGCCACCAGCGGCAGCACCGCGATGCTGAAGGAGCTGCTGGAGGCCGCTTTTGAGCTGCGCGAGATCACCCCGGTCGAGAAGTATTTGGGGCTCGAAATCGTGCGCGACCGTCCGGCGCGGAAGTTGTGGCTGCACCAGCAGTCCTACGTTGATAAGCTACGTAGGCGCTTCATCGACGAGGAGCAGACTGGTCGGCGTCCGAAGACGCCTGCTTCCGTTGACGCTTACGTGGAGCTGACTTTCGACGATGAGGACTTCGAGTCGCGCGAAGAGGAGGAGTACCGTCAGAAGGTCGGTTCGCTGCAGTTCGCTGCCACAACAACTCAGCCCGACATTGCTTTCGCGTGTAGCAAGCTGGGGTCTGGTCTGACGGTGAGGAGCGATCAGCACTGGCGCGAGGTCGATCGCTGCCTCACCTATCTTGCCGACACGTGCGATTTCGCTCTGGAGTTCGGAGGAGGACCCGAAACTCTGAAACTGGTCGGCTACGCGGACGCGAACGACGCCGGCGACAAGCAGAATCGCACTAGCACAAGTGGCTACGTTTTCACCTTCGGCGGCGCAGCTGTCTCCTGGACGAGCCAACGTATCAAGTGCGTGACTCTGTCCTCTACAGAGTCGGAGTACATCGCGGCCACCGAAGCAGGCAAGGAGGCTCGTCGACTTCGGTTCCTCCTCGCCGAGTTCCAGCTCCTTGATGCTGGGACGCCAACTGTTCTGAACGTGGACAATCAGTCCGCCATCGCTGTCGCTGAGGGCTTGGGGTTGAAGGGCAACCTCGAGCACATGGAGCGACGCTACGCCTGGCTGCAGCAGATGGTGAAGCGCAAGAAGATTGCGCTGGAGTACATCCCGACATCCGAGCAGCCGGCGGACTTCCTTACGAAAGGGCTGCACTTTCCGGCCTTCAACTGGTGCTCTGTCGCGGTCGGTCAGGTTCGCCTTGCCGAAGTCGGCGACGACGACGACGTGCAGCAGTAGGTGCCATGTCCTCTAACATGGCTGGTGCGGTGATCGGCGTGCGGAGGTGTGCACGCCAAAGAAATATCCCCTTGTATTCTATTAAGTAGGTTCTGGGTGGACCTTGTGTGTGGGGGCCCAAGCTCGAGATGGGCAGGGGAGTGTCGAGGAGAAAAGGCCCCGCCCTCGCTTGGGCAAAGTCGGCCATGCTTTTCGGAGCACAACGGTGTTCGTTTCGTGGTCATCGGCGACTTCAGGGACTTTTATCTCTGTTCGACGGGTCGATTTTCGAGAAGATTAAGTCGTCGAAATTGAAGTGTTGTTTCTGCTCTACGCAACTGCCCGTCGACAAGGCACTTGTCGAGGGGAGCAAATCGGCGTCGAAATCGGGCCTTGCGGGTCGACAAAATTGGAGAAAATGGCGTTTCGACGAAACGTTGGTCGACAGAATTAAGCTCGAACGAGGCATCGTCGAGCAGAGAAATTCTGGTCGACCAATATTACTCGTCTCCAAAAATCACAATGTGCGCGAATTTTGCCCAATTGCGAAACAGCAGATTTCGACCAATCAGAGCATTTCGGAAATTGTACTCCCCAGGAGATTTCGAATCAGTAAGGAAACTGAACCTGAAACACGTTTTTACTAACAGTAAAAACGTAAACAACTCTGAACGTTGGAAACCTGAGAAGCTGCCAACTCAGGAGAAAGACACATATGCTTGTCGTTTCACCTAGCGTTGCTGACTCGGAAAGGTCGAGCGTTCGTCGAGGAACGTTTCTCCAGGGTTCATTGTGCTTGCTATTTGGGATCTCCTTCCTTGTACCATAATCTTGTTCTATCAATTTCCCTTAGTGAAACTATGCTCGAATTCTACTAAGTCATTCAAACACTCTGTCCAGAATCACTGCCAGAACTCTGACCGTGCGTCACACGCAATTCAATTCTCCCTTAGAATAGAATCCTCCGCAGCTAAGATATGCACTGAAACAGCGATGGCTGACTGGCAGCACTTGCAAACCCCGGAACGGAGCAGGAGCAGGAGCAGGAGGGCTATATCGGAGGGCGTAGGCTGTTGGTGATAAACACCAACTATTGGATAGGAGGAAGCCAAGTGGTGCACAGGAGGCGGTTGAGAGGAGGAGGAAACGTTGCTGGATGAGCAAACAAAAGGAGGAGGAGGCGGCTGGAGGAGAGGAGAGATAAAGGAGGTGAAGAGCGGCGGCTGGACGTGAGGAGAGAGGAGAAGAGGTGAGGAGAGGCGGTTGGAGGAGAGGAGAGAGGAGGGCCGACTGCCTGGTCATACCCGCACCCCCACACCCCTTCTCCCTCCCCCCCACTACAGCAGGGGCGGCAAGGGAAGTGAGGAGGAGGTGGTGGGTGTTGTAGGCACATTCCCGCCACCCCCTCACCTTCCCCCCCACAGTAGCAGATGCGGCAATGAGAGAGAGGCGGTGGGCGCTGCAGGTGCAGGTTCAAGGGGGCTTAAACACCCCAGCTGTCGCGGGCGCGAGTACCGCCACCTCCCCCCCACAGCACCTGTCGAGGCAGGGCACAGCAAGAGACGGGGGGGCGGGAAGCGGGTTGGCGTGCATGCTGGCGCGCTGGAGGGCCTGCTGGCAGATTTGTTGGCGGGCTCGCTGACGCGCTGGCAGTCCCGCTGGTGCGTTGGCGGGCCACTTGCGGGTTGGACGTGCGGCTCGCTGGCGCGTTGGCGGGTACGCAGGCGCGGTGGCGGGTCATGCGCGCTGTCGCTGGTGCGCTCGCCACATGTCGTTGGCCCGTTCGCCAGGGGAATGTGATAACCCCGAGTCTTCAATGTATTTGGCCCTTCATGCAAGGACGAATATATTCAAGGACTCGTTGGCTGCCAGCGCTGACTGCCAATTCTTTTCTCTCGCCAATGAGGGACTAGCGTTGTGCATTGAGCGGTGGGCGTGGCAGTAACAATGATGTTCTTTACTGCGCTGGCAATGTGACAGTTGTGCTGTATAGCGACGCTTTTCAGAGAAGCGTGGTGTTTGTTGTCTGTATTACGTCAGTTCTCCGCGTGAACCGCCGCCATCACATGGGGGCAAGCAACTTCATAACGCACATGGGGGGCTACTTGTGGGAAATTTCTGGGAAACTTCGCCCCGATAATGTCTCATTCAGGGTCCATAAGAATTGTGCGACCGAAATATTACTAGTCTGGTAGTGTATACATGATTTCAGGGTCACTAAAGCTATTACTCCGAATGGACCAGTGTTCAGAAATCTCGAGTTCTGAAAAATGAGTCACAACAGGTTGGAAACTTTGAAATATAAGAGTAATCAGACTAATCACTACGATAAAATCAGCCATGCACGCGTCAGTTCGTTCGGCCTACATTTTCGCACCGAACCACTTTCGAGTTTCCCCCGCTCCAATTGCAACATTTCCGAGCCATCTTCGCCCGACCTCCCCACCTAGCTAGGACTCCCCTTTTAATCTCGTCACCTTTGATTGTATGTCATTCAGTAAATCGCAGTCTCGTTATTCGTTTTATGTGCACACCCTGAAGATTAATTCATATCACACCTTGACTAGACAAAACACGGTAATGGCTATTTTCATATAAATTTGTCCTGATAAACTTTCATACTGCGGATATAAATACAGTTCTCCGGGTAGAGGCGCATGTAGCTATCACAGGCCCAAACCTCTATCTGGGGTGGCACGGTGCATCCCCAATGTATTTTTTTTTGTACAGGAAATACGTTTTTCACTTGTGAACGTTCACCGAACGGTTAATATAAAAATGTATATATATATATGTAGATATACATATCCATACAAAGCTCTATAAACGCCTGGGGCAATATACAATTCTTTTGACTTAATGCCCCTACCACCATTCCACTCTTTCGAGTGTATATATCGGAGCGATAACAGTATGATATCGCACACACATGCACACACACACATGCATACACATGCACACACAGACACACACACAGACACACACACAGACACACACAGACACACACAGACACACACACACACACACACACACACACACACACACACACACACACACACACACACACACACACACACACACACACACACACACACACACACACACACACACACACACACACACACACACACACACACACACACACACACACACACACACACACACACACACACACACACACACACACACACACACACACACACACACACACACACACACACACACACACACACACACACACACACACACACACACACACACACACACACACACACACACACACACACACACACACACACACACACACACACACACACACACACACACACACACACACACACACACACACACACACACACACACACACACACACACACACACACACACACACACACACACACACACACACACACACACACACACACACACACACACACACACACACACACACACACACACACACACACACACACACACACACACACACACACACACACACACACACACACACACACACACACACACACACACACACACACACACACACACACACACACACACACACACACACATACACACACACGCGTGCGAGCTCACAACTCTTGCCTCACTATGTTTTGTTAAGATGCCTCCCTTAGCCACTTTGGATGGAAAAAGTCAAGCTCTAACGTCTGATAGCAAGAAGACAATGGTGGTTCAAACAAGCACCATATCAAGGCGAGCATTTCCCGGCCTTGATCTTCTCTTGGTCTGGGATGCACACTCTGGTGGATTTGACGAGCTTATCGATGCAATCGTAGCCGTTGGTCTTCCTGTAACACCCTTTGATTCCACGGAAGTACTTGACCTGCAGGCCAGTGCAGCGGTCGCCAGTCCCAACCACGTATGCACGGGCCTTGGGGCACAATCCTTGCGTGAAGCTGAACGAGCTGCCTATGCACGCCTGCACTTGCCGTGCAGTCAAATGCGTGTGGGAAGGAGGGAGGGGAAAATGAGGGGAGAGGATGTGGGAAGACAAGCAAGACAGAGAGGTAGTTTATAGGTAGGTAGGTGGGTAGGTAGGTGGGTAGCTAGGTAGGTAGGTAGGCAGGTAGGCAGGTAGGTAGGTAAGTAGGCAGGTAGGTAGGTAGGTAGGTAAGTAGGTAGGTAGGTAGGTAGGTGGGTAGGTAGGTAGGTGGGTGGGTAAGTAGGTAGGTAGATAGGTAGGTAGGTAGGTAGGTAGGTAAGTAGGTAGGTAGGTAGGTAAGTAGGTAGGTAGATAGGCGGGTGGGTGGGTGGGTGGGTGGGTAGGTAGGTAGTAAATAGGTACGTAAGAAGGCTGGAATGGAGGACTGACATAAACTCCAGACGTACAATGCAGCTCCAAACATTTAATGCGCCTCAGAAGGCTTTTAAAGAGCATTGGAAGCTTTCTAAGGCGCCTTGGAAGAGAATGGAAAGGAGAGGAGCAGGTGATGCAAGGGAGAGAGAGATGATGGAAAGAGGGTGGTGTGGAAGAAGGTTGCGCAGAGGAGAGCAGAGGAGAGCAGAGGGAGAGCAGAGGGAGAGTAGAGGGAGAGCAGAGGGAGAGCAGAGGGAGAGAAGAGGGAGAGCAGAGGGAGAGCAGAGGGAGAGCAGAGGGATAGAGAGGGAGACCTCGAAGCCTGTGAGGCTGCCGACGTCAGTCTTGGGCACGAGGCGGCTGCACTTGATGCCGGGGTTGAGGCGGAAGAACTCGAGAGGGGAGAGCGGCGGGGAGGGCACGGAGCGGATCTGGTCGCACGTCTCCCCAGCCTGCACCAGATAGAACTGCGAGCACACCGGGATGAGCAGCGCCGCTGCACTCTCCGCCCGCCGCTCCACACACACCGCCTGGCTGCCCACCAGCTCCCCGCTGCTGCTGGCGCAGTCCAGCCCGGGGTTGAGCGCCTGGAAGGCTGCTGCACAGGGCTCGGTGGGAGTGGGGCAGTCGTCGGAGTAGAGAGAGAAGTAGGAGGCTAGCGACTCACATGTGTCACCCTGGGGGGATGGGAGGGAGAGGGAAGGAAGAGCGATGAAGGAGGAGAGGGGAACAGGGGGAAGGGCGGGAGGGGAACAGGGGACGGGGAAGAGGAGGGCACGGATGTAGGGTTGGGAGTAGGTAGGGAGATTGGATGAAGAGGGTCGTATAGGAACGACGGGGGGCAAGGAGAAAGGGAGAAGTGGAAGGGGTTTGTGGGGCTACGTAGAGGGTTAAAATAGGTTGGGAAACAGAGGGTTGCAGGTTGTGGTTGACATGGGTGGGACAAGGGAGGGAGGGAGTGAGGGAGGATTTGAGAGATGGAGGAAGGGAGGGAGGGAGGGAGGGAGGGAGGGAGGGAGGGAGGGAGGGAGGGAGGGAGGGAGGGAGGGAGGGAGGGAGGGAGGAAGGGAGGGAGGGAGCGAGGGAGGGAGGGAGGGAGGGAAGGAAGGAATCGTACCGGGGACGTGGTGTAGTAGACGGAGCAGGGCGTGAGGTCGTCTGGCTGGACCACGTTCACCACCGTGCCGACAGCCAGAGGATCACTGCAGCTCACATCCTGGCGGGGAAAGGGGAAGAGAATCAGTGAGGGGAGGATGGACCGGACAGTGGAGGCGATGGCATAGGGCAGGTGAGGTGGGTGGGTGGGTGGGTGGGTGGGTCTCACAGTCACTAGGAACTGGGCAAGCAGCAGTGCAGTGCACCCACCACACCCATAGAGCCCATGGGCAGCGATGTGGGCGTGGGAGGAAGGGGACTCACGGGGTTCTGGTCTTGGAATTGGGCAAGAGTGAGACCACACACGGGGTGGATGTCTGCGCACGTGAGTCCTTTTGCCACCACCCTGTACTTGCTGCTGGATTCGCCTGTGCAGTATGATGCGGTGCGGTGCAAAGTGGTCCAGAATGGTGGGAATAGACGTGAATCGGTGGAACTGGGTGCGGCTGGTGGGTTTCGTTGTTGGTTGGTGAATGGGGAGTGATGGTAACGATGGGCAGATGAGAAGATGCTTCATTGCAATGTGTGATATGGTGTCTACTGGTTGCTTGGTGGTAGCATAGCCTAAGTAATGAGGCTTTGCAAAAGACATGAAAGGTCAAGCTTGGAGACAGCTTAGCGTGAATAAGAGTGGGGACAGGTGGATGTTGAACCGAGAGGTGTCTGGAGCACAAGAGGGGAGGGTTACTTGCATCACACGAGAAGGTTACCTGGACCATAGGAGAAGGTGCCATCAACGGTGGTGCCCTGCCTGAAGCCCGGAGGGCAAACACACGAGTACGACCCCTTGCCATCATTCACACACGTGCCCACCGCACACGGATTCTGCACCGCCGCCCCGCACACATCCTCTGGAGAACAAGGCGACAGATAGAAACCAGAAAGAAGAAGAAAAGAAGAAGAACAACAACCACAAAGAAATTTGAGAATCAGAGACAGCCAGGAGACAAAGGGTATGAGACGACGGTGGCTGAACAGTCAAGAAACATGGTGTGGTGCCGATACCGCTGATAGCTTCATAGCAGCCGAGACGGGCTACCATTGTCAAGTGAGCACTGCACTGCACTGCAGTGCACAAAAGCGACTTTTGAGGTGCCTCACAAGGCGATAGTATCATAGCTGCCAAGACGGGCTACCATTGTCAAATGAGCAGCACTGCAGTGCAGTGCACAAAAGCGGCTCTGTGCTTTGCCAAGCGACACACAGGACGGACATGCTCTGATGGAAGAGGCATGAGGGCCATGAGAAGGAGGTGTTAAGTGCATTGCCACCAAGGTGGAAAGTCAACCAACTCAAACCTTCTTACCTTCTGGTTAACGGCGTGACCAAGGGAATGATAGATAGCAAAGGTAGCAGAGGCGGCAGGAAGTTGCTAACTATCGTTCCCTTGGTCAAGTGCACATCGATCAAAAGTCAGGACTCAGCGCAATGGGGCATCGGCACAACATGCACGTCAAGGTGCATCGTGATTGAAGAAGGGTTTTGAGACACGACATGTTGTGCCGTCTCAAAACCCTTCTTCAATCATCGGCACAACATGCACGCCAAGGTGCATCGTGATTGAAGAAGGGTTTTGAGACACGATGCACAACATGCATCTCAAAACCCTTCTTCAATAATCGGCACAACATGCACGTCAAGGTGCATCGGCATGTGAGACACGAGGGAAGCAGCACGTGAGACATGAGGACCAAGAGTTAGGAGAAAGAGCACTCAGTTCAAGCACACTAATTAATGTTCATTGTCAGCACACTCAAGTGCGGTTACTGTAAGCACAGGGGAGGGGGCTCACTGTAAGTCCAGGGGAGAGCGCTCACTGTAAGCACAGGTGCGCGAGTTGTCCTGTTGAAGCGCCTCGACGAATCGCGGGTCGTTGCAGTCGCAGTGGTTGCTGGCCCCATCAGGCGTGGGCGTGCACGTGAAGTTGCCACAGGGGTTGAAGAGCGGCCCAAACAGCCCACTGGTGGTGCCGTTGACGTTGCAGGGGTCCTTGGCAGCGCGCACCACCGGGTAGATCCCAGGCAGCGTGTTGATCCCACACACGCCGTCGCCCCCCTGGATGTCCATCCGCATGTGCCCGCCGTCGCCCCACTCCGGGCCCCATGAGTTGCGGATGATCCAGAAGGGTGGCGCCATGTGCGGGAAGGTGGGGTCTAAGCCGGTGAGGCGATAGCCCACCAGCAGCACCACGTGGTTCAGGTTGTACGTGAAGCACGACGGGTCCGCGTACTTGGATAGCTGGGGTGGGAGACAAGGAGGAGATTTGAGAGGGGGGGTTGCATACGGTTTATATGCCTTGCCCAACCATGTGGCACCTATTTTTGAGGCAACTCAAAAATATATTTCTTGCCCAACCATGTGGCACCCCATCCATCATGACATAGCAAGGGACGAGCGCAGGCGTGTGCGTGTGTGCGCACATGCACACGCGAGAGTGCGTTGCTGCGTGCAGGCAGGCGGGCGTGCATGAGTGTGAGTGGTCAAACCTGTCGTGACTGAGAGGAAGCGCTCTCCTCACTCCATGTGCTCCATGTGCACACATGCTCACCCCATCGTGGAGGAGGAAGGAGGGAGCGGTGGCATGAGTGTGAGTGGACCCACCCACCTGTCGTGATTCAGAGGGAGCACCCACCTTGCTCCATGTGCACTCTTGCTCACCCCATCGTAGTTGAGGAAGGAGGGGGCGGTGGCCTGCACATGCACCACCACGGGCTGTCGCTGCACTGCCAGCAGCAGCCCAAACCAGCCGTGGAACGCCGTGCGCTCAAACCCGTCCACTCTGAACGCCCCCCCCGATGGCTTGCTCTGCCGTGGGGGAAAGGGACCAGAGGAGGATTGGTGGGGCAGGGGAGGAGAGGAGGGTAGGTAGAGTGGGGGAGGTGGGGAAAGCACAAGGTGGGGTAGGGGAGGTGGGGTAGGGTGCTAAGAAGAAATAATGGGTAGCCATGGTTGAGAGAGACACCTAGAGCAACTCAAGCTCTTACACATGTCAGAGTGCTTGGCATTACACTGGACAAGGCACCTGAAGATGTGCCTGAAAAAGGCACCGGAAGTGGTACCTGAAAAGGCACCTGAAGAGGTACCTTAAAAGGCACCTGAGAAGGAACCTGACAAGTCACCTCAAGGGACACCAGGAGACATTTGACGAGGCACCTGGAGACACTTGACTGGCGAAACACCCGAATATGAAAAAAAACCTGACAATTTATACAAATCAGATTGTAGAACAGAAGATCAGGAGAATTTAAACGCACAACACCCATCCGTACGAGAAAGAGAGAGAGAAAAAATACAGAAGAAAGGGCAGAAGGTACCACCTCAGACCGACTCAGAAAATGAAGGGGGAGAAAAGGACAAGCCAGGAATCGCAACGTACCAATGATCCGGTGCCCTGCCCTGCACCGCACGAGATGACTTTTGAGTCGACTCGAAAGTCACCTGAAGAGCAACGTACCAATGATCCCGAGCCCTGCCCTGCACCGCACGAGATCCCAAGAACCTTGGCAAGCTGCGCAAAGAACGGCAGGCCACAGAGCGGGCTCTGGCTTGATCTCTTCCCTACCCCACGGTCCCATGCCCCCGCGCGCCGCCCACTCCACCCCCTCCTTTCCACCCGCTCCCCAGCCTTCCCATGCGCCATGAGCCCCACTGAGATTCCAATCTTCTTGCTCCCACCCCCGCCCCTGCCCCCGCCGTTCGCCACCGCCCCGGCCCTGCCGTCCAATGTGAGCCCGACTTTGCTCTTGGCGTTGAGGGTAACGAGGTACTGGAAGGCCTGGGAGGGCGAGTTGCCCTGCGAGCATGAGGAGCCGAGGGCTTCACGCAGCTGGGAGACGGAGAGGAGTGGCACGGCGGAGAGGTTGGAGAGAATGCCGTATGCCATTTCTATGCTGCCCACCACCGCGTACGCCCAGCAGTCGCCTGAGGCAGTAAGAGAGGGAGGAAGTGGAGGGGGGGGAGGAGGGAATGGGGGAGGGGAGTTTTGGTTGAGAGGTCGAAGCGATGAGAGAGGTTAAAAAGGAAGCTGTGGGTCATTTCTATGGCTATCATGACTAATTACGCGCAGAAGTTGGGGGAGGGGGTGCGGAGTGGAGGTTGAATTGAAAGGTTGAAGAGATGAGAGAGGTTGAAGAGATGAGAGAGGTTGAAGAGGAGAGAGGTTGAAGAGATGAGAGAGGTTGAAGAGATGAGAGAGGTTGAAGAGATGAGAGAGGTTGAAGAGATGAGTGAGGTTGAAGAGATGAGAGAGGCTGAAGAGATGAGAGAGGTTGAAGAGATGAGTGAGGTTGAAGAGATGAGAGAGGTTGAAGAGATGAGAGAGGTTGAAGAGATGAGAGAGGTTGAAGAGATGAGTGAGGTTGAAGAGATGAGAGAGGTTGAAGAGGACGCTGTAGGGCTTTTCTATGTCTCTCATGACTGCGTGCGCCCAGCAGTGTCCCGAGAGGGGGGTGCTGGATGGGGGAAATGAGAACTGTAGGAAAGGACAAGCCACAACGACCAGAAATGGGACAGTCCCTTCTCACCACCAGAAAACAAACCCAAAGCCCCCTTACCCCACTTCCACCCACAGAGCGCCACCCCCATCCCATCCCATCTTATCGCATCGCATCCCATCCCATCCCATCCCATCCCATCCCATCCCATCCCATCGCATCCCATCCCATCGCATCGCATCCCATCGCATCCCATCCCATCCCATCCCATCCCATCGCATCCCATCCCATCCCATCCCATCCCATCCCATCCCATCGCATCGCATCCCATCCCATCCCATCCCATCCCATCCCATCCCATCCCATCCCATCCCATCCCTTCCCATCCCATCCCATCCCATCCCATCCCATCCCATCCCATCCCATCCCATCCCATCGCATCGCATCGCATCGCATCCCATCCCATCCCATCCCATCCCATCGCATCCCATCCCATCCCATCCCATCCCATCCCATCCCATCCCATCCCATCCCATCCCATCCCATCCCATCCCATCCCATCCCATCCCATCCCATCCCATCCCATCCCATCCCGTCCCGTCCCGTCCCGTCCCGTCCCGTCCCGTCCCATCGCATCCCATCCCATCCCATCCCATCCCATCCCATCCCATCCCATCCCATCCCATCCCATCCCTTCCCATCCCATCCCATCCCTTCCCATCCCATCCCATCCCACCCCATCCCATCCCATCCCATCCCATCGCATCCCATCCCATCCCATCCCATCCCATCCCATCCCATCCCATCCCATCCCATCCCATCCCATCCCATCCCATCCCATCCCATCCCATCCCTTCCCATCCCATCCCATCCCATCCCATCCCATCCCATCCCATCCCATCCCATCCCATCCCATCCCATCCCATCCCATCCCATCCCATCCCATCCCGTCCCATCGCATCCCATCCCATCCCATCCCATCCCATCCCATCCCATCCCATCCCATCCCATCCCATCCCATCCCATCCCTTCCCATCCCATCCCATCCCTTCCCATCCCATCCCATACCTTCCCATACCTTCCCATCCCATCCCATCCCATCCCATCCCATCCCATCCCATCCCATCCCATCCCATCGCATCCCATCGCATCCCATCCCATCCCATCCCATCCCATCCCATCGCATCGCATCCCATCCCATCCCATCCCATCCCATCCCATCCCATCCCATCCCATCCCATCCCATCCCATCCCATCCCATCGCATCGCATCCCATCCCATCCCATCCCATCCCATCCCATCCCATCCCATCCCATCCCATCCCATCCCATCCCTTCCCTTCCCATCCCATCCCATCCCATCCCATCCCATCCCATCCCATCCCATCCCATCCCATCCCATCCCATCCCATCCCATCCCTTCCCATCCCATCCCATCCCATCCCATCCCATCCCATCCCATCCCTTCCCTTCCCATCCCATCCCATCCCTTCCCATCCCATCCCATCACCCCATCCCATCCCATCCCATCCCATCCCATCGCATCCCATCCCATCCCATCCCATCCCATCCCTTCCCATCCCATCCCATCCCATCCCTTCCCATCCCATCCCATCCCATCCTATCCCATCCAATCCCATCCCATCCCATCCCATCCCACCACACTCCATCCCCACAAGGAGCACGCCCTCACCGCAGGCGCCCTGGTTCTGGACGGGCCACGGAAGCCCCAGGTCGGCCCAGGAGAACGCCTGGCTGACAATCCATACCTCCTGCTGCTCCCCTCCGCCTCCCCCCCCTACCCCTGCGCCTCCTGCTACTCCTGCTCCCCCTGCCGCCTGCAGTGCTTGCACGCCTGCACTGGCATAGCGAAAGAATGGGTTGGCCCCCATTGGTGACAGTGACGCCTCACTCAACTGGAACCCGAATTGCTGGCCTGGGGAGAGGGAGATTGAGGGGTTGGGAGGGTTTCTAAGGCGCGTAAAAAAACACTGGCATAGCGGAAGAAAGGGTTGGCTCCCATTGGTGACAGTGACGCCTCACTCAACTGGAACCCGAACTGCTGCCCTGGAAAAGGGGGAGATTGGGGGTTCGGGAGAGGAGGGGACGGAAGAGGCGGGTGAGGTAAGGTAGGGGGATGTGTACAATATGTGTGGGTCGTCGGGTAGGGCGGATGCTGGTGGGGTTAAGAGGGAGTGGAGTCGGTGAGGAGGGTTGAGGGGGAGTTTAGGGGAGGTAAGTATTGGAGGAGGATTTGGCGGGAGGATTGGGCAATGGGAGGGAGGCGGAAGGAAGAGAACCAAGGATCGAAAGGAAAGGTTGCCGAGTCAAGGCAATGCAAGCTACGCATACATGCAAGAGTGGCTGATCATGCTATGCTTGTGACACTCTCGAGGATTGATAGAAATGAATTCATGTCAGACATACCTGTAAGAGTGGTTGGTTCTGGGAGGCCTGCACATGCAAGGGAAGATGGAAGGAGCGAGGGAGGTAGAGGGAGAGAGAGAGAAACAGAGAAGCGCACAAAGAACAGACTTGAGGCGAGGGGAGGTGGAAAATGCAAATACTGGACAAGCGAAGGAGACGTAACAAGTGATGGAATGTAACGCATGCTCGTGAACGAGGGCAGTGTATCATAGGGAAGCGAGGTTCAGCGGGCGATTCTGGGCCATTCACTGTGGGAGAGAGCAATGGGTGGACTGGACGACACAGAGGAAGGGGGTTTGGTGGCAGGGGGCGGCAGGGACCTGCGGAGACGTTCCACGCGAGGATGGAGTGCTGCTGCGGGGAATCTGATGCAGAGGCAGTGAAGCCCATGTGAAACGACACGCCCTGTGCGGTGGGCTTGAGGTAGTGGCACAGTGACACTTTCTCCGACAGCACTGCCTTGCTTGGCTTCGGAGACGCGCTGGCTGAGAGAAACACTTGCAGCAAGCCCGTGCCGACGCCGCCGCCGCCGCTGCTGCTGCTGGGGTCAAAGACGATCCAGGCATGCTTTGGCTTGCCGTCGTTGAGAGTAAGGCCTGCTTTGGCTGTTGCGATGGAAGAGGTTTTGCCGCTCACACTGAGTCCCACGTGGTTGCTGTCTGGGTCGTTGGTGCTCCTGGAAGTGTCAAACTCCACAGCTATGCTGCGCTCATCCATGCCTGCATACCCCAAGCTGCCACCACCCCCACTGCCGTCGCTGCTGCCACTGCTACCGCCTGTTACAGAGTCACTGGCTGCAATCACAAACGCAAACCCGTCCCCTGCTTCTGCTGCGGCATTGGACGCGGCGGGTTTGAGAATGGAGAAGGAGAAATAGACGGTGAAGGCCAAGGGGCGGCCGCAGGCACCGGCTTTCAGCGCGAAGGAGAAGAGCAAGACGGGGAGTTGGAGGAACGCTGCACCCCACGTGTTGGGCTGTGAGGCTGCTGTGAGTGTGACGGTGCCGTCGCTTGCCACTGCCGCTCTCCCCTTCACGGCTATCTGTGCTGCTGTTGGCTGCAGGGTAACTGGGCCGCTTCCTGGGCCTGGCGGCGGGAGAATGGGCGAGGGCAGCAACAAGGAGAAGGAAAGGCAATGTAAAATAAGTTGGTAGTTGAGCACAGAAAAGGTTTCGCTGCTGCTACCATGTGCACGGCCACTGGGGCGCCGTCTCACCTTGGCTTGGGTTGGGTGGGAGGCTGGAAATGGTGGTATGTGGGTAGGGTACAGGAATAGGGGAGAAAACACAGGTGAGAAGAGCTTCTAAACTGCCTAATTGTTCAAGAAAGGAGCCCACACGACTCTCCATTGACCATCCTTCCTCACTCTTCCCTTCCCTTCCCCTTCCCTCTTTCCCCGTCCTCCTCTCCCTCCCCCTCCCACTTCCTCTCCCCCCTACCTTCCCTTACCCCCCCACACTCACTGCCTTCAGCGACGCAGCTTCCAGGAAGCTCCCCGTTGACAAACCCAGACTCGCAGTCACACTTGGGGACTCTGCTAGGACCCTCCAGGTAGCACAAGCCATGCCCGCCGCACGGGGGATCGGCAGCACTCACGCCGCAGAAGGCAGCACAGAGTGCCTCCGGCCGCTGCACCGCTGCAGCCGCAGCAGAGGGCGTGGCTGGCGTGGGACAGGAGTAGCCGTCAGGAGGGGTTTCAAGGCAGTTGAAGCGGAAGGAGATGGCGCCTTGCGCGCAGTTGGGTGGGGAGGAGAAGCCTGAGGAGAAATAGTTGTTGTCAAGATTGTAGACGGTGAGAGATGCTGGTATGGGCTCTAGTATGGGGCCTGTCAGCTGGTTGTTGTTGAGGTTGCTGTGGGGGGTGGGGTGTAAGGGGGAAGGAAGGTGGGGAAGGCCGATGAGACTGCACTGCACTGACTGCACTGCACCGCACTGCACTGCAATGCACTGCACTGACTGCACTGCACTGCACTGCACTGACTGTACTTCACTGCACTGCACTGCACTGCACTGAGTGCACTGCACTGCACTGCACTGAACTGCACTGAACTGCACTGCACTGCAATGCACCGCACAGAACTGCACCGCACAGAACTGCACTGCACTGACTGCACTGCACAGCACCGCACTTCACTGACTGCACTGCACTGCACTGCATAGGGGCGTGAGGCCAGTGGGATGGACGCACAGGAGAGTGAGGCGGACAAGGCCAGTGTACTGAGTGGGGATGGTTCCATGCAGAAGGTTGTTGCTCAGGTCACTGCCGAGGGAAAGAGAGGAGAGAGCGAGAGGAGGGGTGAGACCAAAGAGGTCATTAGAGAGAAGGGAGGTGGGAGGGTTGGGTGGGATGGGAGGCTAGGAGAGGGGAGGGGGCATCAATGTGAAAGACAGTACAACATTCCTGTGATGAGCTGTCGTTGAGGTATGGAACAAAGGGGAACACTGTAGGAAGGAGCAGTGGCAGCAGCAGTGGCAGCAGCAGCAGTGGAAGCAGCAGTGAAAGCGGGATACTCTCCTAGAAGGGAAGGCAAGTGGCTGGCGAGAAAAAACTTCCTCCGCCGTTGAATCCCATTCAGATTACAGAGAGAATCTAAGCATGTGTTTGCTTGCTTCTAGCTATCCTTGGGTTCATCTCGACTACCAAAGGCTTGTCGAGGCTCTTCTTTCTTAGAATGAACTAGCAAGCGTTTGCCCTTAGCCAGCCACCCAGCACAGGTCAAGCTTTCGTAAGTGAACATCTAGCACAGAACCTTGGAAGGAAAAGCAGTGTTGTGTGTGCAGCTGCATGGGTGTATGTATGTTGTTGCATGAGGTGCTGATTGAATCTGTGTAAGTTCACATATCTCACCCAGCGGATGACTTACGAGGCTCAGCTGCGCGGGTCACTCACACGAATCAGCTGGGCACATGACTCACATCACATGGGCCAGCTGGGCGCATCACTCACATGGCTTCCAGTTTTAATAGTCCTCCGACAATCGTGGGCAGAGTGCCGCTGATCTGGTTGCAGCAGAGGTTGCTGCGGGGGTGCAGAGTGGAAGAGAGAGAGAGAGAGAGAGGGGGTATCTTGAATCAAACTGCATGTCTGTACCCCTGCTGAATCAATACAACGGACCATTTGAACGAGAGGGTGCAATCATAGGGGCGTAGTGCAGTGGGAAGGGAAACGGGAAGGTGAGTAGGGTAAATGCAAATAAAGCAAGGGGTTGCTGTGGGAGTGATGAGAACAAAAGACATATGGTGCTTGAGAATTCTCAAAGCATATAGCTGAAATGCAGGGGACTGGGGAGAGCTGTGGACGTAGAAGATTGAGATGGGAAGGGATGGGGAAGTTATAAGAGGGATGGAATGTGGGAGGGCAAGGAAGCACAGGAAGTGGGGATGGAGAGAAAGAGCGGAGAGGCAGTGCAGTGTGGAAAGGGATTGCTGGAGTGGGGAGGACGAGGGGGGCCCGTGAGCACGGGGGAGTGAGAATGTGAAAATGGGAGAAGGAGAGCAGAGGGGGAAGGAGAGCAGAGAGGGAAGGAGAGCAGGTTCATGGGGGGAGGACAGGGCGAGAGAGAGGGTTGGTGGGGCACTGACAGCACTTGGAGGCTGGCGAGATTCGAGTACTCAGCAGGTATGGAGCCGGTAAACTCGTTGCCACTCAGATTGCTGCCGTGCACGAGGTGGTCGTCAGAGGGGACGGGGGAAGAGAGGATTAAAGGGAGGGAGAGGAGGCGATGGGGGAAAGGAAAGGTGGAAGGGAAGGGGAAATGGGGAAGGGAGGGGGGAAGGGAGGGAAGGTCAAACCGGAGTGGGGTTACAAGCCCTATCGCTCTCACCTGCCCTTGCTGTCCCCGATGTACTATTCAATGAAAAGGACTGTCTGACAGGCATGCCTCCCTCCCCCGTTACATGCTACACGCAGAGCACTAAGCTGTGCCCCTACTACCGGAGTCACAGAAGCAGGGAAAGGGAGGGTACAAGAGAGGGCAGTGGTGCAGCGTAGTGCACTCACAGGGCCTTGAGGTCTGTCATGCTGCTGATGCTGGTTGGAAGAGGGCCGGACAGGTCGTTGTGGCTCAGATCGCTGCGGGTGAAGGCAGAGAGGGGTGGGGTGGATGGGGTGGAGTGGTAGGTGAAAGGGACGGACCGGAGGAGCAAATGGAAGGTGGTGGGAGGGGTGGGAGGGGCTGGAGGGGTAGGAGGTGTTGGAAGTTGGTACCGCTCAGTGTGGCACTGCGGCATGGCATGGGCACATGTGAAGGTAGAGATGACAAGACACCGTCTGCTTGCACATGGCATTGCATGGCATGGCATGGCATGGCATGGCATAGCAAGGCAAGGCACGGGCAAATGTGGGAGTGCGGATGGAAGCAGCAGCCAGTGGGCGTACAGGTTGGTGATTGCAGTCAAGGCAGAGATCTGTTCTGGCACAGTCCCTGACAGCTGGTTGTAACTCAGGTCCCTGCCGTGCACACGTACAGCGGGCAAGGAAGAGTGGGCAAAGAAAGAGGTGGGGGAGGGAGAGATGGGGAAGGAAGAGAGGGGGGAGGGAGAGGAGGGGAAAGGAGAGGAGGGGAAAGGAGAGCACGGGAAGGGGGAGAGGGGGAAGGGAGAGGGTGGGGAAGGAGAGGGGGGAAGCGAGACGGTGGAAAGGGAAAGGGAGCAAAAGGGAGAGGGACAGAAATTAAGAGCAAGAGCTAAAGGGCGGAAACACAAACGTGTCCCTCTGCATGGCATCACATGGCACGGCACGGCAAGAGCGTGAGTCCTTGTACAACCTGTTGCAACGCAAGAGTTGTGATGCACATGACTTCTACAGGTCGCTTGCGTGGTTACTTGGTTGTTCATGAGTGGCCGGTTACAAATCACTCTGTGAATGTGTGGTGCAAGCGGTGGGGTGCAAGTGGTGGCGTGCATACAGCTTCTGCAGGTTGGGAATCTGTGCGATGGCTGCTGCTGGAATAAAGCCTGTGAGAGCATTGTTGGAGAGAGATCTGCAGAAATCAGTGGAGAGACAGGGAGCAGAGAGACAGAGCAACAGAGCGATGGAAAGATGGAGAAACAGAGAGTCAAAGAGACAAGGCGGAGAGAAGCGGGAATGGCATGAGAGACAGCGGGGTGGTGCCATGGGGGGACGTGAGACGAGGCAAAAGACATGTAGATGGAATCACGCTTTATCGGTAAGATTATGTTGCGAAGAATTATTTGAATGGGCAAGAGATAGGCCACAGCACAGCAAATCATTGAGTACCTTCCGCTATAGGGACACACGAAAGGGAGGGTGCTGCCGGGAGTGTGGTGAGGGCATGTGAGAGAAGAGAAGTGCAGAAACGAGAGTGATGTGAGAAGAGAGCATGTGCAAGAGAGCAGTGCAGCAACGGGAGTGCAGTGAGGGAGAGCCTACAGCTCCTGCAGAGCAGTGAGGGCGCTGATGGATGGAATGAGTGTGCCCGACAGACGGTTGAAGCTCAGGTTTCTATGAGGCAGAACGTGTATTTCCCACCGGCGTTTGAGAGGGTGGAGGGGAGGATGAAAAGGTGGAGAAGAGGGGGCGGGGGGGAGGTACGTGTGGGGGAGGAGAGGAAAAGGGGAGGAGGAAGGGTGGGGGGAGGGGGGTTGTTTGTTTGAGTTTGTGGGACCTGACAGATAGTGGAGAGGGATGGAGGCAGATGTCAAGTGGTTTTAACACATGAGAAACTGAACCGATGCGGACATGAGGACATGGCTAAGCTTGAACGGGTGAAAAGGTCACAAGATGAGGGAAAGGTTGTGGACTAACAGGCTGGTGAGTTTGGTGAGGAGGGAGAGGGACGAAGGCATGGATCCAGACAGCTGGTTGTGGCTCATGTCCCTGTGGCACAGCATGGCATGGCGTGGTGTGGTGTGGTGTGGTGTGGCATGCGATGTAACGGCATGGCAAGACACGGCGCGGTTGTGAGTAACCACTTTGGTAATGGAGCGAGGAGAGAGATACAAGAAGGTTTTATGGTCCGATAAAAACAACACGAGTATTTGAAGACAGTATACAGGAGACTACACGCACGAGGAAACAAACGAGGAGAAGCAAGTGCTTGCAATTTGACTGCAAGACAAGTGGTCCATGCATGGGAAGGCACTTGCCCTAAACCCTAAACCCTAAACCCTAAGCCCTTGAAAACAAACACACAACACAGCAATGCTATACGGAACCCCCCCCCACACACAGCCATGGTCCACCCATCCCTTTCAGCTCTCATATGGCTCCACACACGCGCTATCTGGTGAGGGGCACCAGGGAACGTGGCATTAGCTTGGATGTGCCTCAAGCATCCAAAGGGGATTTAAGGAGGATACAAGGAAGATGCGAAGGGGAATCAGAGAGGGTTTTTAAAAAGCATGCCAAGAGGACCAAGAGGATTCAATGAGAATCAACACACACTCACAGGCGAGGTGAGTTTGTGAGGGCAGCGATAAGCGGCTCGGGGATGGGGCCCGAGAGAATGTTGGACGACAGGCCCCTGCAAGAAGAGATGGGGTGCGGTTCGGTGGTGAGAGGTGAGTTTTGTAGGGAGGGATGAGCATGGAAGGGAGATAGAAAATGGTGAGGGATGAGTTGATATGAGATGCAGAGTAATGGGCTGGATGGGGTGTGGTGGAGCGAGATGCGATGCAATGTGATGCTATGGGATGGGATGGGATGGGATGGGATGGGATGAAGCCACACACGCTACTGCGTGGTACTGACAGGGTGGATAGCTGTGAGAGGCGGCTGTAGCCCAAAGGCAGCGATCCCGAGAAGATGTTGCTGCTGAGGTCGCTGGGGATGGGGAAGAAGGAGATAGAGGGGAGGGGGAGAGGGGGAACGGGAGAGGAGCGGGAGAGGGAGTAAAGTGGGAGAGGGGGGAGAGGGAGGAAATCGGGGGTCCGTTTCTGAGCCGATTAGATGGGGGAGGAGGCAAAGAACAAAAGGAGAAGACGCAGGTGAGGGAGTTGTACTAGTGCAAAGCACAACCACAAGAGCAGTGTGATATATAAACGCTCAAGGAAGGGCGATGGATGGTTTAAAAGCTTGATATTTCTCTACAGTTCAGACAAAGCATGGGAGGGGGACTGATGGGCGGGAGGGGGACTGACAGGTGGGAGAGAGAGGTGGCTCGACTAAGGATGGTAGGCAGTGGCCCTGATAGCTGGTTGTTACTCAAATCCCTGCACGTGCAAAGGAGGAGGGAGGGGAGTAAGGAAAAGGGGCAGGAGTATACGCGGGCAGAGGCAGAGTAGATTCTAAGCCAGGATATGTGGAAACTGAGAAGGCTGGAGTGGGCCAGATTGCAGAAGACAAGTGAGACGAGGCAGGGGAAAAGGGGAGAATCACACCGACGTTCCATTATTTGAGAGGAAGAAGCAATATGATGCAATAATTCCACGGTGCTTGCATGTGTGCGTGCTTGGTTGCTCGCACTCACAGTTTCTTAAGATCCGTGAGCTGGGAGAGAGTGGGAGGAATATCGCCGTATAGCTGGTTGGATCCGAGCACTCTGGTTGGGGTTGGGGCAGCAGCATGAGACTCTGGTTGGGTCGGCACCTCGAAAGGTGGATGTGATGGTGTTGCGGTGATGTTTGGCATGGGGTGATGTGTGGCATGTTACCATGCAATTCATGACATGGCATGAATTACACAGCATAACATGGCACAGCGTGTCTCACAGATTTTGCAGGCGATGGAGGTGGAATATGGAAGCAGGAATGGAGCCATCAAGAGAGTTGCCTGACAAATCACTGCAAAGAAGAAGGGAGGGAGGAAGGGATGGAAGGAGGGAGAGAGGGAGGAAGGAAATGTGGGAGGGAGGGAGGGGGGGGAGGGAGGGAGGGAGGGAGGGAGGGAGGGAGGGAGGGAGGGAGGGAGGGAGGGAGGGAGGGAGGGAGGGAGGTACCAGAAGAAACACGGGGAAATGGCAGAATCAAGAGTTGTTAAGAAACCAGCCAGCATTGTGGATTTGTGGAAGGGGGGCAAGAGGGAACGAGGGTGCAGAGAAGAACAGGAGGGAAAGATGGAAGGAAGGGGGAAGGAGAAGGAGAGGTGGGGGGAGTGGGCTTCATATGGAGAGCTACTCTCGCTGAGAAAGGATCTCCTTACATGGTGACTGCACCCGCAACATTGGAAATGTCATCAGGGATAGGACCCGTGAGGTAATTTCTTGCCAGGTTGCTGGAACAAACGGGTAAAAAGGGGGGGAAGGGGTTGGAGGGAAGGGCGGGGCGGAGGAGGAGGGTGGGTGTGTGATGGAGCGATAGTGGAAGTGAGAGTAGAGAAGCAAGCAAGGGCGAGGGCACATTCTAAAGAGTCGAGAGTGTGCAAGAAATGGTGGAAAAGAGTAGTTCAACTCCAGGTCGAGGCTACAAAAGAGCAAAGAGGGTTCTCACAGGTACGTGAATGCAGTGTTGAAGTCGCTTGGAATCGGTACTGATCCTGTCAAGCCACCACCACTTAAATCCCTGCGCATGCACATGCGTTCACATGCCCATGCACATGCCCATTCACATGCCCATGCCCATGCACATGCACATGCACACACGTACACAGGAACTACAGAGTGAGTCAGGGCATCAGGAGACTACAGGGATGAGAGGGTTGGGAAGGTACCCTGCTCACACTCGCCAGCAGTGGCGCGAATAAAACAGGACATTAGCGGTGCTGTCGGTATCAGCCGTTCTGCTGCGTAGGGTGTGGATGCTGTAACTTGGTTAGTGCGTCGGCTTTGAGGTGCGAAGAATGTGCCTTCAGCAGGGGTGCTGCTGATGGAGCGGCGTGCATGCATACATGTGCAATGGAACTAACAACCCGTCGGATTCTTACCATGTCCACCGCTGCAAGCACCGATAGGCTCCCTCTAGGATTCATGATGCAGTGGAAGCAGCTAGTGGTGGCTGAGAGAGTTAAGGCGTCGGGTGGAGTTGTTACCATCGAGAATAACACGCTCTTGGAAGAAGGTGGAGGTAGTGGTTCGGAGGCCGATGAAAGGGTTGACTTTTGAGTCGACTCAAAAGTCAACGAGGTAGTGGTTTGGAGGCCGATGAAAGGGGAAGCACATGCGCTCGAAGTGAGCACTGTGGATCCCATCTCTTTCAAACGGTCGCGCGGGGTGGCCAACAAACCGGCCGAACCAATGAACTGGTTTGGTAACGAACCGAACCGGCTGGCCGAAAATATCGGTTTGGTTCGGTTAAAAACATACGCAACCACACCAAACTAAACGCGGTTCGCCCAGTGCTCATTACTATGCGGTGTGTTGGCTATGTGGTCAGAGAGAGAAAGAAAGGGAAAACGCTGGCTTACCAGCCTTTCCTGCAAAAACACGGGGGGGGTGCACTGTACCCTATTGATCCTTGAGACTTGGGAATGTCTTGTTGACCGTTCAAATTTATCAGCATACTTGGATGGATCGTAGACAGCTGCGGTAGGGGCAGCCCTTGAGAGGGTGCAGGGTCGTGTAATCCTCCTGTGTGATATCTCTTCGATGGTCCTGAGAGTGGTACTGGCTTGCTTACAGTGACTTGATCAGCGGGAGGTTGATTAGGAAATCGGGAATGGGGCCAGAGAACCAGTTGTTGGTAAGATCACTGTGGTGGGGACGACAGATGGGTGAGAGGCAGAGAGGGGAAGGCAGAGGGAGAGATAGAACGACAAGCAGAGGCCGATGCATGATACATAGTGCATGGGACGTAAGCAGAGGTAAAGGGAACGACAAGCAGAACACGATTCATGGAGACAAAACATGAGATAGTGAGAATATGAGACATCTCAAAGCATACCAAGGAAGACGGAGCATGAGGTTACGAGAAAATGGGATTGGGAGAACCTAGGCTAGGACAGGCCTTGTGAGGGGCCAAGGTGGCATGGGCAAGCAAGCAGCTTGACAGCGACAACATCGGAGGTAGGTAGGTTGGTGGAGTGGCATTGAGGAGCCTCATAAGGCACAATAGGTGAGGAGGGGAGAAGAAGGGGGAGGGGCTTGAAGGAAGGAGGCAGGTGTCTTTTGAGCTGCCTCAAAAATCAGGGCAGGTGAGGAAGGGCTTGGATACACAGGAGCGATTTTTTTGTCGAATTAATAGAGGGCAGGTATGGAGCGGCTTGGGTACAAGGGATCACATTGACGGGTTGAAGAAAGGTTGTTGGAGTGAGGCGGGCTGGGTATACAGGGTGGTGGCTGGGTATACAGGGTGGTGGCTGGGTCTCATCCTAGCCAGCTTTGAGATGCTTCAACACTGGCTTTGCAATGCAATGGAATTCTGAAGACCCCATCCCAACACGCAGGTATGGCGATGCGGTTTAATCCACGGCGAGAGAAATTGGCCTAACTGTCAGCAGGAGGAGCAGGGCGTGACATCAACTGAAGAGGAAGGCCTTGCAACAAGAGCAGAGTAAGGGCTTACAGTTCCTCAAGGTTAACAAGTTCCAGGAGAAAGTCGGGAGGGGAGTCGGTCAAAGCAGCCTTTGACAGCCCACTGCCAGCGGTCAGGAAGCAGAATGGGGCGGTGGGGGAGATGCAGGGGGAATGGGTTGAGAGTGTTGGGACGGATGGACAATGGATGGATGGTGCGGAGAGGTTGGTGGGACGGGGTGGATTGGAAGTAAGGGAGAGGGCAGACGTAGCATGTGCATCAGCAGATTGTGTATGAGAGTTGGAGGAGGAGCGAGGCAAGGCAAGGCATACACTCGCGAAGCACGAGGAGCCAGCGAGGAGCAAATCAACACAAGATGGTTGAGAAGTGCGGTGCAATGAGACAGTCAGGGGCAGGGAGAGAGAGGCGGTGAGAGAGAGGCGATGAGAGAGAGCCGGTGAGAGAAAGGCGGTGAGAGAAAGGCCACCAAGAGCATGTATTCTGGCCGGCAGCAAAACGGCATGCTGAATACAGGTGTCGAGCAGCCCAATGGCGAGCGGCACTGTGAGGTTCAGTGCGGTGCAACAAAGTGGCAAAGTCATAAGGTGCTTGGAGCGATGAGTGAAGGCGCTCACAGGTAGGAGAGGGATGTAAGAGCAGATATTGGATCCAAGTAGATTGCGTCAATGAGGTTTCCCCCAAGGTTTCTGAGTGGAAAGGTGGGGAGAAAATTGTGGTTAAGTACAGCGAACATGATGAGCCGCAGAGATTTGTGCATGAACATGGGAATGAGCGGCCACTGTACACAGAGCATGGAGAAGCACAGTGAAGATGAAGGGAAACGGGAAGGGGAAGGGCAAGGGCAAGGGGAAGGGGAGGGGGAAGGGGAAGGGAAAGGGGAAGGGGAAGGGAAAGGGGAAGGGGAAGGGGAAAGGGGAACGGGAACAGGAAGGGGAACGGGAAGGAGAAGGGAAATGGGAAGGGAAACGGGAAGGGGGAAGGGAAACGGGAAGGGGAAGGGAAACGGGAAGGGAAAGGGCAAAGAGAAGGGGAAGGGTAAGGGGAAGGGGAAGGTGAAGGGTAAGGGGAAGGGGAAGGGGAAGGGGAAGGGGATCAATATATGCATGAAGAGAGAATGGTGCTTGCAGATGGTCAAGACCATGAGACGACGAGTCGAGACAATACATTGACCTGAACATCCCAAGAACCATGAGCCTTGGAGGGAAAGGAAGTATCGAGGGGAGAGAGGGGGGAGACAAAGAGGAGTAAATGAGGAGGCAGAGAGGAGGGAGAGAAGAAGTGGGAGTAGAGAAGAGAGGCAGAAGGAAGAAGGGAGAGAGGAGGGAGAGAGGAAGGAAAGATGAGGGAGAGAGGAGTGGGAGAGGAGGAAGAAAGCTTGACAGCACTGGCAGCACTGACAGGTATCGAAGGCTAGCCATATTGTCCAAACTTGGGAGTGGCCCTACTATCTCATTGTCGTAAACATCCCTGCCATGCCATGCCATGCCATTCCATGCCATACCACGCCATGCCAAGCCATGGCATGCCACGCCATGCCATGCCAGGCAGTATCATGCCTTCCCATGCCATTCCATGCCATGCCAACCATGCATAACAAGTCTTGCCATGCGACACAATGAGATACATTATACAGCCATGCGTACATGGGCATGTCAGAAGCAGGGAAAGGCACGGGAGGGGGATGGAGGAAAGGGGGATTTGGTGCCAGAATGTGGGCAAATGAGTGTTATAGTCACAATAGGCTTGAATGTGCCTAAAACGAAAGATAGAGAGCACAGACGGATTTCTGCACAGCGGCTTCAAACGTTGATAGCGTTCTGCTCACAGCTGCAAATGACTTGATTCAAATTGGATCTGGAGCGTCTTCACGTCGTCTACAATTATCAATTTAGATTGCACGATTTGATAAAGAATTGACGACACAGCTTCGGTTTGAACGAACGGTACTATGGCAGCCACTATAGTCTTAGAACACAAGATAGGAAGAGTTACGAGTTGGGAATGACTCCCAGCTCCTACAAACCCCAAGAGCCGAGGTACAGTGATGTGGAACAGTGCCACACTGTCCCCAACCACGAAGGGTCTCGAAACTACCCTTCACTAGGGCCTACACCAAGTGAAATGTTACACTACACAAAGTAATGTAACTATCTTCAATATCTTGAGGTGTACCCTTTTGGCGAGCTTCGAAATCACTTGAGGCTTGACACCAAGGCTCGGGCTCTTCATCACAAACTCATCCTTGAGTTCTTGATGGGTCTGCTGCACACACATGCGACACGCCGAACGTTCGACACAGGACAAAATAGAAACCGCGCACGACAAAATAGAAACCGCGCGCGAGACACAAACGACCGCGTAACACGCGTCTAGCGATAACTCGCTATTGACTCGACACACACACTCGACATTGTTATAGTCACAATAGGCTTGAATGTGCCTAAAACGAAAGATAGAGAGCACAGACGGATTTCTGCACAGCGGCTTCAAACGTTGATAGCGTTCTGCTCACAGCTGCAAATGACTTTATTCAAATTGGATCTGGAGCGTCTTCACGTCGTCTACAATTATCAATTTAGATTGCACGATTTGATAAAGAATTGACGACACAGCGTCGGTTTGAACGAACGGTACTATGGCAGCCACTATAGTCTTAGAACACAAGATAGGAAGAGTTACGAATTGGGAATGACTCCCAGCTCCTACAAACCCCAAGAGCCGAGGTACAGTGATGTGGAACAGTGCCACACTGTCCCCAACCACGAAGGGTCTTGAAACTACCCTTCACTAGGGCCTACACCAAGTGAAAGGTTACACTACACAAAGTAATGTAACTATCTTCAATATCTTGAGGTGTACCCTTTTGGCGAGCTTCGAAATCACTTGAGGCTTGACACCAAGGCTCGGGCTCTTCATCACAAACTCATCCTTGAGTTCTTGATGGGTCTGCTGCACACACCTGCGACACGCCGAACGTTCGACACAGGACAAAATAGAAACCGCGCACGACAAAATAGAAACCGCGCGCGAGACACAAACGACCGCGTAACACGCGTCTAGCGATAACTCGCTATTGACTCGACACACACACTCGACATCATGACTCAACATTCACACACAATTATAAGCATGAAATATATATTATCCCATGCCCTCATACCATTCCATACACACACACATTCACGCACACGGACAACAAGCCGAGTGCAAACCGTAGGGTTGCACCAACAGACATCATGACTCAACATTCACACACAATTTTAAGCATGAAATATATATTATCCCATGCCCTCATACCATTCCATACACACACACATTCACGCACACGGACAACAAGCCGAGTGCAAACCGTAGGGTTGCACCAACAAACTCCCCCTCGGATTGTTGGCCTTAGGATATGTTGCTCTCTCAGTTCAGAGCCATCCCAGCCAGCTTGCAACACTTCCAATGCTGCTGCTCCACCAGCCTCTTGGTCATCATGTCAGCCGGCTGCCCCGTGGTCTTCACGTAGCGCAACTCAACTTCACCCGCGGTTACCATGCTCCTCGTCCAATGCCACTTCACCCTCATGTGCTTCGTGAGTCCATGCAACACAGGGTTCTTAGCAAGAGCAATGGCACCCTGGCTGTCACAGTACAGTGGGGTAGGTCCTTGCTGCTCCTCCCCCAATTCAGCCAACAAGCGCCGCTGCCACACAATCTCCCGTACGGCACGGAAGAGTGCCATGTACTCGGACTCCACCGAGCTCAAAGCTTGGTCAACCTGCTTCTTGCTCTCCCAAGCAGTTGGGCCTCCACCAACACAGCATATGAAGCCTCCCACACTTGTCATGTCCTCTGGTTCTGATGCATATGAAGCATCCGAGTAGGCGGTGAGGAACAAACGCCCGGGTTCAACACCATCCGCGCCCTTTTGGCGCCTTTGTGCCGCCGCCGAGTATTGCAGCCCAACGGTCGGTGTTTGGCCAAGATACTTGGCCACCCTCATTCCAGCTGCTACCTGCTCCTCATGAGGGCATTGCACAACCCTAGCCAGCTGCCCGGTAGCAAACGCGACGTCCGGTCGGGTGTTTACCGCCGCATACATGAGGCTGCCCACCAACGAGTGAAATCGGCGCCTCTCCTCTTCACCAACGCTCTCCTCCTCTGGTCCCTTCACACACTTGAACCCAGAGGGAAAGGGTGTAGCCACATGGCCTTCACTCTGCCCAAAGTTGGCAGCCAATGCCTCCAGGTACTTTCGTTGATGCACCCGCATGCACCGCTTCTCCACATCTCGTTCGATGTGGAGCCCAAGGTAGAAGCTCACGTCACCAAGGGCCTTGCACTTGAACTTGTCTTGAAGCTTCAGCATCACCTCCTTCACAAGGTCAGAAGAGGGTGAGAAAATGAGGATGTCATCCACATAAACCACCATGAAACTCCTCTGCTCCCCCTCGCCAAGCATGAACAAGGAGTGATCGGCCGTTGAGGGAGTGAAGCCGATCCCCTCCAACACTTCGCGCAGCTTCATGTACCATTGCCTAGGGGCCTGCTTCAGCCCATAGAGGGCCTTCTTCAGCTTCCACACTCTGCCACTACCATCATCAAACCCCTCTGGCTGCGCCATAAAAATCTCCTCCTCAAGGATGCCGTTAAGGAATGCCGTTACGATGTCCATTTGCTTTACTACCCATCCTTTGATGGCGGCTCCCGCGAATAGGGTTCGCAGCGTCGTCGGCTTCACCACAGGGGCAAACAGCTCCTTGAAGTCCACCTTCTCCTTCTGCTGGTACCCCTTGGCTACAAGCCTAGACTTGTAGCGCTCGATCTTGCCGTCGGCATCCGACTTGATTTTGAAGAGCCACTTGGACGTTATCGCCGTACGCCCCTCCGGTAGCTCCACCAATTCAAACGTGTCATTCTCCTCGATGCTCTTCAGCTCACTCTCCATGGCCTTCTTCCACTCCTCAGCATCACTACTCTCCAAAGCCTCCTTGAGAGTTGCTGGTTCTCCCGGCATCTCCACCGGAGAGAAGAACGCGAAGGCACACTCCTCGTAGTCACTCTCCTCGTCGTCTCCGACCATCATTGCCGCTCCGGCCAGGGCTGTCTTGCCCTGCTTTCCCGGCGCATCATAGGTCAGCCTATTAGGGGGTTGAACTCTCCTCTTCCCCCTTCCTTCCTCCTCAGCTGCAGGGACTTGAAGGCCTTGGCGTTGCTGCGGTGTGGCTCGAATCCGTGGAGCACTCGTAGTACGGGAAGGAAGTGACGGTGCACGCTCGCTCACTTGCTGCACCTCCTCCTCTTCTTCCTCTGCATCATTGGCCTCCTCTCCCCCATTCACAAGGGAGGATTGCCTTGTGGTTGTTCTGCCGCTGCTCAGTTCCAAAGGCAGCTCCACATGCTCCAAACCGGAACTCTTCACCTCCCCAAACCGCACGCCTATCTTCGCCTCATTCTCCGCCTTCCAATCCTTGTACATGAAGTTCTCCATGAACTTGCAGTCCCTGCTCACCAAGAACTTCTTGGTGAATGGGTCCCAAAGAAGCCATCCCTTGCTTGCCCAAGTGCACGGCCCACACCGCCTTGGCACCAAGCTTGTTGTGCCGAAGATGCTTAGGCACGAGCGCCATGCACATGCACCCGAACACCCGAAGCATATCCACCTTTGGCTTCCTTCCTAGCCACTCCACATAGGGCACCCATTTGTCTGCTCCCACATGAGTCAAGGCTCTGTTCTTGGCCACACACGCGCTCCGCACCGCATCAGGCCAGAAATAGTCGGGTAGCCCGGCTTCAATGAGCAACCCGCGTGCCGCCTCCGTGATTGTGCGGTTCGCTCGCTCGGCGATGCCGTTCATTGCAGGGGAGTATGGCATGGTGAGGGAGTGCCGAATACCATTCTTCTTCAGCCACAACCCAAACTCCTTGCTCAGGAACTCTCCCCCTCGATCGGTGCGGATTGACTTGACTAGACGGTCTTGTTGCCGCTCCACCATCGGGAACCAATCCGTCTTCAACGTTTCAGCCACGTCGCTCTTCTTGGCCAGCACGTACACCCAAGTCATGCGGGTGTAGACGTCGACAATGGTGAGAAAATACTCAGCTCCAGCAGCTCCAAGCTTCAGGGGGCCCACCACGTCCATCACCACCTCATCAAGCGGTGCCTTTGCCGTTGCCTCCGAACTAGGGAACGGAAACCGGGTGAACTTGGCTTGAATGCACGTCGGGCAGCCAAGCACCTCATCGGGCTCCCCCTTCACACGTATGCCAGCAACCATCTCATTCTTCACTAGCTGCTGCAAGATGGGCAGGGCCACATGCCCCATGCGCCGATGCAAGGTGAGCCAATCACACTCCCCCGTAGCCGAAGTTGGATTGGAGAATGCCGCGCTCGCAATAGCGCCCCACATACTCTCTCCGTAGTCCTCCTCCGCTGCTGCCTCTGGGTTCTCCTCACCCTTTTGCTGCTCCTTGGTTGCTGCACCACTCTCCTTAGGTTCACTGAACTTGCTGGTCCCTCCAGGTTTGCTCTTCTTGAGCTCATTCTCCTTAGCGCGACCGTTCGCGCCATCGTCGCTACCGACCGCTCCATCCTTGGTGCTGATGCTTGCTGCCACTTGCCTCTCCTTAGGCATAGGGACAACTGGGATCTGCCACATCTCGTTGTAGACATCCCTGTCCTCATGAAGGTCCCAAAGAATTCGATCGCCAAGCCTTGCGGTGTAGGTCTTGGCTCCCTTCGAGTTCGTGTCCATGCCGGCCTTTGCCAACCGCCGCACGGAAATCAGGTTTGCAGCAAGGCTGGGCACCCAAAGCACGTTCTTGAGGCCCACCATCTTCCCATCAGCACCCTTGAACATGGCCTTGCCCATGCCTTTCACCTCTGCTCGCTGCCCCAAAGCCGATGTGACATGCTTCACCGGTGACGGCTCGAGTTCGGTGAGCAAGTCCGGGCGAGGTGTCATGCTATAGGTAGCGCCACTATCAATCACCCAATAGTCCAGGGGGTGTAGGGTCACCTTCCCCACAGCTGCTGGCTCCTCAAAGCCTTCATCCTTCTCTGGACCAGCCGGTACTTGCGTCGACACGAAGTAGAATAGACCCGGGTATCGATCGTCGCTCGGGTCCTTGTCGTTATCTCCGCTCTTCATGTTTGCAGCTCCGCCACCGCGACCGCCACGGCCTCCACGGCCTCGTCCTCTCCCTCCTCCTGCTCCTCTACCCTCTTGGCCTTGAGCAGGGGTCCAACCATCAGGGAGTTTGTAGCAGTCGCGCCACATGTGTCCGCTCTTGTGGCAATAGTGACACTCGCCGTCGAATCGGCCGCGACCGCGTCCGTAGCTCTTGTCGTCGCTGCCGTAACCGCCACTCCTGCGGCCTCCGCCGAAGTTGCTGCCACCAAACCTTCCTCCCCCTCGTCCTCTGCCTCTTCCTCGACCATATCCACGGCCGATGCTCGCTGCCCCAGCGCCATCCGCACTCGCCAACTCACGGCGGCGGAAATCCTCTTGAAGGATAGCTCGCTTCACGTCTTCAAGCGAGAGGCGGGGCAAGTCGCGATTAAGGTTGATGATGAGCGAGGACCATGACTCTGGGAGTAAGGCCAGCAACTTGGTCTTCTTTTGGAGCTCACTGTAGTTCAAATCAGCTCCCTCAAGCCGCGTCAACAAGTCGAAGAATTTCTGCACCCCTTCTTCAACCGCTTCGTTTTCTTCAATTCGTAGTGCCGCCATTTGCCGTTCCAACACCACCGCTACCGCCGCTGTTGCAGGAGCATGTACACCCTTGAGAGCAGCCCATGCCTTTGGTCCTTTCTCTGGTTCACGCTGGAATGGCTTGATGTGACGGATCTGACTGCTCCCCAACGCTTGCCCAAGTAAGAGATAGCCTTGTGCGCTCTTCCGCACCCACGGGCTCTTCTCCGGGTCGTTCTCGGGGCGCTTCTCCGTTCCTTCCATCACCTCCAGCAGGTCATAGTGGTCAAAGATGTTCTCCATCTTGAAGGAACATTCAGCAAAGTTGTCACCGTTGAACTTGTCAAGCCCAAACACCCTAGGCTCATCCCTAGGTGGGCCAAGACTTGGTTGCATGGGCGCCATGGCTGAATCACGGGGTTGGCCTTGAGCTTGAGCTTCTCCACTGCCACCAGCACCTCTGCCACCCCTTTCCTCAGGTCCAGACATTGTCGAAACTGCTCCAAGGGGCTCTGATACCACTTGTTATAGTCACAATAGGCTTGAATGTGCCTAAAACGAAAGATAGAGAGCACAGACGGATTTCTGCACAGCAGCTTCAAACGTTGATAGCGTTCTGCTCACAGCTGCAAATGACTTTATTCAAATTGGATCTGGAGCGTCTTCACGTCGTCTACAATTATCAATTTAGATTGCACGATTTGATAAAGAATTGACGACACAGCGTCGGTTTGAACAAACGGTACTATGGCAGCCACTATAGTCTTAGAACACAAGATAGGAAGAGTTACGAATTGGGAATGACTCCCAGCTCCTACAAACTCCAAGAGCCGAGGTACAGTGATGTGGAACAGTGCCACACTGTCCCCAACCACGAAGGGTCTTGAAACTACCCTTCACTAGGGCCTACACCAAGTGATTACACTACACAAAGTAATGTAACTATCTTCAATATCTTGAGGTGTACCCTTTTGGCGAGCTTCGAAATCACTTGAGGCTTGACACCAAGGCTCGGGCTCTTCATCACAAACTCATCCTTGAGTTCTTGATGGGTCTGCTGCACACACCTGCGACACGCCGAACGTTCGACACAGGACAAAATAGAAACCGCGCACGACAAAATAGAAACCGCGCGCGAGACACAAACGACCGCGTAACACGCGTCTAGCGATAACTCGCTATTGACTCGACACACACACTCGACATCATGACTCAACATTCACACACAATTATAAGCATGAAATATATATTATCCCATGCCCTCATACCATTCCATACACACACACATTCACGCACACGGACAACAAGCCGAGTGCAAACCGTAGGGTTGCACCAACAGACATCATGACTCAACATTCACACACAATTATAAGCATGAAATATATATTATCCCATGCCCTCATACCATTCCATACACACACACATTCACGCACACGGACAACAAGCCGAGTGCAAACCGTAGGGTTGCACCAACAAACTCCCCCTCGGATTGTTGGCCTTAGGATATGTTGCTCTCTCAGTTCAGAGCCATCCCAGCCAGCTTGCAACACTTCCAATGCTGCTGCTCCACCAGCCTCTTGGTCATCATGTCAGCCGGCTGCCCCGTGGTCTTCACGTAGCGCAACTCAACTTCACCCGCGGTTACCATGCTCCTCGTCCAATGCCACTTCACCCTCATGTGCTTCGTGAGTCCATGCAACACAGGGTTCTTAGCAAGAGCAATGGCACCCTGGCTGTCACAGTACAGTGGGGTAGGTCCTTGCTGCTCCTCCCCCAATTCAGCCAACAAACGCCGCTGCCACACAATCTCCCGTACGGCACGGAAGAGTGCCATGTACTCGGACTCCACCGAGCTCAAAGCTTGGTCAACCTGCTTCTTGCTCTCCCAAGCAGTTGGGCCTCCACCAACACAGCATATGAAGCCTCCCACACTTGTCATGTCCTCTGGTTCTGATGCATATGAAGCATCCGAGTAGGCGGTGAGGAACAAACGCCCGGGTTCAACACCATCCGCGCCCTTTTGGCGCCTTTGTGCCGCCGCCGAGTATTGCAGCCCAACGGTCGGTGTTTGGCCAAGATACTTGGCCACCCTCATTCCAGCTGCTACCTGCTCCTCATGAGGGCATTGCACAACCCTAGCCAGCTGCCCGGTAGCAAACGCGACGTCCGGTCGGGTGTTTACCGCCGCATACATGAGGCTGCCCACCAACGAGTGAAATCGGCGCCTCTCCTCTTCACCAACGCTCTCCTCCTCTGGTCCCTTCACACACTTGAACCCAGAGGGAAAGGGTGTAGCCACATGGCCTTCACTCTGCCCAAAGTTGGCAGCCAATGCCTCCAGGTACTTTCGTTGATGCACCCGCATGCACCGCTTCTCCACATCTCGTTCGATGTGGAGCTCACGTCACCAAGGGCCTTGCACTTGAACTTGTCTTGAAGCTTCAGCATCACCTCCTTCACAAGGTCAGAAGAGGGTGAGAAAATGAGGATGTCATCCACATAAACCACCATGAAACTCCTCTGCTCCCCCTCGCCAAGCATGAACAAGGAGTGATCGGCCGTTGAGGGAGTGAAGCCGATCCCCTCCAACACTTCGCGCAGCTTCATGTACCATTGCCTAGGGGCCTGCTTCAGCCCATAGAGGGCCTTCTTCAGCTTCCACACTCTGCCACTACCATCATCAAACCCCTCTGGCTGCGCCATAAAAATCTCCTCCTCAAGGATGCCGTTAAGGAATGCCGTTACGATGTCCATTTGCTTTACTACCCATCCTTTGATGGCGGCTCCCGCGAATAGGGTTCGCAGCGTCGTCGGCTTCACCACAGGGGCAAACAGCTCCTTGAAGTCCACCTTCTCCTTCTGCTGGTACCCCTTGGCTACAAGCCTAGACTTGTAGCGCTCGATCTTGCCGTCGGCATCCGACTTGATTTTGAAGAGCCACTTGGACGTTATCGCCGTACGCCCCTCCGGTAGCTCCACCAATTCAAACGTGTCATTCTCCTCGATGCTCTTCAGCTCAATCTCCATGGCCTTCTTCCACTCCTCAGCATCACTACTCTCCAAAGCCTCCTTGAGAGTTGCTGGTTCTCCCGGCATCTCCACCGGAGAGAAGAACGCGAAGGCACACTCCTCGTAGTCACTCTCCTCGTCGTCTCCGACCATCATTGCCGCTCCGGCCAGGGCTGTCTTGCCCTGCTTTCCCGGCGCATCATAGGTCAGCCTATTAGGGAGTTGAACTATCCTCTTCCCCCTTCCTTCCTCCTCAGCTGCAGGGACTTGAAGGCCTTGGCGTTGCTGCGGTGTGGCTCGAATCCGTGGAGCACTCGTAGTACGGGAAGGAAGTGACGGTGCATGCTCGCTCACTTGCTGCACCTCCTCCTCTTCTTCCTCTGCATCATTGGCCTCCTCTCCCCCATTCACAAGGGAGGATTGCCTTGTGGTTGTGCTGCCGCTGCTCAGTTCCAAAGGCAGCTCCACATGCTCCAAACCGGAACTCTTCACCTCCCCAAACCGCACGCCTATCTTCGCCTCATTCTCCGCCTTCCAATCCTTGTACATGAAGTTCTCCATGAACTTGCAGTCCCTGCTCACCAAGAACTTCTTGGTGAATGGGTCCCAAAGAAGCCATCCCTTGCTGTTTTGAGCCATGCCCAAGTGCACGGCCCACACCGCCTTGGCACCAAGCTTGTTGTGCCGAAGATGCTTAGGCACGAGCGCCATGCACATGCACCCGAACACCCGAAGCATATCCACCTTTGGCTTCCTTCCTAGCCACTCCACATAGGGCACCCATTTGTCTGCTCCCACATGAGTCAAGGCTCTGTTCTTGGCCACACACGCGCTCCGCACCGCATCAGGCCAGAAATAGTCGGGTAGCCCGGCTTCAATGAGCAACCCGCGTGCCGCCTCCGTGATTGTGCGGTTCGCTCGCTCGACGATGCCGTTCATTGCAGGGGAGTATGGCATGGTGAGGGAGTGCCGAATACCATTCTTCTTCAGCCACAACCCAAACTCCTTGCTCAGGAACTCTCCCCCTCGATCGGTGCGGATTGACTTGACTAGACGGTCTTGTTGCCGCTCCACCATCGGGAACCAATCCGTCTTCAACGTTTCAGCCACGTCGCTCTTCTTGGCCAGCACGTACACCCAAGTCATGCGGGTGTAGACGTCGACAATGGTGAGAAAATACTCAGCTCCAGCAGCTCCAAGCTTCAGGGGGCCCACCACGTCCATCACCACCTCATCAAGCGGTGCCTTTGCCGTTGCCTCCGAACTAGGGAACGGAAACCGGGTGAACTTGGCTTGAATGCACGTCGGGCAGCCAAGCACCTCATCGGGCTCCCCCTTCACACGTATGCCAGCAACCATCTCATTCTTCACTAGCTGCTGCAAGATGGGCAGGGCCACATGCCCCATGCGCCGATGCAAGGTGAGCCAATCACACTCCCCCGTAGCCGAAGTTGGATTGGAGAATGCCGCGCTCGCAATAGCGCCCCACATACTCTCTCCGTAGTCCTCCTCCGCTGCTGCCTCTGGGTTCTCCTCACCCTTTTGCTGCTCCTTGGTTGCTGCACCACTCTCCTTAGGTTCACTGAACTTGCTGGTCCCTCCAGGTTTGCTCTTCTTGAGCTCATTCTCCTTAGCGCGACCGTTCGCGCCATCGTCGCTACCGACCGCTCCATCCTTGGTGCTGATGCTTGCTGCCACTTGCCTCTCCTTAGGCATAGGGACAACTGGGATCTGCCACATCTCGTTGTAGACATCCCTGTCCTCATGAAGGTCCCAAAGAATTCGATCGCCAAGCCTTGCGGTGTAGGTCTTGGCTCCCTTCGAGTTCGTGTCCATGCCGGCCTTTGCCAACCGCCGCACGGAAATCAGGTTTGCAGCAAGGCTGGGCACCCAAAGCACGTTCTTGAGGCCCACCATCTTCCCATCAGCACCCTTGAACATGGCCTTGCCCATGCCTTTCACCTCTGCTCGCTGCCCCAAAGCCGATGTGACATGCTTCACCGGTGACGGCTCGAGTTCGGTGAGCAAGTCCGGGCGAGGTGTCATGCTATAGGTAGCGCCACTATCAATCACCCAATAGTCCAGGGGGTGTAGGGTCACCTTCCCCACAGCTGCTGGCTCCTCAAAGCCTTCATCCTTCTCTGGACCAGCCGGTACTTGCGTCGACACGAAGTAGAATAGACCCGGGTATCGATCGTCGCTCGGGTCCTTGTCGTTATCTCCGCTCTTCATGTTTGCAGCTCCGCCACCGCGACCGCCACGGCCTCCACGGCCTCGTCCTCTCCCTCCTCCTGCTCCTCTACCCTCTTGGCCTTGAGCAGGGGTCCAACCATCAGGGAGTTTGTAGCAGTCGCGCCACATGTGTCCGCTCTTGTGGCAATAGTGACACTCGCCGTCGAATCGGCCGCGACCGCGTCCGTAGCTCTTGTCGTCGCTGCCGTAACCGCCACTCCTGCGGCCTCCGCCGAAGTTGCTGCCACCAAACCTTCCTCCCCCTCGTCCTCTGCCTCTTCCTCGACCATATCCACGGCCGATGCTCGCTGCCCCAGCGCCATCCGCACTCGCCAACTCACGGCGGCGGAAATCCTCTTGAAGGATAGCTCGCTTCACGTCTTCAAGCGAGAGGCGGGGCAAGTCGCGATTAAGGTTGATGATGAGCGAGGACCATGACTCTGGGAGTAAGGCCAGCAACTTGGTCTTCTTTTGGAGCTCACTGTAGTTCAAATCAGCTCCCTCAAGCCGCGTCAACAAGTCGAAGAATTTCTGCACCCCTTCTTCAACCGCTTCGTTTTCTTCAATTCGTAGTGCCGCCATTTGCCGTTCCAACACCACCGCTACCGCCGCTGTTGCAGGAGCATGTACACCCTTGAGAGCAGCCCATGCCTTTGGTCCTTTCTCTGGTTCACGCTGGAATGGCTTGATGTGACGGATCTGACTGCTCCCCAACGCTTGCCCAAGTAAGAGATAGCCTTGTGCGCTCTTCCGCACCCACGGGCTCTTCTCCGGGTCGTTCTCGGGGCGCTTCTCCGTTCCTTCCATCACCTCCAGCAGGTCATAGTGGTCAAAGATGTTCTCCATCTTGAAGGACCATTCAGCAAAGTTGTCACCGTTGAACTTGTCAAGCCCAAACACCCTAGGCTCATCCCTAGGTGGGCCAAGACTTGGTTGCATGGGCGCCATGGCTGAATCACGGGGTTGGCCTTGAGCTTGAGCTTCTCCACTGCCACCAGCACCTCTGCCACCCCTTTCCTCAGGTCCAAACATTGTCGAAACTGCTCCAAGGGGCTCTGATACCACTTGTTATAGTCACAAAAGGGTTGAATGTGCCTAAAACGAAAGATAGAGAGCACAGACGGATTTCTGCACAGCGGCTTCAAACGTTGATAGCGTTCTGCTCACAGCTGCAAATGACTTGATTCAAATTGGATCTAGAGCGTCTTCACGTCGTCTACAATTATCAATTTAGATTGCACGATTTGATAAAGAATTGACGACACAGCGTCAGTTTGAACGAACAGTACTATGGCAGCCACTATAGTATTAGAACACAAGATAGGAAGAGTTACGAGTTGGGAATGACTCCCAGCTCCTACAAACCCCAAGAGCCGAGGTACAGTGATGTGGAACAGTGCCACACTGTCCCCAACCACGAAGGGTCTCGAAACTACCCTTCACTAGGGCCTACACCAAGTGAAATGTTACACTACACAAAGTAATGTAACTATCTTCAATATCTTGAGGTGTACCCTTTTGGCGAGCTTCGAAATCACTTGAGGCTTGACACCAAGGCTCGGGCTCTTCATCACAAACTCATCCTTGAGTTCTTGATGGGTCTGCTGCACACACCTGCGACACGCCAAACGTTCGACACAGGACAAAATAGAAACCGCGCACGACAAAATAGAAACCGTGCGCGAGACACAAACGACCGCGTAACACGCGTCTAGCGATAACTCGCTATTGACTCGACACACACACTCGACATCATGACTCAACATTCACACACAATTATAAGCATGAAATATATATTATCCCATGCCCTCATACCATTCCATACACACACACATTCACGCACACGGACAACAAGCCGAGTGCAAACCGTAGGGTTGCACCAACAATGAGGAGTACAGTCTATTCTATAAAAATGTGGTTGAGAGGGATAATAGTGAGCGGGATGTATGGTGAGAGGGATGCAGTTTGAGAGGGATTATAGAGGCAACATGCATCCAAGTTTCGGCTCTTCGAGACATGAGCACCCCTAGGGCCCAAGCCATGGCATGCCATGCCAAGCCATGCCATGCCATGCCCTCCCGTAACATGCCATGTCAATGCCCTGCCATGCCATACCATGCTCTGCCTTGGCCTGCATGCCCTGCAGGAACAACTCTTTTTGGAGATAGATGCAGTATGGGAGAGGCGAGTGTGGCACATACAGCACCGAAAGGCTAGTGAGAGCACTGATTTCTCCAGGAAGCATGCCTTGGATCCCACTCCTTGCTGCACGACTGAAGAAAGACGCACGTTAGGGGCAGGTGAGGACGGACTGAGAGGTAAGTGCGTGAGAAAGGGGATGAGGGGAATGTGTAAGGGTGTGAGGGGGTGGGAGGAGAGACGGGATTCTGGTCAAGGGTCATTGCTTGGTGGGGCAGAGCAGGATTTGAGCCGGATGGAATAATGGAAGGAGTGTGGTCATTGCTGCTGGAAACTGCATTCTGGCACTGAGGCTTATGAAGACTATAAGACTTGGATACCTGATCTGATTCTCCAGAAGCGAAGACTTCAGTGTCTCATACATGCAAGATGGAAACAGGACGGACCATGCAAGCATGGCAAGCATGCTGGGTTTATGGTGCAAGGGTGCTGGTGTTGGGAATCCGTTAAGGCCAGTGATACTTCACTGAGTGTTTTAATTAGCTTACAGCACTCGCAATCCGTTGAGGTCTTTTATTCTTGCTGTTAGGGTTCCTGAGAAATCGTTGTTGGAAATGTCTCTGGTGGGAAGAGAGAGACGAGGAGACGGAAGGATGGGAGAACAATGCACAAAGTTTTCTATGAAATTATACATAAGCTTGGTTTTGTATACATGTGTTCAACAGTAAGCAACAGTGCATAGAGCAATGGAGCGCAGTGCAGCACAGCTCATTGCAGTACTTCACAGCACAGCACAGAACAGTGCTGCTGCATACTGGGACAGCAGTGAGGGGGTGTGGCAGAGACCGATACGCCCCACACACTAGCTAGGTACATACATCAGTTGGAACCAGCCACACCAAACCCCCCGCTACCCCACGGCTCCCTCCCTCCTTCCCTCTTCCCAGCGTGAGCCATAACAGACGCACAGCACAGCATGCAGAGGGAGTGGTATTTGATTGGAGTGAAAGGACGAGCAGACGCACATCAGAGCACGCGGTGGGATTGATATTTGAGAGGAGTGAGAGGAAGGGAAGACGCATATCAGAGCACGTGGTGAGAGTGGTATTTGAGAGGAGTGAGAGGAAGGGAAGACGCATATCAGAGCACGCGGTGAGAGTGGTATTTGAGAGGAGTGAGAGGAAGGGAAGACGCACAGCGCAGTGAGAGTGGTGAAGACGACTGTTGCATTGTCCACATCGCCAAACAGCTGATTGTTCGCCAGTGACCTGTGGCACGCACACAAACCAAATTATGGGAGAGAGGTGGAGGGGCGGGAGGAAGGTGAAGTAGAGTGAGCTAGATGTGAATGAAGAGAGGGAGACAGGATGGACGGACAAGGATGGATGGGAGCATGTCAGTATCCCATGACAGATGTGCTTTTGGCGTTGTGGTGTGGGGCTCAGGAAAGGAGGGAGACCATGGATGGGGCCAGGCAGGTGGGAGGGGGGAGGGAAAGTGAAGACGAGGAAATGCAGGGGATGCTCTGCCTCTCTCCTCTGCCTCTCTGCTCTGCCTCTCTGCTCTACCTCTCTGCTCTTACTCTCTGCTCTGCAATGTCTCGGCACACATGGAAGGAGCAACTCACACTTCCAGGAGGCTTGTCATTTCAGACAGGACATCGGGAAGGGACCCAGAGAGGGAATTGCCGTTGAGGTACCTGCATTGACGCACGGACAGGTCATGGAGAGAGCAGCATGGATAGAGGCAAGTAATGATGTGGCTACGTACGGGCTCGGTAGGTGGGAGTGCAACCCAGAAGCGTGGGTGTGAAGGGATGTGAAGAAAGGCGGATGGAGTGTAGAGAGAGATGGGGAAGGTCCGAGACTTGGGCAGTTGCAGTGGGGGTCATGTTAGTGCGGTGGGGGTGATGGGAGTGCAGTGGGGGTGATGGGAGTGCAGAGGGGATAGCTTACATGTACTGCAACGTTTTGATGATTGATATTTCCCAAGGAATATTCCCTGACAACTGGTTGTTGGAGAGGTCTCTGATATTCACAAGGATGTACGGGAGAGAGGGAGGGAGGGAGGGAGGGAGGGAGGGAGAGAGAGAAAGCGGGAGGGAGGGAAAGCAGGGGGGAGGGATGAGGGAGAGAGGGAGGGATGGAGGGAGGGAGGGAAGGAAGAAGGGAGGTAGGGAGGGAGGGAGGGAGGGAGGGAGGGAGGGAGGGAGGGAGGGAGGGAGGGAGGGAGGGAGGGAGGGAGAGAGAGAAAGAGGGAGGGAGGGAAAGCAGGGGGGAGGGATGAGGGAGAGAGGGAGGGATGGAGGGAGGGAGGGAAGGAAGAAGGGAGGGAGGGAGGGAGGGAGGGAGGGAGGGAGGGAGGGAGGGAGGGAGGGAGGGAGGGATGGAGGGAGGGAGGGAGGGAGGGATGGAGGGAGGGATGGAGGGAGGGAGGGAGGGAGGGAGGGAGGGAGGGAGGGAGGGAGGGAGGGAGGGAGGGAGGGAGGGAGGGAGGGAGGGAGGGAGGGAGTTGGGGAGGGATGGAGGGAGGGAGGGAGGGAGAGAGGGAGGGAGGGAGGGAGGGAGGGAGGGAGGGAGGGAGAGAGGGAGGGAGGGAGGGAGGGAGGGAGAGAGGGAGGGATGGGGGGAGGGATGGAGGGAGGGAGGGAGGGAGGGAGGGAGGGAGGGAGGGAGGGAGGGAGGGAGGGAGGGAGGGAGGGAGGGAGGAGGGATGGGGGGAGGGATGGAGGGAGGGAGGGAGGGAGAGAGGGAGGGATGGAGGGAGAGAGGGAGGGAGGGAGGGAGGGAGGGAGGGAGGGAGGGAGAGAGGGAGGGAGGGAGGGAGGGAGGGAGGGAGGGAGGGAGGGAGGGAGGGAGGGAGGGAGAGAGAAAAGAGTCCGCCTTTGAGTCATAACACAGCAACAGGTCTGCTTGGGTCTCGAGTGGAAAGAGTTGCCACGGTTCAGGAGCCAGAAGAACAGTTCCTGGAGCTTAGAGAGGTCTATATCATGTTGAGAAAGATGGGGTGGAGTGGAACTTTGAGTGTACTAAAGACCAAAGCATTGGTTGCTAGAGTCTGGAGAGGTGCATTTTGAGGCGCCTCAAAATGCACTTTGAGTGTACTAAAGACCAAAGCATTGGTTGCTAGAGTCTGGAGAGGCTTCTCATGCTGACAAGGGGGACAGCAACAGGGGATGAGTGGGTGAGGGGGGCGGGGCAGATAGATGTGGCAAGGGGAAGGGCAGGGGAATGGCAAAGAAGGAGAAATGTGTAGTAAGGTGCTGTAGATGTGGCATGGTGGGGCATGGCGTGTTGTGGCGTAGTATGGCATGTCATGACATGGTAGTGCATGGCATGGCTACGCGTGGCATGGCATGGCATGGCATGGCATGGCATGGTGTGACATGGCATAGTGTCGCATTGCATGGCATGGCATGGCATGGCATGGCATGGCATGGCATGGCATGGTGTAGCATGGCACGACATGGCGTTCTATGGCAGGCATGGCAGGCATGACAGGCATGCAAGGCGTTGCATGTCAGGACATGGCGTGACATGGCATGGCGTGACGCGGTGTGGCGTGCCATGACATGGCATTGCATGGCATGGCGTAACATGTCATGGTGCGGATTGGCATGGCACGGTGTGACACGGAATAGAATGGCATTGCATGAGGGCATGGGAGAGCATTAAGGTAGCACAGGGTGCAGACGAGCTCACAGATAGTATAGTTTGGTGAGCGCACTCAGATCAGGTATGGTGTCTGAGAGATCAGCGCACTATGTAAAGAACAGCAACCGGCACGAGCTATGCCAATGATGCAAGTACCCATCGTCAAGTCACGATTGAGCTGTCTTCCACTCTGCAAGGCTGAACCGAATCTGTGTTGAGTCAAATATGTAGCTGCAGTAGGCACAACTCACAGATACTGGAGTTCTGTCATTTCGCTGATTTCACTCGGCAGCGTCCCTGTCAGTTGGTTGTCACTCAAGTTTCTGATCGCAGATGGGATGTGCAGGGAATTCACAGGGGATGCAACAGGGGAGACAATTGGAGAAAATGGGAGGGCCTGCTTTGGTAGGAGCAGATGAAAAGAAAAGACGGCATGTGAAGTGAAAGAAGGTGTGGGAAGTAGTGTTTCTTTTGGGAGTGGCACGTAGGGTTTGTCCTAAGAAGATGATCGTGTCGTTCACATGCTCCACCATAGTCTGCATCTTGTGTTTGATGCACATGTCTTGGTGCACACTTCTCAGTGCACAGTGTTTGATGCACACTTCTCAGTGCACACCACTCGGCACACACTGCTTGATACACTACCTGGCGCGCGGTTCCTCGGTGCACATGCTCCTTGCACACTGATCTGCCAATGCACTGCTCAGCTCTTTTTCCCTCCACCCCTTTTCTTTCAACCAAACTCCCCCTTTCAGACCTCCACCTATTACCATCCAAGATCAGATCTAAGCCCAATCTAGCCCCAGCCTAACCCAAACCTCACCCCAAGCCCTCACCCTCTCATCCCCCCCCTCCTCACATCTCATTAAGAACAGTAGGGTTGACGAAGGACGATGGGAGGGGGCCTGTGAGATCATTCTTTCCCATGTTCCTGAACGGGAGATGGAGTGAGGGGGAGAGGAGAGGGGTGAGAGGTGGGGGAGGGGGAGGGGGGAGGGGGGTACAGATGCCAGGGGGGTGCCGTGAGGGCGAGGTGGGGGTTTGGAGTAGGTCAGTTGGTCGGCGTGCACCCAGCGATGCAACCAGCTCTACACCTACATGTGCACGCATGGCAACATCACAACACACCCATTGCCTCGCACTCACAGCAAGGCCAGTTCTGGGAGGGTGCCAATGCTGGTCGGTATGCTGCCCGTGAGACCCCTGTTGTACAGGTCCCTGCACGCGACACATGAGACCAGCCAAACATGCTTCAGAGGTGCACAAAGTCACAGTGCATTAGTGCGAATGAGGCCCCTGGTATAGAAGCCCCTGCATGAGGCAAAGTGGAACAATAAAATAAATAATTATAATAATATACATATTAATATTGTTGTTATTGTTGTTGTTGTTATTATTACACTTCACAAGGATTGACGCGAATATGCAGAAACACACGCGGTGTCATGCTTAGCTTTTAAAGGGGAAAAAACAAAGAAGCAAGCATGGGAGATAAGTGTTTGTGGGAATATCATTCTCATGGTGAGCTCATAAATGGTGATGCCCAAGCTATTTACGATTGCATGACAGCATGTCACCGTTGGAAAGACGACTCAACTCTTCAATGAGTCATTGGCTTGACTCACAAGGTAACGACATCGCCAACGCCAGAGCAGCCGGCGCCCACAATGTTGCCGCAGTCGTTGCTAGCAAACCACGTCGCACTGCCCGTGAACGCGCCCCACTCCTGCTTCAACTCCTGAAGGACCGACCCTGGCGTGGAACAAGGGAAAGGCAGCAATTTGCATGAAAGATATGTCCCCCACAGGGACACCGTTCCTTCAAAGGGCGACACAGAGGTGCCCTTCTCGCACTTCGGTTCCTGCACGTCCGAGCACGGCGTGGGAGAATATAAGGAATAGTCGTCGCTTGGACCGTCGCACAGTAGAGGATGCTGCCGGTGACACACCACCCACTCACGTTTCGTCTCCTCAAGGACCAGCCCTGGCGTGGGAAGCCGGACGAGAAGAGCACCTTGCAAGTGAGAGATGCCGCCGCCAGGACTTAATAAATGGGTGACGGGACACGCCTCGTCCATACTTAGACCTTGTCCAATGCGACTGTTTGTAGCGTGGGACTTCGCTCGGGCGGCGGTGTCAGCCTGGTGATGCTGCTGCCGCGCACCCTCTTTAAAGCCACACCTACCGTGCTAACTGAGATGGTCGTCTATATGTTGTAAGCAAAGATGCTGAGAATACACAGATTGTAGCAGAAGATTCGGGTACCACGTGAGTTGAAGTTAGGGGCCCTCTGAGCGTTTCCAACAGACAATCGAGGTGAAAAGGGAGGACGGCAAACATCATGACCAAAATGTTGCTGACCCATACCTGCATCATGATGATGCAGGAGATTCTTACAAGCATAGTCAACGTAGAAACTTTCTTGCAGCAGCAAGGAGTGATATTTCAGCCTGGTGGACACATAATAATCATGGAGCTCCTGGTGGACACATAATAATCACGGAGCTTACACTGAGCACTTTGGACTTTAGAAGCATGGGTCTCAGGCAGGAGGGGAACCAGCAAAACCACGGTGAGGGCGATAATGGCGACCCGAAAGGTGATGCCCATGATGGGAATCCGGATACCGCTTCTGCCTGTGGCGGAGGGGCTGTTGCTGGTGGTGGTGGTGGTGCAGGGGCTGCTGCAGCTGGTGGTGGTGGTGCTGGGGCTGGTGCAGGGGCTGCTGCAGCTGCTTCGGCTGGAGTTGGTGCCGATGCTGCTGGCAGCAGTGAAACTCGTGGAGTTGCTGCTGTGAGAGGTTACCATCCGGTTTGTCTGTGAGGAAGCTGCAGAAGGTAATAGTATGCTGCTTCGTGGTCCTTCCCAAGGTGCTGAAGGAATATAGTAGCAGGAGTGCAACTGCCTGTCGAGAGCAATGCAGCCCTCAATAAGTTATCAGTAACTAACTCACGATACAGCATTAAGAGTGGCATTTTTTATCAAAAGCTGCTCTGCAGAGGTTTCAGAAAAGGCTACAAGCAGTTGGCATGGCAACATGCACCGCTCAGCTGGTTGGAAGCTTGGTACGGTCAGCGTGTCTGTGATTGTGTACGGCCCGTAAAGACAGCAAAGACCTGCCACGGTTGGCAGAACTGTGTGTTTGTGGTTCAGCAGCACCACGCACCCAGCGAGCTGGCACTTCTCAAACCAGCCTCGATTGCAACCAATCATGAGTAGAAAGAGACCTTCAATTTCGAAGCACTGTACTCGCATCGAGTGGTCGGTGGCAGGGCTCTTACGATGTTTTTTTGTGTACCCCTTTCTTGCCGGAAACGAGTTGTAGAAACTAGGGTGCTCGATGTGTTTTCGAGAAACCCGCCAGATCCGAGTTGCGAACCAGGTGCACCCTGCCACGGCAGGCTGACCGGTGAGGCGTACTAAATAAGACGCTAAGATTTCACTTAAAAATTCTCATCTGATTTGGCAAAATATATTGTCGCGAACTGAGCAGCGGCAAGGTTTTGTGTGTTTTTGCACCCTTCGTGTCAGTGGACTGAGGGGGACGGGAGGCGATACACGTTCTGACCATGAAGGTGGGCGAGGGGGAACCAACACCAGGCTTCTGCGTTTGCGTCTTCGTGACTTTTTCTGGCTTGCGCATTTATGCTTCTTTGTCGAAGTTGCTCAAACTGGGTGACATACACCCTACCTGACCAGAAATGGGCAGGAAACGACCCTACTTGAGAGGACACGACATACTCGAGTTCACAATGGATATTTCCAGCAAGGACACGTCAGGCAAAACGAGAGTGTCACCGATTTCGATTGAGCTGATTGACGTCACGATCCTTCCATTCAGTCATCCACTTGACCGCCTTTTGTTTGAAAATATATAATGTTGTTCTGTCATCAAGGTTGGCTCGGCGAGCTCGTTACAGTATCACGTAATTTTAGGCAGGATTTCGCATATGCTCGAATATGCATTTGCAGGGTGAATCCAAACACATATCTATCCGTGATAGGGTGGTGCTAAAGTCTGTTTTAGCAGGGTGAACGGGACCACTATATACTCAGAACACTTACTTGAAGATCATTGGTCGCAAGATTCTTGTTCGACGCCTGACAGCCACAAGTTTGGCGGATCTCATTGCCGAATCATTTCAGGGATTGCGTGTCAAGGACAACGCTGCAAACCCGCTGTCTGCATCGATTCGGCGCGTGCCCATGCTTACAACAGCGCCGGCTTCGCACGCGACAGAGTTCCCGCGAAAGAACAAGCCAAACTTCCACGCGCTTGTTGTTGGACAGCTGTTGCACTTCAATGATATTTCCGTCACGAAGTTAAAGCCCGCAGCTCAAATTGCGCAATTTAGTAATCTTGCGGAGGGTTGAGTGCTGGGTGGTTGGGTGGGGTGGGGAGGTGGAAGCAAAATCGAGCAAAGTGGCTTTATCTGATTCAGTGTTCTTTCGCTGAGTCAACAAAGTCCATTAGCTGCCAAGAATGTCCGACGGAAAAACACGCGCGGTAAGGGATTATGCGGCAAAGTTTACTGTACCCCGGGCAAGCGGGACTATAACTGAAAACTTCAAACAAATTACACCCTCTTTCTTGACCTTCTGTAAAGAATTTTCTCGACATTCCTTACCGCGACCTTCTGTTCGCCCGTTACCGCTAACGGGGCTTCGCCAACTTTGCGCACACTGTTTCACCAAACCATGCACCGCTGGCCCGGCCGTGTCGCCCTACGCTTCGGGACTAGCCCGAGCCTCGATGCCAGCCTAGCACTAGATAGCTCGCACGCACCACGTTACCATTTGCATGTTTCGCGTATAAATGTTTGCTCATGCCTTCGCTCACCTTTTGTACTCGTTTGACAACTTAGTGCAATCCTCGCTATCTCGATTTATTGCACCCGTAACACTTGGTAATCAGAGCCACTTTCTTTTCGGACCGCGCATCTCCGCACCTCAGGAAATCAACTTTTGATTTTTTCGCTCGAAGGGACTCACGCACCTTAGCCCCTAGGAGCCGCTGTCATCGCGTTCTCCGGTAAACGCGTGCAGCCACAACTGCGCCTAGACTAAGCCGAGCCGACGCCCTTCGTAATGGCCGAACATATCGACGTCACGACGCTCACGCAGGACCGCCTGAACGAACTGTTGCACCAGCTGCACGAGAACTCAGGAGAAATTGCAGCGCTGACGGCGGAACGTACGTCCTTGCAAAACGACGTCGCACGAGCACAAAAAGCGCAGTCACAAGCACCTGGCACTCCGGTACAGCCTGCACCACAAGCATCGCAGCACGGAAGTGTGGGGCAACCCGCGAGCGCGGCTAGTGATGGCGCATCGTCCGCCACGACGAAGACGACGACCACGGCACAACACACCCCGAAGCGACGAACGTGGCCACAAACCAGCCTCGTGTCACGATTTCGACACCGATCAACGATTCGGCACTGCCGTCACCGATGCTGCTAGTTGATTCATCCCTGTTCATTATTCTGACATGGTATCAGAGCAGGTCCTAGCCTATGACCGATCGCTTAGGGCCCACCGAGTAGCGCTACCCCACCCGTCGCGCTAGTGTGATCACGCCGTACTGCCCTGCCCTGCCCTGCTCTGCCCTGCCCTGCACTGCCTGCTGCAGCGCGCACTGCTTTGCCTGCGCGCCCACTGCTGCAGCGCGCCCTACTGAGTCGCGCGCCACCTGCTGCAGCGCGCCCTGCCCTGCCCACGCGTCGCGCCGCCGCGTCGCCCTGTCCGCGCGTCGCCCTGCCCGTGCGTCGCGCCGCACGCCCTGCCCGTGCCCGCGCGCCGCGCCGCCGCGCGTCCTGCCCTGCCCGCGCGCCGCGCTGCTGCGCGCCTCTGCCCTACCAGCACGCTGCGCCGCCGCGCGCCTCTGCCCTGCCCGCGCCTCTGCCCTGCCAGCACGCCGTGCGCCTCTACCCTGCCCGCGCGCTCGCCTCTGCCCTGCCCCCGCGCGCGCCTCTGCCCTGCCCACGCCGCGCGCCTCTGCCCTGCCCGCGCGCGCGCCTTTGCCCTGCCCGCGCGTGCACCTCTGCCCTGCCCGCGCGCGCACATCTGCCCTGCTCGCGCGCCACGCCGCCACGCGCCCTGCCTTGCCAGTGCGCCCTACCTGAGTGCCGTGCCCTGCCCTGCCGTGCGCACCCTGCCCTACTGCTATAGTACTGCTAGCGCACTTCCTGCTGCACTGCTGCTAGCGTGCTGCACCGCTACTAGCGCGCCCGACTGCTCTGCCTGCTATGGCAACTCTCAACGTTCTTAAATTCGATTCGGAGGGCCGCCCCATAGAGTTCGCTGCATGGCTAGACGATTTACAGCTGTTCCTGCTGACAGACTCTAAGGACGGTACCTCGCTATTTGACCTCACTTCTGGCGCCTCGCCCGCCCCTAACACCACAGCTGACAGTGCGACCCGCTCACAGTGGCTTACCCGTGACGCTGCTGCTCGCCTAGCCGTTCGCAATCACCTGCCGTTAGCCGAACGCGCCCACTTTGGCCAGCATAAGACAACAAAAGCACTGTACGACGATGTAGTCGCTCGCTACTCCTCCTCGGCCACTGCTGCTCTAGGCCGCCTTCTCCTGCCCTACCTGTTCCCTTACCTGTCCGCCTTTGCCACAGTAGCCGACCTAGTCACTCACCTCCGCACTAGTGATACTCTCTACGGTGCTGCGCTCCCCGCCGCGTTTCTCGACAAGAACCCCCCCCCCATGTACATCACGCTCTACTTCATAGTCACCCGCCTCCCTGACTCTCTTACTGCAGTCAGGGACCTCCTCCTAGCACTTGACCCCACCGACCTCACTCTCGACCTGCTCGAGAAGCACCTCCTAGCAGTTGTGACTAGCATAGTCGCTGTAGGCGCTTCTCGTGGCACTCCTCGCACCCCCTTCTTTGAGGGGTGTTCGCCCTCCCCCCTTCTCCCCTCAGTCACCTCTGCTGCAGCTGTTGACTACCTTCGTGCTGAGGAGGTAGGAGCTGCGTCTGCCCCTAGTAGGAGGCGCCGCAGCGGCAGGGGAGGCCAGGGAGGCAGGGGCGGTGGGGGCGGCAAAGGTGGAGGCGGCGGCGGGGGAGGCGGTGGAGGCGGCGGGGGGGGCGGCGGTGGAGGAGGTAGGGGTGGTGGGGGCGGCGGGGCAGGTGGCGGCGGTGGTGGCGGCAGTGGGAGTGGTGGCGGCAGCGGTGGTGGCGGCAGTGGGAGTGGTGGCGGCAGCGGTGGTGGCGGAGGTAGTGGCGGCAGTGGGGGTGGAAGCGGCGGCAGTGGGGGCGGCAGGGGTGGCACCAGCCAGAGTGGAGGCCTTGGAGGTGGCCAGCGGCAGCAGCAGCGTCAGCCCCTTTCGTCTCAGGAGCTCCGTGAGTGGTTTTGCTCAGCGTGGGGCGGCTAGGGGTAGTGGTCCCTGCCCGTATGTCATTCGCACAGGTGACCGCACTGGTCAGACATGCGGGAGGTCTCACACTCAGCACCGCTGCTTCTACCGCCTTACCGACGCCTTCCGCGCAGAGTTCCCCGACGCGGCTGAGCTCCCCGACTGGGCGGCGCTGCTTAGGCAAAATGTTGATATCTTTGCTCTAGACTTTGATGCTATCCTATCTGCCATGTATGCATTGTCTGTTAGTGCTGAGGGTGACTGTTACCTGTGTATGCCGCCAGACCCAGGTATAGAGGCTGCTGCTCTAGGTGCTAGTGAGTCTGCTGCCCTAGGTGCTGGTGAGTCTGCTCTCTCTGGTACTGCGTCTGCTGCGGCCCTGCACACCTTCACGCTTGACTCAGGTGCTTCCTGCTGTTTCTTTCGCGACAGTACCACGTCACACCACTTACTGCACCAGTTGCTGTGTCTTTGGCTGACCCCTCTGGGGGCCCAGTCCTTGCACGTTCCTCCACTGTTCTGCCCTATCCGGCGGTTCCGTCTGGGTCACTGTAAGGTCTCCACCTCCCCTCGTTCTCTACGAACTTGGTGAGCACAGCTGTCCTCCAGGATGCGGGGGTTGATACCTTCACTCCTGGACGGCAGCGTGTGGTGATCTGTACGTGCTCCCGGACCGGTCGCCACCTAGCCACGTTCACCCGTCGGCCTGGGTCGAGTCTGTACACACTGACTACTGCGCCTCCTCAGGTAGCTGCGTCTGCGTCAGGTCAGCTTGCTGCCCCCTGCTCGTGTCGCGCCCTGTCGCACTAGACGCTCCTTTGGCACCACCGTCTTGGTCACCCCTCTGTGGCACGCCTTCGTGGCATGCACTCCCGTCTCCTTGTCTCTGGTCTTCCCAGGTCTCTGCCTCCCCTCCCACCCTCGCCTGCCCCTCCCTGCCTTCCCTATGTCAAGGGGCGGCAACGCGCCGCTCCTCACTCCTCCTTGTTCCCCCTGCCGGAGGCTCCCTTGCAGACTGTCCACCTGGATGTGTAGGGCCCAGCCCGCGTCCGTGGACAGGGCCACGAGCGGTACTTTCTGCTGGTTGTCGATGACTACTCGCGGTACACCACGGTCTTCCCCTTGCGCCGCAAGGGGGAGGTCCCTGATGTTCCGATCCCTTGGATCTGCGCTGTTCGACTCCAGCTCCGCGAGCGGTTCGAGACGGACCTTCCCGTCCTGCGTCTGCACTCTGACAGAGGTGGTGAGTTTTCCTCCGACCTCTTGCAGGCCTTCTGTCGTGCGGAGGGCATTCGCCAGACGTTCACGCTTCCGGCCTCTCCGCAGCAGAATGGGGTTGCTGAGCGCCGCATTGGCTTAGTCATGGAGGTCGCTCATACCTCCATGATCCATGCGGCTGCCCCCCATTTTCTGTGGCCGTTTGCCATCCAGTACGCTGCGCATCAGCTCAACCTCTGGCCCCGTGTCTCCTTGCCGGAGACCTCGCCCACACTGCATTGGACGGGGGAGGTTGGCAATGCGTCGGTGTTCCGGGTCTGGGGATGTCGAGCCTTTGTCCGCGATACGTCAGCGGACAAGTTCTCCTCCCGCGACGTTCCGTGTGTCTTCCTTGGCTTTGTCCCTGACGCGCCTGGCTGGCAGTTTTACCACCCCACCTCGCGCCGTGTCCTACCCTCTCAGGACGTCACATTTGACGAGTCGGTTCCCTTTTTCCGTCTCTTCCCCTACCGCACTGCCCCTCTCCCTCCTCTGCCGCTCTTCCTAGCACTAGGTCCTCCTCCGGTAGACCCCCTCCCCCCTCAGGGCCCTGCTCCCTCAGGTGTGTCCCAGGTAGACCCTGTCGAGCCTATCGAGGTAGCTGTCAACTCTAGTGCTGCTAGAGGTGGTGCGTCTGGGGGTGCTGAGCCTGTAGGTGCGGGGCCTGGGGGTGCTGAGCTTGAGCGTGCGGAGCCTAGGGGTGCTGAGCCTGTGGGTGCGGAGCCTGGAGGTGGTGAGCCTGGGGATGCTGAGCCCGAGTGTGTTGGGCCTGGAGGCCCTTCGGGTGTCTTATCGCGGCCGGAGTCTCTCTCTCCACTGCAACTGCGCGAGTGGTTTGCTCGGCTCTGGAGCCTCCGGCGTGGTGCTGCTGGAGCTGGAGCTGCTGGAGGTGCTGGAGCCACTAGTCCCGGAGGTGCTCGTACTGGGGGTACTGGAGCTGCTGGGGCTGGAGGTACTACTGGAGCTGCTGGAGGTGCTGGTGCTGCTGGAGCGGGAGCTGCTGGAGGTACTACTAGAGCTAGAGCAGGAGGCGTTGGAGCTGGTCCTGCTGGTGGTGCTGCTGGTCCTGGAGCTAGTGGTGCTGCAGGAGTTGGAGCCGGAGGCGCTGGAGCTGGTCCTGCTGGTGGTGCTGCAGGAGTTGGAGCTGGAGGCGCTGGAGCTGTTCCGGCTGGTGGTGCTACTGGTGCTGGAGCTAGTGGTGCTGCAGGAGTTGGAGCTGGAGACCTTGGAGCTGGGGGTGCTGGAGCTGTCTCTGCTGGTTCTGGTGGTGCTTCACGGCCGTGGCCGTACTTCGTTCCACTCCTTCAGCAGGTTCTTGGTCTCCCGCCTTCTATGGTCCTACTCCTCCCTTACTGTGTCCACCGCCTGACCAGTCGCAGTCGCAGTTACAGCCAGCCTCTCCACTGCCTGGTCCTTCTCCTTACACTGGGCCAACCGGAGGCCTTGCTGAGTATCGTGAGCCTGCGTCTCGTCTTGCCTCGCCTGTTCGCGCTGCTCGCACTAGTCGTCGTGTGCCGCGTCCACGTCCTCCTCCTGTCCCCGGCACGCACCAGATGGCACTTCGTCCTTCCTCTGTTCCACTTCGTGTCCCTCTGCCGTCTCCTCCTGCGTCCTCCCTTGCTGACGGTCCGGACCTAGAGTCTGACTCCCTTCGTGCTACTAGTCCTACTGTCACGCGTCTCCTGGCCACTGTTGTCACTGACCCTTCCTTTGAGTGCACTGCTACGTCTGCCTTAGTTGCTGAGCTGGTCGACTTTGCTGCTCGCTGTCGTCTAGACTATGCCGCTAGACTTGTTGCTGAGTCTGAGTCTATCTGTCCTCCGTCCGTCGGGGGTGAGTGTGGTCTTGGCACGGACGTCCTTGAGGACAGGCAGGAGGAGTTTGAGTGCTTTGCAGCTGCTGTACCTCATCTCGTGTCCATGCTGATTGCACCTGAGGGAGACCCGGATGCACCAGACATCCCGACCCCGCGCTCTTACGCAGAGGCGATAGAGGGTCCCTACTCCTCTCAGTGGCAGTCAGCCATGGACGCAGAGATGGCATCCTGGAAGTCCACTGGCACTTACGTCGACGAGGTTCCCCCTCCTGGGGCGAACATCGTCAGTGGCATGTGGATTTTCAGGGTGAAGCGACCGCCGGGTTCTCTGCCTGTCTTCAAGGCGCGTTACGTTGCTCGAGGCTTCAGTCAGCGACAGAGAGTTGACTTCTTCCAGACCTTCTCCCCCACCCCGAAGATGACCACTCTTCGGGTTCTGCTGCACGTCGCTGCTCAGCGTGACTACGAGCTTCACTCTCTTGACTTCAGCAATGCTTTTCTACAGGGCAGCCTGCACGAGGAGATCTGGCTACGCCGCCCACCTGGCTTCACTGGGTCGTTTCCTCCTGGTACCCAGTGTTGCCTCCGACGGCCAGTCTACGGTCTCCGCCAGGCGCCTCGCGAGTGGCACGACACACTGAGGACGACTCTTGCGGCACTTGGCTTTGCTCCCTCTACTGCTGGCCTGTAGCTGTTTCTACGCACCAACACTTTTCTGCCGCCATTCTACATCCTCGTGTACCTCGACGACTTGGTTTTTGCCACTGCTGACACTGAGGCACTGACTCTAGTAAAGCCGGAGCTGCAGAAGAGACACACGTGCACAGACCTGGGTGAGCTGCGCAGCTATCTTGGCTTGCAGATCACCCGGGACTTAGCACGCCGCACCATTACCTTGACTCAGTCACACATGGTGCAGCAGGTCCTTCAGCGCTTCAACTTCCAGTACTCCTCGCCACAAGCCACTCCTCTGCCTACCGGTCACTCGCTCTCATCTCTGCCTTCGAATGAGTCCGTAGAGCCGATGGCCTGTATCCAGAGCTTGTGGGCTGCCTCATATACCTGATGACCTGCACTCGACCTAGCCTTGCATACCCTCTTAGCATCCTGGCACGCTACGTTGCGGCCGGGAGACACCGATCAGAGCACTGGAAGGCCGCTAAGAGGGTGATGCGCTACTTGTGCAGTACGTTGGGCATGGGGCTCGTGCTTGGAGGACGGAGTCGAGTTGTTCTCACTGGTCACACAGACGCTTCTTGGGTTGACGACTTGGCTACGCAGCGGTCGTCACAGGGTTACACCTTCAGCCTTGGCTCCGGCTCTGTTTCATGGCGGTCTACCTGCTCGTCTTCTGTTCTCAGCTCCAGCTGTGAGGCTGAGATCTACGCAGGGGCCATGGCTGCACAGGAGTTACGTTGGCTCACCTACCTACTGACAGACTTGGGAGAGTCGCCTCGTTCTCCTCCAGTTCTGTACGTCGACAACAAGGCCATGATTGCCTTGTGTAAGAAGCACAGACTGGAGCACAGAACGAAGTACATAGCTCTGCGCTACTTCCTTGCTCGAGAGTTGCAGCAGCGTGGTCAGCTTCGTCTTGCTTACGTGGCCTCTCAGGCCAACACTGCTGATATCTTCACCAAGGCACTTCAGCCTTGTGATCATCAGCGTTTCTGTACTGTTCTAGGCCTTGTGCCTACTTGGCCGCACTTGCTCACTTCTTGACTTTGCTTGTACTGTGATCTATACACTTGTACCTGCATGCTTACACTTGCTAGGTTGTGATCACTGTACTGCTTGTTCTCCTTTATATATAACTCTGCATGTGAACTGGCCTTGTGGCCATTTGCTTGTGCTCAGAATGTGTGGTGACTTCGTGATCCACCCTGAGCTTTCTTTGCCTTTCTTGACTAGTCTTGTGACCTCTTGTTCTCCCCCACTTTGCCTATGGGGGTGTGTCAAACTATGTGTTGCTTGTTGTGTAGGCTGTAGTGGGGTAGCCCATATGGGGTACAACCCAAATTAGGGTTTGCTACTTGTACCCATCCTGCTGCTAGTTGATTCATCCCTGTTCATTATTCTGACAAAACGTATTTTTCGACGCCAACAACGTCTCGCAGGATACGACGAAGATTCGCTACGCCGTGTCGCTGCTGCGAGGACCCGCCATGGATTGGTGGCGTGTCATCGTTACGAAGCCGAATGACTACGCGACTCTACCGACACGGGAATGACAAATTGGACCCTGGGCACCGTCGTATTTCGTGGAGGTGCCTTAATATCGCACGTGGGACACGTGGTGCGTAGGTCTGCATGCTCGATTTTAGCTAATTGTGGCTTCGATTGCGGCGCGTCAGAAGCTCCGCACTTGGCGCCAACTCGGTTCCGTCCAAGATTACACTAGCGGGTTTCTGGCGCTGTGTGAGCAAGTGGGATATATGCACGAGGGCTATCGACCGCTACATCGGCGGCCTAAAGCACGACATCGCTCAGGAAAGTCAGCTCCGCGGTGTCACTGACTTTCAGGAGATTCTCACCATGGTGGAGAAACTCGATTTCTTCCGCCGACCGAGACCGGGTTCCTACGGAAGCAGCATCAACTGGGGACATCTAGGACGAACGAGGGCGCCACGATACGTGCCATCGCCGCGAATGCCGCTGCCGCACCGTTTAAATGGCGCTGCTTAGCGTGCAATCGGCCGGGACACCGCGAAAGCGAATGCCCGGAAAACGCTAAGGGAAAGGGGGAAGCTGAGCAGCAGAAACAGACCAAGCAGCAGTGAAACGCTTGGAGTCAGTAGCAGACGGGCCCTCTACTGACAGGTCACGCCGCTCGCCCGACCCAACCGACCCTCACCGAGTGATTGTGCCGGTTCACGCAATCGACCACAATCGGCCGAATAAGGAGGTTACTACGGTAGACAGCCCCATACTGCCTAGTGGAAAATTTGGGAGAGACTTAGTTAAAATATTTGTTTACGGGGGAAGCAGCCACATCCTGATCAACACTGCCACTGCACGGAAACTGAGACTGCCACTGGACAGATCTTTACCTGAGATCGACGCAAGACTGGTTGACGGCACGCCACTGGCGATACGGGAACGCGTAGACCGGGTTCGGATTTGATGCGGGGGTAACTTCACATTTAGCCAGGAAATGCTTGCGACAACCCTCGACGGAACCGACATTTTACTCGGCCGTGATTGGCTGCGACGACATAATCCGCGAATCGACTGGACGACGGGTAATTGCATCGTGCGAGTGAACGGCAACAACATCGCCTTACCTCGCAGGGGCTCGCCTGAGTCTTCGTTGGTGCGTGTCAACGCGATCACGATGAAACGCGCCGTAGCGGCATGAGCTGACGTGTACGCGTTCGACATTCGGGAAGCCGAGGCAGCAGATCTGGGGAGAGATTTACAGAAATTGCTCGCCGGCATACCGGATGACTTGGCAGCACTCCTGAAGCGGTAAAGTGGGATATTTCTTGATGACCTCCCGAGGGGAATGCCACCTCAGTGACCGCACGATCACAGGATAGAGTTAAAACCGGGGGCACAGCCGACAGTACAGCGACAGTTCCGACTAACCCAACCCGAATTGGACGAACTGCGGAAGCAGCTGGATTACCTGCTCGAGAAGGAGTTTATTCGTCCGAGTTCGTCTCCCTTCGTGGCACCGATACTGTTTACGATGAAGAAAGACGGGGGTTTTTGCATGTGCATAGATTACAGAGCACTGAACAGGGTTACCATCAAGTCCCATTACCCCATCCCGCGAGCCGACGAATTGATCGACCAACTGCGCACGGCCCGGGTTTTCTCGAAAATCGACCTTAGAGGGGGTTACCACCAGATTCGCGTCAACCTACCCGACTGCCCAAAGACAGCGTTTCGAACACTCTACGGATCCTACGAATACACCGTCATGCACTTCGGACTGACCAACGCCCCCGCCACTTTTCAAATGACGATGATCAAAGCCTTCCGCCCACTTCTAGATAAGTGTGTCATCATCTACTTAGATGACATACTGATTTACAGCCCCGACAGAGCACAGCACCTACAGGACATCGAAGCAATTTTTAAAATACTGAGTGAGAACCGCCTACTGAAAAAAGTCTCTAAGTGTGATTTTTTACATGACAGACTGAAGTTTTTGGGACACATTATTTCAGCTGAAGGAGTGGAAATAGACCCGAAGAAGATCGCGACAATTCAAGCCTGGCACGCGCCGACAAACTTGACCGAGTTGCATAGTTTTTTGGGGTTCGTCAACTATGTGCACCAGATCGTCCCCGACATGGCGAAGTTGACTGCTCCGTTAACTGACCTGCTGAGGAAGGGGGTTGAGTACACGTGGGGAAGGGAGGAGCAAGCTGCCTTCTCGGCCCTCAAACAAATTTTGTGCTCACCGCCTGTGCTTCACATCGCACATCCGCACTGTCCATTCGAACTCGTCACCAACGCAAGTGACATTGCCGTGGGAGCTGTACTGTTGCAGGACTTCGGGAACGGCCTTCAGCCAATCGCGTACGAGTCCCGCAAGCTCCACCCGCCCGTGAGATGCTGGCGATCATGCACGCGTTCAAGGTGTGGGAGATGCTGGCGATCATGCACGCGTTCAAGGACTTCGGGAACGGCCTTCAGCCAATCGCGTACGAGTCCCGCAAGCTCCACCCGCCCGAATGCAACTACCTGATACACGACCGTGAGATGCTGGCGATCATGCACGCGTTCAAGGTGTGGCGATGTTACCTCACGGGAGTAGACGTGACAGATCACCGATCACTACAGTACCTTCGCGCCCAACCGAATCTCAACCCGCGACAGATCCGCTGGTTGGACTACTCGGAGTCCAATTTCCACTACACCGCCACGTACAAAAAAGGCGCATCTGTCAGAATGAACAAGAGTGATTGCACTAGGAAAGAGTTGGGTACAAGTAGGAAACCCTAAACTTACTGTACCCCATAGTAACTACCCCACTACAGCCTAAACAAATTGTAGCAGATATAACATTTGACACACCCCCATAGGCAAAGTGGGGGAGAGCAAGGGGTCACAAGACCAGTCAAGAAAGGCAAAGCAAGCTCAGGGTGGATCACAACATCACCACACACTCTGAGCACAAGCAAAGGGCCACAAGGCCAGTCCACATGCAGAGGCATATATGCAACACAAACAGCACAGTGATCTCTACCTAGCAAAGCAAGCATGCAGGTATATATATATATCGATCACAGTACAAGAAAAGCCTACAGCAAGTGAGGAAAAGTGGGCACAAGCCCTAGCATAGTGCAGAAACGCTGATGATCACCAGACTGAAGTGCCTTGGTGAATATATCAGCAGTGTTGGCCCGAGTGGCCACATAACGCAGACGAAGCTGACCACGCTGCTGCAACTCTCGAGCCAAGAAGTAACGCAGAGCGATGTGCTTCGTTCTGTGCTCCAGTCTGTGCTCCTCACACAAGGCAATGGTAGCCTTGTTGTCGACGTACAGCACTGGAGGAGAACGAGGCCACTCTCCCAAGTCAGTTAGCAGGTAGGTGAGCCAGCGTAACTCCTGTGCAGCCATGGCTGTGGCGTAGATCTCAGCCTCACAACTGGAGCTGAGAACTGAAGACGAACGTGTAGAACGCCAAGAAACTGAACCAGAGCCAAGGCTGAAGGTGTAACCCTATGACGACCGCTGAGTAGCCTGGTCGTCAACCCAAGAAGCGTCTGAGTGCCCAGTGAGGACAACTGAGCTCCTCCCTCCAAGCACGAGTCCCATGCCTGATGTGCTGCACAAGTAGCGCAGAACCCTCTTAGCAGCATCCATGTGCACCTTTCGGTGCCGACCAGGAGCCACGTAGCGAGCCAGAAGGCCAAGAGGGTACGCGAGGTCAGGACGAGTTTAAGTCATCAGGTACATGAGACAGCCAACTAGCTCTGGGTAAGGACCACTCGGCTCTACGGACTCGTCCGAAGGTGGAGCTGAGAGCAAGTGACCTGTAGCCAGAGGAGTGGCCTGTGCCGAGGACCAGGTGAAGCCGAAGCGCTGAAGGACCTGCTGCACCATGTGTGACTGAGTCAGTGTGATGGTGCGGCGTGCTCTGTCCCGGGTGATCTGCAAGCCAAGGTAGCTGCGCAGTTCACCCAGGTGTGTGCACGTGTGTCTCTTCTACAGCTCCGACTTCACCAGGGCGAGAGCCTCAGTATCAGCAGTGGCAAAGACCAAGTCGTCGACGTACACGAGGATGTAGAACGGCGGCAGCGAAGTGTCGGTGCGCAGAAACAGCGACGGGTCAGCAGTAGAAGGCGCGAACCCAAGAGCCGCAAGTGTAGTCCTCAGTGTGTCGTGCCACTCACGTGGCGCCTGGCGGAGACCGTAGACCGGCCGCCGGAGGCTCCACTGGGTACCAGGAGGGAACGACCCAGTGAAGCCAGGAGGGCGGCGCAGCCAGATCTCCTCGTGCAGGCTGCCCTGCAAGAAAGCTGTGCTGAAGTCAAGAGAGTGAAGCTCGTAGTCACGCTGAGCGGCAACGTGCAGTAGCACCCGAAGAGTGGTCATCTTCGGGGTGGGGGAGAAGTTCTGGAAGAAGTCTACTCCCTCTCGCTGACTGAAGCCTCGAGCAACGTAACGAGCCTTGAAGACAGGCGGAGAACCTGGCGGCCGCTTCACCCTGAAAATCCACATGCCACTGACGATGTTCGCCCCAGGAGGGGGAACCTCGTCGACGTAAGTGCCAGTGGACTTCCAGGATGCCATCTCTGTGTCCATGGCTGACTGCCACTGAGAGGAGTACTCACCCGCAATCGCCTCAGCGTAAGAGCGCGGGGTCGGGATGTCTGGTGCATCCGGGTCTCCCTCAGGTGCAATCAGCATGGACACGAGATGAGGTGCAGCGGCGGCAAAGCACTCAAACTCCTCCTGCCTGTCCTCAAGGACGTCCGTGCCAAGAGCACACTCACCCCCGACGGACGGAGGACAGACAGACTCAGACTCAGCAACAAGACTCGCGGCGTAGTCTAGACGACAGTGAGCAGCGAAGTCGACAAGCTCAGCAACTAAGGCAGACGCAGCAGCTAACTCAAAGGAAGGGTCAGTGACAGCAGTGGCCAGGAGACGCGTGACAGTAGGACTAGCAGCACGAAGAGAGTCAGACTCCGGGTCAGCAAGGGCAGGAAGAGAGGACGCGGGAGGAGAAGGCAGCGGGACACGCTGTGGAGCAGTGGAAGGACGAAGCGCCATCTGGTGAGTGCCTGGGACAGCAGGAGGACGCTGACGCGGGACACGACGACCAGTGCGAGCAGCACGAACAGGTGACGCAGACCGAGACTCAGGCGACACAGGACGAGACTCAGGCTCACGACGCTCCGTAAGACCGCCTGTCGGACCAGTGTAGGGAAAAGGACCAGGGAGTGGCGAGGCAGGCGGTAGCTGTGACAGCGACTGGACAGGCGGAGGACACTCTAAGGAGGGAGCAGGACAAGGAGGAGGCGGCTGACCAAGAACCTGCTGAAGGAGGGGAACGAAGTACGGCTGTGGCCGTGAAGTGCCCCCAGAACCAGCAGAGACAGCACCAGAACCTCCAGCAGCAGCTCCAACTCGCTCAGCACCACCAGCAGCTCCAGTACCTCCAGCAGCACCAGCAGCACCAGCAGCACCTCCAGCAGGACCAGCACTAGCAGCACCTCCAACAGCACCAGTACCTCTAGCAGCACCAGCCCCAGCACCAGCAGCACCACCAGCAGCTCCAGCAGCTCCAGTACCTCCAGCAGCACCAGCAGCACCTCCAGCAGGACCAGCTCCAGCAGCTCCAGTAGCACCCCCAGTCCCAGCAGCTCCAGTACCGCCAGTACGAGCACCTCCAGGACCAGTGGCTCCAGCACCTCCAGCGCCAACCCCAGGGTCAGCAGCAACACCAACTCCAGTAGGCTCAGCGCCCTCAGCTCCAGCTCCAGTAGCACCTCCAGCTCCCACAGCACCACGGCGGCGGCGACAGTACCGAGAGTACCACTCACGCAGCTGCTGGGGCGAAAGAACGCCCCCAGGCGCAGCACCCCCAGGCTCAGGACCTCCAGACTCAGCACCCGCAGTCTCCGCACCCCCAGGCTCAGCACCCCCAGTCTCTGCACCCCCAGGCTCAGCACCCCCAGTCGCAGTACCCCCAGACCCAGCACCACCAGGCTCAGCACGCTCAGGCTCAGCACGCTCAGTACCTCGCGCAGGACCAGAGTCGACAGCTACCTCGACAGGCACGACCGGGTCTACCTGGGAAACACCTGAGGGAGCAGGACCCTGGGGAGGCAGGGGGTCTACCGAAGCAGCACCTGGCGTGAGGAAGAGCGGCGGAGGGGGGAGCGGGGCAGTGCGGTAGGGGAAGAGACGGTAAAAGGGGACCGACTCGTCAAACGTGACGTCCTGAGAGGGGAAGACACGGCGCGAGGTGGGGTGGTAAAACTGCCAGCCAGGCGCGTCAGGGACAAAGCCCAGGAAGACACAAGGAACGGCACGGGAGGAGAGCTTGTCCGCGGACGTATCGCGGACAAAGGCACGTGATCCCCAGACACGGAACACAGACGCATCGCCAACCGCTCCCGTCCAACGCAGTGTCGGCGAGGTCTCCGGAACGGAGACACGGGGCCAGAGGTTGAGCTGATGCGCGGCGTACCGGACCGCAAACGGCCACAGAAAATGGGGGGCAGCCGCATGGATCAAGGAGGTACGAGCGACCTCCATGACCAAGCCAATGCGGCGCTCAGCAACCCCATTCTGCTGAGGAGAGGCCGGAAGCGTGAACGCCTGCTCAATGCCCTCCCCCTGACAGAAGGCCTCCAAGAGGCCGGAGGAAAACTCACCACCTCTGTCAGAGTGCAGTCGCAGGACGGGAAGGTCCGTGCAAAAGCGCCTCTCCAGCTGGAGACGAGTAGCGCGGATCCAAGGGATCAAGACAGCAGGGACCTCTCCCTTGGTGCGCAAGAGGAAGACCGTGGTGTAACGCGTGTAGTCGTCAACTACCAGCAGGAAGTAGCGCTCTCCGCCCTGTCCACGGACGCGGGCTGGGCCCCACACGTCCATGTGAAGGGTCTGCAGAGGAGCCTCCGTCGGGGGGAACTCAGAGGAGTGAGGAGTGGCACGCTGCCGCCCCTCGACACAGGGAAGGCAAGGAGGGGCAGGGGACGGAGGCAGGGGAGGCAGTGACCTGGGGAGACCAGAGACAAGGAAACGAGAGTGCATGCCACGAAGGCGCTGCATCGAAGGGTGCCCAAGGGGGTGGTGCCAGAGGACCGTCCAGTGTGACAGGGTGCGACACGAGCAGGGGGCGGACAACTGACCTCACGCAGACGCAGACGCCGCTACCTGAGGGGACTCAGTGGTCAGTGTGTACAAGTCCGACCCCGGCTGCCGAGTGAAGGTAGCCAGGTGACGACCCGTCTGGGCACACGTGCAGTGTGTCACACGCTCGTAGGCAGGGATGAACTGGTGAACACCCGCGTCCTGGAGCGCAGAACCCGCCACCAAGTTCGTAGAGAACGAGGGGAGGTAAAGGCCCGACAGTGTGCCGGACGGGACAGCAGGACAAGGGAGGGCAGTGGTGGAGGTCGCAAGGACCGGACCCCCGGAGGGGTCAGCCAGGGAGACAGCAACCGGCCTAGGGAGCTGCTCGAGGGCAGTGCGGTCGCGAAAGAAACAGCGGGAAGCACCTGAGTCCAGTGTGAAGGTGTGCAATGCCTCAGTAGACGCAGTACATGTAGGTGCAGACTCACAAGCACCTGAAGCAGCAGACACACCTGCACCTAGAGCAGCAGCCTCACCAGGACCAGGGGCAGCAGACGCACTAGCACCTAGAGCGGCAGCCTCACCGGCACCTGGAGCAGCAGACTGGATACCGGGGTCAGGCAGCACACACAGGTGACAGGCTCCCTCGGCACTAGTAGACAGCTTGATCGGCACCTGACGGGCCTGCAGAGGCTGCGTTCGGGCGGCGAGGGCCTGCAGGGGCGGCGCGCGGTCGGGCAGAGGCTGCGCTCGGGCGGCGTGGTCCTGCAGGGGCAGCGCGCCGACCTGACGGGCCTGCAGGGGCGGCTCTCGGGCCTGACGGGCCTGCAGAGGCGGCTCAGGGGCCTGACGGGCCTGCAGAGGCGGCTCGGGGGCCTGACGGACCTGCAGGGGCGGCTCGAGGGCCCTACTAGCTTGCAGGGGCGGCGCACTGGCCTAGGGCAACAGGAGGCAGCGCGAGGGCTGCAGGACGGAGCGCAGGCAGAACGAAGGGCGGGGCGCGCGAGGGCGCACTAGCAGAAAAAAAAGGGTGCACGAGGGCGCACGAGCAGAGAAAGGCGCACAAGGGCGCACGTAAGGTAGGGCGCACGAGGGCTCTTCTAGCGGAATAGTGGGCCCGTAGTAGTAAGCGGTCCTAGGTGGCAACCTAGGCTCGTGATACCATGTCAGAATGAACAAGAGTGATTGCACTAGGAAAGAGTTGGGTACAAGTAGGAAACCCTAAACTTACTGTACCCCATAGTAACTACCCCACTACAGCCTAAACAAACTGTAGCAGATATAACATTTGACAGCATCAAACATCGCCGACGCACTCACACGTCCTACCGCCCAACTCCACGCCATCCTACTCACCCAAACCAACCCGCTGTTAACAGGCCTATTCACCCACGAATACAGTACCGACCCATTTTTCACGACTGGAAATTCACAGCAACTGGCAAAAGCTAAGGGAGTCTATTATGTAAAGATAGGCACCAATCACATTTGGGTACCTGCGTATTCACTACTGTGGGAATTATTACTGCAGGAGGCACACGACGGAATTATCTAGGGACATTTTGGGGTAGAAAAAACTCAACGGCAACTGCAGCGGGTTACTATAGATTTCATCACATGGTTACCTTCGAACCCTGGGGGTAACGACGCGATTATGGTCGCGTTGATATAGTGACGAAAATGGCTCACTTCGCTGCGTGTTGGAAATCGATCTCAGCCGAAGAAACCGCTCGTCTGTTCATCGCAGCCGTCGTTCAACTACACGGGATACCAGCCGCGATCATTAGCGACCGCGATACGAAGTTCACCAGCAACTTCTGGAAGAACCTCTGGGAGCATTTCGGGACCAGGCTACAGTTCAGTTCATCGTACCACCCCGAGACCGACGGTCAAACGGAGCGGACCAATTAGACGATGGAGCAATTGATCCGGGCCACGTGCGACGACCCGACAACTTGGGAGTAGCAGCTGTCGCTGATCGAGTTCGCCTACAACAACGCCACGTCAGCGACGACGCAGCAGTCCGCGTTGTACCTGAACTACGGGCAAAACCCTACAGTGCCCATGACGCCGAGTCCGGACAACCCAACACCACTCGCACAGCAATTCGCCGAGATTCTGCAAGCTGCCCGCACCAGAGCCGCCGAAGCAATTAAAAAAGCCAGCGTCATCGCAAAACGCAACGCTGACCGCCACCGCCGCCCAGTCACGTACCAGTCAGGAGATTACGTACTGCTCGATACGCAGAACTTAAGACTGCCCGTCGTGCCGAAATTACGACCGCGCTACTGTGGACCATTCCAAATCAGCCACATGATCACCCCAGTTACTGCCCACTTACTGTTGCCGACAGACTGGTACATCAGCCCATCATTCCACGTCAATTGCCTCGTCACCGATCGTCATCCATGACTCGCCCTGCATCGGAGCCGATCATCGAGCCCGAAAAAAGTCTGAGCCATCGGATTCGACACCCCACAGGCATCAAGAGGATCGAGTTCCTCGTTCACTGGAAGGACCGCATGCCAACTGAGGATAGCTGGGTGCCCCTGGCCAACATTGAAAACCACCCTGCCCTGCAAGTGTATCTGAGGAGCCGGGGTTTCCGCGATATACACGCACTCGCGTAGCAGAGGGGCCTTCTTGATGGGGGGGAGGTAGTGTAAGGAATTTTCTCGACATTCCTTACCGCGACCTGCAACATCACGTATAGCAGCAGCCGTTGTTCGCCCGTTACCGCTAACGGGGCTTCGCCAACTTTGCGCGCACTGTTTCACCAAACCATGCACCGCTGGCCCAGCCGTGTCGCCCTACGCTTCGGGACTAGCCCGAGCCTCGATGCCAGCCTAGCACTAGCTAGCTCGCACGCACCGCGTTACCGTTTGCATGTTTTGCATATAAATGTTCGCTCATGCCTTCGCTCATATTTTGTACTCATTTGACAACTTAGTGCAATCCTCGCTACCTCGATTCATTGCACTCGTAACACCTTCGCACCGGCGGAAGCATTGGCTACAGTGTTTGGACGTAGCAGGCTGGTGTGATAACTCATGGCTGTGCGTGCTTACGAGAGAGCACTCGAGCAGCAGTACTGGGCGCTGAGGGAGGGACATCAACCCCCAAAGAAAATAATGAATGATTTGGAAGCGAAGGTGTGCACGGTTCGAAAAGAACGTGACTCTGAATACTATGTCTTACGAGTGCAATTGAGAGAGCGATCGAGTATTGTACGTTCGAAGAAAATGAATACAACGAGCACAGTTACGGTATGAGCAACGTTTCAATTAGTGAAACAAGATGGTAACGATAACAAGTGAACGAAGGGTTGCCCTACCGGACTGGCCTACCGTTGAGGTTGGGAATTGTCGAGGAGAAGGGCCGGATAGCGGGTTACCAGCCGAGCCGTCTGATTTGGCGCGATGGATGTGGTGGCACCTCCAACCCCGCTTCCAGCAGCATAGCCACTGCAGTGTCCCGCTTGTGTGTGTAGTCCTGGTAATGGGATGGGGAGAAGGGGAGAAGATGCAAGCACAGACGAAAGTCACAGAAGAGGCACCTCCAGCCCCGCCTCTAGCAGCATGGCCACTGCTGTGTCCCGCTTGCGCGTGTAGTCCTGAGGGTGGGGTGGAGGTGAGAGGAGGGTGACACATTCAAGCACATCTCCATAGAATGCGGGCGAACACAAACACACGAACGAACGTTTGAGGCACTTCAAATGCAGTCCTGAGGGTGGGGTGGAGGTGAGAGGAGGGTGACACATTCAAGCACATCTCCATAGAATGCAGGCGAACGTTTGAGGCACTTCAAATGCAGTCCTGAGGGCGGGGTGGAGGTGAGAGGAAGGTGACACATTCAAGCACATCTCCATGGAATGCGGGCGAACACAAACACACGAACGAAAGCCCATGACCCCAGGATGTGAGTGAACGAGAACACAAACACGGACCCCTCCAGCACAAGAGGCACTTCCAGCCCCGCTTCCAGCAACATGGCCACTGCTGTGTCCCGCTTGAGGGTGTAGTTCTGGTGTGTGGATAATGGGTGAATAATGGAAGAGTGAAAGTTAAGGATGAAGGGTAAATAATGGAAGAGTGAAAGTTAAGGATGAAGGGTAAATAATGGAAGAGTGAAAGTTAAGGATGAAGGGTAAATAATGGAAGAGTGAAAGTTAAGGATGAAGGGTAAATAATGGAAGAGTGAAAGTTAAGGATGAAGGGTAAAGGGAGGAGTTACAGAAGCATGGCCAGTGCCGTGTCCCGCTTGTGTGTGTAGTCCTGGTGATGCGATGGGATGAGGAGAAAAAACGAGCACAAAAGTCACACAAGAGGCACCTCCAGCCCTGCTTCTAGCAGCATGGCCACTGCCATGTGTGTGTAGTCCCAGTCATGGATGGATTGAGGAGAAAAGACGAGCCACGTGTACAAAATAGTTTTTTGAGACGTCTCAACCCATAGATTTTTCGAGACGTCTCACATAGATTTTTTGAGACGTCTCACATAGATTGTTTTAGACGTCTCACATAGATTTTTTGAGACGTCTCACATGAAAGTCCTGGTTATGGATGGATCGAGGAGAAAAGACGAGCACAGAACAGAAGAGAATCACTCAGGGGAGAACCAAATGTGCTTCTAGCAGCATTTCCGCTGCCAGGTAAAGCTGACATGTGGAGTCCAGGAGTCTACTTTTGAGGCGCCTCAAAATGAAAATCTAGCAACATTCCTGCTGCCAGGTAGAGCTGAAGCGTGGAGTCCTGGAGATGGGATGGAGAGAAAAGCCAAGCACACATGAAAGTCCACCATGGCAGGCACGGATCAGCTTATCTCTTAAGGCCCCTCGTTCCAAGGCCCTTCAGAAGGAGAGTGGACGAGATTATACCTCTCTTAATTGAGTGTAGTAGGATGACGGTAGGCTCAGAGCAGCCCGGGAAGCTTCCTGGAAAGGGGCCGGAGGAGTGTCGATGAGCTTGGCGCTGATGGTGCTGATGGCTGCTGCGATGGGGGCTGGGGCTATGGCCCACCCCACCCGCCAACCTGAAGGGGGAGTGAAGAAAAAAGAAGAGATAATGGAGAGTGAATGCTTTGACTTTCCACTGGCGCTGATGGTGCTGATGGCTGCTGCGATGTGCGGTGGGGCTATGGCCCATCCCACCCGCCAACCTGCAAGGAAAAGAGGGAATGAAAAGGGAAAGGAGGGAAGAGAGGAGGGAATAAGAGGCAAGAGAAGAGAAGAGGGGAACGATGAGCTTGGCACTGATGGTGCTGATGGCTGCAGCGATGGGGGCCGGGCTATGGCCCACCCTACATGCCAACCTAGAAGGGGGAGAAGATCGGGGAGTTAGGAGGAGTGAACTGTTATGGAGCGTACTTTTGAGGTTGCCCCAAAAGTAGGGAGTTAGGAGGAGTGAACTGTTATGGAGCGTACTATTGAGGATGCCCCAAAAGTAGGGAGTTAGGAGGAGTGAACTGTTATGGAGCGTACTTTTGAGGATGCCCCAAAAGTAGGGAGTTAGGAGGAGTGAACTGTTATGGAGCGTACTTTTGAGGATGCCCCAAAAGTAGGGAGTTAGGAGGAGTGAACTGTTATGGAGCGTACTATTGAGGATGCCCCAAAAGTAGGGAGTTAGGAGGAGTGAAATGTTATGGAGCGTACTATAGAGGATGCCCCAAAAGTAGGGAGTTAGGAGGAGTGAACTGTTATGGAGCGTACTATTGAGGATGCCCCAAAAGTAGGGAGTTAGGAGGAGTGAACTGTTATGGAGCGTACTTTTGAGGATGCCCCAAAAGTAGGGAGTTAGGAGGAGTGAACTGTTATGGAGCGTACTTTTGAGGTTGCCCCAAAAGTAGGGAGTTAGGAGGAGTGAACTGTAATGGAGCGTACTTTTGAGGTTGCCCCAAAAGTAGGGAGTTAGGAGGAGTGAACTGTTATGGAGCGTACTTTTGAGGTTGCCCCAAAAGTAGGGAGTTAGGAGGAGTGAACTGTTATGGAGCGTACTTTTGAGGTTGCCCCAAAAGTAGGGAGTTAGGAGGAGTGAACTGTTATGGAGCGTACTTTTGAGGTTGCCCCAAAAGTAGGGAGTTAGGAGGAGTGAACTGTTATGGAGCGTACTTTTGAGGTTGCCCCAAAAGTAGGGAGTTAGGAGGAGTGAACTGTTATGGAGCGTACTTTTGAGGTTGCCCCAAAAGTAGGGAGTTAGGAGGAGTGAACTGTTATGGAGCGTACTTTTGAGGTTGCCCCAAAAGTAGGGAGTTAGGAGGAGTGAACTGTTATGGAGCGTACTTTTGAGGTTGCCCCAAAAGTAGGGAGTTAGGAGGAGTGAACTGTTATGGAGCGTACTTTTGAGGTTGCCCCAAAAGTAGGGAGTTAGGAGGAGTGAACTGTTATGGAGCGTACTTTTGAGGTTGCCCCAAAAGTAGGGAGTTAGGAGGAGTGAACTGTTATGGAGCGTACTTTTGAGGTTGCCCCAAAAGTAGGGAGTTAGGAGGAGTGAACTGTTATGGAGCGTACTTTTGAGGTTGCCCCAAAAGTAGGGAGTTAGGAGGAGTGAACTGTTATGGAGCGTACTATTGAGGATGCCCCAAAAGTAGGGAGTTAGGAGGAGTGAACTGTTATGGAGCGTACTATTGAGGATGCCCCAAAAGTAGGGAGTTAGGAGGAGTGAACTGTTATGGAGCGTACTTTTGAGGTTGCCCCAAAAGTAGGGAGTTAGGAGGAGTGAACTGTTATGGAGCGTACTTTTGAGGTTGCCCCAAAAGTAGGGAGTTAGGAGGAGTGAACTGTTATGGAGCGTACTTTTGAGGTTGCCCCAAAAGTAGGGAGTTAGGAGGAGTGAACTGTTATGGAGCGTACTTTTGAGGTTGCCCCAAAAGTAGGGAGTTAGGAGGAGTGAACTGTTATGGAGCGTACTATTGAGGATGCCCCAAAAGTAGGGAGTTAGGAGGAGTGAACTGTTATGGAGCGTACTTTTGAGGATGCCCCAAAAGTAGGGAGTTAGGAGGAGTGAACTGTTATGGAGCGTACTTTTGAGGTTGCCCCAAAAGTAGGGAGTTAGGAGGAGTGAACTGTTATGGAGCGTACTTTTGAGGTTGCCCCAAAAGTAGGGAGTTAGGAGGAGTGAACTGTTATGGAGCGTACTTTTGAGGTTGCCCCAAAAGTAGGGAGTTAGGAGGAGTGAACTGTTATGGAGCGTACTATTGAGGATGCCCCAAAAGTAGGGAGTTAGGAGGAGTGAACTGTTATGGAGCGTACTTTTGAGGTTGCCCCAAAAGTAGGGAGTTAGGAGGAGTGAACTGTTATGGAGCGTACTTTTGAGGTTGCCCCAAAAGTAGGGAGTTAGGAGGAGTGAACTGTTATGGAGCGTACTTTTGAGGTTGCCCCAAAAGTAGGGAGTTAGGAGGAGTGAACTGTTATGGAGCGTACTTTTGAGGTTGCCCCAAAAGTAGGGAGTTAGGAGGAGTGAACTGTTATGGAGCGTACTTTTGAGGTTGCCCCAAAAGTAGGGAGTTAGGAGGAGTGAACTGTTATGGAGCGTACTTTTGAGGTTGCCCCAAAAGTAGGGAGTTAGGAGGAGTGAACTGTTATGGAGCGTACTATTGAGGATGCCCCAAAAGTAGGGAGTTAGGAGGAGTGAACTGTTATGGAGCATACTTTTGAGGATGCCCCAAAAGTAGGGAGTTAGGAGGAGTGAACTGTTATGGAGCGTACTTTTGAGGTTGCCCCAAAAGTAGGGAGTTAGGAGGAGTGAACTGTTATGGAGCGTACTTTTGAGGTTGCCCCAAAAGTAGGGAGTTAGGAGGAGTGAACTGTTATGGAGCGTACTTTTGAGGTTGCCCCAAAAGTAGGGAGTTAGGAGGAGTGAACTGTTATGGAGCGTACTTTTGAGGTTGCCCCAAAAGTAGGGAGTTAGGAGGAGTGAACTGTTATGGAGCGTACTTTTGAGGTTGCCCCAAAAGTAGGGAGTTAGGAGGAGTGAACTGTTATGGAGCGTACTTTTGAGGTTGCCCCAAAAGTAGGGAGTTAGGAGGAGTGAACTGTTATGGAGCGTACTTTTGAGGTTGCCCCAAAAGTAGGGAGTTAGGAGGAGTGAACTGTTATGGAGCGTACTTTTGAGGTTGCCCCAAAAGTAGGGAGTTAGGAGGAGTGAACTGTTATGGAGCGTACTTTTGAGGTTGCCCCAAAAGTAGGGAGTTAGGAGGAGTGAACTGTTATGGAGCGTACTTTTGAGGTTGCCCCAAAAGTAGGGAGTTAGGAGGAGTGAACTGTTATGGAGCGTACTATTGAGGATGCCCCAAAAGTAGGGAGTTAGGAGGAGTGAACTGTTATGGAGCATACTTTTGAGGATGCCCCAAAAGTAGGGAGTTAGGAGGAGTGAACTGTTATGGAGCGTACTTTTGAGGTTGCCCCAAAAGTAGGGAGTTAGGAGGAGTGAACTGTTATGGAGCGTACTTTTGAGGTTGCCCCAAAAGTAGGGAGTTAGGAGGAGTGAACTGTTATGGAGCGTACTTTTGAGGTTGCCCCAAAAGTAGGGAGTTAGGAGGAGTGAACTGTTATGGAGCGTACTTTTGAGGTTGCCCCAAAAGTAGGGAGTTAGGAGGAGTGAACTGTTATGGAGCGTACTTTTGAGGTTGCCCCAAAAGTAGGGAGTTAGGAGGAGTGAACTGTTATGGAGCGTACTTTTGAGGTTGCCCCAAAAGTAGGGAGTTAGGAGGAGTGAACTGTTATGGAGCGTACTTTTGAGGTTGCCCCAAAAGTAGGGAGTTAGGAGGAGTGAACTGTTATGGAGCGTACTTTTGAGGTTGCCCCAAAAGTAGGGAGTTAGGAGGAGTGAACTGTTATGGAGCGTACTATTGAGGATGCCCCAAAAGTAGGGAGTTAGGAGGAGTGAACTGTTATGGAGCGTACTATTGAGGATGCCCAAAAGTAGGGAGTTAGGAGGAGTGAACTGTTATGGAGCGTACTATTGAGGATGCCCCAAAAGTAGGGAGTTAGGAGGAGTGAACTGTTATGGAGCGTACTTTTGAGGATGCCCCAAAAGTAGGGAGTTAGGAGGAGTGAACTGTTATGGAGCGTACTTTTGAGCTTGCCCCAAAAGTAGGGAGTTAGGAGGAGTGAACTGTTATGGAGCGTACTTTTGAGGTTGCCCCAAAAGTAGGGAGTTAGGAGGAGTGAACTGTTATGGAGCGTACTTTTGAGGTTGCCCCAAAAGTAGGGAGTTAGGAGGAGTGAACTGTTATGGAGCGTACTTTTGAGGTTGCCCCAAAAGTAGGGAGTTAGGAAAAGTGAACTGTTATGGAGCGTACTTTTGAGGTTGCCCCAAAAGTAGGGAGTTAGGAGGAGTGAACTGTTATGGAGCGTACTTTTGAGGTTGCCCCAAAAGTAGGGAGTTAGGAGGAGTGAACTGTTATGGAGCGTACTATTGAGGATGCCCCAAAAGTAGGGAGTTAGGAGGAGTGAACTGTTATGGAGCGTACTTTTGAGGATGCCCCAAAAGTAGGGAGTTAGGAGGAGTGAACTGTTATGGAGCGTACTATTGAGGATGCCCCAAAAGTAGGGAGTTAGGAGGAGTGAACTGTTATGGAGCGTACTATTGAGGATGCCCCAAAAGTAGGGAGTTAGGAGGAGTGAACTGTTATGGAGCGTACTATTGAGGATGCCCCAAAAGTAGGGAGTTAGGAGGAGTGAACTGTTATGGAGCGTACTTTTGAGGATGCCCCAAAAGTAGGGAGTTAGGAGGAGTGAACTGTTATGGAGCGTACTATTGAGGATGCCCCAAAAGTAGGGAGTTAGGAGGAGTGAACTGTTATGGAGCGTACTATTGAGGTTGCCCCAAAAGTAGGGAGTTAGGAGGAGTGAACTGTTATGGAGCGTACTTTTGAGGTTGCCCCAAAAGTAGGGAGTTAGGAAAAGTGAACTGTTATGGAGCGTACTTTTGAGGTTGCCCCAAAAGTAGGGAGTTAGGAGGAGTGAACTGTTATGGAGCGTACTTTTGAGGTTGCCCCAAAAGTAGGGAGTTAGGAGGAGTGAACTGTTATGGAGCGTACTATTGAGGATGCCCCAAAAGTAGGGAGTTAGGAGGAGTGAACTGTTATGGAGCGTACTTTTGAGGATGCCCCAAAAGTAGGGAGTTAGGAGGAGTGAACTGTTATGGAGCGTACTATTGAGGATGCCCCAAAAGTAGGGAGTTAGGAGGAGTGAACTGTTATGGAGCGTACTATTGAGGATGCCCCAAAAGTAGGGAGTTAGGAGGAGTGAACTGTTATGGAGCGTACTATTGAGGATGCCCCAAAAGTAGGGAGTTAGGAGGAGTGAACTGTTATGGAGCGTACTTTTGAGGATGCCCCAAAAGTAGGGAGTTAGGAGGAGTGAACTGTTATGGAGCGTACTTTTGAGGTTGCCCCAAAAGTAGGGAGTTAGGAGGAGTGAACTGTTATGGAGCGTACTTTTGAGGTTGCCCCAAAAGTAGGGAGTTAGGAGGAGTGAACTGTTATGGAGCGTACTTTTGAGGTTGCCCCAAAAGTAGGGAGTTAGGAGGAGTGAACTGTTATGGAGCGTACTTTTGAGGTTGCCCCAAAAGTAGGGAGTTAGGAGGAGTGAACTGTTATGGAGCGTACTTTTGAGGTTGCCCCAAAAGTAGGGAGTTAGGAGGAGTGAACTGTTATGGAGCGTACTTTTGAGGTTGCCCCAAAAGTAGGGAGTTAGGAGGAGTGAACTGTTATGGAGCGTACTTTTGAGGTTGCCCCAAAAGTAGGGAGTTAGGAGGAGTGAACTGTTATGGAGCGTACTTTTGAGGTTGCCCCAAAAGTAGGGAGTTAGGAGGAGTGAACTGTTATGGAGCGTACTTTTGAGGTTGCCCCAAAAGTAGGGAGTTAGGAGGAGTGAACTGTTATGGAGCGTACTTTTGAGGTTGCCCCAAAAGTAGGGAGTTAGGAGGAGTGAACTGTTATGGAGCGTACTTTTGAGGTTGCCCCAAAAGTAGGGAGTTAGGAGGAGTGAACTGTTATGGAGCGTACTTTTGAGGTTGCCCCAAAAGTAGGGAGTTAGGAGGAGTGAACTGTTATGGAGCGTACTTTTGAGGTTGCCCCAAAAGTAGGGAGTTAGGAGGAGTGAACTGTTATGGAGCGTACGACAGTGCTGATGGCAGCTGCGATGGGCGGCGGGGCTATGGTCCATCCCACCCGCCAACCTGGAAGAGGAGGAGAGAAGAGAGGAGGGAATGCAGAGAGGAGGATAGACTGGAAAGTGAGGAGGCACGCATTGTTCGGCAGCGATGGGCGGCGGGGCTATAGCCCATCCCACTCGCCAACCTGCAAGGAACGAGAGGGGATGAGAGGGGATGAGAGGAGGGAATGAAAGGCGAAGTGAAGAGGGACACGATGGGCACAAGGATCGATGGTGCTGATGGCTGCTGTGATGGGCGGCGGGGCTATGGCCCATCCCACTCGCCAACCTGCAGGTGAAAAAGAGGGTATGAGAGGGGAAAAGAGGGAGAGAAGAGGGAAAAAGAGGGGAAATGAGGGAGAAAAGAGGGAACGAGAGGGGTGCAGGGAAGGGCAGATTGTCATGCAGCCATGGGCGGTGGTGTTATGCCCCACCCACCCACCCCATTCCACCCACCCACCATCCCACCCCATCCCACCCACCCACCATCCCACCCACCCACACACCCACCACCCCAACCACCTACCCACCCACACACCAACTTACCCACCCACCCACCAACCTACCGGTGACGTGGAACGTTTTAGAGATGGACGAGGTGACGATGCAGCGCTCCTTCATGCCCGGCCACTGAGCGAGCGACACGTGGCGCGGTGTGCTGCCGCTGCCATAGGTGAAAGCGCTGTACACGTCATCCGTGATTGCCAGCAGGTCGTGATGGCAGCAGAACTTTGCTAGCTGGGTCAGCTCAGAGTGGGTAAAGACATGGCCAGTGGGGTTGCATGGACTGGAGTGGGGGTAGGGTGGGGTTTGGGGTTTGGGGTTTGGGGTTTGGGGTTTGGGGCAGGTTGATGAGGGAGAGAGGCGAGAGGGACGGGGGAGATGAGAAAGAGGAGAGGGCTGGTGCAACAGGTGCGTGAATGGGCTCTACCACACCACACCTCGTCTGTTATTGCCAGGAGGTGGTGATGGATGCTAGCTGAGAGAGCTCCTCGTGTGGGAACACACGGCCGGTGGGGTTGCATGGACTGGGATGGGGGCGGTTGTTGTGGGAGTGGCGGGAAGTGAAAGGGAGGGAGAGAGATGGCAAAAATCCCTGCATCCTCGAGAGCTGGAGGTGTAGCATAGTCAGGGAACCCTGAAGCAGATGGTGCGATGCCTTTTGCCATGCCATACCAAGCCAATCCATGCCATGCATTGACCACTCACTCACTCATACTGGTTCACGTCGGCAGCAACGGCGGCCATCCCTGCTTCCTTGAGAACTGGAGGAGCAGCATAGTCAGGAAACACTGAAGCAGATGGTGCGATGTCTTTTGCCATGCCATGCCATGCCATGCCATGCCATGCCATGCCATGCCATGCGATGCATTGATCACTCACTCGTATTGGTTCACGTCAGCAGCAATGGCAGCCATCCCTGCTTCCTTGAGAGCTGAAGGTGCAGCATAGTCGGGGAAACCTGAATAGATGGTGCCACCATAGCCATGCCATGCCATGCCATACCATTTCATGCCATGCCATGCCATACCATTTCATGCCATGCCATGCCATACCATTCCATGCCATGCCATGCCATACCATTTCATACCATGCCGTTCCATACCATGCCGTTCCATACCATGCCGTGCCACGCCATGCCATGCCATGCACATTGAGGTCACACATCCCATGATGTCATCAACATTCCTGTTTCTTAGGCCATCATCAACTAGTCATACTACAGACCGTCGTATGCAACTAATGGATCTTAAAACGTCTTAGAGAGTCTACTAGGTTCAAGCCGTTTCATAACCCGGTTACTTATCAAGGCACACCACTAACAATCCGAGGGCATATGCAACCTTGAGCATCTCTCTTTAAGATTAATGGCTCCTTACGTCTTTGATAGCGGCGTCACCTCTGAACAAAAAACAATTGAAAATGTTCTTCTTTTTCAGAATACCTAGCCTTGGGATTACCTTCCCCCAGGTTGATGGCTCCTCTCTTCTTCGCCAGCCGAGTTACCTCCACGATCACCGAAGGCCCGAATGTACGGCTGCGATTAGACAACCACCGATCCGCACTGGCTTCTGATTGGCCGGATCCTGTTCGGTCATTGCCGGGTGATGCTGAAGGTTGGAAACTCATATCTCTTTCCGTCATAGCATCGGGTTTAGTGCGAGCTCTACAGACCACTGATGTTGTGACACGTGTCAACGAGCTTGAGACCTTCGTCACGGACTGACGCGGTACGCGCCGCGTCGAGGAGCTCTGGGAGAATGCGACACGGAAGGATCGAATTCGCGAGTTTAGGGTTACAGATGAGTAGCTGTTGCTGAATGCCATTCGATCTATCTTAGCAGGGGTCTCGGTGTACCTAGTATGATGAGATTGAGTACTAGGAAGAACTGAAGAGGAATTGCCACCGTTTAGTCACCGACCACTAGCAGTCACATCAGTACTGTGCCTGACCAGCCATAAATCACTGATTCTGGTTCTGGCAACCCCAAAGCGCCGCGTAAAAAGATCCCTGCGCCGCGTAAAAAGATCCCTGCAGCGCGTGGGCATGGTGCTTTCATCGCCTAGTTCCTGTTTGATTCGCTGCTCGCTGGATGATCAAATGAGAATCTGTACCCGATTTAGGTTACGGGAGTGGACTAGTCGGGAAAAGCAGTTTTGTAAAACTCTAAACCGCAGTTTGAACCCTGCACACATATGTGTACTACACACCAACAGAACCACACCACTTTACAGGATGCCAGATAGAACATTAACGCGTATGTAATTCCCGCCTACAATCTCTCCGTTCTTCAAATTGCCCCTACCGATCATCATCATCACACCCACTCTCAACAAAGCCACTTCGCATTCTCCAACCGAGCATTTGTTCATGGGAGGCAGCTGCAAACATGGCAAGCAATCTCTAGGATTCCCCATCCACGGCGTTCCCTAGGTCCTCGGTGTGACCATCATCCGAATCTGAACATGGCTTGTCACGCGCCTGGCGACGACGCCGCGCCTAACGCCAGACCGTCCGAGGCTGTCGCAAGGCCCGAATTTCATATCGTCGTAGGCTTTCGCGCCACTTCGCGACCTATCGCGAGGCGCGCTCTGCGCGATTGGAGTCGTCGAGGCGACTGGGGCTGATCGCGTGGACGAATCGTTCATGTCATGGCGGCCGTAGATTCGAGAAGAATGGATTGCTCGGTAGTCAAAATCGAGCAGGACGGGTGGCTTGTCGTTGCGCGCACCTCTTCTCGATTTCAGTCGTTTGAAATCTCTTTCGCAGTTTCAATTGTTATGGCATAAGTAGCATCAGTGCAAGCGGGGGAAGCAATTCGAGGGAGAATTCGTACCGTTCCGTACCTCCGCGTAACCTGTCTGCACGTAGCTATGGCATGCGAGCCAGCTTATAACGCGGATGGCTCTGGTTCGAATCCTGGTGAAGCCGCTCTCAGCCGTCGATCAGCACAATCAGATCGGTTGAATGAATCACAGCCGTCCATCGCAACCTCCGTGCGGGCTCCTGTCTGTCCCCATCACCGTGTGAGATCAATCCTCCTCCCTCTGCTCCTCTCCTCCCCTCTCTCCTCCCGCCGCTCGTCCCAGCTGCCGTCCACGTCAGCAACAGCATCAGCCACGTCAGATGCAGTATCTTCCACGTCAGCAACAACATCATCCACGTCAGCATCATCGTCAACAGCAGCAGCAACCTCTCCCAGCGATCCTTCTTGCTGGCTGTGCAGCAAGAGAGCGGGCGGCAGCAGAAGCAGGAGATCGTTTGCTACTTTGGCAAAGAAAGGCATTCACGACAGCAGGAGCCAGTCACGTGGTGTTTATTGTGAAAGTCCCCCGAGGGTAGACGAGCAAAACACCCCAGATGGGATTTGTGATAGGAGTCAGGGCAAAGGCAATGACAGACGCAAGGGTAAAGGCAAAGAATGTGATGGTGATGGTTGTGAGAAGCAGCGAGGTGGGATTATAAGGAGGGTGCGGTTGCTGGGTGTGTGTGGCCAGGGTGGTGGCAGGAGGAGGGCGAGGAGGGTTGTGCCTATAGCGGGTGGGAAGGGTCTGGATGAGTCTGCAGAAGGCGGTGATAATAACGGATGTGACCGTGAGGCTGTTTCTACTAGCAGCAGCAACATCAGCAGCACTACGACAAACAGTAACGTCGTTCGCAGTGCCAACACCAGGAGCACCAGTATTGCAGACGGTAACTCGGCTCCTGGTGGGAGGAGGAGGAGCAGCAGCAGGGCGAGGAGGGAAGGAGGCGAGAGCAGGAGGAGCAGAGGATTGAGTATTGGCAGCAGCAGGTATTACAGCATTGGCAGTGACGTGCATGGTGATGTCGTGGCTGCTGCTGACGTGGCAGAGACTAATGATGCGTCAGCAGAAAATGGTGATGACGAGGATGACAATGCACTGTTCTATGATGCGGATGCTGACGTGGATGACAGTGATCAGGATGGTAATGATGATGGTGCTGGCTGTGGTGATGGTGCTGATGATGGTGCTGATGCTGATGCTGATGTCAGCAATTACGATGGTGAAATTGACGGTCTTGTTGGGAGTGGCAGTGCAGCGGAGGGTGGGGATTGCAGCAGTGAAAGATCCAACAGCTTTCAATCAGGACATAACAGCATGCACCATTCTGCTGCTGCTGCTGCTGCTGCTGCTGCTGCTGCTGCTGCTGCTGCTGCTGCTGCTGCTGCTCCTGCTCCTGCTGCCACTGCTGCCGCTGCTGCCGACGCCACCAGCAGCGCCATACACTGGCCATGCCTGGCAGCTGCTGGGAACCTTCCTTCCATCGGGCTTGGGGAAGTTCACAAGTCTGGTGCCATCGACTCTGCTTCCATTCAACCTGTCATGTGCATTGAGTCAGCTTCAGCTGTGGCATGTAAAGGGGCGTGTGCGCGAGTGTGCCTGCCTGCTGTGGTGCCATGGCCGTTTCTCGGGGGGGAGGGGGATGTGGGGGTGCATTGGACAGAAGATGGTGTGAGTCACAGCAGGGGCCATGAAGCTAGTGGTCTTGATACCGTTTCCTATGATGCCATGCGGAATGATGAGCAGCAGCATGAGGGCAAGGACGGCTCGGGAGTTGATGCTGTGAGAGGTGATGCTATGGGTGTTGACGCCATGCAAGGTGGTGGCATACCACATAGACCCCACCACGGATACCACCACGGATCCCACCACATGCAGGGTGTATACCACCTGGCAAGGGTCCTGCCATGGATGATAATGATGATGCCATGGATGATAATGATGATGCCATGGATGGGTCAACAGGGCAAACCAACCATGGAGCGACGCTTACCGAACTCGAACCCGAACCTAAAGCTGAGTTTCACCATCAGCAGCAGGCTCAACCCGAACCACATGCCGAACCTGGAACCGAACCTGGACCCGGACCTAAGTCCGAACTTGGACTTGAACCTGGAGTGAAGTTCCTCGGCCAGGATTCTCCCGGTCCTGAGGCCGAGGCTGTCCCGGGCCTGTTTGCGAACCTGCCCGATGATGTTGGGTTGGACATCCTTTCCCGACTTCCATGGCTGAACCTTGCATCGGGCCGGTCTGTTTGCCGAGCCTGGGAGCGAGATCTGGCTGGGGAGGAGGTTCGGGAGCTGAGGAAGAGGAGCAAGAGGTTCGATGAGTGGGTGTTTATGGTTGTGCCTTGGAATGGGGACGATGGGGTTGGTGCTGGTGATGGGAGTGTGGAGGGAAGGGGGAGGAGTGGGGCGGAGGGGAGGAGGGGGAGTGGGGAAGGAAGGGGGAGGGCTATGGCGGAGAGGGAGACAGGTAGAGAGAGCAGAGGGCGAAGTGAGGAGAGGAGGGAAAGAAACAGCTTCGGCAGCAGCAACAGGAGGGAAAGAAGCAGCAGCGGAATAATCAGCAGAGTTAGTAGGTGGAGTGATAACAGTAGCAGCATGGCTACTGCTAGTCGAAGCAGGGTGGCAGGTGGCGGATCAGTGGGCGATAGGAATCCACGTGGCAGCTGCGTCAGAAGCAGCAGTGGTAGCACCAGTGGTCTAAGCAGGGGGGGAGAGGAGGGGAGAAGCAGAAGCAATTGGGGCGGTACAGGGAAAAGCAAGGGAAGAGGGGAGGAGTGTGGCGTAGGCAGGAGCAGAAGCAGAAGCGCTAACAGGGATGAGATAGGAGGGAGTGGAACGGGCAGCAGCAGCAGCAGCAGCAGCAGCAGCAGCAGCAGCAGGGGGGGGGGTGAGGGGCGGATGGGGGAGCGAGGAGGGAAGGGAAAGGAAGCGGTTGAGAGCAGTGAGAGAGTGAGTGGTCTGATAAGAGAGGGTGGATGGGGATGGAGCAGGGAGGAAAAGGGTAAGGGCAAGGGCAAGGGCAAGGGATCAGTGTCAACAGATTCTCCACCTGTGTCAACAGGTAGGGGCCTGCAGTTTTCCCTCAACACGCGCTTTTCCCTCCCCACGCTCTCCATCTCCGACCTTGGAGTACCTCCCTCCTCCTCCCCTTCCACCTCCTCCCATCCATCTACCTCCTCCCATCCATCTACCTCCTCCCATCCATCTACCTCCTCCCATCCATCTACCTCCTCCCATCCATCTACCTCCTCCTCTCACTCCACCTCCTCCGCTCCCTCCGCGCCTCACCTTCCTCGAAATACCTCCTCCATCCCACGAGCCTCATCTGCTGTTTTCTCATCGGCATCAGCAGGTGCAGCAGCAGCATCAGCAGCAGGTGCAAGCAAAAGTTCAGCAGCAGCGAGATCAAGCATAAAGAAACCGCCCCTCTCCTCCAGCTCGCGCCGCACAAGCAGGAGTGGCCCGGCTGTTCGTTCTGCCACACCAGCAACGAGCACAGAGGCAGCTAGCACAGGCAGCACAAGGAGCCGTAACAACACAGGCTCAACTGGAGCGTATTCCAGGGCAACTCAGCCCACCACTCTCTCGCCGTCTTCATCCCTGCCAGATTGCTTATCCTCCTCTTCCTCCTCTACCTCCTCCTCCTCCTCCTCCTCCTCCCCCTCCTCTTCTTCCTCCTCCTCTCCTTCCTCTCCCTCTTGCCTTCGCTTGGTGGGCTTTCACCCTCCCTCCAACTCCCTCTATCCTCTTTCCCCCCTGCCTTCCCAACTCGCCAACCCTACTGAAACAAGCACGCTTTGGGACTGCCGCCTCCAAGCCTTAGGCTCGGAACTCCTCCTCTTTGCCGTCCGAGGTTCGGCAAAGGCTCGGCACCGGGTCTGGACCCGAGGCTCAGATGCAGCCCCAGACCGAGCCTCTATGGCCGCAGCAGCAGCGGCTGCTGTTGCTGCAATTGACGGTGCCGCTGCTGCTGGTGGTACTGCTAGTACTGCCGACCCTGGAGCTTCTTTTCCCGACCCTGAGCTTGCCGAACGTGAGGTCCAGGTCTGGAGGTACAGCCCGGTCCGGGATGCGTGGGTGCGTGCCGCGCCTATGTACCAGGGCCGGGTGGGGTTCGCGTTCGGAGTGATTAAAGGCAAGGTGATTGTAGCAGGAGGGCGGCTGTGGGAGAGAGGGAGAGCGTGCGAACCCCTCTCTTCTGTCGAAATGTACGATCTGAAGGCAGATGTGTGGGAGAGAGTTCCGGAAATGCCAATGGCGTGTTATGAGTGTAGTGGCGTGGTGCTGGCAGGGAGGCTGTTTCTGCTTGGGAGGAACCAGTTTAGGGTTTCGGTTGCCGATGCTGCTGGTGAGCCTCTGCTGCTGCGTGGTGGTGTTGGTGGTGGGCTTGACCTGGGTGGTACCAGAGCTGGTGCCGCTAATGCTGCTAATTTTGAGACTGCAGCTTTCACCCACAGGAACACCTCTCTTGCTGCAGCTGCTGTTGCTGCGGCTGCTCTGAACCCTCCTGCTGCTCCTCCTCCTCCTGCTGCTGCTGATGCTCGCGGCGTCTGGACCCCCAACAACACCATCCCAAACACAAGCACCACCACAGGCACCCCCGGCCCCTCCTCCGCCCGCTCGCCGTACCTAGTGTGCATGTACGACCCTGCCTCACACCAATGGGTCTCTCTTCCCCCGGGCGAGGGGCTTCACCCCGAGACGTGGCTGCTGGAGCATGCAGCAGCGCGGTGGGGCGTGGGGTGTGTGCCTCGCTTCCTGGTGTGGCGCCGGGAGGGCTGCTTACATGTCTATGACGCGGTTACCTAAGGGAGGAAGGTGTTACAGGTGAGCGGATGGCAAGAGGTCGCAAGGTGAGAGTTTTTCCGCAGCAATTTCATCACCTCTCTCTTTCCTGCTTGCCACTGCTTGTTCCATCGCGTTACCACTTCCCCTCCCCGCCCCTCACCATCGTTCTTTCACCTTTCTGACCCAATCAACTTATCTGGACTGTGTGCCCCTGTTTGCTGTGAGGTTGCCCCTGATTGCTGTGTGGTTGCCCCTGATTGCTGTGTGGTTGCCCCTGATTGCTGTGTGGTTGCCCCTGATTGCTGTGTGGTTGCCCCTGATTGCTGTGTGGTTGCCCCTGATTGCTGTGTGGTTGCCCCTGATTGCTGTGTGGTTGCCCCTGATTGCTGTGTGGTTGCCCCTGATTGCTGTGTGGTTGCCCCTGATTGCTGTGTGGTTGCCCCTGATTGCTGTGTGGTTGCTGTGTGGTTGCTGTGTGGTTGCTGTGTGATTGCTGTGTGGTTGCCCCTGATTGCTGTGTGGTTGCCCCTGATTGCTGTGTGGTTGCCCCTGATTGCTATGTGGTTGCCCCTGATTGCTCTGTGGTTGCCCCTGATTGCTGTGTGGTTGCCCCTGATTGCTGTGTGGTTGCCCCTGATTGCTGTGTGGTTGCCCCTGATTGCTCTGTGGTTGCCCCTGATTGCTGTGTGGTTGCCCCTGATTGCTGTGTGGTTGCCCCTGATTGCTGTGTGGTTGCCCCTGATTGCTGTGTGGTTGCCCCTGATTGCTGTGTGGTTGCCCCTGATTGCTGTGTGGTTGCCCCTGATTGCTGTGTGGTTGCCCCTGATTGCTGTGTGGTTGCTGTGTGGTTATGGGATGGCTGTTGCAGGTGCCTCCTACCTATGCCTCACACCCCACTCGTAACCACCTTGGGCTGGCAACCCTGCAGCAGCAACAGCAGCACCAGCAGCAGGGACAGCTGCAGCAGGGACAAGGCCAGAACCAGCAGCAGCGGAGGCACCAGCAGCATCAACAGCACCGACTGCAGCAGCAGCAGCAGCTGCACCAGCGTCCTCGCATCCCTCCTCTTCCTCCTGCTCCTGCTCTTGCTCCTGTTCCTGCTGCTCCTGCTGCTGCTCCTGCTCCGCTCTTCCCTCTCCACCCGCTGCTGCCTCGCATTCACTTTGAACACACCATTCTAAAAAATCGAATCTTCCTCTTTGGAGGGTACCTCCAAAACTCCGACGGTACCCTCCTTCCAGCTTCGGATGCACTATGCTGCGACCTTGCAGGTTCGGGCGGAGGCTCGGGCGGAGGCTCGGGAGGAGGTTCGGCAGGAGGTTCGGCGGGAGGCATGGATAGAGTTGCAGGAAGGCTTGGGGTGATGGCAGCAGGAGGGCCAACGTGGACTTCTGTTCCTCTGGTTTGGAAGGGAGGAGCGATCAAGGGGAGAGGAGAAGGGAGGCAGAGGGTTGGTAGGGAGAGTGAAGAGGAGCGTGGGATGAAGAACACAAAATTGGAGGGTGAATGGGATGGGGATGAGGGAGAGAAAGGGTGGAGGGGAGAACAAGATGGGATGGGAGGGGATGGAGAGTGGGAAGAGGAGGAAGGAGTGGAGAGGGTAGAATCAGGGACATGGGGTGACGAGGAAAATACAGGGGTTTCTGATATGGATGACATGGACGATCGAATTGGTTGTGCTGGCGTGGATGATGCAGATGCTGACGAGGGTGGTGGTGACGATGATGTGGATGGTGCAGACATGGAGGACGATGGGGAGATGATGCAGGAAGCGATTCTGGGAAGGGTCAAGACTGCGACTGTCCTGTCCCTGTAGTGTTGGTGCGTGCATGCATGCATGCATGCATCTGTGGCGTGTACATAGTTATGGAGCCAAACATAGTAAAAGCAGCATGTGTGCACGCTGTTAGGATATGCCGTTTGTTGGGCCGGACTTAGTGCAGTCAGAAATTGTGATACGCCGGTACGTTTTTTGCATATATGAAAATGCTCTGCAGTGTCTTTTAATATTTAATGCAACTAAATCCCTTCTCGCGTCTAGGGTTTTTTGGGTTGGTGTTACGAGTGCAATTTGAGTGAGCGAGCGAGGTTTGCACTATCGAGGCAAGAATACAATGAGCGAAGGATTGAGCGAAGAATATATAGCGAAGCTACAGTGGTAACGGTAACGTGTGGGAAAGTGGGGTGCGCGACGGGCCTGGTGCCGAGGTTGGGGAATGTCGAGGCGGAGGTCCGGAGCGCGGGTTACCAACCGAACCGTAAGGTTGGGTCGCATCGTGAACAGTGGCGGGAATGGGGTCGAGGCGAATGTCGCGAGTGGTATGGTAACGGATTATTGTGGGGTGCTGTTGGCGGGAACAGTGGTGTACGCGCTAAGCAGGGACGCGAAGTAAGGAAAAGGGATTTTCCTTACACTACCTCCCCCCTAAGGAGGCCTTTCTTACGAAAGCGCATGTACATCCCGGAAATTCCGGCTGCGCAGATACTCGGTGAGGACAGGGTGGTTTTCGATTCTGTCCAGGGGAACCCAATTGTCCTCGGTGGGCGTGCGGTCTCTCTAGCGGATCAGGAATTCGACCCTTTGAGCTCCTCGTGGGTCACGAACTCTGTGGCTCAGAATATTCTCGGACGTGATGACTGGTACTGTCGGTGGTCGTGTCATGCTGGCCGGGCGATTTCGGGCCAGTTGGCTGGTGGATGGGATGTAGGGGCGAAGCAGGCTGACGTGGAAGGATGGGCTGACGTACCAGTCAGCAGGGAGGAGGAGGTGGGCGGTGACAGGTGTGATCATGTGGCTGATGCGAAATGGCCGGCAATATCGGGGGCGGAGTTTTGGGGTGATGGGCAGGCGGAGGTTTTGAGTGTCGAGTAAAACTAAGTCGTCGAGCTGGTACGGTAAGTGACGGGTCTGCGTTGGCGGTCGGCGTTGCGCTTAGCGATGACGTTGGCCTTTTTGATTGCCTCAGCTGCCCTGGTTCGTGCTGCCTGTAATATTTCTGCGAATTGTTGCGCCCGTGGTACTGGGTTGTCGGGATTCGGGGTCATGGTTACTATAGGGTCTTGTCCGTAGTTCAGATAAAACGATGACTATTGGGTCGTGGCGGATGGCGAGTTGTTGTACGCGAATTCGATGAGTGGCAGTTGCTGTTCCCAGGTGGTTGGGTCTGTTGAATTATATTTGCATATCCTGTTATAACTGCCTACAGCTTGCTAGTGTATTAGTTACATATTAGGTTCAACTGCTGGTGGTGTACCCTTTTCCCCTTCCTCTCCTTCCTATTTGTACTCCCAACTTCATAATGAAAGCCTCTCTTTTGGCCAAACTTCTCCCTCCATGATTCTCCTTGCTAAACCTCTCCTAAACCTAAGTACTGCATAATCTCCTAATCTTAACATGATATCAGAGAGTGGTCCCTCCTAGGACCTCGTTTTTCATGGGCCCACCAAACCCGCGATCTGCCATGGCGACTTATTGTGCTGCTGGCATGGCTGTTACTGCTAGTAGCGCGAAATCCGCTGCTGGCTCGAAATCCGCTGCTTTTGCAGCACCCGTCGCGCTGCCCCCTTTCGCCTGCCCCGTCGCGCTCTGCCAGTGGCGAGCGTGCCAGCGAGGCGACGGCGGGCGCCAGCGCAAGCGCCAACGGCGGGCGCCAGCGCCAGCGCCAACGGCGGGCGCCAGCGCCAGCGCCAACGGCGGTCGCCAGCGCCAGCGCGGACGCCAGCGCCGACGGCGGGCGCCAGCGCCAGCGCCAAGGGCGGGCGCCAGCGCCAGCGCGACGCCAGCGCCCAGCGCCAGCACTTCCGCCAGCGCCAGCGCATGGGGGGGAGGGGGATGAGGGGGTGGCGGGAGAGCTTCTGCCGCGCCAGCCACCTCCTCTCCTCTCCTCTCCTCTCCTCTCCTCTCCTCTTCTCCTCCAGCCGCATCTCCTCCTCCTCTCTCCTCTCCTCTCCTCCAGCCGCATCTCCTCCTCCACTCTCCTCTCCTACAGCCGCATCTCCTCCTCCTCTCTCCTCTCCTCCAGCCGCCTCTCCTCTGCTCTCCTCCTGTGCACCACCACCAGCTTCCTCCTCCTCACCAACAGTTGTGTTTGCTCGTAGATGGCGAGCGACCGGCATCCTTCGCCCTCCGGCTATCCCAGCCCTCCTCCGCGCTCTCCGCGCCCTCCTCCGTCCTGGCATTCACAGGTGCTGCCGGTCAGCCACCGCTGTTTCTGTGCCTATCCCAGCTACAGCAACCGCTCTCCAGGCGACCTGGTGCCAGACACCACTAGCTATAGCCGTAGGCAATTACGGGGGTGTGTTGAATTATATTTGCATATCCTGTTATAACTGCCTACAGCTTGCTAGTGTATTAGTTAGATATTAGGTTCAACTGCTGGTGGTGTACCCTTTTCCCCTTCCTCTCCTTCCTATTTGTACTCCCAACTTCATAATGAAAGCCTCTCTTTTGGCCAAACTTCTCCCTCCATGATTCTCCTTGCTAAACCTCTCCTAAACCTAAGTACTGCATAATCTCCTAATCTTAACAGGGTCGTCGCACGTGGCTCGGATTAACTGTTCCATGGTCTGATTTGTCCGTTCTGTCTGTCCGTCGGTCTCGGGGTGGTACGAAGAACTGAACTGCAGTCTCGTGCCGAACTGCTGCCACAGATTCCGCCAGAAATTGCTGGTAAAATTCGTATCGCGGTCGCTGATGATTGCCGCTGGTATCCCGTGTAATCGAACGATGGTTGAGATGAAGAGGCGGGCCGTTTCTTCGGCTGTGATTGATTTTTTGCAGCCTGCGAAATGTGCCATTTTCGTCAGCCGATCGACGACGACCAGGATCGCGTCGTTCCCACTTGCTCCGGCCGGTAACCCCGTGACGAAGTCCATCGTCACCTGCTGCCAAGCACGCTCTGGGGGTGGTATCGGCTGCAACTGCCCTGCCGGTCGCTTCCATGATGATTTCATGAGTTGGCAGGTGGGACACGATGCCACGTGTCGCTGCACGTCGGTCAGCATTTCGGGCCAGTAATAATACCGCTGCAGCTCCTGCCGTGTTTTCTTTACTCTGAAATGGCCTGAGGTGACTCCGTCGTGTGCCTCTTGTAACAGCAATTCCCGTAGAAGTGTGTAGTCTGGTACCTAGATTCGATCGGTGCCGGCTTTTACGTAATAGACTGCTCTTGCCGCTGCAAACTACTGCGAATTTCCGCCCGTGAAAAATGGGTCCGTTTGATAACTGTGGGTAATTAGGCCCGTCAGGAGTGGGCTGGTCTGGGCGAGTAGTATGGCGTGGAGTTGGGCTGTGGGCCGGGTTAACTCGTCGACGATGTTCGATGCCCCCTTTTTGTAGGTGACCTTGTATTGAAAATTTGGCTCGAGGTAGTCGAGCCTGCGAATTTGTCGTGGGTTGAGGTGGGGTTGTGCGCGGAGGTACTGTAGTGATTTATGGTCTGTCCGTACTGTCACGTCGGCGCCAGTCAAGTAACAGCGCCACACTTTGAATGCATGCACGATCGCAAGCATTTCGCGATCGTGTATCGGGTAATTCTTCTCGGGCGAATGCAGTTTTCGTGACTCGTATGCGATGGGCTGTAAACCGTTGCCGAAATCTTGTAGCAGTACGGCTCCAATGGCGATGTCGCTTGCGTCGGTAACCACTTCGAATGGGCGGTGTGGGTCGGCAATGCGCAGTACGGGCGGTGAACAGAGGACGTTTTTCAGGGTAGAGAAGGCAGCATGCTCTTTCTCCCCCCTGTCAGAACATTATATAGCTTATGCTGTTGTGTAGGCTATAGTGGGGTATCCCATAGGGGGTACAACCCAATTAGGGTTTCCTATATGTACTCACTTCATTCATAGTTCATTCATTCGCGTTCTCCTTCCCACATGGAATCAGAGCAGGTCCCCTCCTAGGGACTGTTTCTAGGGCCCACCGAAGCGCGCCCCGAGGCGCGCTTTCCTTTTTTTTTTAGCGACCCTCCGTGTCGCCCCTAGCGGCCCGTTGCGCCGCCCTTACCTACGCGAGCCCGCCGCCCTTACGTCGCGGCCCAGCCGCCCTCACGTCGCGGCCCCGCCGCCCTCACCTACGCGGCCCCGCCGCCCTTAAGTCGCGGCCCCGCCGCCCTCACGTCGCGGCCCCGCCGCCCTCACCTACGCGGCCCCGCCGCCCATAAGTCGCGGCCCCGCCGCCCTCACGTCGCGGCCCCGCCGCCCTCACGTCGCGGCCCCACCGCCCTTGCCTACGCGGCCCCGCCGCCCTCACCTACGCGGCCCCGCCGCCCTCACGTCGCGGCCCCGCCGCCCTCACGTCGCGGCCTCGCCGCCCTTGCCTACGCGGCCCTGCCGCCCTCACCTTCGCGGCCCCGCCGCCCTCACGTCGCGGCCCCGCCGCCCTCACTTTGCGGCCCCGCCGCCCTCACCTACGCGGCCCCGCCGCCCCACTTCGCGGCCCCGCCGCCTACGGTACCGGCCCCGCCGCCTATCCTCACCGGCCCCGCCGCCTACGACCGCCGAGCCGCCCTGCCGCCGAGCCGCCCAGCAGCCGAGCCGCCCGGGAGCCGAGCCGCCCTGCCGCCGAGCCGCCCTGCCGCCGAGCCGCCCGGGAGCCGAGCCGCCGAGCCGCCCGGGAGCCGAGCCGCCGAGCCGCCCTGCCGCCGAGCCGCCCTGCCGCCGAGCCGCCCTGCCGCCGAGCCGCCCGGGAGCCGAGCCGCCCAGCAGCCGAGCCGCTGAGCCGCCCAGCCGCCGGGCCGCCCTACTGCCGAGCCGCCCGACCTGCCCTGCCTGGTGAGCACAGCACCACTGTTACTGCGTGCCCTTCCCCTACTGCTTGCACTACTACACTGTCGTCGTCATGGCTACCCCTAGTGTCCTTGCTTTTGACGCTGAGGGTCGAGCCATTGACTTTGAGGTCTGGGTCGACGACCTGCAGCTGTTCTTACAGTGCGATAGGGCGGACGGTCTTTCCCTCTTTGACCTCACCTCTGGCGCCTCTCCTGCCCCTGCTGCTGATGCTGACCCCACTGTTCGCTCTCAGTGGGCCACCCGCGATGCTGCTGCACGTCTTGCTGTGCGTCGCCACCTGCCTACCACTGAGCGCGCGCACTTTAGTCAGTACAAGAGTGCTCAGACCTTGTACGACGCTGTAGTTGCGCGCTACTCTTCCCCTGCCACTGCTGCCCTGAGCCGCCTCATGCTACCGTACCTCTTTCCTGACCTTGCTGCCTTTCCCACTGTCGCTGACCTCATTACGCACCTCCGCACTAGTGACACTCGCTACCGCGCCGCCCTTCCTGCTGAGTTCTGCGCCAAGAACCCCCCCCCCATGTACATCACTCTCTATTACATAGTCACACGCCTCCCTGACTCCCTTCGCGTAGTCAGGGACCACTTCCTCTCAGTCTGTCCCACCACCCTCACTGTCGACCTCCTCGAGAAGTCCCTCCTGGCGGCGGAGAAGAGCATCGTCGCTGTAGGAGCCTCTCGTGGTGACCCTCGCACCCCCATCTTTGAGGGGTGTTCTCCTTCCCCCCTGCTGCCCTCTGTTGCCTCTGCTGCTGCTGCCGACCTGCTTGGTCTTGAGTCGGTCTGCGCGGCGTCTGCCCCTAGCGGGAGACGCCGCCCTGGCAGGGGCAAGGGGGGCAAGGGCGCGGGTGGAACTGGCGGGGGCGGTGGAGGTGGCGGTGGAGGCGGCGGAGGGAGTGGGGGTGGCGGTGGGAGTGGTGGCGGGGGCGGTGGTGGCGGTGGCAGCAGCGGAGGAGGAGGCGGTGGTGGCGGCAGCGGTGGGAGCGGAGGCAGCGGTGGTGGTGGAGGTGGAGGCGGCGGTGGCGGAGGGGGTGGAGCTGGTCGGGGTGGTGCCCCGCAGCGTAGCGGCTCTGGTGGTGGCCAGCGTCAGCAGCAGCAGCAGCAGCAGCGTTCGCGGGACATCCCCCCGCCCCAGCAGCTCCGTGAGTGGTACACGCAGCGTCAGCGGGGTGGGGGTTTTGGTCCGTGCACCTACGTCCTTCGTTCCGGCGACCGCGCGGGTGAGCAGTGTGGGGGTGCCCACCCCACCCAGCGCTGCTTTGGCCGCCTGACGGACGCTTGGCGTCAGCAGTTCCCCGAGGCTAGTGAGATTCCCCGTTGGGGAGAGCTGTCTAGGGCTGGCGTAGCTATCTTTGATCTTGACTTTGATGCTATCCTTGCTGCCATGTATGCTGTGACTATTAGTGAGGAGGGTGACTGTTACCGGTGTTTCCCGCCCGACCCGGGCATTGGTACTGCTGCGCTAGGTACTTCTGCGGCTGCTGCTCTAGGTGCCAGTGCGTCTGCACTCTCAGGTACTGGTGAGGCTGCGCTCTCAGGTACTGCGTCGGCTTCGGCCTCCCTCACCTTCACGCTTGACTCAGGGGCTTCTCGCTCCTTCTTTCGAGACCGCACCACACTCACGCCGCTTGGCCGGCCGGTTGCAGTCTCCCTGGCTGACCCCTCTGGGGGTCCTGTCCTCTCTCACTTCTCCACTGTCCTCCCGTGTCCGGCTGCCCCCTCGGGCACCTTGTCTGGTCTGTACCTCCCCTCGTTCTCGACGAACTTGGTGAGTGGTGCTGACCTGCAGGATGCGGGGGTTCACCAGTTTACTCCTGCGAGTCAGCGGGTGACCCACTGCTCGGACGCCCGCACAGGCCGACACCTGGCCACGTTTTCGCGTCGGCCGGGGTCGAGTCTCTACACCCTGACCACTGAGTCTCCTCCTGTCCCTGCGTCTGGCCAGGTAGCTGCGTCGGGTCAGGTGTTTGCTGCTGCGTCCAGGTCTGGTCCTGAGTCTGCCCCCTGCTCGTGTCGCCGCCTGTCTCAGGAGACTCTCCTGTGGCACCACCGTCTTGGCCACCCCTCCTTGCCTCGTCTTCGGGGCATGGCTTCCCGTGTCCTTGTCTCTGGTCTTCCCCGGTCTCTCCCTCCCCTTCCTTCGGGACCCGGACCTTCCTGTGTCCCCTGTGTCGAGGGGCGGCTCCGGGCTGCCCCTCACTCCTCCCAGTTTCCCCCGACAGAGGCTCCTCTGCAGACGCTTCACATGGACGTGTGGGGCCCGGCCCGCGTCCGTGGGCAGGGTCACGAGCGCTACTTCCTGCTGGTGGTTGACGACTACTCGCGTTACACCACAGTCTTCCCCTTGCGCAGCAAGGGTGATGTCACTGAGGTGTTGATCGACTGGATCCGCGCAGCTCGTCTCCAGCTCAGGAGGAGCTTCGGCTCGGACTTTCCTGTTCTGCGTCTGCACTCTGACCGAGGTGGAGAGTTCTCCTCTGGCCTTCTGCGAGCCTACTGTCGTGCACGAGGCATCCGCCAGACCTTTACGCTTCCGGACTCTCCACAGCAAAATGGGATTGCTGAGCGCCGCATTGGCATGGTCATGGACGTCGCTCGTACGTCCATGATGCATGCGGCTGCCCCCCATTTTCTGTGGCCGTTTGCGGTTCGGTACGCGGCGCATCAGATCAACCTTCACCCCAGGGTCTCCCGGCCGGAGACCTCCCCAGCTCTGCTGTGGACGGGGAAGGTCGGGGATGCGTCTGCGTTCCGTGTCTGGGGATCTCGGGCGTTTGTCCGCGACTTGTCTGCGGACAAGCTGTCCCCTCGTGCTGCTCCCTGTGTCTTCCTCGGCTTCCCCCCTGACGCCCCAGGGTGGCAGTTCTACCACCCCTCCTCTCGTCGTGTTCTGTCCTCCCAGGACGTCACGTTCGACGAGTCAGTCCCCTTCTACCGCCTCTTCCCCTACCGCACTCCTTCCCTCCCCCCGCCACCGCACTTCCTTGTGCCAGGTCCCCCCCCGGTAGACCCCCTTCCCCCTCAGGGTCCTGCCCCTTCAGGTGTGTCCCAGGTAGACGCAGTCGAGCCGGTCGAGGTTGCTGGTGACTCTGGTCCTGCTGCGGGTGCTGAGCCTGGGGGTGCTGACTCTGGGGGTGCTACGCGCGTGGGTGCTGAGCCTGGGGGTGCTGAGCCTGGGGGTGCTGAGTCTGGGGGTGCTGAGCCTGGGGGTACTGCGACTGGGGGTGCTGAGCCTGGGGGTGCGGAGTCTGGGGGTGCTGAGCCTGGGGGTGCTGCGACTGGGGGTGCTGAGCCAGGGGGTGCTGCGTCTGGAGCTGCTGAGCCTGGAGCTGCGGAGCCTGCGGCCACTGGACCTCCCCTTGTGGCGTCTGGCGGTGCGGGACCTGGCGGTTCTCCGGGTGCTTCGCCTCGGCGGGAGCCCCTCTCTCCACAGGAGCTGCGCGAGTGGTTTGCTCGCCGCTGGAGACGTACTGCTGGAGCTGGAGCTCCTTCGGCTGCTGAGGGTACTTGTGCCGCTGGTCCCGGAGCTGCTGGGCCCTCGGGTCCGCCTGGAGCTGGAGCTGCTGCGGGTGTTGGTGCTGAGACTGCTGCTGTCCTTCCTGGCGGTGGTCCTGCTGCGGGTGCTGCTGGTGCTGCTGGAGGTCCTGCCGCTGGAGGTGCTGTTGGCGCTGGTGCTGCTGCTGAGGGTGCTGTCCCTGCTGTGTCTGGAGTCGCCGCGCGGCCTCGGCCGTACTTCGTTCCACTCCTACAGCAGGTTCTTGGTCTTTCTCCTCCTGCAGCGTGTCCACCGCCTGTTCAGTCACAGTCCCAGTTAGAGCCCGCCTCCCACTTCCTGCTCCCTCTCCTTACACTGGTCCCACTGGAGGTCTTGCTGAGCGTCGTGAACCTGCGTCTCGTCCTGCGTCGCCTGTTCGTGCTGCTCGCGCTAGTGGTCGCGGTTCGCGTCAGCGTCCTCCTCCTGTCCCTGGCACGCACCGGATGTCTTTGCGTCCGTCCACTGCTCCTCTGCGTGCCCCTTTGCCTTCTCCTCCTGAGTCCTCCCTTCCTGCACTTACCGACCCAGAGTCCGACTCTCTTCGTGCTGCTAGTCCTACTGTCACACGTCTCCTTGCTACTGTTGTCACTGACCCCTCTTTTGAGTCCACTGCTGCGTCTGCGCTTGTTGCTGAGCTCGTCGACTTTGCTGCTCGCTGTCGTCTAGACTACGCTGCCGGTCTTGTTGCTGAGTCTGCGTCTGTCTGTCCTCCGTCCGTCGGGGGTGAGTGTGCTCTTGGCACGGACGTCCTTGAGGACAGGCAGGAGGAGTTCCAGTGTCTGGCTGCTGCTTCACCTCATCTCGCGTCCGTACTACTTGCCCCTGAGGGAGACCCGGATGCACTAGACATCCCGACTCCGCGCTCTTACGCGGAGGCCGTAGAGGGTCCCTACTCCTCTCAGTGGCAGGCAGCTATGGATGCAGAGATGGCGTCCTGGAAGTCCACAGGCACCTACGTTGACGCGGTGCCCCCTCCTGGGGCGAACATCGTCAGTGGCATGTGGATCTTCAGGGTGAAGCGGCCGCCGGGCTCTCCACCTGTCTTCAAGGCGCGGTACGTCGCTCGTGGCTTCAGTCAGCGGCAGGGAGTTGACTACTTTCAGACCTTCTCTCCCACCCCGAAGATGACCACTCTTCGGGTGCTGCTGCACATAGCCGCTCAGCGCGACTACGAGCTCCACTCTCTTGACTTCAGCACTGCTTTCTTGCAGGGTAGCCTGCACGAGGAGATCTGGCTGCGCCGTCCACCTGGCTTCACTGGGACTTTCCCTCCTGGCACCCAGTGGAGCCTCCGACGGCCAGTCTACGGTCTCCGCCAGGCACCGCGTGAGTGGCACGACACACTGAGGACTACGCTTGCGGCTCTTGGGTTTGCTCCCTCTACTGCTGACCCGTCGTTGTTTCTGCGCACCGACACTTCTTTGCCGCCGTTCTACATCCTCGTGTACGTCGACGACTTGGTCTTTGCCACAGCTGACACTGCTGGACTAGCCTACGTGAAGTCCGAGCTGCAGAAGAGACACACGTGCACAGACCTGGGTGAACTGCGCAGCTACCTTGGCTTGCAGATCACTCGGGACAGAGCACGCCGCACCATTACCTTGACTCAGTCACACATGGTGCAGCAGGTCCTTCAGCGCTTCGGCTTCACGTACTCCTCGCCTCAGGCCACTCCTCTGTCTACTCGCCACTCGCTCTCAGCTCTGCCTTCGGATGAGTCCGTAGAGTCGAGTGGCCCGTACCCAGAGCTTGTTGGCTGCCTCATGTACCTGATGACCTGCACACGACCTGACCTTGCATACCCTCTTAGCATTCTTGCACGCTATGTTGCTCCTGGGAGACACCGACCAGAGCACATGGCTGCAGCGAAGAGGGTGTTGCGCTACTTGTGCAGTACGTCGGGCATGGGGCTAGTGCTTGGAGGGCGGAGTCCAGTGGTCCTCACTGGGCACGCGGACGCTTCTTGGGCTGACGACCAGGCTACGCAGCGGTCGTCGCAGGGTTACACCTTCAGTCTTGGTTCCGGCTCTGTCTCGTGGCGGGCTACTCGCTCGTCCTCTGTTCTCGGCTCCAGTTGTGAGGCTGAGATCTACGCCGGGGCCATGGCTGCACAGGAGCTTCGCTGGCTCACCTACCTGCTGACTGACCTTGGAGAGCAGCCTCGTTCTCCTCCAGTGCTGTACGTAGACAACAAGGCCATGCTGGCCTTGTGTCGAGAGCAGCGCTTGGAGCACAGAACGAAGCACATTGCTCTCCGTTACTTTCTTGCTCGTGAGCTGCAGCAGCGTGGTCAGTTGCGACTTGCGTACGTGGCCTCTGAGGCCAACACTGCTGATGTGTTCACCAAGGCACTTGCGCCTTGTGACCATCAGCGCTTCTGCACTCAGTTGGGTCTTGTACCTGTCTTGCCTCACTTGCTCTCCTCTTGACCTTGCTTGTACTGTCACATATATATACCTGCTCTTGCTTGTCTAGCTCTATATATATATGTGTCCTCCTGCATGTGAACTGGCCTTGTGGCCTTGTCGTTGCTGTGTGGTTATGGGATGGCTGTTGCAGGTGCCTCCTACCTATGCCTCACACCCCACTCGTAACCACCTTGGGCTGGCAACCCTGCAGCAGCAACAGCAGCACCAGCAGCAGGGACAGCTGCAGCAGGGACAAGGCCAGAACCAGCAGCAGCGGAGGCACCAGCAGCATCAACAGCACCGACTGCAGCAGCAGCAGCAGCTGCACCAGCGTCCTCGCATCCCTCCTCTTCCTCCTGCTCCTGCTCTTGCTCCTGTTCCTGCTGCTCCTGCTGCTGCTCCTGCTCCGCTCTTCCCTCTCCACCCGCTGCTGCCTCGCATTCACTTTGAACACACCATTCTAAAAAATCGAATCTTCCTCTTTGGAGGGTACCTCCAAAACTCCGACGGTACCCTCCTTCCAGCTTCGGATGCACTATGCTGCGACCTTGCAGGTTCGGGCGGAGGCTCGGGCGGAGGCTCGGGAGGAGGTTCGGCAGGAGGTTCGGCGGGAGGCATGGATAGAGTTGCAGGAAGGCTTGGGGTGATGGCAGCAGGAGGGCCAACGTGGACTTCTGTTCCTCTGGTTTGGAAGGGAGGAGCGATCAAGGGGAGAGGAGAAGGGAGGCAGAGGGTTGGTAGGGAGAGTGAAGAGGAGCGTGGGATGAAGAACACAAAATTGGAGGGTGAATGGGATGGGGATGAGGGAGAGAAAGGGTGGAGGGGAGAACAAGATGGGATGGGAGGGGATGGAGAGTGGGAAGAGGAGGAAGGAGTGGAGAGGGTAGAATCAGGGACATGGGGTGACGAGGAAAATACAGGGGTTTCTGATATGGATGACATGGACGATCGAATTGGTTGTGCTGGCGTGGATGATGCAGATGCTGACGAGGGTGGTGGTGACGATGATGTGGATGGTGCAGACATGGAGGACGATGGGGAGATGATGCAGGAAGCGATTCTGGGAAGGGTCAAGACTGCGACTGTCCTGTCCCTGTAGTGTTGGTGCGTGCATGCATGCATGCATGCATCTGTGGCGTGTACATAGTTATGGAGCTAAACATAGTAAAAGCAGCATGTGTGCACGCTGTTAGGATATGCCGTTTGTTGGGCCGGACTTAGTGCAGTCAGAAATTGTGATACGCCGGTACGTTTTTTGCATATATGAAAATGCTCTGCAGTGTCTTTTAATATTTAATGCAACTAAATCCCTTCTCGCGTCTAGGGTTTTTTGGGTTGGTGTTACGAGTGCAATTTGAGTGAGCGAGCGAGGTTTGCACTATCGAGGCAAGAATACAATGAGCGAAGGATTGAGCGAAGAATATATAGCGAAGCTACAGTGGTAACGGTAACGTGTGGGAAAGTGGGGTGCGCGACGGGCCTGGTGCCGAGGTTGGGGAATGTCGAGGCGGAGGTCCGGAGCGCGGGTTACCAACCGAACCGTGAGGTTGGGTCGCATCGTGAACAGTGGCGGGAATGGGGTCGAGGCGAATGTCGCGAGTGGTATGGTAACGGATTATTGTGGGGTGCTGTTGGCGGGAACAGTGGTGTACGCGCTAAGCAGGGACGCGAAGTAAGGAAAAGGGATTTTCCTTACACTACCTCCCCCCTAAGGAGGCCTTTCTTACGAAAGCGCATGTACATCCCGGAAATTCCGGCTGCGCAGATACTCGGTGAGGACAGGGTGGTTTTCGATTCTGTCCAGGGGAACCCAATTGTCCTCGGTGGGCGTGCGGTCTCTCTAGCGGATCAGGAATTCGACCCTTTGAGCTCCTCGTGGGTCACGAACTCTGTGGCTCAGAATATTCTCGGGCGTGATGACTGGTACTGTCGGTGGTCGTGTCATGCTGGCCGGGCGATTTCGGGCCAGTTGGCTGGTGGATGGGATGTAGGGGCGAAGCAGGCTGACGTGGAAGGATGGGCTGACGTACCAGTCAGCAGGGAGGAGGAGGTGGGCGGTGACAGGTGTGATCATGTGGCTGATGCGAAATGGCCGGCAATATCGGGGGCGGAGTTTTGGGGTGATGGGCAGGCGGAGGTTTTGAGTGTCGAGTAAAACTAAGTCGTCGAGCTGGTACGGTAAGTGACGGGTCTGCGTTGGCGGTCGGCGTTGCGCTTAGCGATGACGTTGGCCTTTTTGATTGCCTCAGCTGCCCTGGTTCGTGCTGCCTGTAATATTTCTGCGAATTGTTGCGCCCGTGGTACTGGGTTGTCGGGATTCGGGGTCATGGTTACTATAGGGTCTTGTCCGTAGTTCAGATAAAACGATGACTATTGGGTCGTGGCGGATGGCGAGTTGTTGTACGCGAATTCGATGAGTGGCAGTTGCTGTTCCCAGGTGGTTGGGTCGTCGCACGTGGCTCGGATTAACTGTTCCATGGTCTGATTTGTCCGTTCTGTCTGTCCGTCGGTCTCGGGGTGGTACGAAGAACTGAACTGCAGTCTCGTGCCGAACTGCTGCCACAGATTCCGCCAGAAATTGCTGGTAAAATTCGTATCGCGGTCGCTGATGATTGCCGCTGGTATCCCGTGTAATCGAACGATGGTTGAGATGAAGAGGCGGGCCGTTTCTTCGGCTGTGATTGATTTTTTGCAGCCTGCGAAATGTGCCATTTTCGTCAGCCGATCGACGACGACCAGGATCGCGTCGTTCCCACTTGCTCCGGCCGGTAACCCCGTGACGAAGTCCATCGTCACCTGCTGCCAAGCACGCTCTGGGGGTGGTATCGGCTGCAACTGCCCTGCCGGTCGCTTCCATGATGATTTCATGAGTTGGCAGGTGGGACACGATGCCACGTGTCGCTGCACGTCGGTCAGCATTTCGGGCCAGTAATAATACCGCTGCAGCTCCTGCCGTGTTTTCTCTACTCTGAAATGGCCTGAGGTGACTCCGTCGTGTGCCTCTTGTAACAGCAATTCCCGTAGAAGTGTGTAGTCTGGTACCTAGATTCGATCGGTGCCGGCTTTTACGTAATAGACTGCTCTTGCCGCTGCAAACTACTGCGAATTTCCGCCCGTGAAAAATGGGTCCGTTTGATAACTGTGGGTAATTAGGCCCGTCAGGAGTGGGCTGGTCTGGGCGAGTAGTATGGCGTGGAGTTGGGCTGTGGGCCGGGTTAACTCGTCGACGATGTTCGATGCCCCCTTTTTGTAGGTGACCTTGTATTGAAAATTTGGCTCGAGGTAGTCGAGCCTGCGAATTTGTCGTGGGTTGAGGTGGGGTTGTGCGCGGAGGTACTGTAGTGATTTATGGTCTGTCCGTACTGTCACGTCGGCGCCAGTCAAGTAACAGCGCCACACTTTGAATGCATGCACGATCGCAAGCATTTCGCGATCGTGTATCGGGTAATTCTTCTCGGGCGAATGCAGTTTTCGTGACTCGTATGCGATGGGCTGTAAACCGTTGCCGAAATCTTGTAGCAGTACGGCTCCAATGGCGATGTCGCTTGCGTCGGTAACCACTTCGAATGGGCGGTGTGGGTCGGCAATGCGCAGTACGGGCGGTGAACAGAGGACGTTTTTCAGGGTAGAGAAGGCAGCATGCTCTTTCTCCCCCCACGTAAAAGTGACTCCCTTCCGCAGTAAGTCCGCCAGCGGGGCAGTTAAGCGTGCCATGTCGGGGACGAACCGACGCACGTAATTAACGAACCCTAAAAAACTCTGCAGCTCCGTGATGTTCGTCGGGGGGTGCCACGCTTTTACCGTGTCCAGTTTCTTCGGGTCGATTTCTACTCCAGCCTCTGAAATGACGTGCCCAAAAAATTCTAGCCTATCCTGGAAGAACTCGCACTTGGAACCCTGGGTCAATAGTTTGTGTTTGTCTAAAAATGTAAATATTGCTTCTAGATCGGCTAAGTGCTGCTGCTTGTCACGACTGTAGACGAGAATGTCGTCAAGGTAAATTATCACACATTTATCTAAGAGTGGTCTAAACGCCTCATTCATGGTCATCTGAAAAGTCGCCGGTGCGTTGGTCAGCCCGAAAGGCATCACTGTGTACTCGAATGACCCGTACCTAGTCCTAAATGCTGTCTTGGCACAGTCTGATGGTTCGACCCGAATTTGGTGGTAACCTCCCCGTAAGTCGATTTTCGAAAAGACCCGTGCTGTTTGCAGTTGATCTATCAGTTCGTCGGCGCGGGGGATGGGGTATCGCGATTTGAATGTAACCCTGTTCAGTGCTCTGTAGTCGATGCACATTCGAAACCCTGCGTCCTTTTTCGGTGTGAACAGGATCGGTGCGGCGAATTGTGACGAGCTCGGTCGGATGATTTTTTTCTCTAACAGGTAATCTAACTGCTTCCTTAGTTCGTCGAGCTCGGGCTGTGTCAGTCTGAACTGTCGCTGTACGGTTGGCTGTGCCCCGGGTTCTAATTCTATTCGGTGATCGTGCGCCCGCTGAGGTGGCAGTCCCTCCGATGAGTCGTCGGGAAAAATCCCCGGGAACTGTTTCAACAGTTCCTATAGTTAGGGTGGTACTGCCGCTAGTAGTTTCTGAAAATCGCTCGGCTGCTCTGCTTCTTCCACCATTGCGATATCTACCGCGTATACGTCAGCTCCAGCGGCGACAGCCCGTTTCATCGTGATGGCGTTGACGTGGACCGTTGAAGACTCAGGCGACTGCCAGCGAGGTAGTTCGACCCAGTTACCGCTACTTCGCACAGTGTAGCTATCAGTCGTCCAGTCGATTCGCGGGTTGTACCGTCGCAACCAATCACGCCCCAGTAAAATGTCGTGCCCATCTAATGTCGTCGCGGGCATTTCCAGTGTAAACCCGAAGTTTCCCCCACAGCGGACTTTTACCCTCTCCACTTTTTCCCGTATGGCCAGCGGCGTTCCGTCAACTAAGCGTGCATCTATCTCCGGTAAAGACCGACTAAGTGTCAGTTGCAGCTTCCTTGCAGTCGCGGTGTTAACTAAGCTGTGACTTGCCCCTCCATCTATAAAAATCTTCACTGCTGCTCCCTGTATTTTTCCGTGAATCAGTACTGGGCAATCCGTCGCTGTACCCTCCTTATTCGTCCGAGCCCGATCGATAGCGTGAATCGGTACTGTGACTCGGTGAGGGTCGGTGAAGTTGGGCGAGCAGGCAGTCTCGTCAGTAGTTGGCCCAACTCCTACTGACTGCTGGCGTTTCCCGGCCTCTGAGACTCTCGCCCCTGCTCTGTTCCGCGGCGCCTCAGCTCCTCTGGGCATTCACTCTTGCGATGGCCCGGCCTAGTGCAAGCAAAGCAGCGCCCCTTAAACGGTGCGGCAGCTGCATTTGTCGCAACGGCGTGTACGGTGGCGTGCTCGATTGGTCCCCGAGGACGTTGTCCGTAGTAGGACCATGGTCTCGGTCGTCGTAGGATGTCGATTTTCTCGGCGAGCGCGAGGATCTCGTTGAAATTCGAGAGCCGCGTAGCATGATTTCGTGCGAGATGTCTGGCTTTAGCCCTCCGACGTAACGGTCCACCCGCTCCGCTTCATGCATATAGTCTTGAACCGATCCGAGTTGCCGCCAAGTGCGCAGCTAATGACGCGCCGAAATCGAAGCCGCAATCGGCTCGAAACGCGCCCGAAGCCCTGCACACCATGCATCCCACGTGCTGTACTGGGCTGTCTCGCAGAATGAACTCCAGGTAACGGCTGGGCCCGTGGGCCCGTCTTCTTGCGACGGTGGCTCGTAGGCGCGTGGCGACGTCACGATAACTCGCCACCAGTCCATGGCGGGGCCCCTCAGCAGCGAAACAGCTTAGCAAATCTTCGCTGCGTCCGACTCGACGTAGTTCGCGTCGAAGAAAACGTTCATCGTGAAGACCCACGACTGAACCGTCGGACCCCCACGTTGGCTCGGGTCGAAACAGGGCGGACGCTGCGGCTTGAGTGGCATTGGTGCCGTGACGGCGTACTCGCCACTTGTCGCTGCAAATTCCACGTGTGAGAATTGTAAGAGGAATGAATGAAACAGAGGAGAGAGGTTTCACTAGCAAACATTGGGATACATATAGCAAACCCTAACAGGGCTGTACTCACTAAAGAGTACCCCACTGCAGACTAGAGAAATATAACATTCTGACACACCCCCATAGTCAAAGTGGGGTATAGTCAGCACAACAAGCAGTAGTTTATAGTTCACAAATATAAGCAAAGCTAGAAGCTATCACAGAGGGCAAGTGTGTAGGAGGAGGGACTATGAGAGGAGAGGAGGTAGTGGGCGGCAGCTAAAGCTGCTGGCACACGGCGCAACTGGAGCAAATGGCACACGGGCAACTAGAGCAACTGGCACACTGGCAACTGGAGCAACTGGCACACGGGCAACTGGAGTAACTGGCTCCGCGGCTAGACGAGCGGCAGGAGCAACTGACTCTCGAGCGACTGGAGCAACGGGCTCACGGGCAACTGGAGCGACGGGCTCACGGGCGACTGGCGCAACGGTCTCACGGGCGACTGGAGCTGCTGGCTTCACGGCGGCCACCCCCCTTCAATCTCCCCCTTTGTCCCAAAACTCCCGTTCACACCCCCTGCTGCAACCCTAGCTTCACTCCCACGACACCCCCTAGCACCACTCCTTCGGCTCCCACACACCCACCCCCCTCAGCGGCAGCTGCAGCAGTGGGAGACGGAGGAGGAGGAGGAGGAGGGGAAGGCTCACACACCCGCCACCCCCATACCCGCCACCCCCATACCCCCAGCGCAGGGCAGAAACACGGGCAGCAGCTGGGGCGGCGTGTGAGCGGAAGCGGGGCGACGCGCGGGCCCCCAGGGCGCCTCGACGAGCGACGGGAGGGGGGCGACGCGCGGCCCCCCAGGGCGCCGCGACGGGCGACGGGAGGGGTGACGCGCGGCCCCCCAGGGCGCCGCGACGGGCGACGGGAGGGGCGACGCGCGGCCCCCTAGGGCGCCACGACGGGCGACGGGAGGGGGGGTGGGACGTGCTCGCCCACAGGGCGCCGCGACAGGCGAAGGGCAGGGGCGACTCGCGGCCCCCTAGGGCGCCGCGACGGGCGACGGGATGGGGGGGGGGGGGGAGGCAACGCGCGGGCCCTCAGGGCTCCGCGACGGGCGACGGGCAGGGCAGCGCGCGGGCCCCCAGGGCGCCGCGTGAGGCAGTAAACCGCCGCGCGCCTCGGGGCGCACGGCGGGCAGAAAATCGCCGCGCGCCCTGAGCGCGTGGCGGGAAGAAAAAAGCGTCGCGCGCCACGGGGCGCGCGACAGACACGAAAGCAGCGGAAGCAGGTGGGCCCACAGGCCAAGAGCGTACTCGCTCTGAAACCATGTGAGAATTGTACGAGGAATGAATGAAACAGAGGAGAGAGGTTTCACTAGAAAACAGGGATACATATAGCAAACCCTAACAGGGATGTACTCACTATAGAGTACCCCACTGCAGACTAGAGAAATATAACATTCTGACACCACGTGCCGACGGGCTTCGCGGGGCTCCCGCGGGCTTGGTGCGGCCCTGTTTCTCTCCATGCCAGGCATTGAGTGAGCGGCGCCTTCACTGGCTACGCCTGAGCGCTGTCCCACGCTGTGGTTCTGTGTCGGTGTGCCTGACGAGATGATGATCGGCTCCTCGGATTGTGCAGGTGCATTTGTTGGTGCTGGCACATTCACTGTCGATTGCTGGCGAGCGGAATCGCGTTCCGCCGTGAGTGTGGCGATTTCGAGGGCCGAATCTTCGAGTTGGCGTACAAGACGGTCGAGCTGTGCTTGCGTCAGTGTCGCGAGAGTGATTTCAGCCATGGCGGGGGTATCTGGCAAGCTCAGCGAGAGCCTCTGTCGTGGCCGTGCGTGCTTACGAGAGAGCACTACGAGCGGCGGTGCTTGGTCGCTGAGAGACGTCTACCCCCCCCCAAAAAATTGAGATAGTGGGGAAGCGAAGGTGTGGGTGCGGTCCGAGAAAAGATCGTAGGCTCTGATAACCAGGTGTTACGAGTGCAATTTGAGTGAGCGAGCGAGGTTTGCACTATCAAGGCAAGAATACAATGAGCGAAGGATTGTGCGAAGAATATATAGCGAAGCTACAGTGGTAACGGTAACGTGTGGGAAAGTAGGGCGCGCGACGGGCCTGGTACCGAGGTTGGGGAATGTCGAGGCGGAGGTCCGGAGCTCGGGTTACCAACCGAACCGTGAGGTTGGGTCGCATCGTGAACAGTGGCGGGAATGGGTTCGAGGCGAATGTCGCGAGTGGTAACGGATTATTGTGGGGTGCTGTTGGCGGGAACAGTGGTGTACGCGCTGAGCAGGGACGCGAAGTAAGGAAAAGGGATTTTCCTTACAGTTGGGGGTCGTACGTTCTGTCGCCATGAGCAGTGCGCGACAGATTCGTGGCCGTTTTCGAGTGGACCCGGTCTCGGCCCTTTCAAACGGCCTTCAAATTCGCTACTTTTTACCGAAATTCGCGAGTCTCGCCTAAATTCAGCGACCATCGTTTTCTGGTTACTTTTTCCAAAAACGGCCCGACGGATTTTCCCGAAAATTGTAAGTTTGGCGATGTGACACACCCTAACACAAGCAACAAGCCTTGCTGGGATCAGATGCTTTGACACTACCGTACATTTTAATTGAGTACACGCCCACCTTATGTATTGGATTACACGTACCGTTCATTTCACATAAACAAATAACATTCTATTGTCCATGAGTACCGTATATGCAACTCTTTCCCATTAGCTCATGAGAACCCTACGTTTTGTAATGAGCAACTTGTGCTTTTCACTGTCCTCGTTATTGGATCAGCTGTGACGTCGCACAACAAACCGACCTGGTGCAAAACGGCGTGGGAGGGAACACGCGGAGGGATCAACAGTAATGAGTAAAAGGGGCGCCATAGAAAAAGGAGGGGTTTTTAGAGAAATTGAAGGCTGTATATACACGGTGTAAGGGGGGAGGGGTGAGGAATGGCCAGAGATGCAACTCACCCGGATTACAAGGAAGAGAAGGGGACGGGGCATGCGCACTCACCAGAGCAAACGGAGATGCCACCCCTAAAATGTTGATCCTTGCCCCTAGTTGAAGCAGCAACTGTGCCATGGGGACAGGGGAGCAGAGAGACATCTCAAGTTCTGAAGTGCTAATAACTGAAAACATATCTGTGAGACGTAACTGCGGCGTCTCAGTTCTATGGCGAACCTCCTCTCCCAAGTTAAAGCAGCAACTGTGACATGGGGATAACAGGACACAGAGGTTCCTGAGAATTCTAAAAAAAATGTCTCTTGCTCACAAGGGGAAGGCAAAAGTGCAGATGTTTCTTTTGAGTCGACTCAAAACAAGGGAAAGCCAAACGAGCGGATGCCATAAAGGATGCAGAGAGGAGAACAACCTGAAAAGGAACTCTAGAGGAAGATTGCGTGCAAAGGAACACAACATGTAGAGGAGCAGTACCTGTAGGGGAACACAACATGTAGAGGAGCAGTACCTGTAGGGGAACACATGTAGAGGAGCAGTACCTGTAGGGGAACACAACATGTAGAGGAGCAGTACCTGTAGGGGAACGTTTCCAGCGTTCAAATCCGCCAGCATGACAGGCCCCGTGACTATATCGAGCGGGAAGTCTAGTACTAGGAGCTCTGCTGGCACACTCGTGTTGGTCTGCGCCTGCTGCGTGAATGGTGGAATCTGCAGTAGTTGGGGGGCAATCAGGAAAGAGCGTTGCGAGCTAGTATCGAAATCCAGAAGTATAAGAAGCGGAAAGACCCCGGATGCCCGTATGGGAAGTCAACAGAGAGACTAAGAAGCGGTTAAGAAGCAGACGTAGGCAAGGAATGTTTTGTAAGGTTAAAACAACTATCTCTTGACGTAGGCAATGCCCGTATGGGGAGTCAACAGAGAGAAAATGGTTAAACCAACTATTTCTTTGAAGTGGCAAGAAACTGGCAGACGCGTTGTGGCGAAAGTTTGGGAGTTCAGGAGAAAGAAAGAGCATGGCATAGGACTTACCGACGTGTTTCCCACAGTGACGCCTCTGTAGATAATCGACACGTTGACGTATTTATAGTCAATCGCGACCTTGTTCGGATTCCGCGTCTCCAACGTGAATCCCACGTCAGCATTCAGGCCGAGCCTCGGCGGCACAGTAGCATTCCCGAGAGCATCTAGTGGAGATGCTAATAACGGATTTGCTGATGACGAGGATGGGTCAGTTGAGTTGGCGCTGTAGTTGCCTGGGACTCCCAATGCGGCTGCTCTGTCGGCGGCGCTCATGGTGGCTAGAGCTGCGTAGGCCGTTTCGTTGAAGGGAAACGAAGTCAGGCGAGTGACGTTGAGCCTGTTTACTGTTACGTTCTGAACGTCGCACTCTGGTAGCTGGAGGGAGGGAAGGGAGGCAGAGAAAAACATGCTACATTTTAGTTCAGCAGCAAGATAGGGCAGAGACAAACATATGATCGGCAATCACTGCACCAACGACAAACATATGGGAATTGGCGTTAGAGAATTAGCAAAGAGATCAGGCAACAGACTTTGCGGTTTGTACACGAAGTAGAGCACGAGCGCAGTGATCTCACACGAAAGTAACAAGAAATTAACTCACACAAGGATGGCCACACAGGACTCACGCACAACTGGGGTACTGAGACAGACGTTGCAACACTCGACTCACACGGGAGTGGTCACACGGGAGTCACACGAACCTGCGGTTTGTACACGAAGTAGAGCACGAGCGCCGCAATCGAGTCACACGAGACTGGCTAACACGCACCTGCGGTTTGTACACGAAGTAGAGCACGAGCGCCGTGATTCCAAGGGCGACGAGGAGGAGGAAGAGCAGCGAGAGCAATCCCCATACGATGGGCCCGAGAGTGCAGCATACCACCGTCTTTGCCGCTCGAAACTGTCGGGATTATTGTCACGAAATAAAGGAAGGCGGCGGAAACACGAAAGGAGGAGGATCGGAAGCGGGTGAGGGGAAAGGGGTGGAGCAGGAACGGGAAACGTTGGAGGAAGCAACAGAGAGAGTGAAAGAGAGCGGAAGAGAACCTCTCAACCTGCGCCTTGAGAATGCCGGCGGAGCTCCCAAGGGTGTGGTTCATGTATTATCGATTTTTTTGAACAGCTATGGATCACGTTCTCCTTATTTTTTGCGACAGTTTTCTTGCGCTTGCAATGCGCATTGCAAGCGTTTTCATGCCTGAAAGACCATAACCACTCCCATTCTGTCGCCAGAAGCGGCTAACAGAAGTGTGCAATGAGATCGTAACGAGCCTTTCACATGTAATAGCGATCGCAACGTTATTGTAGTTAAAGTGCATACTTCCACCGCATATGTTGCAGACAAGTACAAGGAACCATCCTGACGTAAAAAACATTCAATTTAATTACCGCGTTTATTCAGATTCCCACCTCACTTGCACACGAAGAAAGTCAATTTGACTGATAGAAAAAAACCAGAGTAACACTCGAACCACTCCAGTACCTTATAATAGGTATCGGTGTCTAGTAGGCTTACCAGCATCTCGTCGTTTTGCCTTCTCGACCGACTAACTCCGACAATTCGGTACATACAACGTTAAGTCTGCCAATATCGAGTTTGTAACGAATAACAGCTCTTGTTGGGGTCGTGAAGGCTCGAAGTACGAAAGAATAATAGAAATTACTAAGCTTAGAGTAACGAAAACGCCCACGGTAATTATTATTGGCGAAACGTAGTGCCTCTCAGAGAATTAGTCGATGCCAAAGAGATATTGGCGTTCGGGGCGCGGTAAGTAAAAGGTACAGCTACGGCTTGCTTATTTGTAAGTACGGAGGTGATTAGCGTAGCACAGATGCGACCTTTATCACCCAATCACGGCTAGACCACAGGCTACGCTACGTTGGCTAGCAACAGCCGCGTGTGTAACAAACTAGCGCATATAATTGTAATCGTCTTGACGAGACAATTGTAAGTTTCGCATATACTTGTGAGCAACGTGTGGGTTGGGAGAAACTAGCAACAGCCGTGTGGGTTCGCTGAGAAACACGCGACCAGCAGATACTCAACCCTGCACAGACCGAAGCTCGCAATCGCAATTTCCAAGGCACGGCGAAATAATCGAGGTGCTTCGAGATTGCCTGCCTGTGCCTGCGATGCGATCCGAGCAATTTCAGTCGACGGACTGGAAACGAACAAACGGACGGTCCAGATGAGTTGTTAATACGATCGGATGGATCATAAGCTGCCTTCCTGACCGGAAGGTGTGTGTGACTGTGGAGCGGAGGGGACAGGACCGCGTGAAGTGGCCCAGGCATCATGTGTCGTGATGGAAATATTCAAATGTTGGCGAAGTGCTGACACAAATGCGGTTCGTCGCCACTGAGGAACAGAAGACCAGGCTTTCGCAGCGGGAGGGCATCGAGTTGCAGGCGGGAGGGCATCAGAAACAGCCGATCATTCGCGAAGTTCGTAGACCCAAGCACCGTCAGCGAAGCAGCTCCTGGTCACCAGCTATCAAACACTGAAAAACACCCTTCAAAAGAAAACAGAATTCAAACAGTTTCTTGAAACTAGGTAACATACAAAATCACATTGATTTTCCTGTTACATATCACATACATCCGCGACGGCACATGCACTCATCCCTCTTTTCACTGTTCCGCTTTCTCCCCTCGGTGCAAGAATCCCAACACCTTCTTAGCCTTATCCTCAAGCCTCTCCCTCGCCTCCCTATTCCCTATCCTCCCCACAAACTCCTTTGCCCTAGCCATCCTATCCCCCCACTTGCCCTCTCTCTCCTCCCCACTCTCCCCACCCTCGCCACCAGACCCGGGGCCTTCTTGCTGCCGAACCACTAAAGCTGCCGCCGCCGCATCTGCTGCTCCCCCACTCCCTCGTCTAACCCCACTGGTCGCTACTACTGAGATGACACCCCCAGAAGTAGCATTTCCTGCAGTGCTGGCTGTAACACCTGGTGATGCTGTGTGCTCAGCTGTTATGATTGTACCAGAAGAAACCGTTCGTTCCGAATCATTTCTAGCCGTCGATCCCACACCATCCCCATCCAACACTGCCAACCCTGCCTCGCCTCGAACACTGCGAGATGACAGCTGGGTCCGCATCACCTCCGGATTCCCCACTTCCCAGCTCTTCGCTCTCACTATCGGCACCGTGAAGCTTCTCGCATCAGCCCAGCCTTCCGACACTTCCTCCCCTTCCTCCCCCTCCGTCCCCACCCCCTCCTGTTCCTCCCTCGAACCCACTCCCTGGCTTGTTCCTGTGCCCTCCTCTTCCCTGCCCTTCCCACTCTTGCTCCTTCCCATTCTCCTCAGTCCCCCAACCAGTCCTCCACCCGCCGCCCCCCCAGCAACACCCCTGAATCCCCCCACCCCTCCTCCCGCTCCTCCTCCCAATCCCCCTCCCACCATCATCAGAGCAGATCTCCCAGAGAACAGCCCAAAGCTAGCATCTTCCCTCATCGACCCTGGTACCCCAGAACCACCAGCAGCAGCAGCAGAGGCATCACGATCAAGCCCGTCCACTGCATCCAACCCATCCAAACCGTCCAAACCATCCAGCCCTGCATCTTCCCCATCCCCCATACCCCCAAACTCCGACCCATCCCAGCTCCCCCTCGCGCTCCCCCTTGCTTTCTTCCTCATTGCAGCCACCCTCGCAATCGCTGCCATGGCCCACCTCTCCCGATCCTTATCCTTCTCCCTCCCCCTATCCAACCATTCGCTCCCACGCACCCCCAGACTCTGCTTAAACGCCTCAAACCCTCGTACTGGCTGCTGCTGCGACGAACCCTCGTCCGCTGAACCTACCTCCCCATCCACATCCCCACTACCACCAACCCCTCCTCCCCGTCCTCCTCCTCCGCGGTCCCTTCCAGCCCTCCTTCTCTCCCGTGCAGCCATCCTTGATGCTTTGGATAGTCTCAGCCCTTCAAAGAGCTCTCCAGCCATGCTCGCTCTCATTCGCCCCACCCCCAAGCCCACCCCCAAGCCCCCACCCAGCCCCACCACACCACCCCCACCACCTGTGCTGCCACCACCGCCACTCATACCAGCAATGGCAGCCGCGCGGGAACCTGCGCTTTCGTTGCTTCCCTGCTGCTTGTCGAAAAATAGCGGATCGGACAATAACGAGGACGAGACAGGTGCTGGTTGGAGCTGTGGCTGTGCCTCAGCAATGTTGGGTGAAGAGCTGGATGATGGGAGACGGAGCACCGGTGGTGACGAGGCAGGTTGATGAACAGGTACCTCTGCCGAGCCTGCCTCCGAACCTGCGGCCATACCAGCAGCACCAGCACAAGAGCCAACAGCAACCGAACCTACGGCGGTAGCAGCAGAAGTAGTGCCACCGGCAACTGAACCAATGGCAGCAGCGCCAGCAGCAGCAGTGGCAGCAGCACCGCCCAAAAATGTTGCTGCTGCTGCCATCATCGCTGTTCCCGTACCCTCAGCAGCAGAATTCCGGACAGCAGAAGTGGCGGCAGTGGCAACAGCAGTGTAACCTTCACTGGCTGCACTGGCTTTACCGAACTCGCCTGAAGAGGACAGGAAGGCTGCAGAGGCAGTGGTAGTGGCAGCAGTGTAGCCTTCTCTGGCTTTACCAAACTCGCCTGAAGAGGAAAAGAAGGCTGCAGAGGTAAACGAAGAGGAGGGAGTGGAAGAGGAGGGTTTGATTGCAGAAGCTGCGCTTTTCAAGTGTGACTTGGCTGCTGAGAGGAGGTGGCGAGCTGTTGAGGTGGAAGAGGCAAGCGCAGGAGTGGAGAGTGGTGAGAAGGTTGTAGAGGAGGAAGGGGGTGGAGGTACCGGGGGTGAGGAGGCAGAGAAAGAGGGGGAAGGGACGCTGGTGTTGCTGGCAGCTGTTGCTGCTGGTATGGATTGTGAGTTAGACGAAGAGAAACTGGTGTCCTGCTGTTGTTGTTGCTGCTGCTGCTGCTGCTGCTGTGGCTCATGCTCCTTCAAACCAAGATGGAACGGCGAAAGTCTTCTGAGAGGAGAAGAGGGGCAAACGTTAGGGACCAGAGCTGAATCACTGTTGCTTCTTTCCCCCCCCGACACCAGCAATGCTGCTGCTTTCCCTCCTCCTGCTGCTGACCCTCCTCCCCCTCCTCCCAACTCCCCAGCCCCTCCTGCTCCTCTTTGCCTACCTCCCAACCCAGCAGCACCACCAGCGGCACCCCTGATAGGCGATTTAGGTGGCCCAACAGCAGCAGCAGTAGCAACGGCGCCAGAGCTAAGACTCTGGTTGCTGCCAGTCCGCCTTGCGACTAGATCGAGTGCAGGGCTGCTTGTGACTACCCCTTGCCTTCTCGTCATTATCCCGCCCACCAGCCCCCTCACAGACCCTCTCGTGCCATCCCGACCTATCTTCGCACTCCCAGCCGACCCACCAGCAGCACCACCACCGGCAGCACCAGCTACACCACCACCGCCACTGGTAGTGCTAATCCCACCAGAATCGCCAATACCTGCACCCGAGCCTTCCCCATCCCTCCCTTCCCTGTCCAAACCTCCTCCCGAGCCTTTCACCGTATAGCCTCGGGCATCCGAGCCTCGGCTGTCCGAGCCGGCGGAGGCCTGGGCCAGCCCGGAGAGAGAGGTTTGGGACGACGAGGGAGTGAAGAACGAGGAGGAAGTGGGGAGGGTGGAGGGAGGGGGGTTGACAGCAGCGTCGACAGGGGGGCGCCAGGGTAACATGCAGGGTTGACGCGGTAACCAGTCGTGCGGGTCTGAGAGCATGAAGCGGAGCTTGGCATCCACACAGCTGGGCTGCACCAGAGAGCGCTTGATCAGTGCCTGATGGGGGTGGAAAGGGTAAGAAGGGGAAGGAAGGGGGGGGATTCAATTCTTCAGGTTTGGCTTCTGGCTTCTGATTTGTTATTTGGGGGCTCCATGGTGGAGTTTTCTTTGCGTCCACACAACTGGGATGCACCAGAGAGCACTTGATCAGTGCCTGATGGGGGATATGGACGCCATAAGAGGAGGGGATATGTGGAGACATGGAGACATGGAGATGTGGGCATAATGTAGTGCTTTACAGACAAATTGTTCCAACAGCCACCCACCCACCTTGAGCTTTTCGATCAGGAGCGTGGCCATTGGGTAGCGCTTGAGCTTCGCACCCACCCACCCACCCACCCAGTTACGTACGTCACACAAACAAACGAACTCCCCGTGAGAGCAAGCCATCCCCACCCACCCTCCCTCCCACCCACCCTCCCACCTTGAGCTTTTCGATCAGGAGCATGGCCATGGGGTAGCGCTTGAGCTTGAGATCGCCAATGGACGGCATGGATTGCATCTCGATCTCGGGCATCTCAACGAACGACATCCAGAGACAGTCGGAAGGAGGGGCGGGTACCCGGATGCGCAGTGTTCCTTTAACAGATGTGATATTGAAGGAGAGAGTGAGGGGGACCTGGTTGGAGGGGTGGGGAGGAAGAGGGGGTGAGGGGACGGGAGGGGTAGAACAAGGGGAAGGGTATCCAGAGCATTGTTCCTTTAACGGATGTGATGTTGAAAATTGAAGGAGAGAGTAAGAGGACCTGGTTGTTGGGAGGCTTACCTGGGGGAGGCTTACCTGGGGGAGGCTTACACGGGAGAGGCTGTTGGCCATGTTGCTGACCATGCCTCGTACCCCTCGAATGCAAAGTGCAAATGCACATTGAACGCCTACCTGGGGAAGGCTCAACTGATAAGAAAGAAGCTTACCTGGGAGAGGCTGTTGGCCATGTTGCTGACCATGCCTCGTACCCCTCGAATGCAAAGTGCAAATGCACATTGAACGCCTACCTGGGGAAGGTTCAACTGATAAGAAAGAAGCTTACCTGGGAGAGGCTGTTGGCCATGTTGCTGACCATGCCCCGCACTCCTCGAATGATATTCCTCTTCCTGCCTGCCTTGGTTGGCGTGGTGCTCTTGGCAGGGGTAGCTGGGGCTGTAGCAGCGCCCTCTATAGTCACATCTTCAGCCACCTCCATATCCCCCACCAGAGCAGCAGCAGTCTCGTCACTCATCAGAGCCTCCCCCAAGCCCGACCCTCGCCGGCCCAGCCGCTCAGGTCCGGCTCCAGGTCCGACCGAACCTGCTCCATCCGAGCCTCCTCCTGCACCTGCCGAACCTCCCGCCGACCCGTCAGAAGAAGCCGGTTCCGAGCCTGCAGCCAACGGAGTGTTTTCCACCTGCCCAGAATACTCCGCCCTCCTCTCAGACTCTTTTTCTGCCCGGGAAAGGTCCCGTTCCTCCCACATTTTGAGGAACTGCGTTTCTCGCATGTCAATGCTGGTCTCTATTGTCATGGTGGCTGCTCCCTTAAACTCCAAATCCACGTCTAGGGCAAGATCGCCCCCTAGTAAGGAGAGGAGATGCAAGGGTAGGAAACAAAGAGGGGAGAAAACTATGAGGTGCATAGTTGTATTCGCAGGCACATGAGGAGAAAGGTGGGCGAGAACGAGTGGAGGGGAATGGGGGACAATGAGCGAAGGAGGAAGGATTGATAGGGGATGATTATGGTAGAGGCAATGTGTGTTTACCTGGCATGGCGAGGTTGACTGTGCGCATGGAGCGGATGAGAGGAGGGATGGGGCCGAGCGACAGCTTGGTGCAGGAGATGGGACCCATGATGGATGGTGTGATGACTAGCGACAGCTTCTCCTGAGGATGTGGGGGCCGGGGGCATAAGGGAGGAGGGCACGAGGGAGGGGAAGCAGGGATGGGGAGTGACAGCTTGGTGCAGGAGATGGGACCCATGATGGATGGTGTGATGACTAGCAACAGCTTCTCCTGAGGATGTGGGGGCCGGGGGCATAAGGGAGAGGGGCATGAGGGAGGGGGAGCAGGGATGGGGAGTGACAGCTTGGTGCAGGAGATGGGACCCATGATGGATGGTGTGATGACTAGCAACAGCTTCTCCTGAGGATGTGGGGGCCGGGGGCATAAGGGAGAGGGGCATGAGGGAGGGGGAGCAGGGATGGGGAGTGACAGCTTGGTGCAGGAGATGGGACCCATGATGGATGGTGTGATGACTAGCGATAGCTTCTCCTGAAGACAAGGGGAAGGGGGGTACGCGGGCGGGGGCAGAAAATAAGGTATCCTTAAGTCTTTTTTAAGGTGCCTGAGTCTCAAGGGGAGAGGGATAGGAGGCGAAGAGTAGTTGGTGCAGGAGACATGGGTGAGAGAGGGAAGAAGAAGGGACTAAGATAGAACTTCAAAGATCCTGAATCTGGATTCCACGTGCCCTGAATCTGGATTCCACGAGCCCTGAATCTGGATTCCACGTGCCCTGAGTCTGGATTCCACGTGCCCTGAATCTGGATTCCACGTGCCCTGAGTCTGGATTCCACGTGCCCTGAGTCTGGATTCCACGTGCCCTGAGTCTGGATTCCACGTGCCCTGAATCTAAGCCAGCGCTTACCTAGACCTTGGCTAGCACGAACCTAGATTTTGGCTGGCACGTATCTAGACTAAAACTCTGCCTGCACGTTAACGCACCGAGAACTTGGCCTGGAGCTTCTTGCTGAGCGCGTCCTCCTGAGAAAGGTCAAAGTAGAGCCGGCACAGCAGCGCATTCGCCCACTGCACCGCCCCCTCTGGCTCCCCACTGCTGCCTCCACCCACACCCCCACCACCACCACCACCACCACCACCACTCTCACCAGGATTACCAGCACCACTTGCACCACCAGTACCACCTGCACCAGCAGCCGCACCTGCAGCTGCAGCGGCAGCAGCAGAGGTAGCATCAGTGGCAACAGCGTCATCTGAAGCAACAGTGCTGCCAAGAGGAGCAGCGGGAGGGCAAGTGGGCACGCCAGAAAGTATAACACTGAGGTCACTAGGGTATGGTATACCATTAGGACCTGACGCAATGCCAATGCCACTAAACCCGCCCACCTGCCCGTCCACCTGCCCATACGCGCCATGGTGCATGGTTGCCCTGTGGGTCATTTCAATGGCAGCAACGGCTGCTGCAGCCTCTGCCTGAGTCACAGGCCCACTGAACGCCACCGGCCCACTCTCCTCTGGACCCTCCTCTCTTTCTGCTGCCACTGCTGTTGCTGCTGCTCCTGCGGCTCCTGCTGCTGTTGAAGAATCTGACGGTGAAGAGGGGAACGGACTGTCAAATGGTGGGACAGCGACAGACCCATCTGCCACTCCTTCCAGCTGTGATCGCTCCCCATGCCCCCTCTTCCTCACTCCAGACGAGTTGACTCCCGTCAAGTTGACTCCACTCAAGTTGACCCCAGTCAAATTGACTCCAGGCAGGTTGAATCCGGGCAAGTTGACTCCAGACAGGTTAAATCCGGGCAGGTTAAATCCGGACAAGTTAGTTCCCGATGGGTTGTTCACCGATGATCCGGCCCCAGAGTAAATTATCCCACACGAGTTGATTTCAGAGGATGCAGCGGTGGAGGTGGGTTCAGTGGTGTTCCCTTCACTGTTGAAGACTCTCGGCCGACGCACGGAAGTGTCAGTGTGGCTGCGCTTAAAGGCCCAGAGAGAACTCTCCTCCCCTGCTGGACCATCCTCCCATCCCCCTCCTGCACCACTAGCAGCAGCCGCAGCACCAGCAGCACCGGTGCCACCAGCAGCAGCAGCATCGCCACAGCTACTACCAATGCTGCTACTGCCTCCAAAGCTACCCGCCCCACCAACCCAACTGGTGCCAGAACCAGCGGCAGTGGTATTGGCAGCATCTGACTCAATGGATTGGGAATACGGTAGTGAGCGGCCAGAGGGGATAGCTGGCAGAGGGGGGAGGTCCCGATGCTGCTGGTGCTGCTGATTGTGGTGATGGTGCTGCTGCTGCTGCTGCTGCTGCTGCTGCTGCTGCTGCTGCTGCTGCTGCTGCTGCTGCTGCTGCTGCTGCTGCTGTTGCTGTTGCTGCTGTTGTTGCTGATGCTGCTGCTGCTGATGCTGCTCTGACTGCAATGCTGCTGGCATGGGACCGGAAGAAGCCACCGGAGGAGCAGACAGGAGCAGCATCGCTCTCTGACCATGCACCGGCTGCTGCAAAAACGACTGCTCCTTCCTGAACAAAGCCTTCAGGTTCGGAGGCCGGAGCAGCGACCCGTCCGAGCCTGCGGTGCCGAAGCTGCCGCTCCGTACGCCCCAGCCGCTACCCCCCCCGCTGGCACTGCCACTGCTCCAAGAGCTCACGCTGAAACTCCCCCACAGACCCCCCTCCCCACTCGTATCCTCCCCAGTCATCGTCCCTGCTGCTCCCCCTCCCCCTCCCCCTGCTCCTGCCCCTGTCACGCCTCCTCCTCCTCCCCCCCATACGCCTCCTCCTCCTCCTCCTCCTGTCACCCACGTCCCCCCACCTCCACTGCCGCTCCTGGGCCCCATTCCCCCGCCCTGCTTCGTCCGTATTTTTCTCAACCACTTCCTCTGCCCCATCCTCCCCTCCCCCCACCGCCCAGTCTTCCCCCCGCCCTCCCCCTCCCCCCGCGCATCCTCCCCCACGCCCTCCAATTCCGTAGCCTCCATGTTCACCCACAGGTCCGGGCGCGAGGCTCGGATCTTCCCGAGGTAGACGGCGTAGGCTTGGGAAACCCGAACCTGCCAGAGGGTGTCCTCTGATTCGGGGAAGGCTGCGGCGCGCAAGGCTCGGCACCAGGCCTGCTTGACGCGGCCGTTGGGGAAGTAGATGAAAAACTCCCTGGCGTTTTGAAAGAGGATGCGGGACGGGTGGCTTATGCGAATGGGGAACTTGCGAGCCCTGTGAGGAGGGGAGGGGGGGGGGGGGGCGAAGAGAGGAAAGTGGTAGGGTGGAAGAGGGGGAAGGGGGAGGGAGGGGGTTTGATTGGACAGGGAGAGAGGGCAGTGCACCAGCACCCACTCCTCTGCCTCCAGACTCGCCACCCACCCCTCTCCATCGCTCACCATCCATTCCCCACGCACACCCCACTCATTCCCCGCTGATTCCCCGCTCGCTCCTCACTCCCCATGCACTCACCTCTCACCAGCCCCTCACCCCCCCCACCCCGCTCACCATCGTTTCTCCGGCCCGCTGGTCTCAGAGAAGCTCCTTACGTCGCACCCATCCAGCGGGATCATTTCTGACTCGCCCTGACTGCCCGCCAGCACCAGCACCCGCTCCTCCACCTCCAGAGTCGCCAGGCGCAGCAGCGGCGCGAACAGCTTCACGTTCTTGCGCAGCTTGCCTGACCCGGTCTTGCCCTCGTCCGCCTCGCACGGCCTGAGGGAGATCCACGCCACGCTCTGTGCCGTGTGGTGAGAAGATGAGAAGGAGTTGAAAGGGGTGAAAGGGAAGACGAAGTTACTGACCCCGACTTGCCCTCGTCTGCCTCGCACTGTCTGAGGGAGACCCACGCCACGCTTTGTGCACCTCGCAGGGGGAAATGAGATGAGAAGATGAAGAAGCTATTTAGAGACATACACGCCAAAGCCAAGTCCGATGGAATTGCGAGGCAGGGGTGACACGGTAACCAATTAGGGTTACAGACGCCAACTGGAGAAGGGATTTACAGTGCAGGGTAACAGCAAGGGTTCACGCAGGAAAAGCCTCCGCTGAGTGGTGTTCAACCTAAAAACCTTCACGCTAGCAGGTCATTTAATGAAAACGACCGCACCTCCTTCAGAACCAGCGTAGTTTCCTGAGCTCATCTGGTCCAGGGGGATCCAGCAATGCGGCTCGAATAATAACTTAGAGTCGAAAAGCTTTCATCTGTAAGTCGTGGTAAAAATTAACGAACCTCCTTCAATATCGAGGTTGTTTCCAGAAGGTCCTCGGGTACAGGATCTGGCGCAGGCGCATTCCCCGCTTCCGAACCTTCCTTCTTCGGAGGACGAATCTTCCTCCAGAGATGCTTCAAAAGAATTACCTCGCCGCCGATCACGGCAGAAGCACCGACGAGCAACCCAAAGAAGAACGCCGGAGCGTAGATCAAGAATAAAAGCGCGAGAGCTAAGGCGAGACAGCCGGCTTTGATGACTTCTGGCCGGCTCTGAACCCACGCTTTGGCTTCTCTAAAGCCCTCGGCCATGGCTTCTTTCATCCTGGATCGTCTCACCATTGACGAGCTTTTGCTGGCAGAGTTCGGTGGGTTCTGCGAGATGCTTATTATCCGCTTTCTACCGTACTCGAGCGTCCCTCCGTTGAAATATTTACCCTAAGGGAATGCATTTTCTCCACGTCGTTAACAGTAGTGCACGACAATAACGAATCAGAGACGCGCATACTATCCAAATGAAACATGGACTTTGACCACTGGCACACTATCCAAATGAAGTTGCTGAAAACTGCAAACAGCTTCACAGACTTTCGCTGGGGAATCTGGAGCAGTGAGCTACACAGACCTTATATGTTGACCTACAACCTAGTTCGTAGATACACATGCACATGCACCCCGCCTACTTTTCCAAGCAACAGAAAAGCCAGACGGAGAATATGCTGAAGAAGCGAGACTGTACATAAATAGCATGACTGTCAATCGTTCGTGGAAAGGATATGCTGCTCTTGTATGGCATGCTACCATATGGTACCCCCTAAAAGCCTCCTAGGTTAGCGCTGGTCACGATCGATGGTTGATATGCTGCTCTTGTATGTCATGTCATGCTTGCATATGGTGCCCCCTAAAAGCCTCCTCCTGGGTTAGCGCTGGGTCACGATTGGCGGTTGTTCTTCCCACAGGTCATGCATGGCACATCCGAATTCAAGGAGAATAGCCTCAATGCAAACCAAAATGGCGAAGAGCTTCAAAGCGAACATAAAGTGCAAACCGCTACAAATTGTACAGAACCGGACACCACCATCGAACTCACCGAAGAGAGCCGTAAGGTCTTTTTGTGACAGTGACACGGCCCGAGCCGGCCTTGGGTTTGGGATTGGGTCGGTTCGGGGAGATCTGTCAGAATGTGTGGTCCGTGTTGCTGATGCTGCAAGCTCCTGGGCTTGCCGCGAACGCGTCAGCTATCGGTGCGAAGCGGCAAGCGAAAAAATCGTTACAAGCTGGTATAAAGATATTGACCTCGTCTCGCCATAAGCTAAACATAATATTGTCAACTGTTGGTTCCACTGATTAGCAAAGGCAATGCTGCTTGATGCTTGGTTGTTGAGTGGGTGCAGGATATGGCTTAAAAACATGTTGAAGCAAATACCCTAGGTACTGGTAGCATTCACAGTACTGTATGCGAACTATTCTTCACCAACATGCAACAAGCTACGCAGTAACAGTTAACGACGTACGAGTCTTGTGCTTTCCAGCCTCCATCTGCCAGAGAAGAATCTCATTCCATGCATCAGGCACTCCCGGAAGGCAGTAATGCAGGCAGTCCCAATTATGCCTTGCATTGTCTGTCCAAGGGTGCGCCTCTTGCCTATACAGGGTGATATTGTACATGTCCAAAAGCTTAATTCTTGCTCCTCGGTATCCCTTAGCACCTTGCGCTTGCTTCTCCTCGAGCTCCCGAACCATGTTAAGCAATATCTTGTTCTTTTCCACCGTCCATGGGTGCCGCACCTGGTTCAGTCGCTTATTGTCGCCCTTCGTGATAACATTCTTCTTGGGGCATATGCCTTGAATGTCGTGAGAAGGGGCAGAGGTCGTGACAAAGACCTGCTTGTTAGTGAGTTCTGGGTGTAGAAACTCGGAGAGGGTTCTGTTGAGGGCATGACGATACGCTTCAAGAAAGTGAAGGGATTCGTACGGCGATGCAAGAGTGATGTTGTAGCGGGACAGTTGTCTCTTGGACCACCAGTGGCCTGTGGACAAAAACGCAGAGAAGGACGAAAAGGGATTGACTACACATGACAGCATGATTATGGAATTGGGTGCGAGAGACAAGTGGCGAAAGGGAAAGTAGCAAGTACTGAAAATGGAAGGAATGAGAGGAGTGCGGAATATCCTGGGAGTGTGTGGAACCCCGAACCATCTCAGTTCCTCCCAGCCACTACGTCCTCTCCTTTTCGGTTGGTGATACAAGCAAACCAGAAAATATTGTTTCCGTACCTGAGTTGATAACAAACGTGTTGAAATCTTTAATGTGCGTTGTCCATCTCCTCCCTGATTGGTCCAGCTGGATGGCCCCTCCGTCTGACACCTCCACCTTGTTCCATGCCACCTCAGACAGAAACTGGTGGCTGCAACGACATGGACAGAAATTGATAGTAGAGATTACGATCATGATTTTGAATGGGGGAGGGTACTGCTGGGTGCAATTACAAGGACCTTGTTCCATGCCACCTCGGACAAGTTGGCCGCAAATCCAAGGACAGAAAAAAAGGGGGGGAAATCATAATTGTCACTGTGCGGATAATAAACGAAGGGGGGTTGGGGGAAGGATGGAGGAGGGAGAGGAGAGGGAGGTACAGAAGGGGGTTGTTGCAAGATAGGATCATCGGGTCTGCTTACAACGAGAACAGGATGGTGAAGTTGCACCGAGGCCAGTGGTACATACGATCCCTGTGATAATGATTCTGCAGCAGCACTTCCGGCATTCCAAAGAATCGGTGCATCAGACACGCCATTGCCTCAAACGCGTTTTGAGATAACGAATCTCCCACGAACGCAATTCGATGCCCTGCAACGCGTCTGCATAGATTCGAACCCGTGATCTTTGGAATTGAACACTTTTCGGAATCTTCGGTAGCGTCGTCGCCAGTGCCTCTGTTAGGGTTACCACGTTCGTCAGCCAGCACCCATCTCAGCTTCGCGTAGTCTAAATTCGTTCGCCCATATTTCGCGCACATCGTTTCTTCTCGCGCGAACGGACAGCTCTCTGATTGGTAGAGCGGCCACGAGTCGTCAACCTCCCACGACCCATCGTCCAGATCGCACGCTGGTGACGGCGACAACTCTGACATTTGTTGCTGCGATGTCGCAGTGCTATCCGCGAGCTGAGGCTCTGATGCGGTGGTTCCCATTCCGTCCTCCTCGTAAAGCTCCAAGCGACCCAGCACCTTATAACTACTACTAAGAACCGAATTATATGCAGTAGGAAGGACCGAATCAGACGACAGAAGCGTCGCAGGCTCCCGAGTCGCCCGGTCGCGGTGGCCGTTAAGGCTCTTTCGCGAATCATGCCCGCCGCTTGTCGCACGGATGAACAACGCAGTGACGAAAACAGCGAAGATTTGCGAACAATGCCAGCGAGAAGCTCTGGAACTGTAGTGGGGTAGCAACTTCCGAGAGGAGGCGCGGAAAGGCAGACCCATGGCTACGATAAAGGAAGATTATGAGACGCCGAGAAGAAATGGGGCACGTGACTTATAGGACATTCCTAGTGACACTGGCTGACCTTCCTTTGTAGTCTCTACTGCGCTGTCGTCGCTACCAGCGATAGCGACAGCAAGTTCCGTTTGTGACATTGTTGGTCTAACAGCTGTTGTAGAAATACGGACCGCCCTCAAAATTCGTGGACCAGCGTGTCTTGAGCAGATGATGCACACAGATAAGCCGAGCACCATTTCAGTCAGCTTGCTTTGCGCTGATGCACAGATGCGGCGAGAATCGAAGAGACGCCGACACCATCTTAGTCAACGGCGTGCTCCCTTGAAACACTGATGATGATGCGCAGATACCGTATATGTCGGGCGCCGATGAACTCGCCGTTACTGCGACACATTTGCATTCCGCCAAAGTTTAGCTTGCTCAAGGTGGCTGGCACCTGATAGTACGATCCCTGGTTTTTTTTTGGGGCGGCGCGGATCAGGTGCAAAACTCAGACCCAACCAACAGCCGTTTGGTTTAGGGGGCCAAAACAAAAACCTGCCCGACAGGTCTACGGTCTTACAGAAACCTGCGGCTCGGTATGGGTTCCCCACCCCCACCCCACCCCTCAGAAATTCCACGATTTCTGATGAACGGAGAGAATTGCTGGAGGGCCTTGTTTGGTGATTCGCTCTAGCCCACGGGTCCCATAATTGCTCGAGTGGCCACGCCAGGGCATTTTAGAGGTGTTTTTTTTTCCCCGACACATTACCCTACAAGGGTTTGTATCCCCGAAATTCCTTGTTCGCACGAGTCTCATCCCGCGGTAGTGATTCGTACTATTCCCCACCCGAAAATTTCGGGTGGGTGGCGGCCGCGAACGTGGCCCATACACTGTACACAAAACCGACAAAAATGCACGACCAACAGTAGATGCGCAGTCATTTTCGGCCCAATGCGCGACCAATGAGCGTGCGGTCATAAAATTCCCGTGCTCGCCGACGACTGCCCGAAGACTGCTTTTTGCACCCATTACGGCTATTAAGAGTATACTGTGATGCCGTTTGGGTTTACAAACGCGCCTTCGACATTCCAACTCACCATGAACGGGGTGTTCTTGGATATGCTGGATAAAAAAAGTTATCGTTTACCTGGACGACATCCTGGTGTACAGCAAGGCTTGGGAGGAGCATTTACGGGATTTGGAGGAGGTGTTCCGATGCTTGCAGCAGAACCGACTGATTACGAAGGGCTCTAAGTGCGAATTCTTACAGCCAGAGCTGGAGTTCCGGGGGCACGTAGTTTCGGGAGAGGGTATTAAAATTGACCCTCGCAAAGTGACAGCAATTTCGGAGTGGAAGCCACCTACGAACATCACGGAATTGCAGAGTTTCCTCGGCTTCGGTAACTACGTCCACCGTTTCGTACCGAATATGGTGGGGTGACCAGGTCGTTAACCGATCTACTGCACAAAGGCGCGCAATTTCTTCGGGAGGAGAGAGAACATTTGGCCTTCAACGAGCTCAGGAAAAAAATGAGTTTAACCCCGGAGCTTCGGCTGGCAGATCCATCTCGACCGTTTGAAGTCGTCACGGATGCCAGCGATTTCGTCGTCGGCGCCGTCCTTCTACATGATTTCGGCAAAGGGCTGGAACCAATCGCGTACGAGTCACGGAAAATGCAGCCGCCCAAGCGCAACTACCCTGTACACGACAAAGAAAAGCTCGCCATCGTGCATGCATTTCGTACCTGGCGATGTTATCTCATGGGAGCCGGCGTCACGATCAAGACAGACCACAAGTCATTACAGTACATGCGCAGCCAACCACAACTCAACCCGCGACAAATCTGGTGGCTCGATTATCTCGAGTCAAATTTCCGCTACACCATCACGTATAAGAAGGGCGCCAACAACATCCCCGACGCCCTGGCCCGCCCATCAATGCAGACCCGCGACAAATCCGGTGGCTCGATTATCTCGAGTCAAATTTCCGCTACACCATCACGTATAAGAAGGGCGCCAACAACATCGCCGACACCCTGACCCACCCATCAATGCAGACCGCAGCAGTACTAATCACCCATTCCAACCCATTATTACCATGACTATTCAAGCACGGATACAGGACCGATCGTTTCTTCAGGACGAATGAACACCAACGGGTCACCACGCCACATGGGAGTTATTTCCTAAAAGTCGGTACGAACCGAGTTTGGGTACCTTCCTACCGACCCATACGAGAGTTGCTGACGCAAGAGGTTCACAACTCTAACATTTTACGGGCATTTTGGCGTTGATAAAACACTGAAGCTACTGCAGCGGAATTATTACTGGCCCGACATGGCGTCGAACGTGCAGCGCTACGTGCCGGCTTGCCCGACCTGCCGAGCGATGAAGTCGTCGCGACAACGCCCAGCTGAGTTGCTGCAACCCCTCGAGCCACCCGAACGACCGTGGCAACAGGTGACGATGGATTTCGTCACAGGGCTACCGGCTGGCGCAAGAGGCAACGACTCCGTGCTGGTCATCGTCGACCGACTAACGAAAATGGCGCATTTCGCACCATGCCGCACGACGATCACCGCCGAAGAAACTGCGAAGCTGTTCATCTCGACCGTCGTCAGACTACACGGGTTACCTTCGGCGATCATCAGCGATCGAGACCCGAAATTTACGTCGAAGTTCTGGCAGGAGACGTGGGCACAGTACGGCACCCGCCTGCAGTTTTCGTCGTCATACCACTCGCAAACCGACAATCAAACAGAGCGGACAAATCAGACCATGGAGCAGTTGATTCGCACGAACTGCCCCGACTTGACCAAGTGGGAGGATTTACTTCCCATGCTGGAATTTGCTGTTACGATGCGATCTAAACTGGTAACCGGGTTTAACTAGGGCCTAGGCTTAGAAGCCTAGGCCAAGCGGGTATCGAGGGTGGCGAGAGCAAGGGTCGAGAGAAATTGACCAAACAAGTGGGCTTCACTAAAAGTAAGCCTAGGCCAAGCGGGTATCGAGGGTGGCGAGAGCAAGGGTCGAGAGAAATTGACCAAACAAGTGGGCTTCACTAAAAGCAAAGCATACAAGATATAGTCGAGAAACACAATCAAGAGGTGCACCACCAACAGCAAAGAACAATAACCACAGTAACTACAGCAAGCAGGATATATCTTAAATATAACTTTGACATTTGTGTACAACAACGCACCCTCTGCGACAACCAATCGGTCGTCGTACCACCTTAATTACGGGATAGATCCCGTGGTACCCTCTTCAACGACCCCCGACAATTCAGTACCACGGTCGCAGCAGTTCGTCTCGGAACTTCAGGCAGCCCGCGACAAAGCAGCAGAGTTTATCCGAAAGGCTAATATTCTTGCCAGCCGCTACGCTGACAGGCATCGACAGAAGTTACCCTTCCGTGACGGGCAGATGGTCCTACTGGAAACCAAGAATCTTCATGTGCCCCAATCCGCCAAATTGCGTCCCCGCTACGTGGGACCTTTCCGCATCATTCGGATGTTGACCCCGATCACGGCGAAGCTATTATTGCCGGACGACTGAAAATCAACAACGCTTTCCACGTCAGCCTGCTCCGCCATTACGTCGCCCCGCAGCCGTCCGACATCGCCCGCCCCAACATCGCGCCAAATGTTCGGCTTATGTCAGACCCGGCACTGCAGCCTCACACGATTTTGGCTCATCGCATACGTTCGACACCCGCCGGACGCCACGTCGATTTCCCTCTCCATTGGGTGGATTGCACAAGTGAAGACGACACGTGTGTCCCGGCTGACTCGCTGCAAGGGCACTCGGTATTACGGGATTATCTTTCCCGCCGTGGCGCGACTGATATTGACCACCTTTCTTAAGGGGGGGGGGGGGGGTAGTGTAAGGAATTTTCCCTAATTCCTTACTGATGCACCTTATGTGCTGTCATATGTTATAGTCTTAATGATGTGTGTCACATGGGGTACAACAGTTAAGGTTAGTTTTATGTACCCCAACCAACCTTAGTGAAATCACCATTCCGTTCTTGACATGATATCACCTAGGTTAGGATCCTGTTGGATCCCGTTCCTCTCGTTCACATCCGTAGCGAGCGAGCCTGTTCCATACCCTAGTGCCCATTACGTGTCAGTAGATCTGCACTGTGGATGCCCGATTGATCCTAGGGGGGGGTTACAGGCGCGTTCACCTGGGGGGTTATGGGCGCACAAACCCGCTACACAAACAAGCCCTTCTATCCCAATAGTGTAGTGACTGGGATTCTGACATGGTATCAGAGCGGTCTCGTGTTCGAATCCCGGTGTATGCACATGTAGGCCGTTGCCGCTGTGCTCAGTCCTGGGCCTCCCAGTGTGGGGGGGTGTCAGTAGATCTGCACTGTGGATGCCCGATTGATCCTAGGGGGGGTTACAGGCGCGTTCGCCTGGGGGGTTATGGGCGCACAAACCCGCTACACAAACAAGCCCTTTTATCCCAATGGTCTAGTGGTTGGGATTCTGACATTACGACCGTACTGTCCCATAGCGCCTATCGCGCTCGTCTCTCTCGTGCCCTAGCGCTCGATGCGCCTGCCGTCGCGTTGCCCCTGCTGTGCCGTCTTGTCACGTTGCCCCTGCTGTCCCGTCGCCCCTGCTGACGCGTCGCGTCGCGCCCGTCGCGTCCCGTCCCGTCGCGTGGCGTCCGCCCCGTCCCGTCGCATGCGCCGTGCCTGTCCGCCACGCCGCGTCGCGCCATCCGTCCCGTCCCGTCCCGCCGCATCGCGCTGTCCGTCTGCGTCGCGCTGCCTGTCCCGTCCCGCCGCGTCGCGCCTGCCCGTCTTGTCTGATCGCGTCGCGCTGCCTGTCCCGTCACGTCGCGCTACCCTTGCCCGTAGCGCCGCGCCCTTCTAGTCCCGCCGTGTTGCACCCTACCCTGCATCCTGTAGCGCCCTAGGCCTCCAACTCTGCCAGACACGCCCTACTAATCCGCTATAAGTGTTTAGGGTTTTGGCAGCACACTTCCCACTTCTTTGCTTCTGCTATGGCGACCCCTAGGGTCCTGCGCTTTGACGCCGATGTCAGAGGTCTACTGGTGATCCCCGATTGATCCTAAGGAAGGGTTACAGGCTCGTTGTCCTGGGGGGTTATGGGCGCACTGACCCGCTACTTAACAAGCTCTTTTATCCCAATGGTCTAGTGGTTGGGATTTTGACATGGTATCAGAGCGGTCTCGAGTTCGAATCCCACTGTGTGCACTTCGGGCATCCCAGTGCGGGGGGGTGTCAGAGGTCCACTGGTGATCCCCGATTGATCCTAGGGAAGGGTTACAGGCTCGTTGTCCTGGGGGGTTATGGGCGCACTGACCCGCTACATAACAAGCACCTTTATCCCAATGGTCTAGTGGTTGGGATTCTGACAGCCGAGGGTAGGCCGCTCGAGTTCTCGGCTGGCTCCTGCGTCCGCGCCACCTTTTAGAGAGTCGGGTTCAGGCAGATGAGTCTCTGTGGGAGCACGCTTCCGGCGACCTTCCAAAGCCCGACGACCTTGCACCCTTAGGCGATGACCCAAGCAGTGCAGACAGAGACCGTTATGCCCGCCAGCATGCTGACCAGACAGCGTGGAATTCGCGTGATGCTGCAGCCTGCATCGCCCTCAGAAGCCTCCTCCCTGAGTCTGAGGAGGCCCACTTCACTCAGGTTCGCACGGCTAGTGAGTTCCTGACAGCGATTAAGGCCCACTACGCTACTCCCACCATTGTCTCTCTTGGTCGCCTGTTCCTCCCATTCCTGTTTCCTGACCTCGCCTCATTTGAGCGCTCTGCTGACTTGATCGCTCACCTGCGCTCGCTCGATTCTAGCTAGCACGCTGCCTGCACTAACGCACAACTTGCATTGCTCCCTCCCCCCATGGCGATTACTATCTATTTCATCGCCACTAGCCTCCCTGACCGCCTTGCCTCGGTTCGTGACGCTCTTCTTCTGAAGCACCCTAGCAAGCTCACTATCGAGGTCCTTGAGTCTGCCCTCAAGGACGTCAAGAGCAACCTCCAATCGGTAGCCTCCGCCTCTGGTGCTGTGCCCCCTCCACTGTTCCACGGGTGCACTGTCCCTCAGCTGCCCACCTTTACTGCCTCCCTCGCTACTGCCGCTACTGACGTGACTGCAGCTGTTGTTACAACTTCTTCGCGGTCTAGGGGTTGGAGTGGCAGGATGGGTGGTTAGGGTGCGTGCGGAGGCGGCGGAAGCGGCGAAGGTGGCATGGCGAGCGGTGGTGACGGGAGTACAGAGATTGGAGGAGCCACTCGTGCAGCGGCTAGTGACTCCCCTGCTGCAGCTAGCGGTGGTGACGCTCGCGTTCTTCAGGCACATGCTGGTCCACCAGCTGCAGGTGCTGGAGTGGCGGCTTGGTACCTGACTCAGCGGCAGCAGCAACAGCAGCCACTCCTCTCGCATCAGCCACAGCAGCAGCAGCGGCAGCAGCAGACTCAGGGGCAGGGGTCAGGACTTCGTCAGCCGTTGTGTGGTGCCGTCCACCCTCCCTGCACCTATCGCGTTCAAACAGGTGCTTGCCGAGGCCTCCCCAGTGGCCGCACCCACCCACCGGGTCAGTGCTTTGCTTAGCTCACTGACACAATTCGTGCAGCCTACGGCGTTGGCGGCCCTGCCCCTAATTGGCTTCCCCTTGTTCAGACGTACAGCCCCGCTCTGTGGGGCATGTCGGATTCTCAGTTGCTTGATCTCTTAGGAACTCCTCATGCTATGTATGCTGTTGTTGACTCTAGTGCTTCTGACTCTATTTACTCGAGTGTTGTTAGCTTAGGTGCTAGTGTTGCTGAGGTGCCTGTTGCTGGCGTAGGTACTTGTGTAGACACTAGTCTAGGAGCTGCTCCGGAAGACACTTGGCTGTCTTTCACTCTGGACTCCAGAGCTTCGCACTGTTTCTTCCGCGACCACACGACGCTCACTCCGCTTCCTGCACCAGTCTCTCTAGCACTGGTTGATCCCACTTCGGGACCAGTCACTGCTCGCTACACTACTACGCTCCTGTACCCAGTAGTTCCCTCGGGTTTCCTGACAGGCTTCCACATCCCCTCGTTCTCCAGGAACTTGGTGGGTGTGAGGTCGCGCGTGAGTAGTTACGTGGGTGTGTGGATTGAGTCTTCTGGCGAGACTGCGGTTTGATTCGACGGGAAACATGTACGCGCCTCTGGCCACCTTTACCGCTAAGCCGGGCTCTGGTCACTACACACTTCACACAGGCCCCCGACGGCAGTAGCAGCAGCAGCAGCAGGAGCAGCAGCAGCCGCAGCCACAACAGCAGCAGCTACTGCCCCCAACCACTTTCACTGCCCCCCGTCAGGTTCCCCCGTCTCACCAGGTTGCCGTGTCTCACCAGGTAGCTGTGTCTGGTCAGGTTCCCGTGTCTGGTTCAATTGCTGCGTCTTGCTCTTGCCAGTCGCTTGCTCACCCCACCGTTCAGTGGCACCACCGCTTGGGGCACCCGTCCATTCCTCGCCTGCGCGCTTTGTCTAGTCAGCATCTTGTCTTAGGCCTCCCGCGAGTCTTACCGTCGCTACTGCCTTCGCTTGCACCACCTTGCGGTCCCTGCGTTGAGGGTCGGCTGCGCGCCACCCCTCACTCCTCCCTTTGTCCGGCCACCGAGCCCTTCAAAACTCTCCACTTGGACGTCTGGGGCCCCGCCGCTCGCCCTGGCCCTGAGCGAGAGAGTTTCTTTCTGGTGGTCGTCGACGACTACTCCCGCTATACCACCGTGTTCCTCCTGGCGAGGAAGTCCTAGGTGACTTCTACGCTGATCCGGTGGTTACTTACCACTGCGGACACTCGTGGTCGTCGTGTCAGCTGTCTTCACTCCGACCAAGGGGGTCAGTTTTGCTCCGGCGTTCTCGCTGGATTCTGTCGTGAGCAGGGCATTCGTCAGTCCTGGACGCTTCCAGAGCCCCCACAGCAGAATGGGGTTGCTGAGCGCGGCATAGGCTTGGTCATGGAGATTGCCCGCACCTCCTTGACTCATGCCCGTGCCACCCATTTTTTGTGGCCCTATGCGATTTGGTACACCGCTCACCAGCTGAACCTCTGGTCCCGTGTCTCTCGACCAGAGGTTTCACCGACCAGTCTTTGGATCGGGTCCCCTGGTGTTGCGTCGTGTTTTCCTGTCTGGGGTTGCTTGGCACTTGCTCGCGACACCTCCGTGGACAAGATCTCGCCTCGCGTCATTCCCTGTGTCTTCCTTGGTTTCCCTGAGGACTCCTCTGACTTCACCTTTTACCACCCTCCCCTTCACCAGTTCTTTAACTCCAGTGACGTCCGTTTCGACGAGTCCATCCCCTACTACGCCCGGTACCCCTGTCGAGGTCTCCCGGTTCCTCCTCCCCCTCTCCTCCTGACTCCCACTTCCCCTCTGGCTCCTCAAGTACAGCCTCCCGCCCCTAGTCCAGCCCCGTCAGGTGTGTCCCACGATACCCCTCACCCCTCGGTAGCCCCTCACGTGTAGCCTCCTTCCCCGCAATCCTCCTCACAGCCTACTGCAAACCCTGCGGGAGCCAGTGTTCGTGGCAAGGACCCTGGAGGTGCTAGCTCTGGAGGAGTTGGAGTTGGATCTGAGAGCGTACCTGTGCGAGGTCCTGCTTCTGGGGGTGCTGGAGTTGAGGCTGAGCCCATTCCTGCAGGAGCCTTTAGTCCTTGGGGAGCTGGTGTTAGTCGAGCTGTCCCTGGGGGTGCTATGACTGAGGGTGCGGGTGCACCCACTGCGGGACCTGGAGAGTCTGGGACGGGCCGCATTGCTGCTGGTGGTGCTGACTCTGGGGGTGGTGCGACTGATGCTTTGGAGGGCAGTCCTGGGGCTACCGCCGCCTCGGACACTACTCCTCCCCCCCACCCCTACCGGACCTAGCACCAGGCCCATGTTCGCCGTCCACGTGAGGAGCAGCTAGATTTGGAGCGAGAGGAGAGAGAGTTGGAGCAGCAGCAGCTGGAGCTACAGCAGCTAGAGGAGCGGCAGTAGCAGCAGTAGGCGCAGCAGCTGCAGCAACAGCCGCAGCAGCAGCCGCCGCCGCAGGAGCAGCAACAGAAGCTGCCACCTCCGCCTCCTGTCTCTGGTCTTCGGACCCTCGGTCTGCCCTCTCCTTCTCCTACCCCCTCCCCCTCTCCCCCTGTCTACGGTCCCACGTTTCCTCCTCCTGACTACGCCCCAGCTGTTTTCCTCCGTTCTCAGCCTCCGTTGTCCCCTCCTCTTTCTCACGCTTGGACTTCTGATTCTCCTCGTGCTTGTCCCTTGTCCCTTATCCCTCTCAATGGCCTTCGTACTGTCCTGTTCCGTCCTAGTCCGCCTCGTTCGTCACCGTCTGAGCTTCCTTCTCCCCCTGAGTCAGCCCTCACTGCTTTCCTCTCTACTCCTGTCTCTGACTACTACCGCGCGTTCCGTCCTGTTGAACAAGCAATAACAACAATGACTACATCAGGCACCTGGCAACTCTGCAGCTAGCCTGGTCGACCGACAGCACAACATGGTCGACCGCCTGCCAGCGTTGTGTAGAGGAGATGCGCCAGCATTGCAGAAAGGCGACCTGCCAACACTGCAGGTCGACGGCGTGCCAACGCTGCAGCAGAGCGGCTGTCCAGCGTTGTCCTGTTCTCTCTCGTGTTCTCGCCTCGTGTAACTGATGACTTGTACTCGCCCGGACCTCGCCTTCCCTTGCAACATCCTTGCTCGCTTTGTTGCACCAGGGAGACACCGTCTAGTTCACTAGACAGCTGTCAAGAACTGAATGATTATTTCACTAAGGTTGGTTGGGGTACACAAGCCTAACCCTAACTGCTGTACCCCATATGACACGAGAGAGAAAAGGACGGAACGCGCAGTAGTAGTCAGTGACAGGAGTAGAGAGGGAAGCAGTGAGGGCCGGCTTAGGGGGAGAAGGAAGCGCATTCGGCGACGAACGAGGCAGACTAGGATAGAACAGGACAGTACGAAGGTCAGTGAGAGGGACATGGGACAAGGGACGAGCACGAGGAGAACTAGAAGTCCAAGCGTGAGAAAGAGGAGGGGACAACTGAGGTTGAGAACGGGGGAAAACAGCTGGGGCAGAGTCAGGAGGAGGAAACGTGGGACCGTAGACAGGGGGAGAGGAGGACGGGGTAGGAGAAGGAGAGGGGAGACTGAGGGTCCGAAGACCAGAAATAGGAGGCGGAGGTGGCAGCAGCAGCAGCAGCAGCTGCTGCTCCTGTTGCGGCGGCTGCCGCTGTGGCTGCTCCTGCTGCGGCTTCTGCTGCTGCTCCTGCTGCTCTTGCTGCGGCGGTTGCTCCTGCTGCAGCTGCTGTGCCTGCTGCTGCTGGTGCCGCTCCTCCAGCTGCTGTAGCTCCAGCTGCTGCCGCTCCAACTCTCTCTCCTCTTGCTCCAACTCCAGCTGCTCCTCACGTGCACGGTGAACACGGGCCTGGTGCCGGGTCGGGTAGGGGTGGGGGGGAGGAGTAGTGTCCGGGGCGTTGGTAGCCCTAGGACCACTCTCCAAAGCACTAGTCGCACCACCCCCAGAGCCAGCACCACCACCAACAACGCGGTCAGTCCCAGGCTCTCCAGGTCCAGTAGAGGGCGCACCCGCACCCCCAGTCGTGGCACCCCCAGGGATAACTCGACTAACACCAGCTCCCCCAAGACTAGAACCTCTTGCAGACTCGGGCTCAGCTCCAACTCTAGCACCCCCAGCACTAGAACCTCGTGGAGGCACACTCTCTGATCCAACTCCAACCCCTCCAGATGTAGCACCTCCAGGGTCCGCGCAACGGACACCAGCACCCTCAGGGTCTGTAGTAGCCAGTGGAGGAAGTGCTGACGGCTGCTGCGGTGACTGTGAGGAAGACTGCGGAGAAGGGGACGAGACCTGAGGGGCCACCGAGGGGGGGGGGGGTAGCATGTGACACACCTGACGGGGCTGGACCAGGGGGGGGAGGCTGTACCTGAGGAGCAGGAGGGGGAGTGGGAGTCAGGAAGAGAGGGGGAGGAGGAACTGGGAGACCTCGACAGGGGTACCGGGTGTAGTAGGGGACTGACTCGTCAAGACGGACATCATGGGAGTCAAAGAACCGGTGAAGGGGAGGGTGGTAAAAGGTGAAGCCAGAGGAGTCCTTTGGGAAACCAAGGAAGACACAGGGAATGGCGCGAGGCGATTTCTTGTCCGCGGAGGTGTCACGAACACGCGCCAAGCAGCCCCAGACACGAAAACGTGACGCAACACCAGGGGACCCAATCCAAAGACTGGTCAGTGAAGCCCCGGGCCGAGAGACACGTGGCCAGAGGTTCAGCTGGTGAGCGGCATACTGAACTGCGTAGGGCCACAGAAAATGGGGCGCGCGAGTGTGAATCATGGAGGTACGTGCTATATCCATGACCAAGCCTATGCGGCGCTCAGCAACCCCATTCTGCTGTGGCGACTCCGGAAGCGTCCAGGACTGGCGGATGCCCTGCTCACGACAGAATCCGGCGAGAACGCCGGAGCGAAACTCACCCCCACGGTCGGAGTGAAGACAATTGTCACAATGACCACGAGTGTCCGCAGTGGTAAGCAACCACCGGACCAGCGTAGAAGTCACCTCGGACTTCTTTGCCAGTGGGAACACTGTGGGGCAACGAGAGTAGTCGTCAACGACCACCAGAAAGAAACTCTCGCGCTCAAAGCTAGGGCGCGAGGCGGGGCCCCAGACGTCCAAGTGGAGAGTCTCAAAGGGCTCGGTGGCCGGACGAAGGGAGGAGGAGTGAGGGGTGGCGCGCAACCGACCCTCGATGCAAGGGGCGCAAGGTGGTGCAAGCAAAGGTGGCAGCGACAGCAAGACTCGCAGGAGGCCTAAGACGAGACGCTGATTAGCCATAGTGCGCATGTGAGGAATGGACGGGTGACCAAGGGGTCGGAGGCAACTGCTGCTGCTGCTGCTGCTGCCGCCCTCGGGGGCCAGTGTGAAGTGTGTAATGACCAGAGCCCGGCTCAGCGTGAAAGGTGGCCAGGGGCGCGTACGTGTCACCGTCTACACAGGTCGGAGTGTCCCCAGAAGGCTCAATCCAAACACCCACGTGACTGTCCACGAGCGGCCTCACACCCACCAAGTTTCTGGAGAACGAGGGGACGTGAAAGGCGGTCAGGAAACCCGAGGGAACAGCCGGAAACGGAAGCGTAGTAGTGTAGCGAGGAGTGACTGGTCCCGAAGTGGGATCAGCCAGTGCTATAGAGAGCGGTGCAGGAAGCGGAGTAAGCGTTGTGTGGACTGGAAAGAAGCAGTGTGAAGCTCCAGAGTCCAGAGTGAAAGTCAGCGAAGCGTCTTCTGGAGCAGCTCCTGGGCTAGTGTCTACACAAGTATCTACACTAGCAACAGGCACCTCAGCAAGACTAGCACCTAAGCTAAAAACACTCGAGTAAATAGAGTCAGAAGCACTAGAGTTAACAACAGCATACATAGCATGAGGAGTTCCTAAGAGATCAAGCAACTGAGAAGCAGACATGCCCCACAGGGCAGCACCGTGCAAGTGAAGAAAAAGAAGCCAGTCAGGGGCAGGGCCGTTGACGTCGTAGGCCGAGCAAAGAGTGTCAGTGAGCTGAGCAAAGCACTGACCCAGGGTGTGGCTACGTCCACAAGGGAGGCCTCAGGGAGTACTTGTCTGGACGATATAGGTGCAGGGAGGGTGGACGGCACCGCGCGACAGCTGACGCTGTCCTAACCCCTGCCCCGGAATGTGGTGCTGCCGCTGATGCTACGGTGGCTGCTGCTGCTGCTGCTGTCTCTGAGTCAGGTACCAAGCCGTCACTCCAGCACCTGTAGTTGGCAGTCCAGCAGGCATATGACGTCCCCGAGTGTCACCTCTACCAGCTGCAGCAGGGGAGTCACTAGGCGCTACACGGGGCGCTCCTCCAACTCCCGCACTCCCACCACCGCCACTCGTCACGCCACCTCCGCCAACTCCACCGCCTCCGCCCGCACCCTGACCTCCCACCTGCCACTCCTACCCCTAGACCGCGAAGAAGTCGTAACAACAGATGCGGTCACGTAAGTAGCAGTAGTGGCGAGAGAGGCAGTAAAGGTGGGCAGCTGAGGGACAGTGCACCCGTGAAACAGTGGAGGGGGCACAGTGCCCGAGGCGGAGGATGCCGAGCGGAGGTTTCTCTCGACATCCTTGAGGGCAGACTCAAGAACATCGGTAGTGAGCTCGCTAGGGTGCTTCAGAAGAATCGTGTCACAAACCGAGGCAAGGCGGTCAAGGAGGCTAGTGGCGATGAAATAGATAGTAATCGCCATGTGGCGAGGGAGCAGTGCAAGCTGTGCGTCAGTGCAGGCAACGCGGTTGTTAGAATCGAGCGAGCGAAGGTGAGCGATCAAGTCAGCAGAGCGCTCAAATGAGGCGAGGTCGGGAAACAGGAATGGGAGGAAAAGTCGACCAAGAGAGACAGCGGTGGGAGTAGCGTAGCGGGCTTTGATCGCAGTCAGGAACTCACTAGCAGTGCGAACCTGAGTGAAGTGGGCCTCCTTAGACTCAGGGAGGAGGCTGCTAAGGGCGATGCAGGCCGCAGCGTCACGTGAATTCCACGCTGTCAGGTCAGCACACTGGCATGCATAACGGTCTTTGTCTGCAGCGCTAGCGTCAACGCCTAAGGGTGCAGGGTCGGAGGGCGCAGGAAGGTCACTGAAAGCGCCCACAGAGACATGTTTGCCTGAACCTGAGTTTCTAAGAGGCGGCGCACACGCGAGCGCCATACCGAGAACTCGAGCGGCCTACCCTCGGCGTCAAAGCGCATGACCCTAGGGGTCGCCATAGCAGAAGCGAAGAGGTGGGAACTGCTGATGCCGAAACCCTAAACGCCTAAAGGGCCTGCGTAGGGCGTGACAGGCAGTGCGTGAGGCTCAGGGTACGGCAGAACGGAAGGGTGGGGCGCGACACGGCGGGATGGGCAGTGCGGCGCGAAGGGATAGTACGGGCGGCAGACAAGACGAGACGCGCACGACAGGCAGGACGGGACGTGCGCGGCTCGGCGCTGCGCGGCAGGCAGGATGGGACGGGCGCAGTGTGGTGCTGCGGGACGGGCAGGCAGGGCGCACGCGACGGGGTAGACGGGATGGGCGCGACGGGCTAGACGGGACGGGACAGACGCGACGCGACGGACGGGACAGACGCGTCGCAACGCGACGGACAGGACAGGGGCGATGGACAGGGGCGACGCGACGGACGGGACAGACGGGACGGGGGTGAAGCGGCGGACAGGCGCAACGTGACGGATGGGACCGGCGGGGGGGGAGCAAGGGGGGGGGGGGGGGACGCGACGCGACGGGGAAAGCGGGCGTGACGCGACTAGCAGGCGCAGCGGGCGCAAGAGAACGGTATGAGCGTGACTAACACTAGGTTATGGGACAGGCTCGGGCGTTACGGATGTGAGCGGGAGGAACGGGATCCCACAGGATCCGAACCTAGGTGATACCATGTCAAGAACTGAATGATTATTTCACTAAGGTTGGTTGGGTTACAGAAGCCTAGCCCTAACTGCTGTACCCCATATGACACACATCACTAATGGCTACAACATTTGATAACAGCTTCTGTGAGGGTGGTGAAGTACCTAACGACGACATCACGCGTGGGGATGGTTCTTAGAGGGAGATAGTCTGTCGTACTTACTGGACACTGTGACTCTTCTTACGCTGACGACGCCAAGACTCACAGGTCCACACAGGGGTACTGCTTCAGCCTGGGCTCTGGAGCTGTTTCGGGGAGGTCCACGCGTTCCTCCTCGGTCTCGACCTCTACCGCTGAGGCTGAGATCTACGCTGGAGCCATGGTTACACAGGAGCTGCGTTAACTTTCTTGCTCACTGACCTTGGTGAGCGACCGACCTTGTTCACTGACAACAAGGCATTGATTCTCCTCTGTCGAGAGCCGCGTCTGGAGAGCAGAGTGAAGCACATAAATGCCATGTATTTTCTTCAGCGAGAGTTGCAGACGCGTGGACAGGCTCACTTCAACTTCGTGGAGTCTGGGGCCAACACTACAAACATCTTCACTAAGGCCCTTCCGCCTTTTGACCACCAGAGGTGTTGTGTGCATTTTGTCAGAATCCCAACCACTAGACCATTGGGATAAAAGGGCTTGTTAAGTAGCGGGTCAGTGCGCCCATAACCCCCCAGGACAACGTGCCTGTAACCCTTCCCTAGGATCAATCAGGGATCTCCAGTGGACCTCTGACACCCCCCCGCACTGGGATGCCCGAGGTGCACACACTGGGATTCGAACTCGAGACCTTCGCTCCGATACCATGTCAGAATCCCAACCACTAGACCATTGGGATAAAAGGGCTTGTTTGTGTAGCGGGTCCGTGCGCCCATAACCCACCAGAAAAACGCGCCTGTAACCCCCTAGGATCATTTGGGGATCACACAGTGTAAGAAGACCTGAGCCCAGGCTAAAACAATACCCCTGAGAAGACCTGTGCGTATCGGCATCGTCAGTGTAAGAAGGGTCAAAGTGAGCAGTAAGCACGACGTCCTGTCTCCCTCCAAGAACCAGCCCCATGCCTGATGTTGTCGCTAGGTACTTCGCCACCCTCACAGCAGCTGTCCAGTGAACTGGACGGTTTCTCCCTGGCGCAACAAAGCGAGCAAGGATGCTGAGAGGGAAGGCGAGGTCCGGGCGAGTACAAGTCATCAGGTATATGATGCAGCCCACAAGCTCTGCGTTAGGACCACTATGCTCGAACGGCTTGTCAAGAAATGGTCCGGTGAGTCTGTGGTCAACGGCAAGAGGTGTGCACTGTACAGTAGAGTGCTCAAGCTCGAACCGCTGAAGGACCTGCTGCACCATGTGTGACTGTGAGAGTGTAATGGTGCGAGCGGCTCTGTCCCTGGTGATCTGCAGGCCTAGGTAGTGGCGTAGCTCACCAAGGTCAGTGCATGTGTGTCTCTTATGCAGTTCGGACTTCACGTCAGCCAAAGCAACCGTGTCAGCAGTGGCAAAAACCAGGTCATCGATGTAGACCAGTACAAAGAACGGTGTGGAGCCACGACAAACGAACAACGATGGGTCGGCAGAAGAAGGCTGGAAACCAAGGTCAGAAAGGGTAGAGCGAAGGGTGTCGTGCCACTCACGAGGAGCCTGACGGAGACCATAGACCGGTCTCCTAAGCCTCCACTGGGTCCCAGGAGGGAAAGTGCCAGTGAAGGCAGAGGGTCGACGCAACCAGACCTCCTCGTGTAGGCTACCCTGAAGGAAAGCAGTGGAGAAGTCAAGAGAGTGTAACTCGTAGTCTCTCTGTGCTACGTGCAGTAACACCCAAAGATTGGTCATCTTCGGGGTAGGCACGAAGGTATGAAAGAATTCAAATCCATCGCGCTGTCTGAAACCTCAGGCCACATAGCGCGCCTTGAAGACCGGAGGAGGTCCCGGTGGCCGCTTCTGTTATAGTCACAATAGGCTTGAATGTGCCTAAAACGAAAGATAGAGTGTACAGACGGATTTCTGCAGAGCGGCTTCAAACGTTGATAGCGTTCTTCTCACGGCTGCAAATGACTTGATTCAAATTGGATGTGGAGCGTCTTGACGTCGCATACAATAGGCAATTTAGATTGCACGATTTCATAAAGAATTGACGACACGGTGTTGGTTTGAACGAACGGTACTATGGCAGCCACTATAGTCTTAGAACACAAATTAGGAAGAGTTACGAGTTGGGAATGACTCCCAGCTCCTACAAACCCCAAGAGCCAAGGTACAGTGATGTGGTACAGTGCCACACTGTCCCCAACCACGAAGCGAAACTACCCTCCACAAGGGCCTACACCAAGAGAAATGTTACACTACACAAAGTAATGCAACTATTCTCACTATCTTAAAGTTTACCCTTTTGGAGAGCTTCGAAATCACTTGAATCTTGAAACCAAGGCTCTGGTTCTTCAAGATAAATTCTTCCTTGAGTTCTTGGAAGTCTGCTGCGCACACCTGCGACACGCCGAACGTTCCACACACGACAAAATAGAAAACCTCACACGACACGCAAACGACGACGTGACACGCGACTAGCGATAACTCGCTATTGACTCGACACACACATTCAAAATCATGTCTCAACATTCACACACTATTGTGAGCATGAAATATATATTATTTCATGCCCTCATACCATTCCATGCACACACGCATGCACGCACACAGACAACAAGCCGAATGCAAACCGTAGGGTTGCACCAACAGCTTCACCCTGAAGATCCACATGCCATCGACTATGTTCGCCCCAGGGGGGGGAACCTCGTCGACGTAGGTGCCTGTGGATTTGTAGGAGGCCATCTCTGAGTCCATGGCAACTCTCCACTGAGAGGCCCAAGGCCCTGACACTGCCTCAGCGTAAGTGCGAATGTCGGTATGTCAAGGGCGTCGGGGTCTCCCTCAGGGGCGAGCAGCATGGCATAGAGATGAGGGGAAGCGGCTGCCAGGAACTCCAGCTCAAATTTCCTGTTCTCTAGGGCGTCACAGCCAAGGGCAGACCCACCCCCGACGGCCAGAGGACTGGTAGGAGGAGCAGCCACAAGACTGGTGGCGTAGTCAAGGGAGCGAGTAGAGGCAAACTCAGTGACTACGGCAGTAAGAGCGGAGGCAGAGGACAGAGAAGCACGTGGGTCGGTAACAAGAGAGGCGAGAACACGAGAGAGAATAGGACGGTACGTGGGGTAGTAGTCTGTGACAGGAGTAGAGAGGGAAGCAGTGAGAGCCGACTCAGGAGGAGAAGGAATTACAAAAGGAGACGAACGAGGTGGACTAAAACAAAACAGGGTAGTACGAAGGTCAGTGAAGGGAACAGGGGACGAGGGACGAGCACGAGGAGAGCGACGTGAAGGCCTAGTGTGATAAAGAGGAGGGACGGGGGCAGAGGAGGAGGGAAAACAGCTGGGGAGGGGTCGGGAGGAGGAATCGGAGGACTAGAGACGGAAGGAGAGGGGGGGGAGGGAGGAGAAGGAGAGGGGAGACCAAGGGTCCGAAGACCAGAGACAGGAGAAGGAGGTGGCTACTGCTGCTGCTGTGGGTGCTGCTGTGGCTGCTCCCGCTCCGGCTGCTGCTGCTCCTCCAGCCGTTGTAGCTCCAGTTGCTGCCGCTCCAACTCTCTCTCTTCTCGCTCCAACTCCAGCTGCTCCTCACGGGCACGGCGAAAACGGGCCTGGTGCTGGGTTGGGTAGGGGTGGGGGGGAGGATTAGTGTCCGGAGCGGTGGTAGCCCCGGGACTGCTCTCCAAGAAACCAGCCGCACCACCCCCAGAGCCAGCACCACCAGAAGTAACAGGGTCCGTCCCAGGCTCTCCAGGTCCAGCAGAAGGTGCACCCCCAGGCGTAGCCCCCCCATGGACAGCTCCACTAACACCAGCTCCCCGAAGACTAGAGTCTCGTGCAATGACGGGCTCAGCTCCAACTCCAGCACCCCCAGAACCAGGACCTTGCACAGGTACGCTCTTTGCTCCAACTCCAGCACCTCTAGAGCTAGCACCTCCAGGGTCCTCGCCACGAAAACCGGCTCCCGCAGGGTCTACTGTAGGCTGGGAGGAGGACTACGGGGAAGGAGGCTGCACCTGAGGGGTTACCGAGGGGGGAGGGGTAGCGTGGGACACACCTGACGGGGCAGGACCAGAGGGGGGAGGCTGTAGCGGGGGAGCAGGAGGGGGAGCTGAAGTCAGGAAGAGAGGGGGAGGAGGAACCGGGAGACCTCGACAGGGGTACCTGACGTAGTAGGGGACGGACTCGTCGAAACGGACGTCATGAGAGTCAAAGAACTGATGAAGGGGAGGGTGGTAAAAGTTGTGGTCAGACGAGTCCTCAGGGAAACCAAGGAACACGCAAAGAACTGCGCGAGGCGAGATCTTGTCCGCGGAGGTGTCGCGAGCAAGTGCCAAGCAACCCCAGACAGGAAAACACGACGCAACACCAGGGGACCCGATCCAAAGACTGGTTGGTGAAACCTCTGGCCGAGAGACACGTGGCCAGAGGTTCAGCTGATGAGCGGCGTACCAAACCGCGTAGGGCCACAGAAAATGGGGGGCACGGGCGTGAGTCAAGGAGGTGCGGGCGATCTCCATGACCAAGCCTATGCGGCGCTCAGCAACCCCATTCTGCTGTGGGGACTCTGGAAGCGTCCATGACTGACGGATGCCCTGCTCGCGACAAAATCCAGCGAGAATACCAGAGCGAAAGTCACCCCCTCGGTCGGAGTGAAGACAGCTGACACGACGACCACGAGTGTCCGTAGTGGTAAGCAACCACCGGATCAGCGTAGAAGTCACGTCGGACTTCTTCGCCAGGGGGAACAATGTGGTGTAGTGGGAGTAGTCATCATCGACCACGAGAAAGAAACTCTCTCGCTCAGGGCCAGGGCGTGAGGCGGGGCCCCAGACGTCCAAGTGGAGAGTTTCGAAGGGCTCGGTGGCCGGACGAAGGGAGGAGGAGTGAGGGGTGGCGCGCAGCCGACCCTCAACACAGGGACCGCAGGGTGGCGCAAGCGAAGGCGGCAACGACGGCAAGACACGCGGGAGGCCTAAGACAAGACGCTGACTAGATATAGCGTGTAGGCAAGAAATGGACGGGTGCCCCATCCGGTGGTGCCACAAAACAGTGGGGTGGGCAAGCGACCGGCAGGAGCACGACGTAGCAACTGGAACTTGACCAGACACAGCTACCTGGGGAGACGCGGCAAACTGGTGAGACAAGGGAACCTGACGGAGGACAGTGACAGGGGTCGGGGGCAGTAGCTTCTGCTGCTGCTGCTTCTGCTGCTGCCGCCGCTGCTGCTACTGCTGCTGCTGCCCTCGAGGGCCAGTGTGAAGTGTGTAGAGACCAGATCCCGGCTCAGCGGTAAAGGTGGCGAGAGGCGCGTACGTGTCCCTGTCGACACAAACCGCAGTCTCGCCAGAAGGCTCAATCCACACACCCACGTGCTGACTCACGAGCGGCCTCACGCCCATCAAGTTCCTCGAGAACAAGGGGACGTGGAAGCCGGTTAGAGAACCGGAGGGAACAGCCGGGCACGGAAGCGTAGTAGTGTAGCGAGCAGTGACTGGTCCCGAAGTGGGATCAGCCAGTACTACAGAGACCAACGTAGGAAGCGGGGTAAGTGTCATGCGTTCGCGGAAGGAACAGTGGGAAGCTTCGGAGTCCAGGTTGAAAGACAGCGAAGCGTCCTCCGGAGCAGCTCCTGGACTAGTGTCTACACAAGTACCTACACTAGCAACAGGCACCTCAGCAAGACTAGCACCTAAGCTAACAACACTTGAGTAAACAGAGTCAGAAGCGGTACAGTCAACAACAGCATACATAGCATGAGGAGTTCCTTAGAGATCAACCAATTGAGAAGCCGACATGCCCCACAGAGTGGGGGCGTATGTCTGAACAAGGGGAAGCCAATCAGGGGCAGGGGCGTCAACGTCGTAGGCCAATCGAACCGTGTCAGTAAGCTGAGCAAAGCACTGACCCGGTGGGTGGCTGCGGCCACAAGGCTGGCTGCGGCAGGCACCTGACAGAACGTGATAGGTGCAGGGAGGGTGGACGACACCGCGGTGCAGCTGACGCTGTCCTGACCCCTGCCCTGAAACATGCTGCTGCTGTGGCTGCTGCGAGGGGAGGGGCTGCTGTCAAAGCAAGCTCATAAGCTAGAGAGCCATAGCTAGGGTTTGAGGGTACTAGCATGAGTGTCGAGAGAGTAGAACAAGCCAAATAGAAGAAAGAGGGTGATTCAATATTGAGCGAGGGTACAAATAGGAAAGAACATGCAAAGGAAGAAGGTGCACCACGGCAACAAGGCATATAACTACACTAAGTCTACATTACAGGCAGTTATAGAATAATGTATACAATTACATTTTAACACACCCCCTAACTGCCTATAATGAAGAACCTTGTGCAGAAACACCCCTTGAAGGGGTACACCAAGCAGAAGGAAGTGAGGAGGGAGAGCGAGAAAGAGGAGAGGAGGTGGGGGCGGCGGCTGAAGCGGCTAGCACACTGGCAACTGGAGTTACTGGCTCACGGGCTACTGGGGTAACGGGCTCGTACGCCTGGAGCATCCCACTCGTACGGCGAGAGCAACTGACCCTCGGGCGACTGGAGCAACGGGCTTACTGGCGACTGGAGCTGCTGGGTTCACGGCTCCCCCCAACCCCCTCAAACCTCTCCCACCCCCCCCCCCCCCCCCCCCCTGAAATTCCCCCCCCCCCCCACAAGGCAGGGCGGTTGGAGCTGACGCAAGCAAGGAGGAGTGGAGAGGTGGCTGCTGGAGTGAGGAGAGGAGAGGAGAGAGTGCTGCTGCTGGACTTTCACGCCACCCCCTTACCCTTCTCCCTCCCCCTCCCCCCCCCCCCCCGCCCACAGCAACGAGTGCTGCAAGGAGAGAAAGGAAGAGAGGAGGGCAGCTGGTGGCGGTTTGCTGGTCACCCCCGTCACCCCCTCACCCTCCCCCCCCACGCCAGCAGGCGCGGCAGGGAGAGAGATGGGGCGTAGCGGCATGCGGCTACGGCAGAGGCTGCACGTGCGTCTGCTGCGCTTGCGCGCGGGCGGCTGCTGCGCGTGCGCGTGCCGCTGCGCGCGTTGGCGGCTGCTGCACGTGCGCATGCACTTGCGTTCGCCACTGCTGCTCGCGCGGGCGACTGCTACGCCCGCAGCCGTGCACGCTGCTGCTCCGCGCGGCTGTGCGTGCTGCTGTGCGCACGATTGCTGTGTGACGGGGCGCGTGACAGGCTGCGCACTGCTGGCGCGTTCGCCACGGTAGATGGCGCTTTCGCCACGGTCGCTGGCGCGTTCGCCACGGGCAGAACGCGGGACGAAGGCATGACGGAAGTGTGGTGGGCCCATTATATAAAGGTCCGTAGGAAAGTATTGCTCTTAATACCATGTCAAAGCAAGCTCATAAGCTAGAGAGCCATAGCTAGGGTTTGAGGGTACTAGCATGAGTGTCGAGAGAGTAGAGCAAGCCAAATAGAAGAAAGAGGGTGATTCAATATTGAGCGAGGGTACAAATAGGAAAGAACATGCAAAGGAAGAAGGTGCACCACGGAAACAAGGCATATAACTACACTATGTCTACACTACAGGCAGTTATAGAATAATGTATACAATTACATTTGAACAGCTGCTGCTGTTGCTACTGTCGTCGAGTCAGGTACCACGCCGTTGCTCCACCCCCTGCAGCTGGCAGACCAGTAGGTGGCTGACGAACCTGGGCGTCACCTCCACCAGCTGCAGCAGGGGAGTCACTGGCCGCTGCACGAGGCGCTCCTCCAGCGCCTGCACTCCCGCCGCCACCTCTCGCCACGTCACCCCCACCGCCTCCGCCACCTCCGCCCGCACCCTGACTGCCCCTCCTGCCACTCCTACCCCGAGACCGCGAAGAAGTCGTAACAGCAGCTGCGGTCACGTCAGTAGCGGCAGTGGTGAGGGAGGCAGTAAAGGCGGGCAGCTGAGGGACAGTGCATCCGTGGAACAGTGGAGGGGGCACAAACCAGAGGAAGAGGCTACCTAGCGGAGGTTGCTCTCGACTTCCTTGAGGACCGACTCAAGGACCTCGATAGTGAGCTCGCTAGGGTGTTTCAGAAGAAGCGCGTCACGAACCGAGGCAAGGCGGTCAGGGAGGCTAGTGGCGATGAAATAGATAGTAATCGCCATGGGGGGAGGGAGCAGTGCAAGCTGTGCGTCAGTGCAAGCAACGTGGTAGCTAGAATCGAGCGAGTGCAGATGAGTGATCAAGTCAGCAGTGCGCTCAAACGAGGCGAGGTCAGGAAAGAGGAATGGAAGGAACAGGCGAACAAGAGAGACAGTGGTGGGAGTAGCATAGTGGGCCTTGATCGCAGTCAGGAACTCACTAGCCGTGCGAGCCTGAGTGAAGCGGGTCTCCTCAGACTCAGGGAGGAGGCTGCTGAGGGCGATGTAGGCTGTAGCGTCACGCGAGTTCCACGCTGTCACGTCAGCACGCTCGCGTGCATAACGGTCACTGTCTGCACGTGTGGGGTCAGCTGCTAAGGGTGCAGGGTCAGCGGGCTCAGGTAGGTCACTGGAAGCGTGCGCCCACAGAGTCTCGTGTACCTGAACCTGGCTTTCTAGGAGGCGGCGCGCACGCAGGAGCCAGACCAAGAACTCGAGCGGCCTACCCTTGGATACTGCTGCTGCCGAAACCCTAAACGCCTAAAAGGCCTGCGTAGGGTGTGAGAGACAGTGTGACGCGACGGGACGAACGCGACTGGCAGGGACACGCGCGACAGGCGCGGACAGGCAGGGCGCACGGGGCGCGACGGATGGGCAGGGCGCAGCGGGGGCGCGACGGACGGGCAAGGCGCACGGGGCGACGGATGGGCAGGGCGCACGGGGCGCGTGCAACGGACGGGACGGGAAGCGCGACGCGGACGGGACGGGACGGGACGGGACGGGACGGGACGGGACGGGACGGGACGGGACGGATGGCGCGACGCGGCGGGTCAGAAGGGGGGCGACGCGACGGGACAGCAGGGGCGATGGGACGGGACGGGACGGGACAGCAGGGGCGACGCGACGGCAGGGGCGCCGCAACGAGACAAAAGGGGCGACGGGACAGCAGGGGCGAGTGGACGGGACGGGACAGCAGGGGCGATGCGACAGCAGGCGCAGCGAGCGCTAGGGCACGAGAGAGACGAGCGCCAGAGGCGCTAGGGGACAGTACGGGCGTAACGGGCACTAGGGTACGGGACAGGCTCGGGCGCTACGGACGTGAACGAGAGGAACAGGATCCTACAGGATCCTAACCTAGGTGATACCATGTCAAGAATGAAAGTGTTGGTTTCACTAAGGTTGGTTGGGGTACATCACTAAGACTACAACATTTGACATTTATATATACCTCTGTGAACTCTTGAACTGGCCTTGTGGCGCTTTTGCTTGTGCTCAGGGTGTGTGGTGACATTGTGATCCACCCTGAGCTTTGTTGCTTTGTGACTTGTCTTGTGACTTGCTTTTGATTGACACCCCTCACTTGGGCTATGGGGATGTGTCAAATGTTATAGTCTTAGTGATGTGTGTCATATGGGGTACAACACTTACTGTCATCACCCGGATAGTAGACAGTGTTGAATAGTAGACAGGGGTTGTCTATTATCCGGGTGTCTCTTATAAACAGGCTAGCCTCATTATAAGATACCTATTTGTGTGTACGAGATAAGACATATATGTCTTATAATCAGAGCAGGGGTTAGGGGTTTTCTTATAAACAGGGGGGTGTCTTCTAAACGACCATTAGTTACTTTAGGGGGGTACATGCATACATCTATGAATCTCTGCTTCTACCTAGCCCCCCTCAGTCACGGCCTCCTCACCTGCACTAACAGCAGGCTCGCTAACACCCAACTCTGGCACTCGCCAGGCATGCCTAGCCGTCTCCCTAGGCTCGATCATGCGGTCAGCCTCAGCCGCCGCTCCGCGGTAGTTGGGGGTCTCCTGGTACCACACATCCAGGCCAGTTGCCACTGCCACCTCCCTCACGCCCTCCGCCTGCATATCCTCCTCCTCCTCCTCTAGAGTCTGCCCAAGCAGGCGCGTGTTGTCGCCTGTGGTTTCCCCGAGGCACATGTCCTCGGAGACATCGGTGGTGCTCCTGGCGCGTAGGTGAGACATCACCAGGTGGTTCTCCGTCCCGTCTAGCTTGCTTGAAATCCCACAGTGGCGGAACGCGTCAATGATGACCTTCTTGGGGACTTGATCCCACGCCTCCGCGATCCACTGCAGCACCACGGGGTGCGGAGGCCGCCGCAGGTTCCCTGCGAGTGGGACAGAGGCAGGGGTAGCGAGCTGTTAGAGCCATGGAAAGAAAACATCACAGAAGTTTAATTCAAAAGGCTACTCACCCGCCTTCGTCTTCACGTGAATCCCTTCACGCATGAACCACCTGGCGTAACGCGCTCGCACAGCAGCCTTGAAGCACCGGTTGATGGAGACGTCAAGGGGTTGAATCTGGCTCGTGCAACCCGCTGGGATCACTGCAGGGGTGATGCTGTGCGTGCGGTAAGCTTGAAGCATGGTCTGGGTGATGTGGCCGCGGTAGGAGTCCAACACCAGCATCGCACGCCTCGCGTTCTGGCCGCGCTGGGGGTTCAGATGGGGCAGCACCTACTTGGTCAGCCAAGTCTGCACGGCACTCTCGTCCATCCAGCCGTAGTCCTGTGCTTGGCATACGATTCCTGCCAGGCACATAGGGGATAGACGGGCGTCAGCCAAGGAGGGCAAGCTCATCACGCTTACGGCTCCCGAATTCCTTGAGCTTACCTTCTGGAATCTCACAGTTGGGCACCAAACCCACGGGCGCAGCTTCTCCCCAGATGCGGTGCACGCGAGCATCACCCTGAGCCGCGTCTTCTCGTATCCTGCAGTGCGGATTGGGACCGAGCGCGCGCCACAGTGCTCGGTCGTCCTCTCGGCCGGCATCTCAACGGAGAGGGGCGTCTGGTCCGCGTTGATGATGCGGGCCAGGTCGATGTTGTGCCGCACCTTGTTGATGCGCACGAACTTCTAGAATGACTTGCAGTCCTTAGCGCACTCTGCAAAGGGAACACACGCCACGGCAGGAGGGGATGGTTAGAAACAAAGGGCGAGGAACATGCAGTCAAGCATCGAGCGCGAATTCAAGGCCTTTACCACTCACCACCCGATAACTGTTGGCCGACCTTGGTCTTCACACGCATGACCAGGTTCCAGCGGTCACGGAAACGCTAGCTCAAGTGAGAGCTCGCGTTCCAGTTCTTGCTGGGGTGGTGTTTCTTCATCCACTTGCGACTCCACTTCTGGGTGTCTTTCACCGAGATCGCCACCCCATTAGCGCGCTGTAGGCAGACGTAGCGTTACAACGCCGCCTCCATATCGGGGTAGTGTGCGTGGCGCCGGGCGCTGCATGCATCACCACAGAGGTCATTCTGTTTCAATGAATCTGGCCCCTGGGAGGTTTCTACATACTTCGCAAATGTTACAGAGTACTTTTTTTTCCATTTATAAGACTTTTAAGACACCCTAAACCATCCCAAATACATGATAACCCAAGCAATTTTAGTAGTGTACGAGATAAGACATATATGTCTACTATCCGGGCGATGACAGTAGGGTTAGGTTTATATACCCCAACCAACCTTAGTGAAATCACCATTCCGTTCTTGACATGCGCGTACAACTCCAACTTTTCAGAGTTCAGGCTCAGTCCGACGACCTCGCCTTCCGAACGTCCACCGCGTCGCCTTCGGGTTTCCCAACCCCAAACCAGCACCCAACCTTAGGCGGTCCCACGACCTCGACCTAGTTAGCCTTCGCTATATCTGTGCTAGGTCTCATTAATTTGACGTAGTTGTAATCACTTCCGCGTTATTGCATTTTGCGCAACTCTTCTTCTTGCAATTCATAACATCGAGCCATGAAATTACACTCACCAGATTTCTGCACTTATCGTGTCTCTATTCATTCTCCGTTATTTTCCTGTTACCGTATCGCCCCGGATATAACCACAGGCCTTTTAAAAGTGCATGCGCTTATACATGGAGCAATTGTCAGAACTAGCAGTAGAAAGTAAGAATGAAGAAAGGAGGGGTTTCACTAGCAAGCAGTTGAGTACATATAGGAAACCCTAGATTAGGCTGTACTCGCTATAGAGCACCCCACTGCAGGCTAGACAAATACAACATTCTGACACACCCCCATAGCCAAAGTGGGGTGTAATCAGCACAATGAGCAGGTATAGCAGGAGTTCACAATAAGAAGCAAAGCTAGAGGTAATCACAGCGGGCAAGTGAGGAGGAGGAGGGACTGTGAGAGGAGAGAAGATGAGAGACGGCGGCTGAAGCTGCAGACACACGGGCAACAGGAGCTGCTGGCACAGTGGCTACCGGGACAGTGCGCCCCGGACTACTGGAGTAACTGGCTCACGGGCTACGACGAGCTACAGGAGCAACGGACCCTCGGGCGACAGGCGCAGCAGACTCTCTGGGCTACCAGGACAGTGCGCCCCGGACTACAGGTGCTGCGGACGACAAGACAGCAGCCTCCGCTCAACCTCCTCCAACTGTCCCACACACCCCCCACACACCCACTGCTTCACTCCTAACTCCACTTGCATGTCACCCCCCTAGTACCACTCCTTCGGCTCCCACACACCCACCCCCCTCAGCGGCAGCTGCAGCATTGGGAGACGGAGGAGGAGGAGGAGTAGGGGACGACGCACAGAAACTGCACCCCCATACCCCCCACCCCCAAACCCTAATTCAGGAGAACGGGCAGCAGCAGGGGTGGGGCGCCGTCAGAAGCACGGGGGACAGCGGGCAGCGCAGGGGCAGAGAAAACAGGGCGCCCACGGGCCTGGCGCAGCCCGTACGAACCGCGTGCGGGCGGCCCGAGGCACGCCCTGCCCTGGCCTGGCGCAGTCCGTACGGGCCGCGCGCGGGCCTGGCGCTGCCCGTACGGGCCGCGCGCGGGCCTGGCGCAGCCCGTACGGGCCGCACGCGGGCCTGGCGCAGCCCGTACGGGCCGCGCGCAGGCTGTACGGGCCGCGCGCGGGCCCTACGCAGGTCGCGCAGGCCGCGACGGGCGACGGGGGGCGACGCGCGGGTCCCCGTCGCCCGTCGCAGCGCCTCCCGGGAGCGACGCGCGGAGTGACGGGGCAGAAAGCCGCCGCGCGCCTCGGGGCGCACGGCGGGCAGAAAACCGCCGCACGCTCCGAGCGCGCGGCGGGATGAAAAATCCGTCGCACGCCACGGGGCGTGCAACACACAGAGTAGCAGTAGCAGCGGAAGCAGTGAGGTGGTGGGCCCACCCACAGGATCGACCCAAGGGGATCGACCTGCTCTGATAGTATGTCAGAACTAGCAGTAGAAAGTAAGAATGAAGAAAGGAGGGGTTTCACTAGCAAGCAGTTGAGTACATATAGGAAACCCTAGATTGGGCTGTACTCGCTATAGAGCACCCCACTACAGGCTAGACAAATACAACATTCTGACAGCAATGCGCTTATGGCCGATCCTCAATCAGAAGCACACCCCTTATAAAATCGTTACTTATTATAAGCGCACCCTCGCAGTAAAAAAAAAAAAAAAAAAAAACTTGTTGAATATTTGTCATTATTGTTAGAGCTAAACGAAGGCTAGCCTTCATTAGTTGTAATCTTGCACTAGCTAAAAGTTTCACATACAATACGGTGACTATTGTCCTAGCCTAAACACCATCATCTTGCCTAGTCTAGCCTTAGGCCTGCTCTTCTTCCACGTCTGATTCAGGCTCCGTGGCGTTGTTGCCCCAGAACCCGTCTGCTTGGATGTCGTCGTCTACCTCTACCTCGCGGCTCAGCTGGCTTCTCCGGTGCGCCATCACCAGATGGTCTTCGCTCCCGTCAAGGGCACTGCTGATGCCGCAAGTGAGGAAGGCCTTCTTAATCAGGTCGGCGGGCATGGCCTTCCATGCCCGTGAAATCCACTTGAGCACCACTGCCGGGGGTGGTTTCTTGATGTTCCCTGCACCACATGAAAGGGAGTGGGGAACACACTAGTCCACAAGCAAGCATACAAGCACACGAAGGGGAGACGGGAGGACATGTCGATCGCCTCAAACCAGGACTCGTACTGCTGGCGAACACTCGCTTTGAAGCTCTTGTTCACCGACACATCGAGCGGCTGCACGTATGCCGTGCATCCCGCCGAGATGACCGCCGGCATGATGTTGAGCGCCGCGAATCTCACCTTGACTTCCTTGGTAAGGTGACCACGGTAGGAGTCAAGTACTAGCATGGCACTCCGACTCTGCTCACCGAATTTCGGTTTCAGGAACGGCACCACGCCCTCATCGAGCCACTAGATGACGCCCGTGGCCTCCATCCACCCGTTCGCTTGGCAGCCGACCACGACTGTCAAAGGAATGAACGAGAATGAATGAACTATGAAAGAGTTGGGTACAAGTACTAACCCTAATTGGGTTGTACCCCTTATGGGCTAACCCACTATAGCCTACACAAAGCAAGCTATATAACATTTTGACACACCCCCATAGGCAAAGTGGCGGAGAACAAGTGGTCACAAGACCAGTCAAGAAAAGCAAAGCAAGCTCAGGGTGGATCACAAAGTCACCACACAGTCCGAGCACAAGCAAAGGGCCACAAGGCCAGTTCACATGCAGAGTTATATATAAAAGGAAACAAACAATACAGTGATCATATCCTAGCAAGTGCAAGCATGCAGGTATATATATAGATCACAGTACAAGCAAAGTCATGTCAGAATGTCATATTTGTCTAGCTTGCAGTGGGGTACTCAATAGTGAGTACAGCCCAATCTAGGGTTTCCTATATGTACTCAACTGCTTGCTAGTGCAATCATTCTCATTCATTCCTATTCTCACATGGTATAGAGCTGGTTCGATTTTTTCTAGGGCCCACCACTACAACTTTTTTTTCCTTACCTGCCCGAGGCGCGCGTCGCGCCTGCCCTTCGAGGCCTTTAGTGGCCCGTCGCTACCCCTTCGCGGCCCTTAGTGGCCCCTCTTAAGGCCCTTCGCGGCCCCTAAACGGCCCCGTCGCGCCCCCCCCCCCCCGTCGCGGCCCCCCGTCGCGGCCCCCCGTCGCGGCCCCCCGTCGCGGCCCCCCGTCGCGGCCCCCCGTCGCAGGCCCCCGTCGCGGCCCCCTCGTCGCGGCCCCCCGTCGCGGTCCCCCGTCGCGGCCCCCCGTCGCGGCCCCCCGTCGCCCCCCCCCCCCCCCCCCGTCTCGGCCCTGCCCCGTCGCCCGGCGCCGCCCCTGTCCGGGACCTGTCGCGGCCCTGCCCCGACCCTGTCGCGGCCCTGTCGCGGCCCTGCCCCGGCCATGCCCCGACCCTGCCCCGGCCCCGCCCCCCTCATGCCTGTCGCGGCGCACCGGGGGCCCGCGCACCGCCCCCCCCGCGCCCCCCCCCCAGGTCGCCACGAAAGGCGACGGGAGGGGCGACCTGGGGGGCCGCACGTTGCCCCCCCCCCCCCCCCCTCTGTCGCCCGTCACGGCGCCCTAGAGGGGGGCCCTCCGTCTTCGTCATGGCGCCCTGCCCTGCAGCTGCCCTGCCCCGGCCCTGTTGCGGCCCTGCCCCCCCCCCCCCCCCTTACCCTCCCTACCCGCCATCTACGGCCCTGCCCTGTGTTAGGGTTTGGGGGTGGCGTGTAGGGGGTGGCGGGTGTGCGGCCTCACCTGCTCCTCCTCCTCCTCCGTCTCCCACTGCTGCAGCTGCCGCTGAGGGGGGTGGGTGTGTGGGAGCCGATGGAGTGGTGCTAGGGGGTGGAGTGTGAGTGAATCTAGAGGTGCAGCAGGGGGTGTGTAAAAGGGGGGGTGGGATAGTTTGGGGAGGTTGAAGGGGGGTGGCCGCCATGAAGCCCGCAGCTCCAGTCACCCGTGAGACCGTTGCGCCAGTCGCCCGTGAGCCCGTTGCGCCAGTCGCCCGTGAGCCAGTTGCTCCAGTCGCCCGTGAGTCCGTTGCTCCTGCCGCTCAGAGTTAGCCGCGGAGCCAGTTACTCCAGTAGCCCGTGTGCCAGTTGCTCCAGTTGCCAGTGTGTCAGTTGCTCCAGTTGCCCGTGTGCCAGTTGCTCCAGTTGCGCCGTGTGCCAGCAGCTTCAGCTGCTGCCCACTACCTCCTCTCCTCTCATAGTCCCTCCTCCTCCACACTTGCCCTCTGTGATAGCTTCTAGCTTTGCTTACTATTATTGTGAACTATTGCTTGCTTACTTGTGCTCAGAATGTGTGGTGACATTGTGATCCACCCTGAGCTTGTCTTTTGTTTTGCTTTGCTTCTTGTGCTGATTACACCCCACTTTGGCTATGGGGGTGTGTCAGAATGTCATATTTGTCTAGCCTGCAGTGGGGTACTCAATAGTGAGTACAGCCCAATCTAGGGTTTCCTATATGTACTCAACTGCTTGCTAGTGCAATCATTCTCATTCATTCCTATTCTCACAAGTCACGCAGTAAGCAAGTGAGGCAAAGTAGGCACAAGGCCTAACATAGTAGAGAAACGCTGATGATCACCAGGCGGAAGTGCCTTGGTGAATATATCAGCAGTGTTGGCCCTAGAGGCCACGTACGCAAGACGAAGCTGGCCACGCTGCTGCAACTCTCGACCAAGGAAGTATCGCAGAGCGATGTGCTTCATTCGGTGCTCCAGTCTGTGCTCCTGACACAAGGCAATCATGGCCTTGTTGTCTACGTACAGAACTGGAGGCGAACGAGGCTGCTCTCCCAAGTCAGTCAGCAGGTAGGTGAGCCAGCGTAACTCCCGTGCAGCCATGGCCCCAGCGTAGATCTCAGCCTCACAACTGGAACTGAGAACCAAAGACGAACGGGTAGACCGCCAGGAAACAGAGCCGGAACCGAGGCTGAAGGTGTAACCCTATGACGACCGCTGCGTAGCCAAGTCGTCAACCCAAGAAGCGTCTGCGTAACCAGTAAGGACAACTGGACCCCGTCCTCCAAGCACGAGCCCCATGCCCAATGTATTGCACATGTAACGCAGTACCCTCTTCGCAGCATCCCAGTGCACCTTTCGGTGCCTACCGAGAGCCACGTAGCGAGCCAGAAGGCTGAGAGGGTACGTGAGGTCAGGTCGTGTGCACGTCATCAGGTACATGAGGCAACCCACAAGCTCTGGGTACGGACCATTCGGCTCTACGGACTCGTCCGAAGGTGGAGCTGAGAGCGAGTGGCCGGTAGACAGAGTAGTGGGCTGTGGCAAGGAGAACTGGAAGCCGAAGCGCTGAAGGACCTGGTGCACCATGTGTGACTGAGTCAGGGTGATGGTGCGCCGTGCTCTGTCCCGGGTGATCTACAAGCCAAGATAGCTGCGCAGTTCACCCAGGTCAGTGCAGGTGTGTCTCTTCTGCAGCTCTGACTTCACAAGGGTCAGTGCCTCAGTGTCAGCAGTGGCAAAGACCAGGTCGTCGACGTACACGAGGACGTAGAACGGCGGCAGCGACGTGAGGGTGCGTAGAAACAACGACGGGTCAGCAGTAGAAGGAGTAAACCCCAGAGCCGCAAGTGTAGTCCTCAGTGTGTCGTGCCACTCGCGAGGCGCCTGGCGGAGACCGTAGACTGGCCGCCGGAGGCTCCACTTGGTACTTGCAGGAAACGACCCAGTGAAGCCAAGTGGGCGGCGTAGCAAGATCTCCTCGTGCAGGCTGTTCTGCAAGAACGCTGAACTGAAGTCCAACGAGTGCAACTCGTAGTCACGCTGAGCAGCGACGTGCAGCAACACCCGAAGAGTAGTCATCTTCGGGGTGGGGGAGAATGTCTGGAAATAGTCGACCCCCTGTCGATGACTGAAGCCTCTAGCAACGTAACGCGCCTTGAAGGCAGGCGGAGAACCCTGCGGCCGCTTCACCCTGAAAATCCACTTGCCATCGACTATGTTCGCCCTAGACAAGGGAACTGCGTCGACGTAGGTGCCTGTGGACTTCCAGGATGCCATCTCGGCATCCATGGCTGTCTGCCACTGAGAGGAGTAAGGACCCGTAATCGCCTCTGCGTAATAGCGCAGGGTCGGGATGTCTGGTGCATCCGGGTCTCCCTCAAGGGCAAGCAGCATGGAAGCGAAACGAGGTACAGCAGCTGCAAGACACTCAAAGTCCTCCTGCCTGTCCTCAAGGACGTCCGTGCCAAGAGCAACCTCACCCCCGACGGACGGAGGACTGGCAGACGCAGACTCAGCAACAAGAGCAGTGGCGTAGTCTAGACGATAGGCAGCAGCAAAGTCAACCAGCTCAGCAACGAGGGCAGACGCAGCAGTGGACTCAAAATCAGGGTCAGTGACAACGGTGGCGAGGAGACGAGAGACAGTGGGACTGGCAGTACGAGCAAGGTCAGACTCAGGTTCAGGGACGGCAGGAAGAGAGGACTCAGGAGGAGCAGGCAGAGGAACACGCAGTGGAACAGAGGAAGGACGAAGTGCCATAGCGTGGGTGCCGGGGACAAGAGGAGGACGTGGACGAGGAACCCGACGACCAGTGCAAACAGCGCAAACAGACGAGGCAAGACGAGACCCAGGCTCACGACGCTCTGGAAAAGAGTGTGTCTGCTCAACGTAAGGAGAGGGAGCAGGCAGTGGGGAGCCTGGCTGTAACAGTGGTTGCGACCGGAGAGGCGGTGGACTCAGTAAGCAAGGAGGAAGGCCAGTAGAAGACGGGAGACTAAGAACTTGGTGAAGCAGGGGAACGAAAAACGGAATCGGCCGCATAGTGCCTCCAGCACCAGTACCGCCAGACACAGCACCCCCAGCGCCAGCACCTCCAGCTCCAGCGTCAACAGCTCCATTGTCTCCAGGGTCAACAACTCCAGTGTCTCCAGCTCCAGCGCCAGTACCTCCAGCTCCAGCGCCAACAACTCCAAGTCCTCCAGCCTCAACACCTCCAGGCTCCGCAGGGTTTCTAGCTCCTTCATCTCCAGCGCCCCCAACACTACCTGTCCCGGCAGCTCCAGTACCCCTCGTACGAGCACCTCCAAGACGAGCAGCTGTAGCACCCCCCGTACCACCAGCTCCAGCAGTAACTCCAGCACCTCAAGCTCCAATGTCTCCAGCTCCGGCAGCTCCACTCCGAAGGTGTGTGCGCTGACCAAACCACTCGCGCAGCTGCTGCGGGGAGAGAGGCTCCGGCCGGGGAGACAGTTGTGGCGAAGCACCCGCAGGACCTCTAGAAGAAGCAAAACCCCGAGGCTCAGCACCCCCAGACTCCGCACCCTCAGACTCAGCACCCCCAGGCTCCACACCCGCAGGCTCCGCACCCCCAGGCTCAGCACCCCCAGACCCAGCACCCTCAGACTCCGCACCCCCAGGCTCCGCATCCCCAGACGCAACACCCCCAGACGCAGCACCTCTAGCAGCACCTAAGGCGACAGCTACCTCAACAGGTACAGTACCAGGGAGAGGGTCTACCTGAGACACACCTGAGGGAGCAGGACCCTTGGGGGGGAGGGGGTCTACCCGAGGGGGACCTGGAGCAAGGAAGAGCGGCGGGGGTGGGGGGGGAGCAGAGCGGTAGGGGAAGAGACGGTAAAAGGGAACCGACTCGTCAAACGTGACGTCCTGAGAGGGGAAGACATGGTGCGAGGTGGGGTGGTAAAACTGCCAGCCACGCGCGTCAGGGAGAAACCCAAGGAAGACGTAGGGAATAGCGCGGGCGGAGAGCTTGTCCGTGGACGTATCGCGGACAAAGGCACAAGAAGCCCAGACCCGGAACATCGACGCATCGCCAACCTTCCCCGTCCAACGCAGTGTAGGCGAGGTCTCCGGCAAGGAGACACGGGGCCAGAGGTTGAGGTGATGCGCAGCATACTGGACCGCAAACGGCCACAAAAAATGGGGAGCAGCCGCATGGATCATGGAGGTACGAGCGACCTCCATGACTAAGCCAATGCGGCGCTCAGCAATCCCATTTTTCTCAGGAGAGGCCAAAAGCGTGAACGACTGGAGAATGCCCTCCCCACGACAAAAGTCCCGTATGAGGTTGGAGGAGAACTCACCACCTCTCTCAGAGTGCAGACGCAGGACAGGAAGGTCCTGGCCGAACCGCTCGCGAAGCTGGAGACGGACTGCGCGGATCCAAGGGACCTCACCCTTACTGCGCAAGGGGAAGACCGTGGTGTAACGCGTGTAGTCGTCAACAACCAGCAGAAGGCAGCGCTCACGGCCTTGTCCACTGACGAGGGCTGGGCCCCACACGTCCATGTGGAGAGTCTGCAGGGGAGCAGTTGTCGGGGGAAACGAGGAGGAGTGAGGAGCGGCGCGCTGCCGCCCCTCAACGCAAGGAAGGCATGGCGGGGCAGGCGAGGGCGGTAGGGGAGCCAGAGACCTGGGAAGACTGGAGACAAGGAGGCAGGAGTGCATGCCACGAAGGCGTGGCAGGGATGGGTGACCCAGGCGGTGGTGCCACAGAAGAGTCTGGTGCGACAGGAGGCGACACGAGCAAGGGGGTGCTACCGGACCTGACGCGGACACTTGGGCAGACACAGCTACCTGAGGAGGCTCGGTAGCCAGTGTGTACAGACTCGACCCAGGCCGACGAGTGAACGTGGCCAGGTGACGGCCCGTCCGTGTACACGTGCAGATCGACACACGCTGACCCCCAGGAGTGGTGGTAGTGACCATCGCATCCTGGAGAGCAGTGGTACTCACCAAGTTCGTAGAGAACGAGGGGAGGTGAAGACCAGACAGTGAGCCGGACGGAACCGCCGGACACGGGAGAACAGTGGAGGAACGGGCGAGGACTAGGCACCTTGAGGGGTCAGCTAGTCTGACCAATACAGGTGCAGAGAGAGGAGTGAGGGTGGTGCTGTCACGAAAGAAACAGCGTGAAACACCTGAGTCAAGCGTAAAGGTGTGCAAGGCCTCAGCAGGCACAGTACCTGGGAGAGCATGACTCACTAGCACCTAGAGCAGCAGCCGCTATACCTTAGTCAGGCAACACACACAAGTAACAGTCACCCTCAGCACTAAAAGACAAGGCATGCATAGCAGCAAGGAGAGCATCATAGTCTAGGTCAAAGAAAGCAACTCCAGACCTTAGCAGCTCTGCCCAGCGGGGGCGCTCGGCCTCGTCACCAAACTCTGCGCGCCAAGCGTCGTCAAGGCAGGAGAAGCAGCGGTACTGAGTGTGAGGCTTCCCGCATGTCTGACCAGCACAGTCACCCGTGCGAATGACATACGGGCAGCTACCTCTACCCCCAGACGCCCCACGCTGAGCAAATCACTCATGAAGCTGCTGGGGCGACGGGGTCTCGCTCCTACGCTGCTGCTGCTGCCTTTGGCCACCACTAGAGCCTCCCCGCTAAGTATCTCCAGCCCGACCTCCACCGCTCCCACTGCCGCCACTACCGCCACCCCCACCGCTGCCACCACCGCCGCCACCTGAGCTCCCACTCCCGCCACCACTCCCACCACCGCCACCACCTCCACCGCCTCCACCAACTCCACTACTGCCCCCACCACCACCCCCGCTGCCACCGCCACCACCCCTGCCACCCTTGCCCTTGCTGCTGCGGCGCTTCCCACTAGCAGAAGCAGTCCCAACATCCTCAGCACGAAGGATGTCAACAGCAGCAGAAGAGGCGTAGGAGGGGGCATGGGGGGGGGGGGAGAACACACCTCAAAGAAGGGCGTGCGAGGAGTGCCACGAGCGGCACCTACAGCGACTACACTAGTCTCAGCTGCAAGGAGGTGCTGCTCGAGTAGGTCAACAGTGAGGGCTTTGGGGTCAAGTGTGAGAAAGTAGTCCCTGATTGCGCGAAGAGAGTCAGGGAGGCGGGTGACTATGAAGTAGAGAGTGATGTACATCGGGGGCGGGTTCCTCTCAAGGAACTCTGCTGGGAGGGCAGCGCGGTAGCGAGCGTCGCTAGTGCGAAGGTGGGTAACGAGGTCCTCTACCGTGGCAAAGGCGGACAGCTCGGGAAACAGGTAGGGCAGTAGAAGACGGCCTAGAGCAGTAGTGGCAGGTGAGGAGTAACGGGCGACTACAGCGTCGTACAGTGCTTGTGGAGTCCTGTGCTGTTCGAAGTGAGCGCATTCGGCTAACGGCAGGTGGTTGCGAATGGCTAAGTGAGCAGCAGCATCACGAGTAAGCCAATGTGAGCGAGTCGCACTGTCAGTTGTGGCGGGAGGGGCGGGAGAGGCGCCAGACGTGTGGTAAAAAAACAAAACACTGTCTCGAGAGTTGCTCAGTAGGTACAGCTGCAGGTCGTCGAGCCACGTGTCGAACCGGATTGGGCGACCTTCATGATCGAATGCAAGAACGCGGAGAGAGGCCATAGCGGTGCAGCACACAGGGCGGGCAGGAGCCTGGTTGCGCAGGGAAAAGGGCAGGCAGCAGCAAGGGGCGGCAAGGGGGCTGCAAGTGGCGGCGCGCAGGCTACAAGAGGGGCGGCTCGGGGGCCTAGGGGCGGCCGGCGGGCCTAGGGGCGGCGGGCGGGCCGCAAGGGGCGGCGTCGAGGCTACAGGGGCTGCGAGAGGGCCGCAAGGGGCAGCGGGCAGGGCAGTGGGGGCGGCAAGAGGGCCACCAGGGGCGGCGCGCAGGGGTGCAAGGGCGGCTCGCGAGCTGCAAGGGTTAGGGGCGGGCCGTAAGGGGCGGCGCGCGAGGCCTAGGGTCGACTGGCGGGCCGGAAGGGGCGGCGCGCTCGGCCTGGGGTCGATGGGCGGGCCGCAAGGGGCGGCGCGCGGGGCAGCAGGAGTGACGGGCGGGCCGGGGCCTAGGGTCGACGGGCGGGCCGGGCCTAGGGTTGACGGGCGCACGGGGCAGAAGGGGCGACGGGCGAGCCGGGGCCTAGGGTCGACGGGCGCGCGGGGCCTAGGGTCAACGGGCGCGAGGGGCAGTAGGGGCGACAGGTGGGCCGGGGCCTTGGGTGGACGGGCGGGCGGGGCCTAGGGTCGACGGGCGGGCCGGGCCTAGGGTCGACGGGCGAGCAGGGCAGCAGGGGCGACGAGCGGGCCGGGGCCTAGGGTCGACGGGCGGGCGGGGCCTAGGGTCGACGGGCAGGCCGGGCCTAGGGTCGACGGGCGCGTGGGGCAGCAGGGGCTACAGGCGGGCCGGGGCCTAGGGTCGACGGGTGGGCGGGGCCTGGGGTCGACGGGCGGGCCGGGCCTAGGGTCGACGGGCGTGCGGGGCCTAGGGTCGACGGGCGGTCCGCAAAAGGGCGGCACGCGGGGCAGCAGGGGCGGCACGCAGGGCAGCAGGTGCAGCACGAGGGCTGCAGAGGGCGGGGCGTGAGCCAGCAGGGCGGCTAGTGGGGCAGCGCTGTGGTGGGCCCTAAAAAAACGGTCCTAACGAAGGACCTGCTCTGAAACCATGTCAAAGGAATGAACGAGAATGAATGAACTATGAAAGAGTTGGGTACAAGTACTAACCCTAATTGGGTTGTACCCCTTATGGGCTACCCCACTATAGCCTACACAAAGCAAGCTAGTAAGCGGTGGTTAATCCCTTTTTTGTTTTGAACGTCCAAAACACGCACAAGAACATGTGCTTTCCATTCCGGAAGTCACCCTTCAGCAGTGTCTTTCGCTTGAAAAACACCCACGGCTTCAACTTCTCGCCCGTCGCCGTGCACGCCAGCATCACAGTGACTCTTTACTTCTGGTAACCACGGCTGCTGATGGGCGCCGTCTTCACGCCCGTCTGCTCCACGGTGGTAGTGGCTGGCATCTCCAACCAAAGAGGCGTCTGGTTGGGGTTGATTATGTATCGATTGTCGATCACGTACTCGTTGCGTGCGTTGCGGACGAACTGCCAAAATTATTTACACTGCGTCGCCACGTCTGCGCGCGGGGAGGGAAGGACAGATAGGAAGAAGGATGAGTACCGCTACAAGATACAGATATTCACGGGAGCAACAACTCTTAAACCATGCGAATTCGCTCGAGGTAAGCGGGAAACGAGGCACTTACGCTCCTGTGTATTCTGCGCCACCTTAGTTTTCATGCGCACGCTGAGGTTCCACCGCTTGCGGAACCGCTCCGACCACCGCTGACTCCCTTTCCTCTTGACGTCCGGGAACAGCACCTTCATCACTTCGCGTGACCAATCTTGGAGCCGGCCGACTGAAACTGCAACACCGCGACGTCGTCAGTCGAGGAGTTGAGCGTACACCTTTAACTCCATGGGTCTGTACCAAGAAGACCTCCCGCGCCCATGAAGTCGACACCGTGCGGCGTGTGAAGCCTCGAGCTCCTCCGCTTGGGTTTTCCACTCCGTCAGGCATTTGCGGTGTATGCCGAACTCCCACGCGACCTCGCTTATCAATGCCGCCAGCTCCAACCGCACGAGCCACCTGAGTTTCTCCTGGGAGGTGTAGGACTGTCGTTTATGTTGAGACGGCTTGTGCCTAGGAGAGGGGGGGAGGACATCTCGATTCTGGGAGGAGGGGTGGGGTCGTTTTTTATTATTCGACGGATATGTCGGTATCGGCATCTTCTCGCGTGGTGCGTCGCGCCACCATGACTCCACACCGTCGTCGTCCTCGGCAGTTGCACCATGATCTGGGAACACGTCCTCCTCGGTGCCCGCTTCACCGTCGCCGTCGCCGCTGTTTTGTTTATCGACGGCCACGTCATCGTCGGAGCCCACAGCCGACTCGTCCCACGTGCAGGCTTCAGGCTGTCCCCACCGTGGTGCAGGCGGCGGAGCCTGGATGAACACATCGGGGGCCTTGGGTGTGTCCAGTTCAGACAGCCACTCGTCGAAAGTGGCTGGTAAATACAGCTGGAGCACGGGCCGTTGGTGAGCACTGACACCGATATCAGGCGGATTCGGAGGGGCGGGAGGAGCGGGAGGAGCAGGAGGAGCAGGAGGAGCAGGAGGAGCAGGGGGCGCAGGGGGTTCAGGTGGCACTGGAGGCGCTGCTGGCTCACGGGTATACCACCCGTCGTCGGTAAATCGCCACGGTTTTTCTTGAAGAGGAAGTGCGTCCCGCTGAATTCCGCCATGGCTTCGCCAGCCAGGCGGCCTAGACTGGAATCTGAATGAAACAAAAAAAAAAAAATGAGAAAGAGGGTGCACAAATGGGCAACGAAGGGGACCTTGTAAGGTTGGCGCCAGGGACGTCGACATAAGACCAAATTGGTCTGATGGTCTTAAAATCAGACTCAGGTTAGTCTGTTAATCTGATTTCAAAGACAGGCATTTGCTTTTCATCTGAACTGTAAGATTTGCAATTTTTATTCATCTGAATTTGCAGACTTGCTTATATGTTTCGTATGTATTGGCAGACATCGCGTTTTCTTTCGTCTGATACTGACAACCTGGCCCACTAGCCCACAGACCCACGCGACCACTAGTCCATTACCTTCACATCGCATTTATGATACACCTTGCCAGCACATATTTGCTGCCACTGCCATCTGTCCCTGGCAACTTCTTACTCAGAATTTGCCCAACATTCACCGCTGGCATAGAAGATGCCAAACGGCTGGGCGGCGGGATGCTGTTAGCGCATACGAGCGACGTGGATGGCACCTTCGTGCAGCCACAGTCGACATCAGAGGGTGCGCGTCGCCATGGGGACTTCACGTTATTGAGGTGGTTCTTCCATCTCCACTCCACCCAGCCGATTTCTGCAGTTCCCTCTAGTCGAAACCAGCAGACGCAGCAGACTAGGAGCAACGACTTCGTCATGGCGTCCGATGGGCGCTCTGAAGCACCTCCCATATCCCCCAGTAGTGCCTCACCAGTTGATGCCGTCGCAACAGAGAAGCGTACCGGCCTCGATTTCTTGACGGGGCTTAGCATCCGACCTGAGCCGACGGTAGCACCAGGGAGCGCCAAACCTGCTGGCGTCGAAGTGCCCCTCACAGCCGATGCGCCACCATACCCTTTTACACCCATCGACGATGAGGATGTCTGGAAGCTGTCCTCCCCTGCATCCTCATCGCGCCCGTCTTGTGTTGCCGCTAGCTCTCCCGTTCGCTCGCCCACGGTTATTTTGTCACCACGCACAACCGCTGCTTCTAAACCTCCTCGCCTGCCATTCCTTCCTACTCGTTTCCTAGGTTCTAAGAAGTACAAGCAACCGAAACTCCCATTCAGAAGGCAGTCGACCACCACTGCTCCAACACCTGACGTGTTGACAACGACACCACCTGTGCAACTCCTCCCTTGGATGATGGGCCGTTCTTCCAGACTGTTGAAGAAATTCAATTGAAGGCCAAGGAGCAGTGGTCACGAAATTTTCCGTGGCTCGTCATTTTGGAGACAAGCGAGGGACGACCGTGCATGAAGTGTAAGGTGTGCATCGCTTACGGCGATCCTGACTACTAGTATGGGAGGAACGGTGAAGGCGGGATTGACATACAGAAGCAGACGATGCGGAAACATCATCACAGCATCAAACATGAAGCGGCGGTGGAGAGGAAGGAGCCACGGGAAGGGAACAAAACGAGGCAGCCGTCGATTGCAGAGTTTGCAAATGGCGACGCTGAGGCTAGTCGCCTCATGAAGTTGCCGTTAATCGCTCACTTCATCTGTAAATCTGACGCTCCCATTGCCCTGTTTATGTCACTGGTGCAATTCATGGCAGAGATGGGGACTCCGGATCTCCCATTGAAGGACCACGGGACGTACATCAGCATGTAAGTGGATCATAAACATGTCAGCTGTACTTAAACTTACATGGATGAACTAATTTACTCGTATTGTCTTTTGAGTGTGCAGGTACGGCTTCAAGCAGCTCATGGATACGATGGTATCTTTCTTGAAGGCCTCACAACTGTGTCACATCCGAGAGAGTCCCTACCTTGGTATTCAACTCGACGAGAGCACAGACAGGCGGCGTGGGAAATATATGATCGTATACATCACCTTCTTACGGCAATGGAGCGTCTTGACCGAGTTCTACACCAATCTCTCTGTTGACAAGTGCGATGCGTCCTCACTGTTCCTCATCTTGTTGACTCACCTGGAAAGCAACGGGGTGGAGCTCGCGAAGATATCCGGCATATTCACAGATGGAGCGAGCGTGATGACCGGCGGTAAATCTGGAGTGGTGGCGCGGCTGCGTACGCGTGTACCGCACTTGGTGTCCTGTCATTGTATTGCGCACAGGTAGGCCTCTCGGTTTAAATTCTGACATTCCCTGTTTTTATTTATCAAGATGTGCTAACTGCTATGTTTTGTTCACTGCAGGGAGGCTCTTGCCGCGAAGGATGCTGCCACTTCTATCCCGGATCTCGGGATTATCGATAAGGTTGTCCGCAAAGTCTCGGATCTCCTCGGCCGATCTAGTCCTAAGCACTCTCGTTTCATGCAGCTGCAAGAGGTGGTGACAGAGACTAACCTGGAGATGCAGGGTATCAAGGACGTAAGGTGGCTGTCTCGTGGTGATGCCATAGCACGGCTCGCGGAAGTCTTCCCTACAGTGGTCTTGCTGCTGTACGAGTATGACAAGAAAACGTACAACATCGTCACAAGCTTCAAGTTCCAAATCCTTCTCTATTTCCTTGCTAATGTGATGAAGGAGTTGAACTACCTCAACCTCAAGTTTCAACGACGTCAGGTGAGGGACTTGTGCCCTTCAGTCGTTTTACAGTAAACCCTTGGGTTTCGCGACATTGTTCTAATCACAGTTTCATATGTGACTTAAACCCAACCCCACTTCGACAGGTTGACGTGACAGTGGTTCAGCCAGTTTTGCAGCACACGCTGAACACCCTAAGTAGCCGATGCATCGACTACAAGGATGCGTTCGGCGACAACAGTGGCAAGTTAGCGGTGTTCCTGCAAGAACATCAGAGTCGCCAGCAGCGCTCTGTGAAAGTGGAGGGTGTTGATTCAGACGGCACGCCCACCACCCACACATACGAGCTGCACGAGAAGCACCTGAAGGGGCAGACCAGCGGGTCGGGCCTGCAAGCATGCATAAACTTCGCCAGCGAGTTTGCCAAGGAGGTTGTCTTCAACCTCACTGATCGTATGAAGGATCTGTCGTCGCTGAAAGGAGCTCGACTCTTCCGTCAGAGCGCTTACCCTAGCACGCGGGCGAGGCGTGAGGTAAGGTTACCTCAATGGCTGCAGGGACTCAGGGATCTCTTCAAGAGAGAGCCGGGTGATCCTGACACACTTCTGAGTGAGTAACCAACGTTCGAGCCTGGACTTTTTATACATCCTCTCCCCCTTACCTTTGTATGATGCAAACACTCCACGATGTCAGCACATTATAGCTTATGCTGTTGTGTAGGCTATAGTGGGGTATCCCATAGGGGGTACAACCAATTAGGGTTTCATATTTGTACTCACTTCATTTCATAGTTCATTCATTCTTGTTCAAATATTCTCATGGTATCGAGCAGGTTCCCCCTTGGGAACTGTGCTTAGGGCCCACCACATCGATTTTTTTTTCCTGCCCGAAGCGCGCTCAGCCCGAGTCGCGCTTCGGGCCCTCACTTCGTCGAGCCGCCCTAGCGGCCCTGCACTGCGGCCCCGCCACCCGTCTCCGCGGCCCCGCCGCCCGTCTTCGCGGCCCCGCCGCCTCTCTCCTAGCGGCTCCGCCGCCCTACCTAGCGGCCCCGCCACCCTACCTCGCGGCCTCGCCGCCCCATTGCGCGGCCCCGCCGCCCTACCTAGCGGCCCCGCCGCCCCATCGCGGCCCCGCCGCCCCATCGCGCGGCCCCGCCGCCCCATCGCGCGGCCCCGCCGCCCCATCGCGCGGCCCCGCCGCCCTTCCTCGCGGCCCCGCCACCCCATCGCGCGGCCCCGCCGCCCCATCGCGCGGCCCCGCCGCCCCATCGCGCGGCCCCGCCGCCCTACCTAGCGGCCCCGCCGCCCTTCCTCACGGCCCCGCCACCTTACCTGCGGCCCCGCCCTTACCTGCGGCCCCGCCGCCCTCTGCTGCGGCCCCGCCACCTTACCTGCGGCCCCACCACCTTACCTGCGGCCCCGCCACCTTACCTGCGGCCCCGCCGCCCTCTGCTGCGGCCCCGCCACCCTATCTGCGGCCCCGCCACCCTACCCGCGGCCACGCCGCCCTTACCAGCGGCCCCGCCGCCCTTACCTGCGGCCCCGTGCCCTGCAGCAGCACAGCCGAGCCGCCCAGCAGCCGAGCCGCCGAGCCGCCCAGCAGCCGAGCCGCCCAGCAGCCGAGCCGCCGAGCCGCCGAGCAGCCGAGCCGCCCAGCAGCCGAGCCGCCCAGCGGCCGCGCCGCCCAGCAGCCGAGCCGCCCAGCAGCCGAGCCGCCCAGCAGCTGAGCCGCCGAGCCGCCGGGCCGCCCAGCAGCTGAGCCGCCGAGCCGCCGCGCCGCCCTCCTTCAGGGCCGCCCGACCTGCCCAGTCTGGTGAGCACAGCGCCTTTTCACTGCACTGTCCTCACCCCACTGTTTGCGCTGCTAGTCGTCTAGGGTCATGGCTACCCCTAGTGTTCTCGCCTTTGACGCTGAGGGTAGGGCCATTGACTTTGAGGTCTGGGTAGATGACCTGCAGCTGTTCTTACAGTGCGATAGGGCAGACGGCCTCTCTCTCTTTGACCTCACCTCTGGCACCTCCACTGCCCCTGCTACTGATGCTGACGCCACTGTTCGCTCCCAGTGGGCCACGCGCGACGCTGCTGCACGTCTTGCTGTGCGTCGCCACCTCCCTACCTCCGAGCGTGCGCACTTTAGTCAGTACAAGAGTGCTCAGACCTTGTACGACGCTGTAGTTGCGCGCTACTCCTCCCCTGCCACTGCTGCACTGAGCCGTCTCATGCTACCGTACCTCTTTCCTGATCTTACTGCCTTTCCCACAGTCACTGACCTCATTACGCACCTCCGCACTAGTGACACTCGCTACCGCGCTGCACTCCCTCCTGACTTCTGCGCCAGGAACCCCCCCCCCATGTACATCACTCTTTACTACATAGTCACTCGCCTTCCTGACTCCCTTCGCGTAGTCAGGGACCACTTTCTCTCTGTCTGTCCCACCACTCTCACTGTTGACCTCCTCGAGAAGTCCCTCCTAGCGGCCGAGAAGAGCATCGTCGCTGTAGGGGCCTCTCGTGGTGACCCGCGCACCCCCATCTTTGAGGGGTGTTCCCCCTCCCCCCTTCTGCCCTCTGTTGCCTCTGCTGCTGCGGCCGACCTCCTTGTTCTTGAGTCGGTCGGTGCGGCGTCTGCCCCTAGCGGGAGACGCCGCTCTGGCAAGGGCAAGGGGGGCAAGGGCGCTGGAGGAGCGAGCGGGGGCGGTGGAGGTGGAGGTGGCGGCAGTTGGGGGAGTGGGGGTGGCGGTGGGAGTGGAGGTGGGGGTGGAGGGGTCGGTGGCGGCAGTGGAGGTGGAGGTGGCGGCGGCGGTGGCGGTGGGAGCGGAGGTGGCGGAGGTGGCGGAGGTGGAGGCGGCGGCGGAGGCGGAGGCGGCGGCAGTAGCGGAGGCGGCGGAGGCGTCGGAGGCGGCGGGGGTGGCGGTGGTGCTGGTCGCGGGTCTTCGCAGAGGAGTGGCTCCGGTGGTGGCTCGCGCCAGCAGCAGCAGCGTGGTCGTGACACCCTGTCCCCTCAGCAGCTTCGTGAGTGGTACACTGCGCGTCAGCGGGGTGGGGGTTTTGGTCCGTGCTCCTACGTTTTGCGCACTGGCGACCGTGCGGGTGAGCAGTGTGGGGGTGCCCACCCCACCCAGCGCTGCTTTGGCCGCCTGACGGACGCGTGGCGTCACCAGTTCTCGGAGGCCTCCGAGATCCCTCGCTGGGGCGAGCTGTCTAGGGCGGGTGTTGCCATCTATGATCTTGACTTTGATGCTATTCTCTCTGCCATGTATGCTGTGTCTATTAGTGATGAGGGTGACTGTTACCGGTGTTTCCCGCCCGATCCGGGCATTGAGACTGCTGCTCTAGGTCCTGGTGAGGCTGCTGCCCTAGGTGCTTGCGACGCTGCTGCTCTAGGTGCTCGTGTGTCTGCGTCCTCAGGTACTGGTGAGTCTGCGCTCTCAGGTACTGCGTCGGCTTCGGCCTCCCTCACCTTCACCCTTGACTCTGGGGCGTCTCGCTCCTTCTTTCGGGACCGCACCACACTCACACCGCTGAGTCGACCGGTTGCAGTGTCTCTGGCTGACCCCTCTGGGGGTCCTGTCCTGTCTCGCTTCTCCACAGTCCTCCCGTGTCCGGCGGCTCCCTCTGGCACCCTGTCTGGTCTCTACCTCCCCTCGTTCTCTACGAACCTGGTGAGTGGTGCTGACCTACAGGATGCGGGGGTCCACCAGTTCACTCCTGCACGTCAGAGAGTGACCCACTGTACAGAGGCTGGCACAGGCCGACACCTGGCTACGTTCACCCGTCAGCCGGGGTCGAGCCTGTACACTCTGACCACTGCGTCTCCTCCAGTTGCTGAGTCTGGTAGGGTAGTTACGTCGGGTCAGGTGTTTGCTGCGGCGTCCAGGTCTGGTCCTGAGTCTGCCCCCTGTTCGTGTCGTCTCCTGTCTCACGAGACTCTCCTCTGGCACCACCGCCTTGGCCACCCCTCTCTGCTTCGGCTCAGAGGTATGGCCTCCCGTCTTCTTGTGTCCGGTCTCCCCCGGTCCCTCCCTCCCCTTCCTCAGGGCCCTGGCCCTGCCTGTGTCCCCTGTGTCGAGGGGCGCCTGCGTGCTGCCCCTCACTCCTCCCAGTTTCCTCCGACAGAGGCCCCGTTGCAGACACTTCACATGGACGTGTGGGGCCCAGCCCGCGTCCGTGGACAGGGTCACGAGCGCTACTTCCTGCTCGTTGTTGACGACTACTCGCGTTACACCACAGTCTTCCCCTTGCGCAGCAAGGGTGATGTCACTGAGGTGCTGATCGACTGGATCCGCGCAGCTCGTCTCCAGCTCAGGCAGAGCTTCGGCTCGGACTTTCCTGTTCTGCGTCTGCACTCGGACAGAGGCGGAGAGTTCTCCTCTGGCCTTCTGCGTGCCTACTGTCGTGCACGGGGCATCCGTCAGACCTTCACGCTTCCGGACTCACCGCAGCAAAATGGGATTGCTGAGCGCCGCATTGGCATGGTCATGGACGTCGCTCGTACGTCTATGATGCATGCGGCTGCCCCCCATTTTCTGTGGCCGTTTGCGGTGAGGTACGCGGCGCATCAGATCAACCTCCACCCCAGGGTCTCCAGGCCGGAGACCTCCCCAGCCTTGCTGTGGACGGGGAAGGTTGGCGATGCGTCGGCGTTCCGGGTCTGGGGATCTCGGGCGTTTGTCCGCGACCTGTCTGCGGACAAACTATCCCCTCGTGCTGCTCCTTGCGTCTTTCTGGGGTTCCCCCCTGACGCGCCTGGGTGGCAGTTTTACCACCCCACCTCTCGCCGTGTTCTGTCCTCCCAGGACGTCACGTTTGACGAGTCGGTCCCCTACTACCGCCTCTTCCCCTACCGCACTCCGTCCCTCCCCCCACCCCCACTCTTCCTGGTACCAGGTCCCCCCCAGGTAGACCCCCTCCCCCCTCAGGGTCCTGCCCCTTCAGGTGTGTCCCAGGTAGACGCAGTCGAGCCTGTCGAGGTCACTGGTGACTCTGGTGCTGCTGAGGGTGCTGAGGCTGGGGGTGCTGTACCTGGGGGTGCAGAGCCTAGGGGTGCTGGGCCTGGGGGTGCTACGTCTGGGGGTGCTGAGCCTAGGGGTGCTGAGCCTGGGGGTGCTGAGCCTAGGGGTGCTGAGCCTGGGGGTGCTGAGCCTGGGGGTGCTGAGCCTAGGGGTGCTGAGCCTGGGGGTGCTGAGCCTAGGGGTGCTACGTCTGGGGGTGCTGAGCCTAGGGGTGCTACGCCTGGGGGTGCTGAGCCTGGAGGTGCTCCGCCTGGAGGTTCTCCGAGTGCTTCGTCTCGCCGGGAGCCACTTTCTCCACAGGAGCTGCGTGAGTGGTTTGCCCGGCGCTGGAGGCGTGCTGCTGGTGCTGGAGGTCCTTCGACTGCTGAGGGTGCTGCGGTCGCGGGTCCCAGAGGTGCTCGTCCTGGGTGCACTGGAGCTGGTGCTGCTGAGGGTGCTGGCGCTGAGACTACCGCTGGCAGTCCTACTGGGGGTGCTCCTGGTGCTGCTGGAGGTTCTGGAGCTACTGGTGGTGCTGCTGGAGCGGGTGCTTCTGCTGAGGGTTCTGGTGCTGTCCCTGCTGCTTCTAGCGTCGCCGCGCGGCCTCGACCGTACTTCGTGCCACTCCTGCAGCAGGTTCTTGGTCTTCAACCTTCTACTGGTCCTCCTCCTCCCTTAGAGTGTCCACAGCCTGTCTCGTCCCAGCTACAGTTGCAGCCTACCTCCCCTTTGCCTGCTCCTTCTCCCTACACTGGTCCTACTGGAGGTCTGGCTGAGCGTCGTGAGCCTGCGTCTCGCCCTACGTCGCCTGTCCGTGCTGCTCGCACTAGTGGTCGCGGTTCGCGTCAGCGTCCTCCTCCTGTCCCTGGCACGCACCGGATGTCTCTGCGTCCGTCCACTGCTCCTCTGCGTGCCCCTTTGCCTTCTCCTCCTGAGTCCTCTCTTCCTGCTCTTGCCGACCCGGAGTCGGACTCTCTTCGTGCTGCCAGTCCTACTGTCACGCGTCTCCTTGCTACTGTTGTCACTGACCCTTCTTTCGAGTCTACTGCTGCGTCTGCTCTAGTTACTGAGCTCGTCGACTTTGCTGCTCGCTGTCGCTTAGACTACGCTGCTAGTCTTGTCGCTGAGTCTGAGTCTGTCTGTCCTCCGTCCGTCGGGGGTGAGTGTGCCCTTGGCACGGACGTCCTTGAGGACAGGCAGGAGGAGTTCCAGTGTCTGGCAGCTGCCTCACCTCATCTCGTGTCCGTACTGCTTACCCCTGAGGGAGACCCGGATGCACTTGACATCCCGACTCCGCGCTCTTACGCGGAGGCGATAGAGGGTCCCTACTCCTCTCAGTGGCAGGCAGCTATGGATGCAGAGATGGCTTCCTGGAAGTCCACAGGCACCTACGTTGACGCTGTCCCCCCTCCTGGGGCGAACATCGTCAGTGGCATGTGGATCTTCAGGGTGAAGCGGCCGCCGGGTTCTCCGCCTGTCTTCAAGGCGCGTTACGTGGCTCGTGGCTTCAGTCAGCGGCAGGGAGTTGACTACTTTCAGACCTTCTCCCCCACCCCGAAGATGACCACTCTTCGGGTACTGCTGCACGTTGCTGCTCACCGTGACTACGAGCTGCACTCTCTTGACTTCAGCACAGCTTTCTTGCAGGGCAGCCTGCACGAGGAGATCTGGCTGCGTCGCCCATCTGGCTTCACTGGGTCTTTCCCTTCTGGTACCCAGTGGAGTCTCCGGCGTCCAGTCTACGGTCTCCGCCAGGCGCCACGTGAGTGGCACGACACACTGAGGACTACACTTGCGGCTCTTGGGTTTGCTCCTTCTACTGCCGACCCGTCGCTGTTTCTACGCACCGACACCTCTCTGCCGCCGTTCTACATCCTCGTGTACGTCGACGACTTGGTCTTTGCCACAGCTGACACTGCTGGACTCGCCTACGTGAAGTCCGAGCTGCAGAAGAGACACACGTGCACAGACCTAGGTGAACTGCGCAGCTACCTTGGCTTGCAGATCACCCGGGACAGAGCACGCCGCACCATTACCCTGACTCAGTCACACATGGTGCAGCAGGTCCTTCAGCGCTTCGGCTTCACGTACTCCTCGCCTCAGGCCACTCCTCTGTCTACTCGCCACTCGCTCTCAGCTCTGCCTTCGGATGAGTCCGTAGAGTCGAGTGGCCCGTACCCAGAGCTTGTTGGCTGCCTCATGTACCTGATGACCTGCACACGACCTGACCTTGCATACCCTCTTAGCATTCTGGCACGCTATGTTGCTCCTGGGAGACACAGACCAGAGCACATGGCTGCAGCAAAGAGGGTGTTGCGCTACTTGTGCAGTACGTCGGGCATGGGGCTAGTGCTTGGAGGGCGGAGTCCAGTGGTCCTCACTGGGCACGCGGACGCTTCTTGGGCTGACGACCAGGCTACGCAGCGGTCGTCACAGGGTTACACCTTCAGCCTTGGTTCCGGCTCTGTTTCGTGGCGGGCTACTCGCTCGTCTTCTGTTCTTGGCTCGAGTTGTGAGGCTGAGATCTACGCCGGGGCCATGGCTGCACAGGAGCTTCGCTGGCTCACCTACCTGCTGACCGACCTTGGAGAGCCGCCTCGTTCTCCTCCAGTCCTGTACGTAGACAACAAGGCCATGCTGGCCTTGTGTCGAGAGCAGCGACTGGAGCACAGAACAAAGCACATTGCTCTCCGCTACTTCCTTGCTCGTGAGCTACAGCAACGTGGTCAGTTGCGGCTTGCGTACGTGGCCTCTGAGGCCAACACTGCTGATGTCTTCACCAAGGCACTTCCGCCTTGTGATCATCAGCGCTTCTGCACTCAGCTGGGTCTTGTGCCCGTCTTGCCTCACTTGCTCTCCTCTTGACCTTGCCTGTACTCTCACATATATATATATACCTGCTCTTGCTTGTCTAGCTTTATATATATGTGTGTACTCTTGCATGTGAACTGGCCGTGTGGCCTTGACCCTGTGCTCGGACTGTGTGGTGACTTTGTGATCCACCCTGAGCTTGCTTTGCTTTACTTTGCTTGACTGGTCTTGTGACCCCTTGTTCTCCCCCACTTTGCCTATGGGGGTGTGTCAGCACATTATAGCTTATGCTGTTGTGTAGGCTATAGTGGGGTATCCCATAGGGGGTACAACCAATTAGGGTTTCATATTTGTACTCACTTCATTTCATAGTTCATTCATTCTTGTTCAAATATTCTCACACGATACCTTCGTTCGGCGTACTCTCTCTCTCCCCCATACCTTTGTATGGCATACTTTCTCCCCCTTACCTCTCGACGTGTGTTCTCTTTGCATCCCGATCAACAGGCATCCACTGGGGCAAGGCTAAGAAGGAGCTGTGGAGTTTCACCAGTATTCTCGCGACCCACCACGAAGACCTGAGCTTCCACGACAGTCTGAAGCACATGCTCTCAAGTGACGATTGGTCCACAGCCTACCCGAACCTTGTCTGGTTGTGGATTGCAGTGGCTGTCCTCCCGCTCAGCACAGTGGAGTGCGAGAGGGGGTTCAGCCGGCAGAATGTGATCAAGAGCTGGATGCGTAGCAACCTATGCGACGCGACGCTCGGCGAGTTGATGACTGTGTCGTTGCTCGATTATGAGATGGAGCCGCAGGCGATAATGTCGGTGTGGCACGGGCGCAAGAAGCGCCGGCCAGCGAAGGAGGTCGTGATGGCGCAAGCAGGGCGAGCGGAGAAGCGGGCAACATCATCGACTCAAGCATCAGCAGCGGCAGCATCTAAAGCAGCAGCTGCTGCAGCAGCAAGAGCCGCGCGTGACGCAGAGGCGGAAGCGGCAAGGGAGAGAGAAGAAGTAGCGGCCGAAGAGGCCCGCATCGCCGTGTGGAAGAGGAAGAGCAAGGGCCGTGTGGAAGAGGAAGAGCAAGAGCAAGTGTCAGAGGATGAGGATGAGGATGATTGTTCTGTTAGTTCTAGTGAGTCTGACGATGATACAGAGTAACTTGTTATGATAGTTTATGTTATGATGCCATTCAGACTGGAAATTGTGTTTCGTCTGAAAAAACAGATCAGGTAAATGAACTTCGTCTGTACTAACAGACTGCGTTTTAAATTCCGTTTGATGATAAGACGAAAGCTAGAAAGCCCGTCTGATTGTTAGACGGGGTTTTTGACTAGCAACGTCCCTGGTTGGCGCCTCGGGGTCCTCGTCAATGACAGGCGGGAAACCCCCGCCTACCCCCGTAGAGGACTCTGCGTGGCAGCATAAACGCTGCGCTGGCAGGGAATCTTCCCCACCCTTCGAGAGGGTTCGGAAGAAATGCACATGTCACGCATGGCATGCGGCCGTGATTGGGCCGCACGGTAACATCCCCGTCACTGTTGTCACGTTCGATGGTTCTAGACAAAACTGTGCGGTGGGAAACCGAACCGCTGCTGTTTTTGCATGAAAACCATGCACGATCCCACGTGTTGCATGGTCGGTTGAATTCGCCTTATTGCGGGCTTCAATTTGGTATGTTTAAAAGTCATTTTTTTTCCTATTACAAGCGCATGCGCTTATAAAAATGACTCAATTAGAAGTGCACCCCCCTAAAAAGCACTGTTTTATTATAAGCTCACCTGCGCTACTATCCGGGGTAATAAGGTACAAGTAATGGTATATATTTTTTTTCATCTCAATATACAGCATGCCTCACATTACACAATAAAAGCTCCCGGAGTTCTATAATTTTCAGTCCCTATCTTCCACAGCAGTATCTCATTCCATGAGTCAGGCACTCCCGGCAAGCAGTAGTGCAGGCAGTCCCAATTACCCCTCGCATTGAACGTCGACGGGTGCGCCTCTTGCCTATAAAGAGTCACGTTGTACATGTCTAGAAGCTTTATTCTCGCCCCCTGGAACCCTTCTGCCGCTCGTGCTTGCTTCTCCTCAAACCCCCGAACAACATCGACTAAAACTTTGTTCTTTTCAACCGTCCAAGGGAGTCGCATCCTCTTGAACCGATTCGTGTCGGTCTTCTTGACAATTTTTCTTTCTGGGCAGAGTCCGTGAACGTCGTGGGACGGGGCAGACGTGGTGAAGAAAACCTGTTTGTTAGCGAGTTCTGGGTGTAGAAACTCGGAGAGGGTTTGGTTGAGGGCGCGGCGATATGCTAGGAGATAGTGGAGCGATTTGAACGGAGGTGCAAGGGTGATGTTGTAGCGCGCCAGCTGGCGTTCCGACCACCAATGTCCTGTAGGTGAAGCAGGGAGGGAAGGGCGGGCGAAGGGTTTAATACGTTTGTAACATGTAGACAGGGAACTGCATGAAGGGAAGAAGTAAGTGACACGTCTAGTATATACTTGGGGAATTGCACATTGCAATTTATGGATAAGGGCGAAGGGGAGGAATGGATGGAAGAAGGAAACGAAACGAGGCAATGGTTGAATATGAAAGGCAGGAAAGGAGTGAAGGACCTTGAAGTGGGTGGGGGATATGAGGGTTGTGGGAGGTGAGGTGAGTGGGACATGTCAGGGGTATGGGAGATGTGCAGGGTGCGTGAGAGATACGAAGGGTGTGTGAGAGATATGACGGCTGCATGGGAGGTTTGAGGGGAGTGTGGGAGTCTGACTGAGCATGGCAGGTCCTTCCTCAGGTGTCGCTTACACACGACATGAACCAAGCCGGCACATACCTCGGATATTCTCCCTTGCGTGTGGTGATCCAGTCAGAACATGAATTTACCTGGTCGTAGTGACTGAAAGCACTTTAGAGTGCTTGGACTTTTGAGGTTGCTACTGCGATTGTTTCAGGGATTGTTGCTTCAGGGTTTGAGTTGGTAATTGCTTTCATACCTGAGTTGACAACAAATGTGTTGAAGGTTTTGATGTGCTTCGTCCATCTCTTCCCTGATTGGTCCAGCAGGATAGCCCCTCCATCTGACACCTTGACCTTGTTCCATGCCACCTCGGCCAGAAACTGGTGGCTGCATGTTCGCGGAGGGGGAAAGGGGTTTGGAGAAAAATGAGCGGAAAGGATAAGGGGAGGTAGGAGGGGGCGGGGCGGGGAGGGAAGGGTGCAAGGAGTAATGGAAGAGTCCGGAGAGAAAGAAGAGCGGAACAAAGGTGCAACGGAAGGACATGTGGGAAGGAGGGGGGAGAGGAAGAAAATGGGGGCAAATGGAGGTGAACGGGTAAATGGCGAAAGCGGTGGAGGAGAGGGGGATGACAGGATGCAATTTGTGGACGAATGGCAGCTACAAAACGAACAGGAAGGTGGCTGACACAATGTATATCGGGTCTGCTTACAACGAGAACGCAATTGTGAAGTTGCACTGATGCCAGTGGTACACTCGATCGCGGTGATTGTTCAGCCGCACTTCTGGCATTCCCGAGAATCGGTGCATCAGGCACGCCATTGACTCGAACGCGTTTTGCGATAACGAATCGCCCACGAACGCTATGCGATGCCCTGCGACGCGTTTGCAGAGATTCGGACCCTTGATCTTTGGAATTGAACATTTTTCGCTACTGTCGCCAGAGCCGCCATCAGGGTTACCGCGTTCGCCAGCCAGCACCCATCTCAGCTTCGCGTAGTCTATGTTAGGTTTCCCGTATTTCGCGCACATCGTTTCTTCCCGCGCGAACGGGCAGCTCTCGGATTGGTAGAGCGGCCATGAATCGTCAACCTCCCACGACCCATCCTCCAGATCGCACGCCGATGGCGCCGACGGCGACGTTTGGGACGGTTTCGACGACTGTTGCGACGAAGAGACTTGCTGCTGCGACTTCGCAGAGTTCGCCGCAAGCTTTGATTGGCTGCTCATTCCGTCCTCTTCGTAAAGCTTGATGCGACCCAGCACATTAGGAAAGACCGGATCAGGAGATAATAAAACCGTTGCCGGCACCTGAGACGTCTGGTCGTGGCCAATCAGACTCCTTCGCGAATCCTGTCCCCCAAATTTCGCACGAACGAAAACTGCAGCGACGATGATTGCGAAGATTTGCGAAGAGAATTGCCAGAGGAAGCCGAATGGCCGTCTTCTGGGTTGGTGCAAGGACCGTAGACAGGAGGAGCAGGAGGTGGAAGAGGAGGAGGGTGATGAGGAGGAGGACGATAGCCGTTGTATGAACGTGCGAGTCGCGGAAGAGGAGGAGGACTGGCGGGAGCTCGCGGTTTGTCGCGGAACGCTGAGAGATGGGAATGAGCGGAGATGCGAGGCCATCGCAGCGACCTGCATACACTTTTCTTTGCTGTGAAGCCTAGGGGGGCGCTCAAGTGCTCAAATGCGAAACATCAACGAGGCAGGTTATCGCATCTATCAGACGAGGATGCGGAGCGAACCCGAGCGAATGTGAGCGAAGCTGAGCGAAGGTGAGCGAGCCTGAGCGAATGTGAGCGAATGTGCGCGAATGTGCGCGAAGCTGAGGAAGAGGGATCCTTCGAGTGGAAATGTGTGACAAGGTCACTACTAGATCCTTTTAGGATGCCAGACGAGGGATACCGAAAAGCTCCAATCCGTCTCACGCCGATTAGGTGTAATGAGAACACGGGTATTGTGGAGGGACAAAGCTCGCCTACGAGAGAACTCGTGGGAAGGGAATTCGACGAGGTGCGAGAAGCCTTGCGGAACAGGCGAGAGCAACGGAGGTGGCTTGTCTGTTAGGATATGCTGGCTTGCGCCGTCAGTAAGACACGTGCACTCTATTCTAATCTGACAACGACGGACAGACGCTGGCTCGTGTAGTGGAAAAGCTTTTTTTTTCAAAACTCTCCTATCAGCCATACTGATTTCGAATCCTCCTAAGTTAGGAGGGTCCCACAGCTGTAGATTGGCTTCGCATCCATACGCACCTCCTGCCACGTGCTGCTGTGTTTCGGCAGCCATGGCTGCGTGAGGCAAGGCAACCAGTGAGGCAACTAAGTGGGGGGGGCAAGTGCGCGACGCGCAAGTGGGAGAGTGTGGAAGCAGCTGCGTTGCGAGTGAGGGGGAAATGAGGACGTGGACACCCGCAACAATTTTGGTGATCAAACCTACCGCAGGATCGTATTTTTACGGGTTTTAAAAAGGTCAAGATAGCTTTAGCAGGATTTCAGTGCGGTAGCAGATCGATTTTTCACAATCGATCCTCGAAATCTATGCGAGTGTCCACGTCCTGAGCATGGAGGTGCTGATGTCGAGGAGCCACGGCCACGCGGATTCAAAACGGTTCAGTACGATGCTGTGTGTTTTCTAAAGCATCAATTATGTACCGCGTTGAAACGCTTTGAATTTGTCTGAAACCCACAAGAAACTCATCTAAACAACTATGGCTGTCCAACCTGCCCTGTGGCCGTGCCAGTGCATTTTCTATCCAGACCTACCATTCTAGAAGAAAACCGAACCGCTCTGAACCCTGAAATGACCTCTGCGGCTCTTCGGTATACGCAATGCGCGTACACTCGGCTACTTATGCATTCAAAATATGAAACGACCCTGTATAATAGCTCCAGCTCGTCATGCATGACACCAATACTTCACAAATCAACCTGTATAAAATGGGATGTTTGAAGCGCCAACCATTTCATTCTGTATACACCATGTTGTGTTCCAAAATAACAGCCACAATATGTAAACGGAATAAATGGATGTCATGCCACCATTCCATAAATTATTATCAAGAATTGTATTCTTTGTATAACTGCATACAACATAGCTAGTGTAGTATCACTGTAGATTTCTCTGTATTTGGTGGTGTACCTCCCTTGGACACCTTCCCTTGCTATATCTTGTAAATGTGCTATAGTGAAAACCCCTACTTTCTTGACCAACTCCCTCTCTCTTCCCAAAACCTAAGTTTCTCCTAAGCCTACTTTCTAGACATGCTATCAAAGCCCTACATACATGGTCTAAGGACCAAATTTCTCTTGAGAATCATGGGCCCACCTATGCGACAGCGCAAAATGCGCTTTTTTTTTTTTTCCCCCGTCCGCCCGTCCACGCTCACACTGCCCTGTCGTCGCGGCGCCCCTTATTTCCGTCGCCGCGGCGCCCCGCGTTCTCGTCACCGCGGCGCCTGATTCCCGTCACCGCGGCGCCCCGATTCCCGTCGCCGTGGCGCCCCGCTTCCCATCGCCACGGCGCCCTTGTTCCTGTCGCCGCGGACGCCATCGCCAGGCGCAAGCACGAGCACCAGCGCCCGACGCGGCCGCCAACGCCAGGCGCAAGCGCGGACGCCAACGCCTGTCGTCAGCGGGGACGCCAGCGCCAGGCGCCTTCACGAGCGCCAGCAGCAGCTCACGCCACCCCCCCGCCCTCCCTTCCGCGGCTTCCGCCAAAGGGGGGGGGGGGGGGGGGGGGATGTGTGGGGGTGGCGGGTGTGAACCACCAGCAGCCCATATCAAAATGTTATATTGCTTACTTTGTGTAGGCTATATTGGGGTAGCCCATAAGGGGTACAACCCAATTATGATTAGTACTTGTACCCAACTCTTTCTTAGTTCATTCATTCTCGTTCGTTAGTTTGACATGGTTTGAGAGCAGGTCCTTCCCTAGGACTGATTTTTTTTTTAGGGCCCACCACAGAGCTGCCCCACTAGCTGCCCTGCCGCCCTACCCTACTGACGCGCCGCCCTTCGGGCGGCTGCACCGCCCCTAGGAGCTCGTCGCGCCGCCCTTAGCAGCCCACAAGCCGCCCCTGCAGCCAGCACGCTGCCCATGCAGCCCGCTCGCCACCTACTTGCAGCCCGCGCGCCGCCCATGCAGCCCACGTACCGCCCAATTGCGGCCCGCCCGCCGCCCCTAGGCCCGCTCGCCGCCCTTGCGGCCCGCTCGCTGCCCCTAAGGCCCGCTCGCCGCCTGCATGCGGCCCGCTCGCCGCCCCTGCAGCCCGCTCGCCACACGCCTGCGGCCCGCTCGCCGCCCCTTGCGGCCAGCTCGCCGCCCCCCCATTTGCAGCCCACGAGCCGCCCTCTGCAGCCCGCTTGCCGCCCCTTTTGCAGCCCGCATGCCCTCCTTGCTGCTTGCGTAGCCTAGCTCCTGCCCATCCTGCTGTGCACCACCCTACCCTGCACTGCTCGCTTCCCTAGTGATCAAGCCACCCTGCTCTACCTGCTATGGCGTCTCTCAGTGTACTCACTTTCGATCATGAGGGCCGTTCGATCCAGTTCGATACGTGGCTCGACGACTTACAGCTGTACCTACTGAGCGATTCTACAGACAGCGTTTCGTTGTTTGACCACATGTCTGGAGCCTCTCTCGCCCCTCCCGCCACAGCTGACAGTGCGACTCGCACACAGAGGCTTACCCGTGACGCTGCTGCTCGCTTAGCCGTTCGCAACCACCTGCCGTTAGCCAAATGCGCTCGCTTCGGATAGCATAAGACTGCTAAAGCACTGTGCGACGCTGTAGTCGTCCGTTACTCCTCCCCTGCCATTGCTGCTTTAGGCCGTCTTCTACTGCCCTACCTGTTTCCCGAGCTGTCCGCCTTTGCCACGGTAGAGGACCTCGTTACCCATCTTCGCACTAGCGACGCTCGCTACCGCGCTGCCCTCCCAGCAGAGTTCCTTGACAGGAACCTGATTTTGATGTACATCACTCTCTACTTCATAGTCACCCGCCTCCCTGACTCTCTTCGCGCTTTCAGGGACCACTTTCTCGCACTTGACCCCACGGACCTCACTGTCGACCTACTCGAGCAGCACCTCCTTGCAGCTGAGACTAGCGTAGTCACTGTAGGTGCTGCTCTTGGCACTCCTCGCACGCCCTTCTTTGAGGGGTGTTCCCCCTCCCCCCTTGCCCCCTCCTACACCTCTGCTGCTTCTGTTGACATCCTTGGTGCTGCGGATGTCGAGGCTGCTTCTGCTCTTAGAGGGAAGCGCCGCAGCAGCAAGGGCAAGGGTGGCAGGAGTGGTGGCGGTGGTAGCGGGGCTGGTGGTGGGGGCAACAGTGGAGGTGGTGGAGGTAGCGGAGGTGGTGGTAGCGGCGGGAGTGGTGGCGGGAGTGGGGGCTTTGGTGGCGGTGGTGGTGGCAGCGGTGGGAGTGGTGGTAGTGGCAGCAGTGGGAGTGGTGGCAGTCGGGGTGGAGCTGTTCCAAGGGGAGGTTCTGGGGGTGGCCAGAGGCAGTAGCAACAGCGTTGGAGCGAGACCCTTTCACCCCAGCAGCTTTGTGAGTGGTTTGCTTAGCGTGGGGCGTCTGGGGGTAGTGCTAGCTGCCCGTACGTCATTCGCACGAGTGACTGTGCTGGTCAGACATGCGGGAAGCCTCACACTCAGCACCGCTGCTTCTCCCGCCTAGACGACGCTTGGCGCGCTGAATTTGGTGACGAGGCTGAGCGCCCCCACTGGGCAGAGCTGCTTAGGTCTGGAGTTGCTATCTTTGATCTTGACTATGATGCTATCCTTGCTGCTATCTATGCCTTGTCTGTTAGTGCTGAGGGTGACTGTTACCTGTGTGTACCGCCCGACCCAGGTATAGAGGCTGTTGCTCTAGGTGCTAGTGAGTCTGCTCTCCCTGGTACTACGCCTGATGAGGCCTTGCACACCTTTACGCTTGACTCATGTGCTTCCCGCTGTTTCTTTCGCAACATTACCACTCTCACTCCACTCCCTCCACCTGTTCCGGTCAGGCTGCCTGACCCTTAGGGGGCCTAGTTCTTGCCCATTCCTCCATTGTTCTCCCGTGTCCGGCGGTTCCATCCGGCTCACTCTCAGGTCTTCACCTCCCCTCGTTCTCTACGAATTTGGTGAGTATCGCTGCCCTCCAGGATGCGATGGTCACTACCACCAATCCTAGGGGTTAGCGTGTGTCGATCTGCACGTGTATACGGACGGGCCGTCACCTGGCCACATTCACCCGTCCGCCTGGGTCGAGTCTCTACAAACTGGCTACCGAGCCTCCTCAGGTAGTTGCGTTTGCCCAGGAGTCCACGTTAGGTCCGGTAGCACTCCCTTGCTCGTGTCGCCTGTTGTCGCACCAGACACTCCTGAGGCACCACCGCCTTGGTCATCTCTCCTTGCCACGCCTTCGTGGCATGCACTCCCGCCTCCTTGTTTCTGGTCTTCCCACATCTCTGCCTCCCCTCCCGCCCTCGCCTGCCTCGCCCTGTCTTCCTTGCGTCGAGGGGCGGCAGCGCGCCGCTCCTCACTCCTCCTCATTTCCCCCGATGACTGCTCCCCTGCAGACTCTCCACATGGACGTGTGGGGCCCGTCCCGCGTCAGTGGATAGGGCCGCGAGCGCTAATTTCTGCTGGCTGTTGACGACTACACGCGTTACACCACGGTCTCCCCCTTTCGTAGCAAGTGTGAGGTCCCTGATGTCTTGATCCCTTGGATCCGCGTAGTCTATCTCAAGCTCCGCGAGCGGTTCTGCCAGGACCTTCCTGTCCTGCATCTGCAGTCTAACAGAGGTGGTTAGTTCTCCTCCGACCTCTTGCGGGACTTTTGTCGTGGGGAGGGCATTCTCCAGTCGTTCACGCTTCCAGGCTCCCCGTATCAAAATGGGATTGCTGAGCGCCACATTGACTTAGTCATGGAAGTCGCTCATACCTCCATGATCCATGCGGCTGCTCCCCATTTTATGTGGCCGTTTGCGGTCCGGTACGCTGCGCATCAGCTCAACCTCTGGCCCCGTGTCTCCTTGCCGGAGACCTCGCCTGCACTGCGTTGGACGGGGAAGGTTGGCGATGCATCGATGTTCCGGGTCTGGGGTTCTCGTGCCTTTGTCCGCGATACGTCCACGGACAAGCTCTCCGCCTGCGCTATTCCCTGCGTCTTCCTTGGCTTCCCCCCTGACGCGCCTGGCTGGCAGTTTTACCACCCCACCTCGCGCCGTGTCCTGCCCTCTCTGGACGTCACGTTTGACGAGTCGGTTTCCCTTTTACCGTCTCTTCCCCTATTGCTCTGCCCCTCTCCCACCCCCGCCGCTCTTCCTTGCTCCAGGTCCCCCTTCGGTAGACCCCCTCCCCCTTCAGGGTCCTGCTCCCTCAGGTGTGTCTCAGGTAGACCCTCTCTCTGGTACTGTGCCTGTTGAGGTCGCTGTGGACTCAGGTGTTGCTAGAGGTGCTGCGTCTGGGGGTGCTGAGCCTGGGGGTGCTGAGCCTGAGGGTGCGGAGCCTGGGGGTGCTGAGTCTGAGGGTGCGGGGTCTGGGGGTGCTGAGCCTGGGGGTGCGGAGCCTGGGGGTACTGAGCCTACGGGTGCGGAGCCTGAGGGTATTGAGCCTACGGGTGCGGTGCTGAGCCTGGGGATGCTGAGACTGAGGGTGAGGAGCCTGGGGGTGCTGATTCTGTGGTTGCGGAGTCTGGGGGTGCTGAGCCTAGGGGTACTGCTTCTTCTGGAGGTCTTGTGGTTGCCTCGCCCCGACTGTCTCCCCGGCGGGAGCATCTGTCCCCGCAGCAGCTGCGCGAGTGGTTTGCACGGCGCACACGCCTTTGGAGTGGAGCTGCCGGAGCTGGAGAATCTGCCGCTGGAGGCACTGGAGCTGGAGGTGCTGGAGCTACTACTCTTGGAGGTGCTAGAGTTCCTGCTGGAGCTCGAGGTCCCGGAGGTGCTGGAGGTGCTGGTCCTGGAGGTGCTCGTACTAGGGGTTCTGGAGCTGCCGGGGCTGGTGGAGCTGAAGGAGCTAGAGCTGGAGACCCTGGCGCTGGTGGCGCTGGAGGTGGAGGCACTGGAGCTATTGACCCTGGAGCTCGGGGTACTGGCACTTCCGGGGCTGGTGGTGTTGGGAGCGCTGGAGATGGAGGCGCTAGAGCTGGAGGCACTTGTGCTGGAGGCACTGGCTCGGGCCGCGCTGGAGCTGGAGGAGCTGGAGCTGGAGACCCTGGCGCTGGAGGTGCTGGTGCAGGGGGTGCTGCATCTGGCGGTATTGGTGCTGGAGGCACTGTGCAGCGGCACCCGTTTTTCGTTCCGCCGCCACAGTCGTCTCTGCCTCTACCTGACTCTGTCCTTCGCGAGGTTCTTAGTCTCCCGTCTTCTACTTACCTTCCTCCTAGCTTACTGAGTCCACCACCTCTCCAGTCGCAGCCACAGTTACAGCAAGACTCCCCACTGCCTGCTCCTTCTCCTTACGCTGAGCAGATAGACTCTTTTACAGAGCGTCGTGAGCCTTAGTCTCGTCCTGCCTCGCCTGTTCGTGCATTTCGCACTGGTCGTCGGGTTCCTCGTCAGCATCCTCCTCCTGTCCCCGGCACTCACATTATGGCACTTCGTCCTTCCTCTGTTCCACTGCGTGTTCCTCTCCCGCCTCCTCTTGAGTCCTCTCTTCTTGCCGTTCCTGACCCTGAGTCTGACCTAGCTCGTGCTGCCAGTCTTACTTTCACTCGTCTTCTCGCCCCTGTTGTCACTGACCCTTCTTTTGAGTCCACTACTGTGTCTGCCCTAGTTGTTGAGCTTGTTGACTTTGCTGCAGCCTATCGTCTCGAGTACACCACTAGTCTTGCTGCTGAGTCTGAGTCTGACTGTCCTCCGTCCGTCGGGGGTGAGTGTGCCCTTGGCACGTACGTCCTTGAGGACAAGCAGGAGGACTTTGAGTGCCTTGCAGCTGCTGTACCTCATCTCGTGGCCATGCTGCTTGCCCCTGAGGGAGACCCGGATGCACCAGACATCCCGACCCCGCGCTCTTACGCAGAGGCGATTAAGGGTACCTGGATTCACTGGGTCGTTTCCTGCAGGTACCCAGTGGAGGCTCCGACGGCCAGTCTACAGTCTCCGCTAGGCGCCTCGCGAGTGGCACGACACACTAAGGACTACACTTGCGGCACTGGAGTTTACTCTCTCTACTGCTGACCCGTCGTTGTTTCTACGCAGGGGCCATGGCTGCACAGGAGTTACACTGGCTCACCTACCTGCTGATCGACTTGAGAGAGCGGCCTCGTTCTTCTCCAGTTCTGTACGTAGACAACAAGGCCATGATTGCCTTATGTTAGGAGAACAGACTGGAGCACAGAACGAAGCACATCGCTTTGCGTTACTTCCTTGCTCGAGAGTTGCAGCAGCGTGGCCAGCTTCGTCTTGTTTACGTGGCCACTAGGGCCAACACTGCTGATATATTCACCAAGGCACTTCAGTCTGGTGATCATCAGCGTTTCTGTAATGTTTTAGGCCTAGTACCTACTTTGCCTCACTTGCTCACTGCGTGACTTTGCTTGTACTGTGATCTATATATATAGTTGCATGGTCACACTTGTTAGGGTATGATCACTGTACTGTTTGTTCTCTTTTATATAAGTCTGCATGTGAACTGGCCTTGTGGCCTTTGCTTGTGCTCGGAATGTGTGGTGACTTCGTGATCCACCATGAGCTTGCTTTGTTTTTCTTGACTGGTCTTGTGACTACTTGTTCTCACCGACTTTGCTTATGGGGGTGTGTCAAAATTTTATATTGCTTACTTTGTGTAGGCTATAGTGGGGTAGCCCATAAGGGGTATAACTCAATTAGGGTTAGTACTTGTACCCAACTCTTTCATAGTTCATTCATTCTCATTCGTTAGTTTGACAGCCCGTCCATCCCTTCCCTCTTCCTCTCTCCACTGGAGCACTTATTGCTGTGGGGGGGGAGGAGAGAGGTTAAGTGGGGATGAGAGAGGTTAAGGGGGGACGAAAGAGACAGAGAGAGAGAGAGAGAGAGAGAGAGAGAGAGAGAGAGAGAGAGAGAGAGAGAGAGAGAGAGAGAGAGAGAAAGAGAGAGAGAGAGAGAGAGAGAGAGAGAGAGAGAGAGAAGAGAGAGAGAGAGAGGAGAGAGAGAGAGAGAGAGGGAGAGAGAGAGAGAGAGAGAGAGAGAGAGAGAGAGAGAGAGAGAGAGAGAGAGAGAGAGAGAGAGAGAGAGAGAGAGAGAGAGAGAGAGAGAGAGAGAGAGAGAGAGAGAGAGAGAGAGAGAGAGAGAGAGAGAGAGAGAGAGAGAGAGAGAGAGAGAGAGAGAGAGAGAGAGAGAGAGAGAGAGAGAGAGAGAGAGAGAGAGAGGAGAGAGAGAGAGAGAGAGAGAGAGAGAGAGAGAGAGAGAGAGAGAGAGAGAGAGAGAGAGAGAGAGAGAGAGAGAGAGAGAGAGAGAGAGAGAGAGAGAGAGAGAGAGAGAGAGAGAGAGAGAGAGAGAGAGAGAGAGAGAGAGAGAGAGAGAGAGAGAGAGAGAGAGAGAGAGAGAGAGAGAGAGAGAGAGAGAGAGAGAGAGAGAGAGAGAGAGAGAGAGAGAGAGAGAGAGAGAGAGAGAGAGAGAGAGAGAGAGAGAGAGAGAGAGAGAGAGAGAGAGAGAGAGAGAGAGAGAGAGAGAGAGAGAGAGAGAGAGAGAGAGAGAGAGAGAGAGAGAGAGAGAGAGAGAGAGAGAGAGAGAGAGAGAGAGAGAGAGAGAGAGAGAGAGAGAGAGAGAGAGAGAGAGAGAGAGAGAGAGAGAGAGAGAGAGAGAGCGAGAGAGAGAGAGAGATTATGTTTTCTCGTTTTGTAACGTGTTCTCGTCATTTCTCGTTTCGTTACTATCCGTCGTTTCTGGACGTGGTCACCCAGAGTCGCGCACACCGGCACCTGTTGCGGGGGTTCAACCGCAATCGGGCACCTGTCGTGGGGGTTCAACCACGGTGGTTCAAGTTGCGGCACGGTGATGACTGCACTTAGGGTAGAGTGCCCCTCATTGGTTACGTTTGTATGCAGTTAAGTCTTGAGAAGAAAGGCCGCCTGCACTGCTGCATGCAGCGGCTCATTCTCATCCAGCCATAACAGCCCGCCTGGTGTGCCTGAGTTACACGTGTGAGAGGAGGGGAGAAGAACACGCGGGCACGGAGAAGGGAGCAAGAGTAGGTGTTGAGAAGGAGGGCCGCCTGCACTGCTGCATGCAGCGGCTCATTCTCGTCCAGCCATAGCAGCCCGCCTGGCATGGGGTTGAATGAGACGAGGGGAGGGGGTTGGGGAGCACAGGAAAGGAAGTGAGAGAGAGTGTTGAGATGCAGCGTATGCTTTTTGAGAATTCTAAAAAAACTTAGGTTGGGAGCACAGGAAAGGAAGCGAGAGTGAGTGTTGAGATGGACGACTCAACATGCTTCTGAGGTTGCTTTTGAGGCGCCTCAAAAACGACCTCGATGGACGCCTCAACATGCTTCTGGAATCTGAAAAAGGCATTCGCACCAGATGCCTGTGTGTGTGGTAGCCTCATCCTCCCCCTCCCCCTCCCCTTCCCCCGTGGAGTTTTGAGCTGCCCCATCTCAAGGCCCCAGCAGCATTGCCAGCAGCAGAATTCCACCGGCTAACAGCCAGCCACACACACAATCAGACACACACACGCCATCTTACCTTGTGTTTTTGGCATGTTCTGGGCTAGAGTATCAGCACTGGTCCTGGAAGGCACGTCAGCAGTGGAAGCACAGATGGAAGCTTCCACGAGCTTCTGGAATCTGAAGATGACGTCAGCGCCAGATGCCTCTGTAGTGGCCTCGTCCTCCTCCTCCATTGGCCCCAACACGAACGTCGCCAGCAGCACTGCTGCTCCCGCTGCCTTGTTGGCGTGAGTGAAGGCGAGTGTGTAGGACAATGATGCATGCTGGGGCTGATGGGTTGAGAGGGGTGGGAGGGGAGAAGAGAGAGGTTTGAGACGGCTCAAAACTCATACGCCTGAGTGGTGGCCCCATCCTCCTCCTCCATGGGTCCCAGCACAAACGTCGCCAGCAGCACCACTGCCCCCGCTGCCTTGTTGGTGTGGGTGAAGGCGAGAGTATATGGGAGCGAATCTAGCTGGGGCTGGTGGGTTGAGAGGGATGGGAAGGTACTGGTGCAGGGTCGTGTTTTGAGTCGACTCAAAACACGACGCAGGTACTGGTGCAGGGCGTCAGTCAGACATGTTGGTGCGGCATAGCCAAGCCGGTAGCAAGTAGGGAAGGTAGGCACGCCGCACCCACCAGCTGGGGAGCGGAGGAAACTCACCTTGAGCAGGTAGGTACTGGTGCAGGGGGTCAGACATGGTGGTGCGCCATAGCCATGCTGGTAGCTAGCAAGTAGGGAAGGTAGGCACGTCGCACCCACCAGTTGGGGAGGGAAGGTAACTCACCTTGAGTAGGTATTGGTGCAGGGGGTCAGACATGGTGGTGCGCCATAGCCATGCTGGTAGCTAGCAAGTAGGGAAGGTAGGCACGTCGCACCCACCAGTTGGGGAGGGAAGGTAACTCACCTTGGGTAGGTATTGGTGCAGGGGGTCAGACATGGTGGTGCGCCATAGCCATGCTGGTAGCTAGCAAGTAGGGAAGGTAGGCACGTCGCACCCACCAGTTGGGGAGGGAAGGTAACTCACCTTGAGTAGGTATTGGTGCAGGGGGTCAGACATGGTGGTGCGCCATAGCCATGCTGGTAGCTAGCAAGTAGGGAAGGTAGGCACGTCGCACCCACCAGTTGGGGAGGGAAGGTAACTCACCTTGAGTAGGTATTGGTGCAGGGGGTCAGACATGGTGGTGCGCCATAGCCATGCTGGTAGCTAGCAAGTAGGGAAGGTAGGCACGTCGCACCCACCAGTTGGGGAGGGAAGGTAACTCACCTTGAGTAGGTATTGGTGCAGGGGGTCAGACATGGTGGTGCGCCATAGCCATGCTGGTAGCTAGCAAGTAGGGAAGGTAGGCACGTCGCACCCACCAGTTGGGGAGGGAAGGTAACTCACCTTGAGTAGGTATTGGTGCAGGGGGTCAGACATGGTGGTGCGCCATAGCCAAGCCGGTAGCAAGTTGGGACAGGAGGCACCCACCAGGTGGCAAGACAAGTCACCATGAGCAGGTATTGGTGCAGGGGGTCAGACATGGTGGTGCGCCATAGCCAAGCCGGTAGCAAGTTGGGACAGGAGGCACCCACCAGGTGGCAAGACAAGTCACCTTGAGCAGGTATTGGTGCAGGGGGTCAGACATGGTGGTGCGCCATAGCCAAGCCGGTAGCAAGTTGGGACAGGAGGCACCCACCAGGTGGCAAGACAAGTCACCTTGAGCAGGAATTGGTGCAGGGGGTCAGACATGGTGGTGCGCCACAGCCAAGCCGCCGCCCAGAGCAGCTCATCGTGAAATTCAGGCAAGGAGGATGGGGGAGGCTGGTACGGGAGAGTCCCTGGAAGAGCCGTGCTGGTGTGGTAGCGAGTGTCCAGACATGGGAGAGGAATGGAACGGCATGAGGAAGAGGTGTGACTCGCGAGCCTTGAGCGAAAGCATGAGCGTTCAGCTCGTTTTTTAGAATTCTCAAAAACAACCTGCCGCCGCCCTGTGCAGCTCATTGTGGAATTCAGGCGAGGGGGATGGGGTTGGCTGGTAAAGGAGAGTCCCGGGAGGAGTGATGCTGGTGGGGGTTGGGTTGCATGGACACAGGGGTGATTGCGACACGTTGGAGGAATGCAACGGCATTGGACTTCAACCCTGATGCCGCCCTGTGCAGCTCATGGTGGAATTCAGGCGAGGAGGATGGGGGTGGCTGGTAGGGGAGAGTACCTAGAGGCTGGCGGGGCTTAGTGCTGCTGTGGGTAGCACGCACATAGGGGTGGATTGCAACAGCATGTTGGGCGAGAATAGAGGGGGTGGTGAACAGAGGCAGAGACGCAGAGCATGGTGGGGGTGGTGCATGGCTAGAGGGGACAGTGGGGTGATGGGGTGAAAGATAGGCATAGGCGGGAGATACAAGCCAGAAGCTCACTCACTCATCAGTGGAGGTGGCGGTGGTGGCGAGCTCAAAGAGCATGGTGGCATGGTCTCTCAGTGAGGCGGCGTATCCGGGGTCAAACTCGCCAAACACATGCGAGGCTGGGGTGTTGGGAGGAGGGTGAGGCGCAACACGTGTAAGGCTGGGGTGTTAGGGGAGGGGAAGGAGCGGAAATGGTGGGTGTGCAGTGTGTTTGGCATGGTCCCTCAGCGAGGCACCGTATCCTTGGTTAAACTCGCCAAACACATGTGAGGCTGGTTTGGAAGGAGGGGAGGGCGAGGGATGGAATGGAAGTGGGGGCACAGAGGGGGAAGTAGCAGGAGTTGGGAATGGTGGTGTGGTCCCGCAGCAAGGCGGCGTATCCGGGGCTAAACTCGCCAAACACATGTGCGGCTGGGGTGTTGGTGGGGAGAAGGGGGCGAGGGGCGAAAGTGGTGGGGTCACAGAGGGGGAAAGAAGCGGGTGTTGGGAATGGCGGCGTTGCCCCGCAGCAAGGCGGCATATCCGGGGTTAAACTCGTCGAGTACATGCGAGGCGGCTTTAGAAGAGGGGGAGAAGAGGGGGAGAAGGGGGGGAGAAGGGGGGTGGGAGTATATGAGGAGTGGAAGTGTGGGGAGTGCTCTGTGATTCCGTCCGCAGCAAGGAGGCGTATGCGGCCAAGGAATCTCATGATTCTCATCTCACCAGCAGCCAAGGCATCAGTGGTGTCAGCCACACCAGAACTGCCGCACCCGGCGCTGGGCCTCCGTTGTGACTAGCCAAGGCATCAGTGGCGCCTCGCCTCCTAAGCCTCACAACGGACTGAGTGCTGCCAAACTGCCACAACCTAAACCACCTCATGAACACACACCTCTCTCTGCTGGAAGGACAGACTCGTTCTGCCACTCAATCTGGGATTCGTTAACTCGCACACACACTCCCGCGCGCACAAAATATCTCACCAGCAGCAAAGGCAGCAGCCATGTCAGCCAGAACCGCCGCCCCCGGCCCGTTCGCGCCCACCAAAGTGTACACAGGCCTCAATCTCACATACGCTATCTCACACACACACTCTCCTGCACACAATCACCATCTCATCTCACCAGCAGCAAAGGCAGCAGCCATGTCAGCTAAAACCGCCACCCCCGGCCCCTCCTCCCCCCAAAGCAGGCATACTGCATACCTCAAGCACGCACTCAAGGATAGACTCATTCTGGGACTTTACCTCACACACACTTTCTCACCAGCAGCCAAGGCACCTCACCAGCAGCAAAGGCGGCCGACATGTCAGTCAGAACTGCTGCTCGCAGCCCCTCCTCCCCCCAAATCAGGCATACTGCATACCTCAAGCCCACACTCAAGGATAGACTCATCCTGGGACTTTACCTCACACACACTATCTCACCTCACCCACACCCAAGGCATCTCACCAACAGCCAAGGCACCTCACCAGCAGCAAAGGCATCTCACCAGCAGCAAAGGCAGCTGACATGTCAGCCAGCACCGCCGCCCCCGGCCCGTTCGCGCCCACCACAGTGTACACGGGCCGGGCGGTGGAGTCGTCCTCTGGCCGCTGCCAGCACGAATTCTGGGCGGCAGAGTCACCCACTTGCGCCACAACACAGCCCCGGCCCAGATCCGCCATGAGCAGCCAGTCCACTCCCCATTTGAGTAGGTCCACTGCTCGCTGCTTCAACCCTGTGGTTTCAAGCTCAGGACTAGACCGGAGGGAAAGGGGGGAATACAGAGAGGGTGAAGTGAGGCCCGGCACAGCCCCGGCCCAGGTCCACCATGAGCAGCCAGTCCACTCCCCATTTGAGCAGGTCTACTGCCCGCTGCTTCAACCCAGAAGACTCGAGCTCGGGACTGGAAGGGGGAAAGAGAAGAAGGGGGGCGGGGAGGGAGGGGAAGAGGAAGTGGTTATGCCACGACACCGCCCCGGCCCATTTCCGCCATGAGCAGCCAGTCCACTCCCCATTTGAGCAGGTCCACTGCCCGCTGCTTCAAGCCTGTGGTCTCGAGCTCAGGACTAGGAGAGGGAGAGGGGGAGTGGGGGATGGTTGGGCACTGGTATACCATACCATACCATACCATACCATACCATACCATACCATACCATACCATACCATGCCATGCCATACCATACCATACCATACCATTATATCCCGTATCTCATATAACCTCTCAACCGCACCTCATATAACCCACCCCTCGTACTCCATATAAACACTCACTCGAACTCCACTATGCTCCAAGCCAGCATGCTCATAGTGAAGACAGTCAGCTGTACCCCATATAAACACTCACCCGTGCCCGCCCCATATACCCACCCACCCGTACCCCACATAAGCACTCACTCGAACTCCACTATGCTCCAAGCCAGCATGCTCATAGCGAATGCAGTCACCCCCGTCTGCTTCACCCCCCCCCCATCCACATAGTACCCCCCTGCCAGATCTCGCCCCACGGCGCTTCCGTCTTGCATGTGAGAGCTGTTGCGCCAGGGGGGGTGGGGGGTGCTGTGGAAGGGGGGAGAGAGCAGGGAAGGGAGAGGGGAGGGGGGGTTGGGATGGGAGAGGGGGGAAAAGAGCGAGGGCGAGGGAGGAGATGTAAGGGAGAACTTGCAATGATACTCCATCTGCTTTACTATCCCCATAGCAGCCCCCTGCCAGGTCTCGCCCCACTGCGCTCCCATCCTGCACATGCGAGCTGTTGCGCCAGGGGGGGTGGGGGGTGCTGCAGAGGGGGAAAGGGGGGGTGTAAGAGGTGTAGGAGAGAGGCGGGTGAGCAGGCGGGGGGGAACAGAGGCGCGGAGGGATGCGAAATGTGAGGAGACGGAGAAGTTTTTTGAGACATTGAAGCTTTCTAAGTTGTTGAAGCCGATTGGAAGTTGGAACTTAGAAAGCTACGCATACCTGTCTCATTACTGAACAGGGCTAACAGCGGTGCATCCTTCTTTACTCACAGCGCCAGGTCGCCGCTCCTCCGCGCGCCTAAGAAGTCAACGCAAAGGGGTGAAGCCTTTGAGACGTTGAAACATTTTGTGAGACGTTAAGGCCTTTCAGCACGGCTCAAGACTCAGCAACGCTCACAGTGTCAGGTCGCTTTTGAGTCGACTCAAAAACAGCCCCAGGTCGCCGCTCTTCTGTGCGTCGAGGAAATCGAGGCACAGGCTCAAAGCCGCCTTGTAGTCGTGCAATGGTGGATCAGGCGGGGGAGCCTGACCGCATTGAGCAGTCTCAACACTCAGCAACACTCACAGCGCTCACCATTCAGCAGCAACACTCACAGCACTCACCATTCAGCAGCAACACTCACAGCCCCAGGTCGCCGCTCTTCTGTGCGTCGAAGAAATCGAGGCACAGGTTCAAAGCCGCCTTGTAGTCGTGCAATGGCGGATCAGGCGGGGGAGCCTGACCGTTTCCCCCCGTGCTCCCCGCGCTCCCCGAGCCGCCGCTAGTTGCGCCGCCATTTGCGCCGCCATTTGCGCTCGCGTCGACCTGCTTCCCCTCCGCCTGCATCGCCGCGTCTCCCGCCGCAGGAGCCACTGGTCTGAAGCCCCAGATGGCGATTAGGACCGCGAGGAGGACTAAGAGACAGACGAAGATCGTTAGGCCGATTAGACAGGCTTTTGTCGGCGGCTCCGGGGGATTTACCCTGGTATTGTTACCATAATGGGATTCCTCGTCGTCCCGGTCTCGACGGATTAGGCTGGTTTGAGGAAAGGCCGGCGAAGGCTCCTCGTCTTCTACGTATTCCGACGGCATGTGAACGCTTAGAGGCTTCATTGTGGAGACAGCCGTCGAAATAATAGTAATGTTAATGATAATACAGATATTTTTTTAGTGTATGTTTCTTAGTGATGTGAGCGCTTCACTACGTCGCGACACGATGTTGTGCGAAATATGAGCATGAACGACAGATACTAGGCCAGGTGCACGATTGAGCTTGAGTGTTTCGTCGACGGAAGGACCAGGTTTCAGGAAGCAGGTGAAGACATTTCGTCACAAGCACGAGGTGGAGAATGGGCGTCCCGCACGAACTAATTATTTCATGTGTAAAATACCTGACGGTCCTTCTTACGTTCAGTTCTTCTGGAAAAACACACGTGAGACGTCCTGATGGATCCTTCACATCCTCTCTCGTACATCACTGCACCTCACACGTCGAAGAACAGTATGGCACCAAACAGTGACGGCACTGCAAAGCCTTAAGCCGTAATCATGGTGGTTGGAAAGGAAAAAGAACCGAACGTCGCCCAATACCAGTCTAGGACATAGAAGGATAGAGGTGTACTGTATTGTGTTAATATTAGGGAGCCTTCGAGAGGGTGGGGAGGTGGAGGAAAGGATCGAGGGAGAGAAGTGCAACGGGGATTGGGTTGGAATCGACAGACCTGGTTGACAAAGAATCAGCTGTTTGTTTGTTGCATGGCACTACAGCTAGTGCAGCATGGCGCTCTGATGAGTTCAACAAGTGTGGTTTGATATTTATGGAATACGGTCCACCATGTTTGGGAACGTTTTTATCTTTTCACCACCTTATACAATTGCGCGGCGATTTGAACCTTCCATAGTAGTTGTAAATGAACAAAAATTTAACCCCACCCATCCGCGGCTTTCACGCGCTTTTCTGCCACACTATTATCGTGTCCACTTCCCTCCCACTGTGAGTCGCACTGACGCGTCAGGTGATTCCAATAATTCGGATCAGGGAATGCAGATTAGGCCGATGATCATCATCAATCTCGCATCATCCATAAGGTTCACACCTGAAAACCTAAAACTTGAAGTTCATGTCTTAGTAATCATCCAGTAGCGGTCTTGCATTCCGAATACGCACAACTTCTGGCCTTTCCGCATACCGCGGCCCGGGTGAGTCCCACAGCGTCGAGGCGCTTACTAGCCGTACTACTAGTGGTACTACTATGCCCCCCGTGCCCGTGTCGGCGGAAACGACTCGGCGGGAGTCGTTTATTGCAGGAGTCCTGCTTTGACCTGCCCGAGACGGCGAGTCAATCCTTTTTCGCGCGGCGCGAGGATGTTTCACTCGCCGCCGCCCCATTGTGCGCCGCCACCAGCGCCGGCAGAGTCGATGCACGCAGCCGCTGCCGCAGCTGGCGCCGCTAGCGCTGGTGCTGGCCATGCCTCTGCTACTAGTACTTGTAGTGCTAGTTGGATGCTCAAATCTGAGCCCCATCATTGCAACGGGAAGATCAGTGACGACGCCGCCGCGGCGCCGCAATTAAGTCACGCCACCGCGGGATCGCAGCAGCAGCAATTTCAGCACTTGTTATCACCGCCAATGAAGGCGGAGGCACAGCACCATGGCGCGCATGACCTGGCACCCGGAATACAGGATTTGCAAATGGGCGAAAGATCTGATCGAGATTTTCCACGTCAGCAGCAGCAGCAGCAGCAGAACCACACATCTGATGAATTCAAATGGAAGAAGACGTCGCACAAGCGAATAGCGGGTCAGCCTGTGAAGAGGTGAGGCGAATAGGTGGTCAGCCTGTGAAGAGGTAAGGCGATTAGTGGGTCAGCCTGTGAAAAGGTAAGGTGAGTATTGAGTCACCCTGTGAAGAAGGTAAAGCGAGTATCGGGTCAGCGTGTGAAAGAGGTATGGCGGCCTATGACCAAGCACGAATCGTAAGAAGCCGGTCTGTCGCACACACATCGCGCTGAGTAACAAGACTGGCAGGCGACATTTCTGAATGCATGCGCAAGAGAGGGATCACTGTATGCAGGCACAGAGGGATCACTGTATGCAGGCACGGAGGGATCACTGTATGCAGGCACAGAGGGATCACTGTATGCAGGCACAGAGGGATCACTTCATGCACATGTCATGTCATCCCATGACACCATTTGGGCCGATGTTAACTGGTGTAACAGCTGTGAGCAATGCAGATGTATCCAGATTTGCTCGGTTCTGCTTTGCCCCGCTTTGCTCCGCTCGGCTCTACTCGGCTCTGTTCGGCTTGGCTCGGCTCTAATCGGCTCGGCTCGGCTTTAATCAGCTCTGTTTGGTTCTACTCGGCTCGGCACTGAACGGCACTGGTCTCAGCTGGTTGGCACTTCTCGGCACGGGCCAGCTCTGTTCGGCACTTGTCGACTCTGGTCGGCACTAGACTCCTAGGTGCTTTCGAGTCTTGTCGGCTCTATTAGATTCTGGTCAGCGCTATTTGACTCTGTTCAACGCTGTTCGATTCTGGTCGGCACAATTTGATTCTGGACGGCTCCATTCGACTTTTGTCGGCGCTATTCGACTCTTGTCGGCACTCTAGTCGGCACCCAGCTGATCGGCGCTGATCCCCCTTGGTCGGCTCTGATCAGCTCCAGACGGTTCTGGTCGCCTCTCACCAGCTACGCAGCTAATGTGCCTTGCTTTCTCATTGCTTTCAAGAGAAGTTCTCAACTGGCATGTGGGCTGTACGTTTTCTCACTCGTCTCCTGCTATGCCGTGTGCCCCGGTTCTCCCTTCCTTCTCGCAGGCTCTACTTCGTTTGCTCGTCCAAGCACGTCATGGGCTGCCCGGCAAAAAAAATTGAGGATCGAATAGCGGGCGAGGCTCGTCACCCTCGCTGCCCCATGCTGAAAGGCGCCGTCTCAAAAGCTGCAGCCACTGCAAAAGCGCCCGCTACAGCCAGTGCTACATCAATTAAAGCTGTTTCCAGTGCTGCAGCTACAGCCAGACTGGCTGTAGCAGGACGGGCGGAAGAAATCAATACGGGGTCGGACAGGACGGAGATGCGTGTGGTGGTGCGGGTGTCATATATTGGCTCACACAACCACCTGCCGCCCGCGCCAGCAGCTCCCAAGGTGCATGTTGCAGGGCATCCGGCCGTCAGCTGCCTTCCCACGCCAGCAGACCCCACTTCTGCCGCTATAACCGTTGCCTCTACCGCTACAGTTCCCCCTGCGAATAACTTCACTCCCGCGACAACCTTTTCTTCTGCCACGACCTTAGCTTCGGGTTCAGCCGTTTCCCCTGTTACAACTTTCAAATCTGCTATAGATTTTACTTCTGCTACAGCCTTCGCCTCTGCCACAGCCTCCGTTCTTGATACTAGCAGCCTCCCTGCCATTAGCGCAGCAGCTGAGCAGCAGACAGCTCTCAGAGCAACCCAGACTCCATCGCCGCCCTCCCTGTCCACACACCTCCCGCAACCAGCCCATTATTTTGCCTCACCTTCTCCCGCGACACTTGGACAAGAAACCCCTGCAACCCCTGCAACCGCAGGCCAAACTCTATGTTTCCAGTTCAGGCCACCGCTACAACTGCTTGAATCGCCCGCGGCTACGTTTGATGTGCCTGCCACGGTGCCTCTTGCTTCTGCTACAGTGCTCTTCGCTCCCGCTACAGCTCCTGCTCCTGCTACAGTGAATCCTGTTTCTGCTACTGCTTCTGCTTCAGTGCCTCTTTTTCCTGCTGCAGTGCCTCCTGCTCCTGTTACAGCTGCCTATAATAACCCCCATCCTCCTGTCTTCCATACTCCTCTCACGTCAGGCTCTCCCACCTTCCCCTCACTCCATCACCCCCCTCCTCTCCCTCCTCCGCCCACCCGTTTCTCCACTACTCGCCCATCTTTTCTTCGTCCTCTCCCTCCCTTGCAATCGCCAGGCATCACCATCATCAGCAGCAACAGAAACAGCATCACAAACAACAACAACAACGGCAGGTACTTAGACATGGCCCATGCACGAGTGGGCGCAGCAGCACCACCAGCAGAAGCAGCAGCAACAACAACAGCAGGAGAAAAAGGATACTCCTTTGCTGACAGTCTAAGGTCAGGTGTTCTGGAAGCACAGCAGCAGCTGCAACAGCAGCAGCCGCAGCAGCAGCAGACGGTTCAGCCCCAGCTCTTCCAGCATACCTATCATCACCAACAGCAGCAGCAACAGGAGCAACAGCAACAGCACCAGGAGCAGCAGCAGCAGCAGCAACAACACCAGCACCAACAGCAGCAGCATCAACAACAACAGCAGCAACAGCAACAGCACCAGCAGCAGCAGCATCAACAACAGCAGCTGAAGCAGCAACAAAGCCACCAGCAGCAATAGCAGCAGCATCATCAACAACAGCAACAGAACCAACAGCAGCAGCAACAACAGCATCAGCAACAACTGCAACAGAACCAACAGCAGCAGCAACAGCAGCAGCAACAACCGCACCACCAACAACAGCACCACCAACAGCACCATCAACAGCAGCAACAACAGCAGCAGCAGCAACAGCAGCAGCAACAGCTACACCAAAACCAGCAGCACGCCCCCACGTCCCTTCTCTGCACTGAACAGCTACCATCACACGGGGCTGCATGTGTAAGCAACCACACTGCGAATGTTACAGCTCAATTTACTGATTTAACGCATCTCACTGCTGACATTACATCTCATTTCCCTGACATAACTCCTCCCACTGCTGACTTCGCCGCTCCTATTCCTGAAGCAACTCCCCTGACCGCTGACATTACAACTCGCCACTTTCAGGACGTAACTCCTCCCGTTGCTGACATTACAGCTCAGTCTCATAAGGCAACCGCCAACACTGCTTATAATGGCGCTACCACACATGAGAGTGGCCTTCAACATCCGGAGGTCCTGCCCACGTCTCCACAAAACGACACGTTTCTACAGCCAGCTGACGGCGCTGCCACGTCAGCATGTGGCGGATTAACCACGTCAGCATGCAACGGTGCTGCCGCAGCAGTATGTGTTTGCACTTCAGCAAATGACGTCGCCGTGTTACCATATTCTGATGCCTGGCGACAAGATGTTAGGCAACAAGAGGCCAGGCAACAAGGGGCGAGGCAACAAGATGTGGAGCTAGGGCAAAGGGTTGTACCATCAATGGGGGATGGTGGGGGCAGCCGCAACGGCCGCGACAATAGCAGCTGGGACTGTATGGTGGGACTGAATACAGAACAGAGTGGTCTATTTTCTGTACACCATATAAGCCAGCTTGACAGCAGCAGCGCTTGCATCGCCAACAGCGATGCTTGCCCTACACCGACTGTAACTCAGTGCATATGCACTAGCAGCAACCGCCAGGGTTTGTGCAACCAGAGTAACAGCACGGAGCACATTATTGTCAACAGCAGCGGGGCTGGCCAGATTGAACATGTGGACCCTACTGGCCCACACAGCAGCGTCATAAGCAGCAACAGCAGCAGAGGGGGCCAAAGCAGCAGCATGAGCAGCACAAACATAGCGAGCATGAATAGCTGCAGCACGGAGCAATGGCTGAACAGTGACATAGTAATCAGAAGACCATACTCAGAAGCTCCTTCTGCAAGTCTGTACGTGGATGCCTTGCAGCTTATCCCAGATGACATCAGCAAGGATTCCAGTGGCGTCATCAAGGTTCCAGATGACATCAGCGGGGTTGCAGATGGCATCAGCAGAGTGTTGGATGGCCTGAGCAGCATATCAGGATTTGATGATCCATACTCGATGCATGTGCCTGGTGGTCATGGGTGAGATGACATGGATTTGGTACAGTGTGATTGCAAGTGCTAGAATTTGCCCTGGTGAGGGATTGTGTGATTTGATACACTATATACACCATGCACGTATGCTTATATGTTGATCAACTTTGGATATGACTTGGCACTTGTGTCAAGCGTTGCATCGTGTACATTGTGAGGTGTTACAACCCTAAACAGGACTTAGCCAGAGATCAGCTCAGGGTCGATCGCATGTACCGGTAGTTTGTTGCAGCGGAAGTGTTTGAATTGAACTCAGATCAGAGTGAATGTAAATGGTGTTGGAAACAAGTAACTTCAACGCTTCTGAAGTATCGAAGAATCGACACGAAACGGAGCAGACTACAGCGAAGCAACACACGAGTCAACACACTACGCGAAGGTCAAAGGTCGCTGACCTTTGACTCGACGAAAAGTACAGTGCGACAGCAAGGACACATAACTGACTCGATACTGAGCAGTTACCCGAGTCGTCACTGTATCGAACCGCAACAGCAGAAACAGTTTAAGTAAAACCTTTCATATTCCTTTGTAATCATATAAAAGCTTTGTATCTCTCTGCTATTATCAACTTATCTTGTTCTCACATACCAGTGCAAGGTGGTTCAAGTAAACTCTATTATTACGCTTCCGCAAATACAACATTCCTACTTCAACAGATCTTAGCCTTGAAAAGATCCTAAGGGCTAATTCTCAGCCCAGCATGTTAAGATAGTGGCACAAGTGGTAGTTAGGTTTAAGTGAGGGCCTAGGCTTAGTAGCCTAGGCCAAGGGAGTCGAGGGAGTTTGTGCCAAGCAAAGAAGCGAGAATTGGAGAATGGATGACTTCACTATAGGTTTGCAAGAACATATAGCAAATGAACAAAGAAGGTGCACCACCTAACAAAGTTTATAATAACTACACTAACTACAGCTACAGGCAGTTACAGATATATTCTAACACAACATGGTATGAGAGCCTCCAAGGCAAGATCAACTCCTAAAATTCCTACAACACAAGACATGGCAACTCAGAAGGAGAGGAGCTCCTCCAACGGATCTCCTGGCACTACTCCTACTCCACATCCAGCCTCTGGCCTACAGACAGAGGAAGGCACAGCAACAAGACCAGCTGCGGAGTCTACCGAAACTCTCGGGAATCAAGCAACAAGCTTCGACCCAAACATGATGGAGAAATTCTTCTCCTTCATGTCCTTCTACGAGCAACACCAGCAAGCAGCTCCTGCGCAGTCAAACAACAGTGACAACAACAACAGGGTTACTCCAATGAGCCTCGACGGTTCATCTTATGCGCGCGGAAACCAGCAGCAACCTACCTTTGCTCCGTACGAACCTCATCGCGGCTCCATCAGCTTCACGCCACACCAACAGCCTTCACCTGGACAAGAGAAGACATTGGACGCGCTTCAGGTTCAATCACAATTCGCACATGTTTTAAAACTGCTAACATCAATACCCTTCGATGGAAAATACTTTTATACCTTGTCATTCGAGTTCGAGCTGATGATGGAGGGCGCGCAAATACTTGGATTCTTCGACGGGTCCCTGCCATACCCAATACACGGAACGCAGTACGACAAGCAGCAGTACACATAACATTCACTGATGCCGTATACGATACTTCTGCGAAATCTATCTCCAAACGAGCAGCAGAACATCCGGTCTTATCGAGGATACGGCAATTCCGCCGAGCTGGCATACGACCACCTGAAGAGCCTGTATCAAGCAACAGACAGTGTTAATCAAAGTCGTCTCATGGGACAGTTGACAACAGTGGAAATGAAACCCGGCGAAAGGGAATGGCGTATATCAGCCGTTGTCGCGCACTGCGCGACAGACTCCTTCGATGCGGAGGATCGATATCCGAAGAAGCCTTCGTAACAGTCATCATCGCTGGCCTCGGTCCTCATTGGCGCTCCACTCGAGCACTTCTTCGAGCTCACGGGAAAATCTCCGAAGCATCACTCTGCGCCGAAATTCACGCTGAACAGCAGGATATGGACCTGCACGAAGAACGACACAAGAAAAGGGCGTCAGCACCAGATTTCGCGTTTCACACTCAACGGCGCTACAACAACAACAACAATCGACAAAACAATCGACAAGTTCAAGTGTACGTCCCACCGTCCTGTCACCTCTGCAAGACGTCCGGACATCCTCGCACACACTGCCCGATTCAGCAGCAATCGATGTCAAACTTATATGCTATAGTCTATCTAGGCTGTAGTGGGGTAGTTCATATGGGGTACAACACTTTTAGGTTTCCCACTTGTACCCACCTGCTTCTTAGTTCATTCATTCCTTCCTTTAGATTCTAACATGGTATCAGAGCAGGTTCCCTTGTGGGAACGTTTTTTTTAGGGCCCACCACGATCATTTTCTTTTTTTCTGCCTTGCCCGAAGCGCGCTTTGCGCCTGCCTCACCCTACCGTCGCGGCCCCAACTGCCGTCGCGGCCCCTACTGCCGTCGCGGCCCCTACTGCCGTCGCGGCCCCTGCTGCCGTCACGGCTCCTACTGTCCTTGCGGCCCCTGTTGCCGTCGCGGCCCCTGCTGCCGACGCGGCCTCTGCTGCCGTCGCGGCCCCTACCTCCGTCACGGCCCCTACTGCCGTTGCGGCCCCTACTGCCGTCGCGGCCCCTGCTGCCATCGCGGCCCCTGCTGCCGACGTGGCCCCTGCTGCCGTCGCGGCCCCTACTGCCATCGCGGCCCCTGCTGCTGTCGTGGCCCCTGCTGTCGTCGCGGCCCCTGCTGCTGTCGCGGCCCCTGCCGTCGCAGCCCCTGCTATCACGGCCCTTGCCGTCGCGGCCCCTTTGCTGTCGCGGCCCCTGCAGTCACGGCCCCTACTGTTGCGGCCCTGCCCTGCACCCGCCCCTGGTAAGCACCCGCGCCGCCCTGCTGCGCCGCGCCGCCAGGAGCTGAGCCATGCCGCCAAGCCGAGCTGCGCCGCCCAGCCGAGCCGCGCCGCCCACCGAGCCACGCCGCTCTGCCGAGCCGCGCCGCCCTACCGAGCCGCGCCGCCCTACTGAGCCGCACTGCCTTGCCTGCACTGCTCCTACTGCTACTGCTGCTACTGCTGCTACTGCTGCCACTGCTGCTACTGCTGCTACTGCTGCTATGGCTAGCCCTACTGTTCTCACCTTTGATGCTGAGGGACGTGCAGTTGACTTTGACGTGTGGGTTGACGACCTATAGCTCTTTCTTCAGTGTGATTCTAGGGATGGGGTATCCCTTTTCGATCACACGTCCGGTGTCTCCACTGCTCCTGCTGCCACTGCTGACAGTACTGTTTGCTCGCAGTGGACCACTCGTGACGCTGTTGCTCGCCTTGCTGTTCGTAGTCACCTGCCGCCTGCTGAGCGCGCGCATTTTGGCCAGTACAAGACTGCTAAGTCTTTGTACGACGCTGTAGTTGCGCGCTACTCCTCCCCTGCCACTGCTGCCCTCAGCCGCCTCATGCTGCCGTACCTTTTCCCTGACCTTGCCGCCTTTGCCACAGTTGCTGACCTCATTACTCACCTCCGCACTAGTGACGCCCGCTACCGCGCTGCCCTTCCCACTGAGTTCTGTGCCAAGAACCCCCCGCCCATGTACATCACCCTTTACTACCTAGTCACCCGCCTCCCTGACTCCCTTGCTTCAGTCAGGGACCACTTTCTCTCGCTTTGCCCCACTGAGCTCACTGTCGACCTGCTAGAGGAGCGCCTCGCTGCAGCTGAGAAGAGTATCTTAGCTGTAGGTGCTTCTCGCGGCGACCGTCGCACCCCTTTCTTTGAGGGGTGTTCCCCTGTCCCCCTTCTCCCCTCTGTTGCTTCTGCTGCTGCTGTCGACCTCGTTGGCACTGAGGAGGTCGGGGCTGCGTCTGCTCCTAGTGGGAGGCGCCGCAACAGCAAAGGCAAGGGGAGCAAGGGTGGTGGAGGGGATGGCGGGGGTGGCGGCGGAGGCGGTGGAGGAGGCGGAGGGGGGTGGCGGTGGAGGTGGGGGTGGTGCCGGGAGTGGGGGCTTCAGTGGCGGCGGTGGAGGTGGTGGAGGCAGCGGCGGAGGTGGTGGAGGCAGCGGTAGCGGTGGTGGAGGCAGTGGCAGCGGTGGTGGAGGTGGCGGCGGCGGTGGTGCTGGTCGAGGTGCAGCCGCGCAGCGTGGAGGCTTTGGTGGTAGCCAGCGCCAGCAGCAGCCGCGTTCCCGTGAGACCCCGTCGGCCCAGCAGCTTCGTGAGTGGTACGCTGGGCGTGGGAGGTCTAGGGGTGCTGGTCCCTGCACTTACGTTCTTCGCACCGGCGGGCGTCGTGGGGAGACGTGTGGGCTGCCACACACTGCGCAGCGCTGCTTCGGTCGCCTGACTGACGCCTGGCGCGCCCAGTTTCCTGACGCTGTTGAGCTCCCTCGCTGAGGTGATCTGCTTAGGCAGAATGTGGCTATCTTTGATCTTGATTTCGATGCTATCCTTGCTGCCATGTATGCTTTGACTGATAGTGCTGAGGGTGACTGTTACCTGAGTGTCCCGCCCGACCCGGGCATTGAGGCTGCTGCTGTAGGTGCTAGTGCGTATGCTGCTCCAGGTGCTGGTGAGTCTGCTGCTCCAGGTGCTGGTGAGTCGGCTCTCTCTGGTACTGCACCTACTGAGGCCTTGCACACTTTCACACTTGACTCTGGTGCTTCGCGATCCTTCTTTCGCGACACCACCACACTCACGCCGCTCAGTCGGCCTGTCTCAGTCTCCCTGGCTGACCCCTCTGGGGGCCCAGTCCTTGCGCACTCTTCCACGGTTCTACCGTGTCCTGCGGCCCCGTCGGGCTTGCTGTCGGGACTCCACCTCCCCTCGTTCTCTACGAACTTGGTGAGTGGAGCTGACCTCCAGGACGCGTGGGTTGACCAGTTCACCCCTGGAGGTCAGCGTGTGACCCACTGCACTTGCTCTCGGACGGGCCGCCACCTGGCCACGTTCACCCGTCGGCCTGGGTCGAGTCTGTACACACTGACTACTGCATCTCCTCCGGTCTCTGCATCTGGTCAGGTAGCCGCGTCTAGTCAGGTGTTTGCTGCCGCGTCCAGGTCTAGTCCCGCGTCTGCCCCCTGCTCGTGTCGTCCTCTGTCGCACGAGACTCTCCTTTGGCACCACCGCCTTGGTCACCCCTCCCTGCCTCGTCTTCGAGGTATGGCCTCCCGTACCCTTGTCTCGGGTCTACCCCGGTCCCTCCCTCCCCTTCCTCCGGGGCCTGCCCCTACCTGTGTTCCTTGTGTCGAGGGCCGGCAGCGCGCCGCTCCTCGCTCCTCCACGTTCCCTCCAACAGAGGCTCCTCTGCAGATTCTTCACATGGACGTGTGGGGCCCAGCCCGCGTCCGTGGACAGGGTCACGAGCGTTACTTCCTGCTGGTCGTTGACGACTACTCGCGTTACACCACAGTCTTCCCCTTGAGCAGCAAGGGTGAAGTCCCTGAGGTGTTGATCGACTGGATCCGCGGTGCTCGTCGCCAGCTCAGCGAGCGTTTTGGCTCGGACCTTCCTGTTCTGCGTCTGCACTCAGACAGAGGTGGTGAGTTTTCCTCCGACCTCCTGAGAGCCTTCTGTCGTGCGGAGGGCATCCGCCAGACGTTCACGCTTCCGGCCTCCCCGCAGCAAAATGGGATTGCTGAGCGCCGCATTGGCATGGTCATGGACGTCGCTCGTACGTCCATGATCCATGCGGCTGCTCCCCATTTTCTGTGGCCGTTCGCGGTTCAGTACGCTGCGCAACATATCAACCTTCAGCCTCGTGTCTCCTTGCCGGAGACCACACCTACTCTGCGGTGGACGGGGAAGGTTGGCGATGCGTCTGTGTTCCGTGTCTGGGGATCTCGAGCTTTTGTCCGTGATACTTCAGCGGACAAGCTGTCCTCCCGTGCCGTTCCCTGCGTCTTCCTTAGGCTTCCCCCCTGACGCACCCGGGTGGCAGTTCTACCACCCTACCTCGCGTCGTGTTCTATCCTCTCAGGACGTCACGTTTGACGAGTCGGTGTCTTACTACCGTCTCTTTCCCTACCACACTACCTCTCTCCCCCCCCCGCCACTCTTCCTAGCACCAGGTACTCCTCCGGTAGACCCCCTCCCCCCTCAGGGTCCTGCCCCCTCAGGTGTGTCTCAGGTAGACCCTGCCGAGCCGGTCGAGGTAGCTGTCGACTCAGGTGCTACTAGGGGTGCTGAGCCTGCGGGTGTGGGGACTGGGGGTGCGGAGCCTGGGGGTGCTAAGCGTGAGCGTGTGGAGTCTGGGGGTGCTGAGCCTAAGCGTGTGGAGCATGGGGGTGCTAAGCCTGGGGGTACTGCGTCTGGGGGTGCTGAGCCTGCGCGTGCTGAGTCTGGAGGTTCTCCGGGTGTCCCATTGCGGCGGGAGCCCCTCTCTCCGCAGCGGCTTCGTGAGTGGTACGCTCGGCGCAGTCGCCGTGCTACTGGTGCTACTGGTACTGGAGGTGCTGCTGGAGCTGCTGGAGGTGCTGCTGATTCTGGAGCTGCTGGAGGTGCTGCTGGTGCTAGAGCTGCTGGAGGTGCTGCTGGTGCTGGAGCTGCTGGAGGAGCTGCTGGTACTGGAGCTGCTGGAGGTGCTACTGGTGCTGGAGCTGCTGGAGGTGCTGCTGGTGCTGGTGCTGCTGGAGGTGCTGCTGGTGCTGGAGCTGCTGGAGGTGCTGCTGGAGCTGGAGCTGTTGGAGGTCCTGCTGGTGTTGGAGCTGCTGGAGCCACTGGTCCTGGAGGTGCTCGTACTGGAGGTACTGGAGCTGCTGGGGCTGGTGGTGCTGCAGGCGTTGGAGCTGCAGGTACTGGAGCTGGTGGTGCTGCGGGAGTTGTTACTAGAGACCCTGGAGCTGAGGGTACTGGTGCTTTCTCTGCTGTTTCTGGAGGCGCTGCGCGGCCGCGGCCGTACTACGTTCCGCTCCTTCAGCAGGTTCTTGGTCTACCGCCTTCTCTTGGTCCTACTCCTCCTTTACTCAGTCCACCGCCTGTCCGGTCACAGTCGCAGTTACAGCCGTCCTCTCCACTGCCTGGTCCTTCTCCTTACTCTGGACCGACTAGAGGTCTTACGGAGCATCGTGAGCCTGACTCGCGTCCTGTGTCGCCTGAGTCTCGCTCTGCGTCGCCTGTCCGCACTGTTCGCGCTGGTCGTCGTGTCTCGCGCCCGCGTCCTCCTCCTGTCCCTGGCACTCACTCTATGACTCTGCGTCCTTCCACTGCTCCACAGCGTATCCTTCTGCCGTCTCCTCCTGCGTCCTCTCTTCCTGACGGTCCGGACCCGGAGTCTGACTCCCTTCGTGCTGCTAGTCCTACTGTCATGCGTTTCCTGGCCACTGCTTTCACTGACCCTTTGTTTGAGTCCACTGCTGCGTCTGCTCTCGTTGCTGAGCTTGTTAACTTTGCTGCAGCCTGTCGCCTAGACTACGCCACTAGTCTTGTTGCTGAGTCTGCGCCTGTGTCTGTCTGTCCTCCGTCCGTCGGGGGTGAGTGTGCTCTTGGCACGGACGTTCTTGAGGACAGACATGAGGAGTTTGAGTGCTTTGCCGCTGCTGTACCTCATCTCGTGTCCATGCTGCTTGACCCTGAGGGAGACCCGGATGCACCAGACATCCCGACCCCGCGCTCTTACGCAGAGGCGATAGAGGGTCCCTACTCCTCTCAGTGGCAGGCAGCCATGGACGCTGAGATGGCTTCCTGGAAGTCCACAGGCACCTACGTCGACGAGGTTCCCCCGCCTGGGGCGAATATCGTCAGTGGCATGTGGATCTTCAGGGTGAAGCGGCCGCCGGGTTCTCCGCCTGTCTTCAAGGTGCGTTACGTTGCACGTGGCTTCAGTCAGCGACAGGGAGTTGACTTCTTCCAGACCTTCTCCCCTACCCCGAAGATGACCACTCTTCGGGTATTGCTGCACGTCGCCGCTCAGCGTGACTACGAGCTCCACTCGCTTGACTTCAGCACAGCCTTCCTACAGGGCAGCCTGCACGAAGAGATCTGGCTGCGCCGCCCACCTGGCTTCACTGGGTCGTTTCCTGCTGGTACCCAGTGGAGCCTCCGGCGGCCAGTCTACGGTCTCCGCCAGGCACCCCGTGAATGGCACGACACACTGAGGACGACCCTTGCTACTCTTGGTTTTGCTCCTTCCACTGCTGACCCGTCACTGTTTTTACGCACTGACACCACTCTGCCGCCGTTCTACCTTCTCGTGTACGTAGACGACCTCGTCTTTGCTACTGCTGACACTGAGGCACTCGCCCACGTGAAGTCCGAGCTGCAGAAGAGACACACGTGCACAGACCTCGGTGAACTGACAAGCTATCTTGGCTTGCGGATCACCCGGGACAGAGCACAGCGCACCATTACCTTGACTCAGTCACACATGGTGCAGCAGGTCCTTCAGCGCTTCGGCTTCACGTACTCCTTGCCACAGTCCACTCCTCTGCCTACTGGTCACTCGCTCTCAGCTCCACCTTCGGACGAGTCCGTAGAGCCGAGTGGCCCGTATCCAGAGCTTGTGGGCTGCCTCATGTACCTGATGACTTGCACACGACCTGACCTCGCATACCCTCTCAGCCTTCTGGCTCGCTACGTGGCTCCCGGTCGACACCGAAAGGTGCACTGGGATGCTGCGAAGAGGGTGTTGCGCTACCTGTGCAGTACGTCGGGCATGGGGCTCGTGCTTGGAGGACGGGCTCGATTTGTCCTCACTAGTCACGCAGACGCTTCCTGGGTTGACGACTTGGCTACGCAGCGGTCGTCACAGGGTTACACCTTCAGTCTTGGTTCCGGTTCTGTCTCTTGGCGGTCTACCCGCTCTTCTTCTATTCTCAGCTCCAATTGTGAGGCTGAGATCTACGCTGGGGCCATGGCTGCACAGGAGTTACGCAGTTCACCTACCTGCTGACCGACTTGGGAGAGGCGCCTCGTTCTCCTCCAGTTCTCTACGTCGACAACAAGGCCATGCTTGCCTTGTGTCATGAGCACAGACTGGAGCACAGAACGAAGCACATTGCTCTGCGCTACTTCCTTGCTCGAGAGTTGCAGCAGCATGGTCAGCTTCGTCTTGCTTACGTGGCCTCTTAGGCCAACACAGCTGATGTTTTCACCAAGGCACTTCAGCCTTGTGATCATCAGCGTTTCTGTACTGTTCTAGGCCTTGTACCTACTGGGCCTCACTTGCTTACTTCTTGACTTTGCTTGTACTGTACTGTCTACACATATACCTGCATGCTTACACTTGCTAGGTTGTGTTCACTGTATTGTTTGTTCTCCTATATATAACTCTGCATGTGAACTGGCCTTGTGGCCATTTGCTTGTGCTCAGACTGCGTGGTGACTTTGTGATCCACCCTGAGCTTGCTTTGCTTTTCTTGACTAGTCTTGTGACCTCTTGTTCTCCCCCACCTGCCTATGGCGGTGTGTCAAACTTATATACTATAGTCTATCTAGGCTGTAGTGGGGTAGTTCATATAGGGTACAACACTTTTAGGTTTCCCACTTGTACCCACCTGCTTCCTAGTTCATTCATTCCTTCCTTTAGATTCTAACAGTCGACATCGCCGGAACGTCAACTTCGGCCCTCAAGCAGTCAAGTAGCTTCTACGCTGGCGCATCCCACCAATCAAGTACAGTCTTCAACGTCATCAACGACAAAACCTGCGCAATGCATAAGAAACATTGTAAGCTGCATGACAAGAACGACAGACTCCTGCATCACCGAATCACCACCCTACTACTCACAAGAAGAACAGCTCGACGAGAGCACTCCTCGCCGCGAATCATTGGAGCCCAACCCAACGTACGCAGCCATCGCCTAGAGCGAGCCGTCCGAGAAAGACACTTGGTTCTTGGACAGTTGCTGCGGACAGCACATGTGCTACTCGGGTCGTTTCGTTCAACAGGAACATCAACTTCAGCGCGAAGTTGTAATCACCGTCGCCAACAACCAGAACCTGCACACACGACGACAAGGAATCGTTCAACTTCAGTCTCGAGAAACTAACGTCATTCTACAAATGTCAAAAGTTTTAATTGCAGAAGGACTTGGCAACAACTTACTCAGCGTCAGTCAATTGATGGCGAAGGGCATTCATCTCGAAGCAGATAGCACCACTCAGGAGTTCAAGTTATTCCACGGAAAAGGCGGACTCTACATCAGCAAGGCAATCTTGAAGAATAACGTCTTCGTTCTTGACTTCGTTCCGGACCAAGGTACCGCCGACAGCGACGCCATCGTCAACTTCGCCTCTTGGACACATCCACCTGATCTCGACCCCGACTTCAGTCCTGGAGGTTTTTGGTATTCACATACCATACCTGAAGCAGAAAGACCAAGGGCATTAGCAACAATCCGGCAAGAAACAACCTCGACAGCAGCAGAGACAGCATCGGCAACAACAGCAACACCTACGGCACCAATCGCGGGCTCTTCGACGGCACCTGTTCTCATCGACGACACTCCACCGACTCCTGCGCAGCTGTTAACTCCCACTCCACGCGAAGTTCACAGAAGCGCCAACTTCACCGCGGGATTTTACTCCAACTCCGACCTGTACAGGCGCTCACCCGGACATCGTGTGAGCGAATCACTGTGGCACGAACGATTAGGTCATCCAAGCAACACCACGTTAAACAACACGATCAAGGCAGCTGTACTCGACAAAGACTCACTCCTTCTACCCGACGGCAGAGAAATTCAACGAGTCCGAGACACATGCTTTACTTGCCCCGAAGCCGACTTACCTCATCAACCGTTGGTCTCTCACCACAATCCAAGCTCGCCAACTTACACACCCCTGGAGAAAGTATGCAGAGACATCCTGTATACTCGCGAACAAGGTCAAGGAGCATACAACTCTGTGATTACTTTCATCGATGCCGCCACCCGATACGTCTGGCACCTCAACCTCCCAAGTCGCGACATGGCCTTCGAAGCCTTCGTCGCCTGGCTACCTGTGGCAGAACGAGAATCAGGAGCAAATCTGAAAAGCTTCCAGTCAGACGGGGGAGGAGAATATCAGTCACAAAGGTTCAAGCAGTACCTCGCAGAACGAGGCATCAAGCGACTCATCTCGCTTCCCTACGCCCATCAACAGCAAGGCGTGGCAGAACGGATGAACAGAACTCTCCAGAACACCATGCGCAAACTGTTGCGTGGCATGCGACTGCCCAACCACCAAAGGCCTGAGGCGATGGACCACGCTGTCATGCTGCACAACTTGCTCTCGTCATCATCGCTCCTGAACAACGCATCACCGCACCTGCTGTGGACAGGAAAATCGGGCAACACAAAAATGTTACGAGTTTTTGGTTGCATGGTACAGTACCGACCGCACACTGCAAGAGCCGGAAGATTTTCCCAACGCGCACAGTGGGGGCTACACCTGGGCATCGAAAAGCATTACAACGCATGGAAGATTTTCGACGTCCACTCGAAGGAAACAGTAGCAGCACGTGATGTCATTTTCTACGAGCGACTCACACTTCAAACGTACCTGGACAACCTGGCAGCAAATCGAGACCTCACGGGCGGCTTCCGTGGCAACCGAGCTTTTGCTTCGGCAGCAGACGAAGCTGATTGGGACGAGTAGAACGTGGACGGCGCATCCGAGGAAGCAGGACCACTCCCATACTGCTCCGTGCCCATTCCAATGGATGATGAAAACCCTCGCGACAATGTCAATGCCGAAGCCTACTTCGACTTCGCCGACAACGGTTACGTTACACCCCAACCGGTCGACACCAACGTCTCCGAACACATCGGGCCCAATTTCTTACGGATCCAGAAGCGGGAGATGAAGCAGCTTATCCCGAGGACGCAAATCTCCCCCGCTACACACAGAGTGGACTGCAGATACTGGGACTCGTCACCGCTGTCCACGGAGCAGCACCACCTACGGAGCCTGCTACTATTCAGCAGGCTCTGGGGGGGGAACACAGGGAAAAATGGCGCGAAGCCATGGACAGAGAATTAAAGGCGCTGCAAGAACGCAACACTTGGAAAGTCGTGCTTATCGGAGTGGCACGCAACAAGACCATTCCCACGAGAAAATAGGTTTTCCGCGTGAAAACAAAAGCCGACGGAACGATAGACAAATTCAAGGCACGCTGGGTCGTGTGCGGCTTCGACCAAGAACATGGACGAGACTTCACGGAAACATTCGCACCAGTTAGCCGACATACCTCACTGCGGATTCTCCTCGCGATAGCCGCCATGAACCGGAAGAAACGTCGACAAATCGATGTTGCCAACGCATTCCTCTACGCCCCGGTTGATGCTGAGATCTTCGTCGAACACCCACATGGGTCTAATGCAGACCCCAACCAAGTCTGTCAGCTGCAAAAGTCGCTGTACGGAATCAAACAAGCCCCGAGACTGTGGCAGCAGCATCTTCACGCCCGTTTAATTCGCATCGGATTCTGCCAACTACCACACGACCAAGGGATATACCGACTTACTAAGGGGGCCAACTACATCCTGCTCATCGTCTACGTAGACAACCTTCTCTACATAGGCTCCACCGACGACATAACGACCTGGTTTGAAGGGAAGCTGCAGCGGGATCTGACACTCACCATCGCGACTACCGTGACACAGTACCTAGGACTCAACATACAAGACGGCGACAACGCAATCTACCTCAGCGCCGAAAAATACACGGACACCATTGCTAAACGATTCGGACTTACTCCAGCTACCATCACCACGCCATACCGCAACACTGACGGAAATTGCAAAGTCTCCACCCTACTCAAACCCGCCGGGATTCGCGACTATCAACGAAAGCTAGGCTGTCTACTCTTCGCAGCCGTTACCTGCCGACCGGATCTATCTTACTCAGCTATTCAACTCGCCACCTACCTCAAGAAGCCCGAAGCATAACACATGATGGAGCTTGACCGTGCACTTCACTACCTTGTCAGCACCCCGACGATTGGACTAACCTACCACAAGACCGGAACTACGACACCTAAGTTAATCGGCTACGTCGACGTCGATCACGCTGGAGATTCTGACAACAGGCGATCTCGAACTGGCTACATCTACCGACTTGAACCTATCGGCCCTATCTCATGGCAGTCGAACAAGCAAGAGCTAATCGCTCTCTCCTCAGCCGAAGCAGAATTCTTGCACTCTGCTCAGCCACCAAGGAAGGACTATATCTTCGCGAACTGCTGGAAGAAGCAAAATTGGCTAAGTTACCCAGCTTTTCCCTCTTCTGCGACAACCAATCGGCCATTCGCATAGCGAACAAAAATGGGTTCGCGAATCGAACGAAGCACATTGCCCTCCAGTACTTCGTCGTAAAAGACGAAATCGAGAAGGGAAGACTCGAGTTATCCTACTGTCCCACATCCGAGATGGCAGCCGATTACTTGACCAAGAAACTCGGAAAACAGAAGTTCAAGTACTGCATGCTGCTGACTGGACAAGGACACGTCATCAGTAGCGACACTCCAGAAGCGAAGGGGAGTGTTGGAATCAAGTAACTTAAACGCTTCCGAAGTATCGAAGTATCGACACGAAACGGAGCAGACTACAACGAAGCAACACACGAGTCAACAAAAGCAACCGCTGGAGGTTACGCGAAGGTCAAAGGTCGCTGACCTTTGACTCGACGAAAAGTATAGTGCGACAGCAAGGACACATAACTGACTCGATATTGAGCAGTTACCCGAGTTGTCACTGTATCGAACCGCAACAGCAGAAACAGTTAAAGTAAAACCTTTCACATTCCTTTGTAATCGTATAAAAGCTTTGTATCTCTCTGCTATTATAAACTTATCTTGTTCTCACATACCAGTGCAAGGTGGTTCAATTAAACTCTATTATTACGCTTCCGCAAATACAACATTCCTACTTCAACATATCTTAGCCTTGAAAAGATCCTAAGGGCTAATTCTCAGCCCAACAAATGGTTGAGATGATAATACCGTCATCGCCGGATAGAAGAGAGTGTCGAATTGAAGACATGGGGTGTCTTTAAAACGGGTGTATCTTATAGTTGGGTGCTTCTTATTATAAGCCACCTACATGCGTGTACGACTTAAGACGGTGTCTTCTAAACAATACTAGGGTTCAAGGGTTTTCTTAGAAAGGGAGGGTGTCTTTAAAATGGTTCTTCTTGCATTCAGGGGGGGGTATATACATGCACTTATCCAATCCTACTTCTTCCTAGCCCCCCTTGGTAACGCCCTCCTCATCTGCACTAGCAGATGCAGGCTCTAGCATCCCCAAGTCTGGCACTCGCCAGGCGTGCCTGGCCGTCTGCTTGGGCTTGATCATGCGGTCAGCCTCGGCCGCCGCTCCCCGGTAGTTGGGGGTCTCCTGGTACAGCACATCCAGCCCTGTTGCCACACCCACCTCCCTGACGCCCTCCGCCTGCAGCTGCTCCTCCTCCTCCTCCTCCTCCTCCTCCTCCTCCTCCTCCTCGGGAGCCTTCCCAAGCAGGCGCGTGTTGTCGCCCGTGGTCCTCCCGAGGCACATGTCTTTAGTGACATCGGTGGTGCTCCTCACGCGCAGGTGGGACATCACCAGATGGTTCTCGGTCCCATCCAACTTGCTTGGGATCCCGCAGTGGCGGAACGTGTCAATGATGACCTGCATGGGGACTTGATCCCACGCCTCCGCAATCCATTGCAGCACCACAGGATGCGGAGGTCTCCTCAGGTTCCCTACGGGTGGGTCACAGGCAGGGGCAGCGTGTCGTTAGATACCGTACATCAAGAGGTGGTGGGGGTGGATTTAGTGATCAACGACCGCGCACTCACCGTGTTTCGTCTTCGGGTAAAGGCCTTCGCGCATGAACCACCTGGCGTAGCGAGCTCGCACCACGGCCTTGAAGCACCGGTTGATGGAGACGTCAAGGGGTTGAATTTGGCTGGTGCAACCTGCAGGGATTACAGCGGGGGGTGATGCCGTGCATGCGATAGGCTCGAAGCATGCCCTGTGTGATGTGGCCGCGGTACGAGTCCAGCACCAGCATCGTACGCCTTGCGTTCTGGCCGCGCTGGGGGTTGAGATGGGGCAGCACCTCCTTTGTCAGCCAGGTCTGCACAGCGGTCTCGTCCATCCACCCGTTGTCCTGTGCTTGGACCACCACTCCTGCTAGGCACAGAGGGGAGATAGAGGCGTCAGCCAAGCAGGGCCAACTATATAGTATATTCAACCCGAATTCGTGTTGCTCACCTGCTGGAATGTCACATTTCGACACGTTCTTCATCTTGAACCACACCCACGGGCGCAACTTCTCCCCGGATGCTGTGCACGCGAGCATCACTGTCAGTCGCGTCTTCTCGTAGCGTGCCGTGCGGATCGGGACTGAGCGCGCGCCACGGTGGTCAAGGGTCCTCTCGGCCGGCATCTCAACGAAGAGTGGCGTCTGGTCCGCGTTGATGATGCGGCCCAGGTCTATGTTGTGCCGCGCTCTGTTGATTCTCACAAACTTCCAAAAAGACTCGCAGGCTTTTGCGCACTCTGCCAAGGCAAAAAAGCACACACAAAGAGGGGATGAGTGGGGATGTGCACGTCTTTATAGGGATATGCACAGGGAGAGGACAATCCACAGCGAATTCATCTCTAGAACCACTCACCAGCCGACAACCGCTGGCCAACCTTAGTCTTCACTAGCATGACGAGGTTCCAGCGGTCGCGGAAACGTTGGCTCCAGTATGAGCTCGCGTTCCAGTTATTCCCGGGGTGGTTTTTCTTCATCCACTCGCGGCTCCACTTCTGAGTGTCTTTGGCCGAGATCGCCACCCCATTCGCGCGATGCAGGCAGATGTAGCGGTACAACGCCGCCTCCATGTCGGGGTGGTGTGAGTGGCGGCCCGCCCCGTGCATGCGCTTGCGCGAATTCGCCGCGCCCTTGTATATGCCGGCTGCAGCCTGCGCGCTCCAGCGTCGGATGCACGCGATTGAGGCCGAAGACTCGGACGAGGTCTTCTTGAGGGAGCCGAGCTCCGCATAGCGACGCGCCCACTTCACCTTTTCGCGCACGGACCACGATCACCTGGACCTTTTAATCCCGCGACTGCGTGGGGAAGGGGGGCGGGAGTTAGCATTACGGATGGTGGGATCTTTTGGCTTAGACTTCTCAGGGAATGAAGGCATGGGGCTTTCAGCCTCCGCGTAGTCGTCGTCGCTGCCTAGCGCCTCGTTGACCACGATGTCGTCTTTGCTCTTGCTGGCCTTCTTCTGCTTCTTCACGCCTTTGCTGGAGCCAGGGTCGCCATCGTCCTTCCGCTTCTTCTTACTTTGATGGACGCAACGTGCGGTCTTAGCAGGAACCTCCACGACCGGACCCTTCCCCTTGTCAGCAGCACTGAGGCGGGGTCGCTGCTCCTCCGCGGGGCTGTCATCATCCGAGAGCACCACCCGTGCTTGTTTTCGGGGGACTCGTAGGCGATGACGCAGCTTCCTCCTCAACAGAGGAACGTCGTCATCGTCGGAGACGCGCCATGGGTCATCCGAGTCGTCCTCGCCTTCAAAGAAGACCGCATCCCGGCCCGCACCCACTTCCGCCTCCGCATCCGCAGCCGTATCCGCTCCTGCTTCGGCATCCGCCTCTGTAAGTGCATCCGCTCCCGCTTCGTCATCTGCCTTAGCATCCACATCCACATCCGCTTGTCCGTCCGCATCCGCCGCCGCATAAGCAACCGCATCCGCGCCTCTGTCATTGTCATTGTCACCGGCGCGCCACTCTTCCACATCGTCGTCGGAGCCGATCGGCCGCTTCCACCATTCGTCATCGTCGATGCCACCTGCAGGCACCTTGTCACCCGATTCGCTGTCGTGGTGGCCGTTCTCAGGCCAATCATCCTCACCCTCATCACCATGTTCTTCGTCGCCATGGTCTTCGTCGCCTTCGTCCTCGTCACAACTCGCTCCTGAGCCAGCGTTAGAGCATCCCGCCGGCAGGCGCTTCTCTTTCGCCATGTCTACACGGATATCGTCACCGGGCGAGTTGATGCGCCCATAATTGGTAACATGGAGGTTAGGGAGAGGAGACGGTGCACTTGCAGGGTGCTTACTATGCATGATAGAGCCTGCTTAGAGCTAACGTTGAGCAAGTTTTGAGTTCCATGAGCTCAAAATGAAGCTCAAACCCGACTACCCCCCGTCCCAGAATGCCCTCTCCTGTGGAAGATGAGCCGCTCCTCTACGAGAAATGTCCTCGTAGAGGACAGCTCACGATGGCAGCATGCTGGCATCGTGCTGCTGGCAGCGTTCTAGAAGCCTTTGGTCGCTGCTGGCAGCAAAACGACACTGGCAGCATCATGAGATGCTGTCAGCAGGGCGGGATTCTGCCAACACAAGCAGCATTGTTGCGTCCCATCATGTGGCACGTGGTGGCGACGCATGCATCATCGGAATTGTGCGGCCGGATTCAATGAATCCACCCCCTGGGTGGTTTCTACACACTTTGTCAATGTTACAAAGTTCATATAATTTATGTCTATTTATAAGAATTATAAGACACCCAAAACCGTCCCAAATACAAGACACAACAAGTTTTTTTTCTAATGTATAAGATAAGTCATATATGTCTACTAACCGGGCGATGACGATAGCATTGCATACATCGAGTTATATAGGAAATACAAGGGAAAACGAAACGTCCTAACTAGCCATGTACTCTAAGGGGTACATTCCCTTATTACACCGATTTCAAACCATGCGGCGCGGGAACCCGTTTCAAACCTGTTCTCGCCAATTTCACTTCGAACGTTTCTGCCTGCATCGGTTTCGATCTAACTGTTGCCGATGTCACTTCGACTCTTCTAACTCCTCGACTTTGTACTTGGTAGAGTCTGCTCCTGCAGCGTATAGGAATGCCTTTTCATAAAGGTTCATATCTCAACACCCCCCTTTATTCCTGGACGTGTCGAGGACTGACTTGATTGACTACTCCGGTAAGGTTGGAGCAGTGCTGGTACTGCTGACGTGGCAGTATGTCAGGTCAAACTTGCCCTGATCGGTTTCGTCCTTCACGAACAAGTATCGAAGTGCGATGTGTTTGTTCAGTTGATGAAGCCCAGCTTGTTCGCGATCCTGATCGCGCTCTGGGTATCGGAGTGAAGGCGAAAGGTGGGCGAAGTTGGGATTTTCGCCTTGTGCAGCAGTTCTTGTAGATAAAGACCCTTGCGAACTGCGGCAGTTGCGGCGATGTACTCTGCTTCGGCTGATGACAGGGCAGCCAACTCCTGCTTATGGGACCAGGAGATTGGGCCCGTTGGTTCGAGGCGGAAGACGAAGCCGGTTCGTGACCGTCGATTGGCAGGGTCAGCGGCGTGATCTGCGTCCACGTATCCGGTGAGGTTGAAGGATGGCGTTGTCAGCGTGGAGTAGGAGAGCCCGATGTCAGTGTGGAAACAAAGTACTGAAGGGCGCGCTCCAGGACCAGCAGATTTTCTGCCACTGGATTTCGTGAATATTGTGCCAGCTGGCTTGCAATGTATGAAAGGTCAGGGTTTAGGGTGACAGAGGCGAACAGCATGCACCCCAGTTGCTGCTGGTAGGTTTGGAGTCCTACGGGCGAAAGAGGTTTGTTGTCTGGTTTGTAGTTGGTGCTGGGCGTGCGATACGGAGTTGAGAGTGGTGCGGGTGGAATTTTGAAGTGCTCGCCCAGCTGCTCCGCATACTTAGAGGCTGACAGGTGAATTGCATCTGGCGCGTAAGTGATGTTCAGCCCCAAAAACTGCGTGACCTTGTGGTTGATGGTGATGTCAACGCGCTGCGCTAGGTTCTGCTCGAACTGGTTGAGGAGCGTGTTGCTGGTCCCTGTGTACAGCAGGTCGTCAACGTAGACTGTCAGTAGAATGTAGTCGCCGTTGAAGTGAAGGTGGTACATTCATGGATCATACGGAAGCTGCTTGAAACCGATTTCAAGAAGTATCTTATGCAGGTGCTGCTGCCAGGGTCGAGGCGTCTGTTTTATCCCGTAGAGGGCAGACCCTTGGATCTCCTTCTCCGTAGGTATGCGGCTGCTCCTCGAAGATGGTCGCGTCGACCAACGCGTACAAGAACGCGTTCTTCACATCGATCTGCCGCAATGGTAGGTGCTTAGCGGCGGCGATGGCGAGTAGAATTTACACAGAAGTGTGATGGCTTACGAAGGCGAACGTCTGGTTGAAGTCAATCCCGTGGCACTGGTCGTACCCACGTATGACCCACCTTGCCTTGAAGCGCTCAATAATTCCGTTGGCGGCAATTTTCAAGCGAAATATCCATTTTCCAAATAGCACTCTCCTCCCCTTCACTGCTGCACAGTCGACTAGGACCCGGGTATCGCGTGAATCCAGCGCCTTCAGCTCAGCAATCATGGCTGCCTGCCACTCCTTGGCGTGGGGGCCTGTCAGGGCCTGCCGCGGGTTCTTAGGCTCGACGATGCATGGGGCGGAGGATGTGGCGGTGTGTAGGCCGAGTAGTTGTAGTCCTGTGATGTTCCCTGCGTCATGTTCTTCTTGAGTGGCTACCTCAGCCACATCATCATTGCCGCTCTCATGTCCAGGTGAGGAGCTTGGTGCGGGATCGTGGTGACGAGAAGGTCCAGGCGTGTGATCGTCGTCGTCGTCATTGCCGTCATTGCACAGACGAGGAGGTACGCTGGGATGCTCGTCAGCAAGGTCGCGGTCGAGAGCTGCTGCTGGTGCCTCGTCTTCTGGAGAGGCGAAGCTTATCCCGCTAGTGGCGTAGGCGCGTTTCTCTCCTGCTCGTTGGTCTGCCAGCCAATTGGCAAGGGTGAGATACTCGTAGAAGATGATGTTTCGTGCAGGTACGATCCTGTTGGTGTTGATGTCCAGGATCTGCCGGCCCTTGTACTCATGGTTGATCCCCAGGTGAATTCCCCAGCATGCGCGGTCGATGAATTTTCCGATTGTCGCAGAGGATGGCCTGTATTTTATCATGCAGCCCCAGACCCTCAGCATGGACGTGTCTCCCCTTGTCCCGGTCCACTTCATGTGAGGTGAAAGGTAGCCCTAGTTGGCGGTGGTTGACAGAAGATTATGAAGTCTCACCGCATGGTGCATGGCATAGGGCCAGTACTTGAGGGGGAGGCCGGACTGCTTCTGGAGCGAGCGAACTTTAGTCATGAGGGTGCGGTTGATGCGCTCGGCGACGCCTTGCTGCTGATGAGCATAGGGGAGTGAGATGTGGTGCAGGTTACACTTCTCCGTGAAAAAAATCTGCAGCTCGTTGCTGCGGAATTCCTTTGCGCCATCCGTCTGCCATGTTTCAACTTCTTTCCCAACTGTCGCTGCGCGTGCGCCAACCAAACACGAAACACTTCAAGTGCCTTAGAGTGAACGTCAACGTTTGTGACCCAGAAATAGCGCGAGCTTGCCTCCATGAAGGTGAGAGAGTAAATTTCGTCATTAACCCCACCGTATCCAACGACAATGAAGTCGCTGTACACCTTCTGAAGCTTCTTGTAGCTGTTGGTGCTTGGTTCGAGCGAGCGGTAGGTGTCATGCGAGAGGGACGCTGTGGGGCAGACGGTGAAATTTGCGTCAGTGAGGTCCTCTAAGGTTCTGTGCCGTCAGGGCACAGCAGGGCGCCAGGCAGGAAGACCTTGGCGTTGAGGCAGTTGTTGAAGGTCTGGCGTGAGGGGTGGCCGAGGCGTTGATGCCAGAGGTCATCATATGCGTGAACTCTGGGAGTGCGCAGGTATCATGCACGGTGCGCTTCCGCCTCTGCTTCTGTTTTGTAGGGTATGCTTACTACAGGCCCATCTTCTTCTCCAGGTTCTGCCTCTGTTTCTGCTTCTGCTTCCGTTTCTGCTTCTGCTTCTGTTTCTGCTTCTGCTTCTGTTTCTGCTTCTGCTTCTGATTCTACTTCTCTTCTCCTTCTGCATGTGCCGTTGACATTGCCAGCGCGAGAAAGTTGCGGTCGGGGATGGTGAGCAGGGGAGTGTTAGTTCCTTCAATGAGCTGTGCAAATGGGTCGGGGCGAGAGATGGGTCCGTAAGTCTCGCGCGGTGGTGTTGATGGTTCGTTCCCCCGATTGAGCTCAGTCCATGTCAAATGCCAGACTTGAGGTGAGCGAGGTGGTGATGGCAAGATGGTGAGGGAAATTATTGTTCTTGGTGGAGTCCCTTCAGCTTCTATTTCCTTCTCTATCTCCTCTACTTCTTCTCGGGTGAGTTCTCCTTCAGCAATTTCCTAGCCTCCTCCGCCGGTACCCCAGGCGCCAGTTGATGATGCCCATGTGTTTCCTGGGTCTTCTGTGTTGCCTGTTCCCCATCCTCCGTCGGTGGGAGTGGTCCGTGCCGATTCGGGGTCCCACCCTGCTACGAGCCGCTCCTGAATTATCCGCTCCTTCTCCTCTTACTTGATTTTCTCCTCCTCTTCCTTGACGCTAAGCTCGTCCGGCTTGTCAGGATCCTTCCATTCCTTGTTTTCCTGCTGATGAATCTCTCTGGTGTAGAGGAGCATCTATTCTTTCTCATCCTTTATCCCTTTTGACTCTCCTTCCAGGATCCAGCGATGACAATTAGTTGCAAGGCCGGGGCGTGGTTGTGCTGGTACGCCGACTTCTATGTGTTCGGTGCCGAAGACACGGTAGGAGGCAGTTTCAAGTTCTGTCTCTATCATGCCTTCATCAGGCAGTGCGGCGCTTTCCGTTTCTTCGATTTCCGCTAACTCTCTTTCGACTGTCTCGATGCAACTTGATGTGGGTGTGTGAAGCAGCTCGTACAGCGCCCGTCAGGTCCAGGTGTGTGGAAATTGGTCTCACGAGGGTGAGGGTTGCGTCTGATCTAGGGTCGCCTGTCAGGGTGCTTCCAGGAATGAGATCCACGAGCTCGTCAGAGGTAGGGTTGCAATCAGGCAAATCAAAGTCTAGCACGTAGACTCCATTGATGGAGCGTGCTTTCCCGAGATATTTTGGGTCTTAGTTAGGGGGAGCGAAGTGAAGCTTAATGTCGTGCGTGAGAGGGTCAGTCTTGAACATACCGAACCTTCGCCATCGCAGCCTCGACGACGTTCGCGTGCCTTCGCAGAACCTCGTCGAGCAGGCTACCTGGTCATCCGGTCGACGACTCCCTCGTCAACCACAACTCCCGTTGACGGACCCCTCCGTCGACCAACATTATCAGCTGCTGCCGTCGAGCTCCCCTCGTCGACGGCTCCTCGACAGACCCACGCAGGTCGACGATCGCCCTCGTCGACCACACCCAAGGCAGTTCGACGAGCCCCTTCATCGACCACGCCGGTAGAAATCTGCCACTGGCTTCCCATAGTCGACGGCTTCGCAGCATTCTTCTACAGGTCGACCAACTCCGTCAACCTGCACGCGTCAAACACTGCAGATGGTCGGCCGCACCTCCCGTGCACCCGACCACAACGGCATGCACCCAATGCGCAGCACGCCGTCACCTCAGCAGCCATGCAGAAAGGCATGGCCCCTACTGCTGCGCGTCGTCGTCACCGTCGCTTGCCAGGCGCATTTGGCCGATTTGCGACGGAGCACCGGTTGAAGGCCGGAAAGTGCAGCACCTTCGTCAAGAAGTCGGCCGTCTACTCGGTGGTCGGTATGTATTTCATCACGAACTTCCCGCGCTTCACCATCTGCTATAGCCAGGCGTAGGTTGCCCTTCAGCCCCAAGCCCTCAGCGATAGTGATGGCCGATTGGTTGCCCATACGAAGGACGGTCGGCGTCCCAACGTCGAGCAGCTGGAACTCTGCAAGGAGGAAGCGCAGTTGACGAGCCTCCTTGCCTGCTTCCGTGGCCGCGACGTACTCTGACTCAGTTGACAAGAACTTCGTGCACTTGATGCGCTGGCTCGACCAGGGGACGGTGGCCCCTCCGAAGGCGAACGCGTAGCCGCTCGTGCTCGTACAGTTCTGCTTGTCGCCGACATTGCCGGCGTCAGTGTAGCTGACCAGACACAGCGAGTCTGATCCACCGCCGAACTCCAGGGCGGTGTCACGGGTGTCGGCGAGGTGGGCGAGGCAATGGTCGACCTCGCGCCAGTGCAAGTCACTCCTAACCGTCCGGCTGCTCCCCAGCTTGCCTGCACGCAAAGGCGATGTTCGGCCTCGTCGTCGTCGCCGCAAACTGAAGCGAGCCGACCTTCTGCCGGGTACTCCTCCTTTTCGCGCTCCTGAGCCTCCTCGTCGTCGAACGTCAGCTCGGCGTGGGCGTCGACGGAGATCGGCGTCTTCGGGATCCGCACCGGTCTGTACCTTGTCGATGAAGTGCCCGCGCATCTTGTCGACGTACGACTGTTGGTGCAAGCACAGCTTCCTCGCTGGTCGATCGCGCACGATCTCCAGCCCAAGGTATTTCTCAATCGGGCTGATCTCGCATAGCTCAAAGGCGGCCTCTAGCAGCTCCTTCAGCTCCTTCAACATCGCGGTGCTACTGCTGGCGGCGAGCTGGTCATCGATGTAGACCAGCACCCAGCAGGTCACTCCGTCGTCGCCGACCTTGAAGTACAGCGCCTCGTCGACCTGGTTGTTCTCCCTATCGGCACCAGTCAGCACAATGTCGAGGGCCTTGTACCACAACACCGGCGACTGTTTCAGCCCGAACAGACTCTTTAGCAGCTTGCACATCCGGCTGGTCCCATCGTCATAGTAGTCCGTCTGGTATATATACAGCACCCTGTCGAGCTTGCTCTGCAAGAAGGCGTTCTTCATGTCGAGCTGCATTAGGTTCAGGTCCAGGACGGTGACGATGCTGAGGAAGATCCTCAGCGTGACGTAGCTCCCAACTTGTGCGTCCGTCTTGTCGTAGTCGGTGCCATACACCTGCGTGAAGCCCTTCACGACCAGTCTTGCCCTCTCGCGGGCGACCGTATTGTCGATGTGGTACTTTATCAACGGCACCCATCGGTTCTTCATGATGTTCACACCGCGCAGGTGTTCGACCAGCTCCCAGGTGCCGTTGCCGATGAGGCTGCGGATCTCCTCGTCCATGGCGGCCTTCACCGCCTTGCCTTTCCAGCTCGCCAACGCCTCCTTCACCGTCATTGTCGCGATGTCCCAGCGGTGATCGGGGTTGGCATGCACATCGGGGTCGATCTCGGGCAGGTCGACGTCGGCCCTCAGAGTCGTCCTGAGCAGCGTGGTGAAGGCGGCTAGTGGTAGACAGGAATTGAAAGCTCAGCCGCTCGGGCTGAGTGTCGCAACTTAGGCTTCTCGACCGGAACCTTCCACCACATCACTGCCGATGGACTCCTCTTCCTGCCGACAGCTCCTCTTTATCGTCGGTCGCCTCGTCGTCGACGAGTTGCTTCACCATCGTCCACTTTTCTACCAACTCCTCCCCTCTCGTTGGCCCGCTTTGCCGACTTCTCTGTCGTCGACAGCTCCCCTGTCGACTTCCCCGTCTGCTTCTTCTGTCTCGACAACGCTTCTGCTGCTGGCTCCGTCCCCACCAGATCCCCTGTTGGCCGCTCCCCTGTCGTTGACGGCTGCACACCCTGGGTCGAAGAGCTTGGCGCCATGTCAGCCGCGGCGATGCCACTGACCGTGGCCACAGGCAACGCCTCAAGGCTCCCTTCATTGCCAGTGGCCGACGACGGTGTTGACGCAGGTAGGTCGGTGACAATGGGGTGAGGGGCAGGAACAGAGGGAGGAGAGGAGAGGGAGGGACTTCCTTGACGTCCTCATCAGCAGGCTCGTCGACTTTGGCGAGCAGCGGGAGCATTGCCGCCGAGGTGTCCGTCAGTGAGTGTGCCTGCGTCCGCCCCCGACGCCGGCCCATACGTCACGTACCATACCTTCAGCGACATCGTCTTGTAGAAGATGAGCTCGAGCGACGTGACTAACTTGTTGTCGGTCAAGTCGAGCACCTCCCAGCCCTTGCTCTTCGGCGACACACCGAGGTGAAGTCCCCACCAAGCCTTCGGCACCAACTTCCCACCAGCGGCTGCTGCTCGGGGACTGTGAGCTGCACCATGCAGCCCCACACTCGTCCCGTCGTGAGGTCGGGCTTCTTGCCAGACAGCAGCTGGTACGGCGTCGACCTTGGCAGCGTCGTCGACCGCTCTAAGCAGTTGCGCACCCAGACGGCCTGCCGCAGCGCGAGGTGGCCACCAGTGGTGCTACACGCCCATGTGCAGCAGCATCATCCGCACGGCCTCAACGACCGTGCGCATCTCTCCGCTCAGTCATGCCGTTCTGTTGTGGTGTGTACAGGCAGGTCAGGTCGTGGACGATTGCCCTTCCTGTCGACGAAGTTGGTGAACGCCCTTTGCCATGAAACCCGCCACTGCGGTCGGGAGCGGAGCATCATCACGACTTCTTCGTCTGCCGCTCCGCCATCAGCAGCACTCTCAAACTCCCCGCAGCACGTCTCTCTTCTTCGCGACCGACTTCACCCACACGAACCGAGTATGGCGATCCTTCAGCAAGTAGGAAGTACAAGCTGCCGTTCCTTGGAAGCCACCCGAAATGGCCCGCACAAGTCGATGTTGCACGACGGCCAATGGCTCCCTTTGCGTTCGAGCCATTGTCAGGGAAGGTGTGCTGCCGCCAGCTTCCCGCCGACGCACGAGACATACGGCAAGTCAGACACGGTCGACGGCTTGCTTGATATCAAGGCTGGAGGCAACTTCATGCTTCGCCGAGCTCTCTGATCGTGTCAACGCCGATCTAGTGCGCAAGCTCCCATGCCACCGGTCAGGGGTCGACTTTGTCGCAGAAGCGATTGTCTCCAGAGCCACCACCTCGGTTCGACTTTGACGACGGTTTTTGTTGAGTAGGGACGGAGGTCGGTGCAGAGGACGCGACAGTGTAGCGTGCTCGACCGAGCACCTCGTCTGCACTCGACATGAGCTATCCTCGTCGCCGTCGTCCTGCAGCTTCACGCCGCTCTCCTGCAGCTGGCCAGCTGACGTCAGGGATGAGGATCTGCTGCCCAGCCTCCTCGTGCAGAGTGACTGTTGCCGCGGCCCTTGACGGACTGTTGAGCACCGGTTGTGAAGCCCACGCACATGCTTCACATCGCCGCTCGGCGCCCATGTCGACGAAGACCTCCCTTCGTCCCCATGAGGTGGTGCGAGCAGCCGCTTTGTCGAGTAGCACCACCATCGGATTCGCATGCACAGTGGTCTGCGACCGCCTTGAAGTCCTCCCTGGCTTCTAGCGCAAGCGGAAGTGTCGGCTCCACCATGCCAACCATCGAGCACTGACGCCTCCCCGTCGCCTCGACCCTTGCCACTGGAGGAGGTCGACGTCCTTTGTCGACGACGTCTTCTTCGACGTCTGCTTCTCCTTACGCGGCTTCTCGTCCGGAATTGACGACCGTTTTGACGACCCTCCCGCGAACCTCACTTGTAGTCGTCGTCGTCGGAGTCGTCGCGGTCGAAGGCACTCGTAGGAGAGGTGGTCGGGGTCGCCACAGACCCAGCACTCCCGCCGTCGACTCACCTCCTCCCCGACCCTTGTCCCGCGATGACTTCACCTGGTCCACGTCCTTCGTCGACTCGCCCAACTCCACTACCAGCTCCGCCCAGTTTCCCACGCTGCCCCTGCTGACGACTCTGCTTCGTCGCGGCGACGACGTAGTTGCCTGCAGGGAAAGAGCTCCGGGTTCCGCCTCTGCCTCCTGCGTCGCCTCATCCTTGATGATTTTGGCTGGTGAGGGTGTCCTCGTCGAGTGACTCCCGCATGCCGGGCATCACCAGCATCTGGCGCATGAGGTTATAGCCGCTCGGGAGGACCCTTGACGACGTGCGTGATGTATGACGCCGTCGAGTCAGTCGACGACCGCCATCCGCATCTCGGTGAGGATCCGTTGAGCACGATTGCAGCTAGTCCATCGCCGACTCTTGCTCGCCCATTCTGAGGTGGGTCATCTGCTCTCCAACTGACCGAATGTACAAGTCATCCGTCGCCTGGTACGTCGCAGAATGAACCGCCACGCCTGGTGGCCAGCATCCAGTCGAAGTCAACATGACTTCAGCGCAATCTGCACCACCGACGAGCAGCACCTCGAGATGACCATGAAGGTCATGAAAGTGATCGGAATGAAACTCCGCGCGTAGCTCGACGTCGGTCCGCGTCCGGTATCGGCACGTCGCCATCGGCGAAACCCTTCAGCCCGAGATCTCCAGCCGAGGCTCAATGGACTCCCTCCATGTGATGAGGTCACATCGACTTGCAAAGCACTGGCACGGCGATCTTATCCGGCAAAAAAAAACGGAAGTAGCCGTACACAGGCGCAATCTCCGCCCGCCGGCACGTGCGCGTCGACGTGGCTCCAGTCACACCTCTCTTCTTCGTGCCCTTACTGCCGCCGACTTGATCACTGAGGTCGACCTCCTCGTCGACACCCCCTTCGTTGCGCGGTTGAGGGAGAAACAAGTCGAGAAGGGTGATCTGTTTGCCCACTGCGCACGGATGCCCATAACGACCACCTCCAAGGGGAGGGTCGGCCCCGAACTCGCCAAGCATCGTGGCGTCTCCTCGCATCACCTAATCGTGCCCTCTAGACTATCCTCTACCACGCCACATGTCCTACCGGGACGGGCGTCATAGTCTGCACGAGCTGCGGCCCTACGAACGACTTAGGTAAGTGAAAGGTCGGCTACTAATCTGAAGGTTCCTTGCGGGGCTGTCCACGCTCACCGCACCATGCGGAGAGTCACCACACACCTGGAGCTGGACTATGGGGAAGGCACGGGTTCTAGGAGTGATCGTAGCGTTCCTTAGCGTTCTCTAGCACTTGTGCGTTTCACAGAGCAATTTGGCAAGAATTTCACTAGGGAAAGTTGCACTACAGAAAATTGAACAAGCAATGGCAAGAATGATTACATCAGAGCCTAGCAGCCTAGCAGACAGGCAAATCGACTGCCAACGCAGCAAAGTTGAAACTGCCATCGATGCTTAGAGGAGCCGCACCAGCGCTGCATAAAGGCGGCCTGCCAACAGAGCAGGTCGACGGCGCGCCAACACTACATCAAAGCGGCCGTCCAGCATTGCACCGTACATGACAACAACGTGCACGCTCGTAGGAGCTCGCAGACGACTGGCCTGACATGCACCGTCATGCGTCATGTCGGCTGGTGTCTGCGCCTGATCAGCCACATTGACCTGGGGATACCAGTCCGAGGTTGCCTTTGCCATCGCAGCCTCGACGACGTTCGCGTGCCTCTGCAGAACCTCGTGGAGCAGATTACACCTAACTCGCGCCAATTTCAACACCTGGGGCCCGAGTCGCGTTCTTGTCGTTTTTCCCTCGGTTTGAAATTGGTGGGAACAAAGAATTTCCCTCCAATTTCAACAATCCAACGGAAGATATATTGGTGCTGAATTTTTCTGAACTGTGCTAGAGCGGTATTACTCGGTTTTGTTTATTGGAATGACGTTGCTTGGACCGAACCGCACTAACTCCAGGACCACAGGTGGCGACAATTGTGTTGAAATTGGTGGGAGTTGAAGTTGGCGTGGGTTAGGTGTACCTAGTCGTCCGGGTCGACCACCCGACGCCATGTTCGACGACTCCTTCGTCGACCACGACTCTCGTCGAGGACCACCCTATCCGTCGACCAGCGCTATCAGCTTCCGCCATCGAGCTCCCCTCGTCAACGGCTCCTCGACAGACCCGCGCAGGTCGACGATCGCCCTCGTCGACCACACCCAAGGCAGGTCGACGAACCCCTTCGTCGACCACGCAAGTAGAAATCTGCCGCCGGCTTCCTATAGTCGGCGGCTTCGCAACAGTCTTCTGCAGGTCGACCAACTCCGTCGACCTGCACACATCGAACACTGCAGATGGTCGGCCGCACTTCCCCTGCACCCGACCACAACGTCGGCTTCGAACAAACGAGGGCGGGGCCAACACTCTCTTCCCATCAACAGCGGGCGCGTGAAAAGCGATGGATTTACAAAATTAGCAAACAACTTACGGCACATTCGTACACATGATGCCCATTAGAGTCCCACATACTTGATCTATGTTTTGAGTGTTAAGCTCGCACTGCATTTCACTAGCACTCGTCAACGCTCGCCATGGGGAATATGGGGCTTGTAAATGACACAATAGTGAGAAGTATGTTGTTTTGCGGTAAAGGGTGGCTGCTTTTGTTGTACTCCACACTGCGATGTAACTGTGGCTGTCTTGTTGCACACGTTGCCAGCTTGACGAATCGCCTTGCCTTTGCAAGTGGCTAAGCAGGTCTGTAAATCACAAGAGCTGCGGGATTCGGGATTCTCTGCCCAAATCTTTGCCCATGATCATCTCTGCCCGGTACCAACTGATCATGGGCAGAGGTTAGGGACTGGGCAAAACAAATGTGTGCGCAACCGGTGAGTATCGGGTGTACAAAACATCACAGTCTAGACAGAATTACTGTAGCAGAAAACTTACAGCACATCCGTACATTACGAGGGCCCGCATTGGGTTCGCACGTTCGGTGCGAATGAAAAGCCGTCGCAACGCCATCATATAAGATGGGATGAACAGCTTTGTTGTTTTCGCAAACCCATAACGGTTCTATTTGGTAATCGGAGATTTGGTGAGGGGTTTTGTAGCATATTCAACCTTGTAATGTACCCCAAACCTACAAAGACTTGAAAAATATGCTGCTACATCTTCTTCCATCAAAGCATAAGTTGTCGTGCCTTGCCCGAATCAGCAAAACACAGCTATATATGTCAAACTTATATGCTGCACATTGTGTAGTCTGTAGTGGGGTAGCCTATATGGGGTACAACACAACTCAGGGTTAGTACTTGTACTCATCCTGCTGCTAGTTCATCCCATTCTCGTTCGTTACTTTCACATGGAATCAGAGCAGGTTCCTTGGGCCCACCACCTGCTACGCTGCTAGTACCCCCCCTAGGCCCGTCGCGCCCCTTAGGCCCGTCGCCCCACCTCACGGCCCCACGGCCCCTTTCGATCTCGGCCCCGTTGGCCCCGTCGCCCCTAGCCGCGCCACTCGGCCCCGTTGGCCCCGTCGCCCCTAGTCGCGCCCCTCAGCCCCATTGGCCCCGTTGACCCCGTCGCCCCTAGCCGCGCCTCTCGGCCCCGTTGGCCCCGTCGCCCCTAGCCGCGCCCGTCGACCCCATCGCCCCTAGCCGCGCCTCTTGGCCCCGTTGGCCTCGTCGCCCCTAGCCGCGCCCCTTCGGCCCCGTTGGCCCCGTCGCCCCTAGCCGCGCCCCTTCGGCCCCGTTGGCCCAGTCGCCCCTAGTCGCGCCCCTTCGGCCCCGTTGGCCCCGTCGCCCCTAGCCGCGCCCCTTCGGCCCCGTTGGCCCCGTCGCCCCTAGCCGCGCCCGTCGACCCCGTCGCCCCTAGCCGCGCCTCTCGGCCTCGTTGGCCCCGTCGCCCCTAGCCACGCCCCTTCGGCCCCGTTGGCCCCGTCGCCCCTAGCCGCGCCCCTCGGCCCCGTTGGCCCCGTCGACCCCGTCGCCCCTAGCCGCGCCTCTCGGCCCTGTTGGCCCCGTTGCCCCTAGACGCGCCCCTTCGGCCCCACTGGCCCCGTCGCCCCTAGCCGCGCCCCTTTGGCCCCACTCGCCCCGTCGCCCCTAGCCGCGCCCCTCGGCCCCTGATGGCCCCCGTCGCCCCTAGCCGCGCCCCTCGGCCCAGTTGGCCCCGTTGGCCCCGTCGCCCCTAGCCACGCCTCCCTCGGCCCCGTTCGTCCCGTTGGCCCCGTCGCCCCTAGCCGCGCCCCGTCAACCCCCGTCGCCCCTCTAGCTCGGCCCCTCGGGCCCCGTTGGCCCCGTCGCCCCTAGCCGTGCCCTTCGGCCCC